>JAZGUH010000413.1:0-600000 GCA_037893225.1 Hippasteria phrygiana
GCTAAACATTAACGACCGTAAAATAAATCTAATTAGTAAAGTAAGCAGGAAAAGTTCTCCTAAAAGGAATTATTTATAATTGCCATACCTGGTTTACCTATAGGGTTTATATCCGGACAATTATCCAAGTAATTTTGTTACAGCAAAATCCAGACCGTCCTCTCTTGTGAACAGTCTCCTAGATTACGAGTGTATTCGAAACACCGTTCTCGGGTAACCCGCGAACAGTGTTCTCTGGTTGCCGATAAAGAAGGCCAAAGTGTCGTGTAGAGTTAGTCTGGTTCCCAGACCAAAATATTTTGACTATTTCTGATGAATATTAGGTCCGGTAGCCGCCAATGTCACGTGATGAAAACGGGCAGAATTCTGCCAGTTTCCGAAAATATCAAAAGTTTTCCAAATTGTTTTCGTTAACATTCGGCTGTTAACGTTGATGTTAGCAGAAACAAAATGTCTGTCAGCCAGATCCTGTAATTTGAATTCTCAATTATATATAAAAACTGAAAAATCAATGCCACACTCTTGCAGTATTTTGCCGACTGGATTTTGCAAGAATATTAAATTTGAATGATGCCACTGACGTCACTCAGAGTAACACGGCACGTCATGACGCATTTTAAACCGTGGTAGCTACCTGACCTAAGATATAGACGTCAGGGAATCTTCAGGTCAGGGAACCAGACTAGTGTAAAGTGCATCTGAGCGAGAATTCAAGATGGCAGCCGCCGGCCTATTCCGAATGAAAAGAAAGGAACTAAAATTCTCGATCTTACGAAAATAATTGAAATCTTGAGGGAGCAATAAACAAAATTGCCGAAGACAATCCCACTGCTATTATCACGTACAATATATTTTCTTATATCATTTATACTGTTCCTAGACGGAATGAGCGCTTCCAATTTCACAAAAAATTTACGCAAGTTCCGGAAGGGCCTAAGTCCGCCATCTTTGTCCTTCATCTACTCCCCAATAAGTGAGGAGTGAAAATCCTGTTCGTGAACACCGTTCGCGTGTTGGTTCTCGTCATTCAAAACTCTGTTCGCGTGTTCATTCAACACTAGAACGGGGTTTCGAACACGCCCAATGTGTCCGTCCTGTGTCCACACACTTCACATAATCTCTAGTTGCTACGGGTATGCATACTTTGATAGCCAGACAATGTAGCGTATCCAACTTTTTGTGCCAGGGAGGGCAAACAACGTCTGAACCGTCTTAAAGTCGTCGCAAAAACACTATTTCCTTTTGTTTTTTATGACGCCTCAAATGCCGCCGGGGGGGGTGGGGAGTTTGACCGTGAAGTGTTTTTCAACGTAAGAACTCAGTCAATTTGTTTCACTTCTTTCCATTTTCTCTGTTGCTAAAAAGTACACAATATTTAAAGGCTGGATGTCTTCACCCTCTTCCTACCACCCAACAAAGTACAGCATAAAAACCTACCTTTAGTGGAAGATAATTTCCCCTTTTAGGCTTATACGAGTCAAACCACAGAGCAGAATTTCAACATAGCGCATACATGCACTTGCGAAGCATAGAGATTACATCCTTGTTATACTTTTGAAAGAACCATACGTATGGTACACAAGTATTTTACACAGCTTCGATGAAACAGTCAACAGTATTCAATTTTCCAGGGAAATTATTGCACATGACTCACATCCGTTGTTCCACTATAGTCAGAAGCACAGACTTAAGTGCAGATTAACGGTAAGGTGTAGCTTTTGAAATGGTCAAAAACCAAATAAAATAGTGTCAATCTAGGCCGTGGGCCAAATCGCAAAAAGTCCTTTAGTTTTTGAAAAACGCTACGTACCTGAGCAAGAAACCTACAAACCATATTAAATGAAGCAAAAAATGAACTCAATTGTTTGAACCTCTTTCTTATTGCCTTGTTTTGTTTGCTTTTATGTAGTAGTAAAAAGTTCGGGCTTAAAATCCTTCGAAGCTCTATATATTTTTTGGCGTACATTGCTGTAAAAGAAACGTCGGGTCCCTCTGCTATCGATCAATGTTAACAATATAATTATTGGAGTGTCTGAAAACAAGATGTTGCGCAATCCAAAATGGCGACGTCCGGAAGTGACGGACAGTGTTATTTCTCAAATTTCACATGCTGCTCATGGAATGGACAAGAATAAATTTGTTATATGAACACGTTAACTTTCGTCAGCAATTTCTATATTTTCATCCGTTATTAATTGTAATACTAACTAAAACAAGAAGTGATATTGGAAAGTGATTTTAGCCATTGAATTTATTAATTAAGTTAGCTGAAGTTTGTACTCCTTTCAGTCTTGAATTGGAACTTCACTTCCAACAGCTATTGGAGAAAAAAATCGGCACTGACCGTTATCTTGCAATATTAATTCACAAGTTTTTAGGAAATAGATGGCCACAGTCCACAGTTCTTCTCAAACCTTACAGTTCCAGCTAAATAATGGCATAATTAAGTTATAAAACATTCACCGATATTTAAAACTTTGAGTGAATATCACACATTGTATTGTTTAAGGCTTTTTGAGTTCCATAAAGGAGCAAGACTGAAGAATGAGCGGCCTTATTACGTAATGGTTGATGGTCCATCGGATGGCGCATTAAGAAAGAGATCCCTTGGTAGTACATGTACTGGCATCTGGTCACGTTAAGTAATGGAAGACACTTTCTCCGAAGAAAATGACTTCAGCTCCAATGTTTGCTCAAAATCCCACACTGTAAAAACGTTGGGTAAAACATAATTGGGCAACTGTTATTTACCCAACATTAGTATTAATTTACAACATTGTTAGTTAATTCAGGTAAAATTGGACCAATTATTGGGAAGAATTTGCCCAAGATTTTGGGTTGTTGATATGTTTCCCAACATTGGGCAATATCAACCGATTTTGACAAACTTTTTTTTAGAGTGCAGTAGCTTCATCAGGGCCGCCTCGTCAGTGAAATTCAACAAGGCATAAGTGCAACATGCAACATAAAAAGCAAACAAAAAAATGTCTTGACTCAAAAAATAAGGTCACAGTAAAATCAAGTTGCCTTTCTTCCGTGATGAATGAATGGAGTGCCCAGTCGATCCAGTCCTTGGTGAAGTCCAAAAAGGCGAGCACAAAAGTATATTTTCTAACATCAGATAAAAATCTAGTTTCTTTTTCTGCCTTGATCATGCTGGTGGAGTTTCTACAGGCCCTTTTGAAAGATCCCTTGTCCTTCAGTGACTGGTGGTAGACCCCTCGTGCTGAAAAAAGGAAAACAATTATAAATGCATGTAAAGTGAATATTCAAAATGATTGGATCCTTCTCTCAGATGTTGATATAGTTTGCTAATATCTCTAGGATGTCCTCTAGGAAGGCCCATTAACGAAATTTATTGGGAAAATGTTAAACTTGTCAGGCAAATTTATTGGAAACAATTTGCCGGAACATGTCATGTTGTGCAAAATCAACCCAACCACTGGGCGGGGGTGGTTAAAGGACGCAACAGTTTGGCTCATCGTTTTTGGAATTATTTAAAATATTCAACGGAAAGAATGCAGCATCCTGCCGCTACATTTTTCACCATATATTACTTCAAAGATGGTCAGTCATTGCAGATATGTTGAAAAGGGGAAAAAAGCATGAATTTGGGACTGAGAAAAATTTCAAATTTGTGTTAGAAAAAAGTGTTCATGAGTTACCATAGACATTGTACATACACAACCAATACAGTGGCGTCTAAATGCAACATTCTTTCCTATTCAACTAGTGACCCCTTGAAAACAAAACATTTAATAAGTGATGACTTTACACAGATGTTGGTATTTTCAATTGCAACTACAAAGGCTGAATACCTTTTCTCACAGAACACCCCCTCCCCATCCAACACTAACATAAAGGAATAAGTAAATATACTAAATACTAACCTCCCAATATTCAACATTTCATTTTGAAAAGAACACTGCCCAAATACTGACCTGCAGACGGAAATGCAGTTCTGCTAATAATCCTGGTTTAGGGGCCGTCCATAAAGTACGTACGCACGAAATGCCGACCCCCTCCCCCCTGTACGCATGGCATACGCAGTGGCTCCAACCCCCCTCCCCCCGTACGCATACGCATTCCATATCTCTTTTTTACTCCGACTACCCTATTCTAGCATCATTAAACGTCACAGTACACCTGCTGTAGTAGTATGATTCGCATGTCGCATCCAAAGTCTGAAATAAATCACAAAATGTTTACAGGAAAAAAATGCAAACATTTTTATTAACGGACCTGGAAATGATTGAACAGTGATATATTTTGAACCAAAACAGCAGTCAATGATGACATGAACCAAAAACGGAAACAAAAACACCTTGATACACTATTTTTTGCGTAGTTTGCTCTTGACGTTTCATGAGTGGTTTATTGAGATAGTGAATAACGCTTTTCACAAAAATATGTGTTTGAACTGTGAACAAGAGGCAGTTGATATACAAGACGTATATCTTCCTTTTTCTTTTCTTTAATTTTTACCTCCAGTACAAGAGCGATTTTGGACAGCACGCGGGTGAAATTGATACAAGTACACCTGTACGTTTCCGGTGTACACTGCCGGTTTATAAAGCAGTCTTTTTGTTGCGGTCTAAAAATAGGCCGGAGTTGGCTGGCGGTGGCGCTGGGAAGACTTACTTTTGGTTGGGGTGAAGGTACTGTGCTATAACTGTTTTTTGATGCACAAAAGCTGGTCCTGGTAGTTGTTTATATGAGATAGTACATTGATTTCATGATAATTCATTAAAAGCAAATTGTCGGTTGCGTACGGTACGCACTGGCTTGGACCCCCCCCCCCCCCCCCCCGTACGCATGGTGTACGCAATGTCAACAACCCCCCCCCCCCCTTTCGTGCGTACGTACTTTATGGACGGCCCCTTAGGGCCCTCACATACATGTATGATGTACATGCATACATGGGACCCAGTCTCTGGTGTATGCAGTTTGGAAAATCAACCAAAACATGCATGACCATTGCATCAATCTATCGATAATAACGGAAGAGAGACCCCACCTACATTACAGCCTTGCTTGAAAGCATTGCGTCAGCGACCTGAACCAGCAACTGTACAAAGTAAACGTGACTCGTTGTTTTGACGTATTTCTAAAGTATTTCTATTTTCAAACTAAGGAAACCTGCAAGAGCTATGATACATTCTGTCCCCGATGTTGTGTTTTAAAGTTTTAATTCTTCTCCGTCATGTCGACAATTGTAAGAAATATTGTCGAAGTCCACGTTTGAGAGCGTTCTCTTCTGACATGCATGCATCGGTCTCTCGTAGTCTCCTACGGTTGCTGAATTTACGTAAACAATGGCGACTACTATGGAGACTATCAGGGGCGGATCCAGGGGGGCGTGGGGGGAGCACGCCCCCCGTTTCCTTCAAGAAAAAAGCAAGACATAGAAAGGGAGAAAGACTGCACTGCAAACACGTGGGTGTTAAATTCAACACTCTCGGTGTTCCAAAAGGACTACACCAAGAATTTTTACCGGTGTTAAAATTATTGGTGTTATTTCAAATCAATTGGTGTCATTCTTAACACCTATGAGTGTATTGTTACACCCGTTGGTGTGACCGATAACACCAAATGTGTTAAAATAACACAAATTGGTGTGGTCCTCTCATAACACCGAAAAGTGTTATTTTTAACACCCTAGTTTTTGCAGTGTGAAAAAATAAGAGAGAAGAGGGAGAGATTAAAAATGCACCCAGACCCCTCTAGCAAGGGGCGCAGGCACGCCTTCGGCGTAGGCGCCACAACTTGCCTTCACCAAAGCTGCTTGGTAGATTTCACCCCCCCCCCCCCCCCCCCCCCGGTTTGGAAAATCCTGGATCCGCCATATGATGCACGATATGGGGCACAGCGAACCCCCCCCCTCTTTTGTGTTGGTCATTGTGTTCCCGGAATCTCAGGAATTCTTTTCAGAAGTCTAGGGGGATGTGTTAGGTAACAATAGTCTGGAGAGTGTATAGGGTATAGGGACAAAAAGGGGGGTACCCCTCTGCCCCATATCGTGCTGGGTATAGGATCCCAGACGTCACACACACATGGTGAACTGCGACAGACGAGTCTTTTTTTTCCAGCCACTTTCAGTTAGAAGAAATCTAATTTTTTCTAAAGTTAAGCGCGCGTGTAGTGCTCATTAACAAACAAGAGTCACAACTATTAAAGAGGAACCCTCATACTATATGTGGTTTTATTTCTATTGAACAAATTAAAAAGAAATTATCATCCTTATCCGAAGGAAGCTCTTTTTGCGACTTGGCCCACGGCCTAATCTGAAAGCTTACTGTTTAGATAAAAATGGTACCATCCTCCTGAAAAACGTGTCCATCTTAAATACTGTTGTCTTCCAAAAAACCTCCAAAACGCTGCGGCTAATCAGTTTCGATTTCAAAATCGAAAAAATCCTATATCAACGTTCACAAAAACAGAACTGTTTTCGCAATTGTTCTCGTAACGTAACTCGGATATTTGTTTTTACTTACAAATTGAGTTCACAATTTCCCAGCTTTGTTATTTCATCTATGTTAAATCCCACAAAGTATGAACACTGCCTTCAAATATGTTGTCAGCTCTGCCTATGCTATATCATATACCTTTAACATGTACCGAAATAGACTGGTTTCTATATTTACTTATTTAGACACAAGTGTCAAGGAAGATGAGTTATTTATAAAAATAGGTCAACGAAAGAATAAACAGAAGCAAGTTTCCCCTATAGAGGGCGTTTCGAATTTGAAAAGACAGAGAAATTGGAAAACAAAGAGAAATGCCACCCGCGCTAGCTGTTTAAACTTGGATAATTAGCATCCGTGAAAAATACCATCATATTCTTCTTTACATTATTTAAAATAATGACACTGCGGGATTTACAACGCCCAGAGTATTGTTTAATGTTGGTACAAACGGCCATTGTATCTTAACTAACAAAATATACAGTTGTGCTCAAATGTTTACATACAGCGTCCTCTAAACAAATCCAAATTTGCCCCAAAGCTGGGACAAAATCTACATAGGGGACAAGAACAGCTCCAGAAAAAATTAAACATTAAACGAACAATTTATTGTTGTAAAATATTATCTGGAATTGTTGACCACCACTTTACACGTACATTATCCGTATTATAGGATATTGAATTTAAAATCGCAACTGTTTCGTGGCAGATGTCAGTTTTATCAATCAAATCCTATTTACAATTCATTATACATTAAGTGGCCGTCAACAAAGGGTCAGGTATAAACAAACATTGTCTGATTGACATACTCTCTCAGGAGATGTGCCCCAAGGTACTAAACTAGGACCTGTTATCTTCCTTGCATACATTAATAACGCTGTTGATGCAACTCAGAATAAATGCTGGAAGCATGTAGACGATCTTTATACTCTTAGTGAAAATAGACACATTAATGGAGTTTGTAGGATTCAGGCAGATTTAAATAACCTAAATGATTGGGAGTTGAACAAAATTCTTCTAAATCCTGCTAAATGTACACTGTAAAAAGGCGTTTAGCTTTTAAACACTTTTCTTGTACCCACTTTTTGGACACGTTTAGCCCACGACATGTTTAGATTGAACGTTTAGCTTTTTGACACAACACGTTTAGCATTTAAACACCTAAGTGTTTAAATGCTAAACGTGTTGCGTTAAAAAGCTAAACGTTAAATCTAAACATGTCTTAGGTGTTTAAATGCTAAACGTGTTGTGTCAAAAAGCTAAACGTTAAATCTAAACATGTCGTGGGCTAAACGTGTCCAAAAAGTGGGTACAAGAAAAGTGTTTAAAAGCTAAACGCCTTTTTTTTTTTTAAGTGTAGCACCATGCAGGTGTACTTTGGCAGAAGAGATCCTCCAATTATATCTAATGTTCAACTTCATCAAGTACACAGTGTTAAGTTGTTGGGTGTCATTTTGCAAAATAATTTAAAATTGGATAGCCATGTTGTTGAGACTGTTAAAAAGGCCAACACACATTTTTTTATGCTAAGAAAACTTAAAGAAACTGGGTTAAAGGAAACATGATTTAGGATTTATATTGCATTATTCCTGCTTAACAATATTATCTTGACAATGATATTTTGTGTCCAGAGACAATTATTTCCCAGATTAAATATGAGAAAAAAATTCTTGAAAATGTTTGTCCAAGCTACTCCGCCCCCTGAGTGGGACCCTCATTAACATAAGTGTGTGACGTAGACCGAGGCACATTACATATTCTGCTCGAGCCGGCCCCATTCATCACGCGTATGCATTGAGTGTACATTCTTCGTCCAAAATCTAAGCAAAATATAGTGTTTTTCGGCCATGCCGACAAGGTGTGTGGCTGCTGGGTGCAGCAAAACAACAAAGGATGGAGTAAGCCTTCATTTATTTCCAACTGATGGGAAATATCGGAGAATTTGGATGGCGAAAGTGAAGGTGACAAGAGCGTTATGTAGCGACCACTTTGAGCCGTCGTGTTTCGATACTGGTATTTTCAAATCATGGGATGACCATTAAAAATATGCTCAAGTCCACTGCCATCCCAACAAAGTTCCCAGATGTGAGTAAGGTACATGCGAAAGCAGTTAAACGGCTCATTCCCCGAGGAGCCTTCGCTAAAAGGGAGAAAATCAGGGTAAGTTCGATGTTAGTTGTTGCAACTTACGAAATTGCACGTGTAGACCTTTGTTTCACACAGATCGGGAGGTGATCCAGAGCCGAACGAAAACAAACAGGATCGCGAATCCCTCTCGCTGTATGTTGCATGCTGGGAGAATTTGTATTACACGACAATGTCGTCTGCTTCAGATTCTGTAGGGCTATCTTTATGATAAACTATCTAGTATTTCCAGAAAAGTAAATAAATCGTACATAGCTTTAATAACAAAAATACACTGTAAAAGAATTATGAGTAAATACTGTCACAATAGCTTGTTAAATGCTTCAAATCTACGAAAAAATACCGTCACTTTTCTCTGTCCGTCTCGCACGTCGCCATCTTGGATCTTGCGAACCCACCTCGCGAGCAGGATCACTAAAAACGTGATCCGGAGTAGCTTTCGACGCTCCGGATCACTGATCGCGCTCCGGATCTGCGTGAAACAAACACGCCCTTAGTGTACGTGTGTATACGATGTACATGCGTCATTTACCGGGCCCAGTCGATCCATGAATTTCGGTGCCTCGGTCTACGTCACGAACAGCGCCCTCAATTTGAGTCTCAACAAATTCCAAAAAGGGGGGGGGGGTACATTTTTGGGCGGCAAATAATCACACTAAAACTTCACTTGAACCAGTTTGGCTTTTAATTCACATTTAATACATATAAATGAAATTATTCATGAAATAAAATGTGATCCGGCCAGTTTGAGAAGCATGTTTCCTTTAACGAACTGGTGACTGTGTATAAGGGATATGTAAGGCCTATAGTAGAATATGCTGCCCCATTATGGCACTCGGGTATTACCACTACTCTTTCTAATCAATTAGCATCCATCAAAAGAAGAGTGTGGCGTATTATATTAGGTCAGAAATATACAAGATATGAATTGGCATTAAATACTCTTGGTCTGGAGCCCTTGGACACACGTAGGACATCCCTTTGTAACAAATTTGCAATGAAATCTTTCACTTCAGGTAAATTCGAGGAATGGTTTGTCAAATCTAAAAATCCCCACGCTATGAATCTTCGGTCAAAA
The DNA here is from genome assembly GCA_037893225.1 of Hippasteria phrygiana. NCBI lineage: Eukaryota > Metazoa > Echinodermata > Asteroidea > Valvatida > Goniasteridae > Hippasteria > Hippasteria phrygiana. Next base: position 9,688 of record JAZGUH010000413.1, read on the forward strand.
CAAACACTTTATGTTCCTACTTGTAAAACATCTCGTTTTTACAATAGTCCGGTACCATATCTTAGCAGGCTGCTCAATGGCATACTCAGTTCAGTCCCACTCATCCCATAATATTTGTCATTTGTATTTTAATTGTATATGTTCATGTGTATATATGTGTAATTTTAAATGTTAAGTTTAATCTTTCTTATATAATTCTTGTTTTGCATTTGATCGTTAAGCATGATTTTATTAACCTTGTGCAATGTTTATTATATGCGATTTGTATTGTTAACTGCCTTGTAATTCAGCCTGCGGGCTACTATAAGCAGTGTTTGTAATAAACCATAATATAGGTTTTCCCGGCCAATTTATACAAAATTTAATTTAATTTAATACCCGGCTCATTTAATTTCGTTTGAAAATGAATGCTCCGTTGAATCAGCATTCAACAGTTAAAAGGAGTAATTCCATTTCAGCAGTTAGCATTCACTGGCCAAATAAGATCATTCAAATTCATGAGGTCGCAAAGATCATTCCATTTCGTAAAAAGCCAGCAGCAAGAGGCTGGTCAACCATTCAATTTCATCAATTGGCAAACATTTTTCAAATGTTTACATTCAAATTCGTTTCAATGGTATGTGCTTTCTAATTCGTATTTTAATTTGATGTGGTCCGAACATTAGCAGAAATAAAGAAGAAAACATAAAGACCAGTGCAAACTATCACAAGGCTATAGCGAAAGATTTTGTTTTCATTTCAAACTTATCACCATCTCTTTTTAAACTTTACTTAACAGTCTTCTAGATACAGGGTACAGGATTTAACTTTAATAATGGGGTAACAAAGCAAAAGGAACAATTATTGCAATTAAGACAAAACACATGCATATGACGTAAATGAAATGCAAACAACACGGAAACGCATCTAACAAAGAAAAACTTAAGTGCCAGTAAAAGAGCTATTGCCAGCTTCCTCGAATAAACAAGCCATAACTCATGTTTAATTTGAACGCACAGAATTTGAAATTCATTGCCCATAAACGAAAAAGAAAACAAAAACTATCAAAAAATTCATGTGCGCTTCGATGAGTCTTAATTTGATTTCATGAATTGTAGATAGGTAGTAGAAATTAAACTGAAGATTGGTGAAAATGTAGTCTTGAATGCCTATAAACGAAATAGAATGACTAAAACGAACCTGAATGAAAAGAACGAAATCATGTGTGCACAAACACGAAATTGAATGCAATAGTAGCTAAAAAGAAACCCTGGTTTGATTGAATTAGGGGAAATGCGTGAATTTGAATGCATGTTAATGAAATTGAATTAATTTGTGATACAATTGGCCGGGAAAACCTATAATAAAAAATATATTTTAATTGCTCTGACAGAGGTCGTTGGTCATACAACTTGTGTCTTTAAAGCTATATGTCCGTATTCTGACAGAAAATTTCAATCGCCAACCAGTGGCGTAACTTACGGGGGCACACCCCCCCCCCCCCCCCCGGGGCCCAGCTAACATTCGTGCCCCCGGGTTCCCCCTTTAAATCTTGAACTGAACAAAAATTCTACAAGCTGCAGTTCTTTTACTTTTAGTGCCCCCTTAAAAAAGTGTTCCCCCAGACGTTTCACCCCACTTACGCTACTGTCCCCTACAAACGAATCATGAAAGAAACTGAAGTTTTTGAAAGATAAAACAATACAACTTATTAGTCTGTGCACTGTACTTGGTGAATATATAAAATTATACTTTTTTATTATGTGGCAAGTGTTTGGTGCAGGCCTACTATTTACGACACCGCTTTGTCTTTTCCATACTCGACGCGACTATACGACGCGACGGCTCCGTGTTTGTTTCACGCAGATCCGGAGCGCGATCAGTGATCCGGAGCGTCGAAAGCTGCTCCGGATCACCTTTTTAGTGATCCTGCTCGCGAGGTGGGTTCGCAAGATCCAAGATGGCGATGTGCGAGACGGACAGAGAAAAGTGACTGTATTTTTTCGTAGATTTGAAGCATTTAACAAGCTATTGTGACGGTATTTACTCATAATTCTTTCACAGTGTAGGCCAATTTTTGTTATTAAAGCTATGTACGATTTATTTACTTTTCTGGAAATACTAAATAGTTTATCATAAAAATAGCCCTACAGAATCTGAAGCAGACGACATTGTCGGGTAATACAAATTCTCCCAGCATGCAACATATAGCGAGAGGGATTCGCGATCCTGTTTGTTTTCGTTCGGCTCTGGATCACCTCCCGATCCGTGTGAAACAAACAGGCCCAGAATAGAGTACCGAAGTCTGACGTCAGTTGCCCGGGCAGTGGTTCTACACACATGCAGTTTAGAATGTTTCTGGTTCCAAACATTGCATTGATTGACGTCACACTTCGGTACTCTATAACCCGCCAATAGATTTAAATTTATGCGCGCATGCGCTTAACCGCGCGGTGAACAAAAGGCCTGAGCTCTGTATTTAATATGAGTAAAAAGACGATTTTGCTAGAATTCTGTTTGTATTTTTCCCATTTTCGTAGCAAAAAATCTACAGAATCAACAACGGTACCACGCTAACAGCGGTGTCTGGCGGGACAAAATAAAGAGTGAAAAGAGAAAATATTTCGTTCCTGAGTATCATGCAATGGGCACTTTAAACATGCGCTCATGGGTACGGTTCGGATGTTGGCAAAGGTTTTGTGCTATACCCAGGCGCGGATCCAGAGGGGGGGGGGGGCGGTCGAAACCCCCACCCCTCCCTGCTCGTGGCAATTTTTTGTTTGTTAGGGGCCTACGCCTAAAGTTGCAAACCAGAAAAGCAGAAACCACATGTCTTATTTTGCCTATGGGTAAGAACAAAACAAAGTGGTTCAATGGCGCCACCAACGGTGAGAAAGTGTGTCAACCCCCCCCCCCCCCCCCCCCCCCCCCCCCCCCGCCCCGCTTGTATTTTGTTTTGAGTCACCTTTCTGGGCTTTAATAACAAAAATAGGCCTACACTGTAAAAAAATTATGAGTAAATACTGTCACAATAGCTCGTTAAATGCTTCAAATCTACGAAAAATTACCGTCACTTTTCTCTGTCCGTCTCGCACGTCGCCATCTTTGGATCTTGCGAACCCACCTCGCGAGCAGGAACACTAAAAATGTGATCCGGAGCAGCTTTCGATGCTCAGTGCTCCGGATCTGCGTGAAACAAACACGCCCTCTGTGAGCCAGTTCGGTATTTCAAATGCGCATGTTCACAATAGCATGACTACTCCACGCGAAACACGACGCGAAACACAACGCGACGCACGACACGAGCACGACGCGACGCACGATGCGACACACGACGCGATGCACGATGGTGCGACGCGATGGGCGACGGAAGGGGCGACGTTGAGGAAAGAAAACCTGCAAGCTGAAAAAAAAACCAACGCGACGGCACGATGGCACGACGCGACGTACGACGCGACGCCAGAATGTGTACAAAAGTAATGGGAAAAAAGCGACGGGACGACGCGACGGCACGATGCAACGGAACCGTCGTGCCGTCGCGTCGTATAGTCGCATCGCGTATGGAAAAGGTAAGGTAAGGTTAAAGTATAGGTTAATGTGGAATTTCTCATTGGAAAGTTCGTAACTTATCTAACGCTAACAAATTAGCAACTGCGTTTGAAATTGTTTCCCAGGGTTTAAACCCCAAAGTACGGTAATAGCAGCTTCAATTGCAATTCATGTACGGAACCATGATGCTGGGGATCTTTCCGATGCGTGATACAGAAGGGCGCTCGTTTAAAGGGCACGTACAATTGTCGAATCTACCTGACACAGGTAGGCAGAACTTGACGAGAGGTCCGAAGTAAGTGCGGGCCTTGGGTAGCGGGGTGGTTCTTGGTGTCTCAGTTGTCTGTGTCTCGTTAATTGTAGGTTCTTCGGGGACGGGTAAACCAAAACCAATACACTCCCGTTCTGTTGAGAGATACAACATTATTGTTAACAACATAGCTTTCCTTCCATTCTTTTAATAGCGGTTACTGTTAGTCGAACACCTTTATAACAAGGTCCTTGGGACTTTACAATGTACCTTGTTATAACAGGTACCTTGTATTATCAGTAATGGAAAACAAAGAAAAACAAAGACTTGGGACAAATTTATTTTCTTGTTATAAGCGGTATGTTGTATTAACAGTGCTCTTATTATCAGGGTTCGACTGTATAACTTTTCAACCTAAACTGAATGGCACTACACAGACAAAACTTGGAAAGAAACCCAGCAGTGCTTCTTTCAGTAGGTTTGTTTTTAATGTTCAGTTTTGGTATACTGTATTACCCAGGGGGCTGAGAAGGTTTTAGGAATGATTAATAAGCCCGATGAGCAGAGGTAATGATGTAGCGCCTTGAGCACCGTGCTCATGATGGATATGTGCGCGTTACAAATCAACATTATATATTTACATTTTTGTTACGTATGTTTATGCTCATAGAAGTTTCTTTTTTTATCTGAAGACTTGAAATAAATAATTAAGAAAAACATGTTAAAATTATAAATATGAGTACCAATGGCAGGCAATTCATCAGAAAAGGCAATATTGTTGAACTCTAAAGTGTTTTAATGCAGACAACGGAATGACTTGCGAAATGTTTAAGTACTCATTATGTACCCCTCCTCTTCGAGTACCTCTTCTGTAGCTCGTACTCATGCAAATGTGGATCCACATGTGTAAATGTGTATTATCATTTACTTCTTCCATCGTCTCTCATTACATCAATCCACACATTGATTTGAGAAAATTGTCTCTCTGAAATTTCTGGCAGGACAAAGTGCTATATACTTACGTTCCAAGTTTGCGTCACATTTTGACCGTTTCTTGACAAGAGTAGCATTGTTTTTCTCCACGGCGCAGTAGTTACAAAACCACTTGAATTCCTTGTTGATACGTCCGCACACATGGGCTGTTTTATTAACTGCGGCAAAATGAAAAAGAAAGGCAAAATATAAAAAGGAAAAAACAAAGAAGAAAGAGACCAGTACTAATGTAGCAATTCACATCACTTTCCATATGCAAGCCGTTCAGGCTCCCCATTGGGGAGTTTGTTCGGAAAGTCAACTAAATAATGTACAGCCTGATTTGTGGAAAGTTTGTGAAATGTTGCAGCGCACGTCCAGTAGGCAAATCGCGTGCAGTACAGGTCTATCTTTCTTTTTAAATTCTATGCACAGGCGCACTGTAATTCCAATTTGGCAAGTTGCAGCAGCTAACAGATAGAATTTCTAAAATCATACTGAAATATCCCACGTAACACACTGTAACAGCGCTTAGCTATACAGCGAAGTGAAAAAAACATGCTTAGCGTCCCCGCCCGCTTCCATTTTGGGGCCGCCTGGATTTTTGTTACCAAACACAAATGAAGTGAAAAAAAATCCCAAAATGGCAACCGTTCCATCGGAAAATAGAATACTTGCGAGTGAGAACTTACTAAAATTATTAAATCCACTAGCTGTAAACATGTTTAATTCTCTTGTCCAACATGTCTCTTTCATTTTTGTGTCTATGAACAGTTTAAAAATCTACGGTTGTCGGAAATTTTAAAAAAGAATGGCGGCCATCTTGTCAATAAAAGAATAACAAATACAAAGCCCAATCTCCATTTTCTTTTTAACCTGGACGCTAAACATGCTTTTTTACTTGGCCTAATATAGGTTTTCCCAGACGATTTCGCAAAATGTACATTTGAATTTGTAAAACTTGAATTCAATTTCGCGCTGATTTTTGAGAACGACCTATATCCGGGTTTCATTTTAGCAGAAACTAGCATTAGATTTCATTTTGTATATCATTCAAATAAATGAATGTGCATAACGTTTCATTTAAACGATTACAAATACGTGATTAGCTATTCGGTTTGACGTATGCGTGGCCGATTATTAAGAATGTGCAATCTATTTCGCAGCAAATCGATTTGTCATTGTGACACGGCCTGAATTTAATATTTTTTTTTCAATGGTTATAATTTCAATTCGCAAATTCTGCATTCAATTAAAATATAGGTTTTCCCGGACGATTTCGCAAAATGTGTATAAATGTTTGTAAAACTTGAATTCAATTTCGCGCTGATTTTGAGAACGACGTATATCCGGGTTTCAGTTTCGCAAAAACTAGCATTCGATTTCATTTTGTATCATTCAAATAAATGAATGTGCATAACGTTTCATTTAAACGATTACAAATACGTGATTAGGCTTTCGGTTTGACGTATGCGTGGCCGATTATTAAGAATGTGCAATCTATTTCGCAGCAAATCGATCTGTCATTGTGGCACGGCCTGAATTGAATATTCGTATTAATTTGTTACAATTTAAATTCGCAAATTCTGCATCCAATTTAAATAAAGTATATAGGCCTATACAATTCATGATACAACTTTAATTGATTAATTAATTAATCAATGTATTATACACCTAATTGATCATTAATGTGTTTGTTCTTTTTATTGTTTGTGGTTCTTTGTCTTAATTGTATTTTCATGTCTTTCTGTATTTCTTAGAGTTCTCTCTCATTTTATCAGTTCGATTGTCTACCATTATTGGATATTTTAGGAGGTCTATACCGGTATGTCAACTGTGAAATTTGGCTATATGATGCGACCGTGGCAAATGCTGAGCAAGGAACGATTTTCTTCAGCTTATTTTTTGGTATGTTTCAAAAGAGTATAAGACCACCTGGTTTAGTTCCCCATATGTTACTTCTGTTAACAAATAAATGAATTCCAATGCTTGACCAGGGATGCATAACAAAAACGAAAAAAAAAACACTACGCGGGAAATCGGCTGCACATTTAGCGAAACAGATTGGTGATAAATTAAAAAGAAAACAGGATTGCGGATGTGTATTCGAATTCGCGCTAAAATGATTTATCAATTACTAATTCAGTGCACATTCGGGATATCGTACGCTGATTTGTTACGTCTGAATGCACCTTTATGGAAATAGAATTATCAATTGCTAAATAGAAAACGGGATTGTGAACGTTCATTCTATTTCGCACGAAAACGAATGCATCTTTTACAAATTAATGTGCACATTTTCCGAAATCGTCCGGGAAAACCTATATATAGGCCTATTTTTTATTGTTGGTTCTTTGTCTTAATTGTATTTTAATGTCTTTCTGTATTTCTTAAACTTCTCATTTTATCATTTCGGTTGTCTATCCGTCAATGACCTGTCTACCAAGACATCGAGGAAGATATGTCTGAGAATTACAATGCTTGACCAGGCAGTATACGTTAAAAAACATTGCGCGGGAAATCGGCTGCACGTTTAGCCAAATAGATTGATGATAAATTAAAAGGAAAACAGGATTGCGGATGTGCATTCGAATTCGCGCTAAAATGAATTATCAATATACTAAATTCAGTGCACATTCGGGAAATCGCACGCTGATTTTTTACGTCTGAATGCACCTTTATTGAAATAAAATTATCAATTGTTAAATAGAAAACGGGATTGTGAACGTTCATTCTATTTCGCACGAAAAAGAATGCATCTTTTACAAATTAATGTGCACATTTTCCGAAATCGTCCGGGAAAACCGATAATAGGCCGATACTCACCCACTGATGGTGCAACAGGCCTCATCGATGGGTTTGAATGTATGCATTTCTTTGTGTCACGACGTTCTAATAATGGAAACGTCAACGAGTTGAGGTTAAAGATAATATTGACAATTATTGAAAACAAAGATGAGAGTTCAGCCCGTAGGTACGAAGCCCGGGAAGGGACAGTGCGAATTTGTTTTCTTCTCGCTGCTAAATCGTTCAAATGATTTAATAAATCGTTCAAACGAATTAGCTAAATCGTTCAAACGATTGATTAAATCGTTCAAACGATTTACCGGTTCAGTAACGTCACTGAATTAAAGCGACCGGTAGCGCGCAAAGCCGCGCATGCGAACATAACACCTAAACATTGAGATTAATTCAACATGGCAGAGGGTTACGGAAGTACGACTTTAATAAATCGTTTGAACGATAAATCGTTTGAACGATTGAATAAATCGTTTGAACGATTTAGCTAAATCGCTTAAACGATTTAATAAATCGTTTGAACGATTTAAATAAATTTCTCACTGTCCCTTCCCGGGCTTTGTAGGCAATGGGCTGGAGCTAATTTAACAGCATTGGAAATACTTTAGCAAAATTGGAAATCAGCATTTTGGTTTTTTCTGTTACAAAATATGACAAAAATAAGTTTTGAGAGTTGCATTTTTTGCAGTGGAAAAGCAACTTCTTAATGTTGTGATCTCAAACAAAATTTTGCCATATTTTGTAACAGAAAAAGCAAAAATGCTGATTTCCAATTTTGCAAAAGTTTTTTTCTAATGCTGTTAATTTGTATACAACTACTATGGGAAGACAACTTTTCTGATGGGAAAAAATAGAATACGATACCATCTTACACAGTGCGGTTTTTCCAGTGTGTGTTCGACGGAATACTGTGAAACCCATGGATGTGATTTTCCATTTAAAATAGACAGGAATATTAGGCGGATGTGATTTTATCAACGCGGGTCCAAAATCACATCCAGAGCCCAGAATCACATTGAGGTTCAAGCTGACAAACATGGAGTCATAATGTACTCTTTGTCCAGGTAGGACAATAGTTTGGATTTCAATTTGATTTTGGATAGAGTAGGATGTGATTTTGGCTATATCGAAATCGTATCTTCCAAACCTCTCTGTCCGCTTAAATCCTGTCCGTTAGGGCCTATAGGAAGCACATCTATGGGGTTCACAGTGTATTCTGCGTGTGCCTCAGGGCATGTTTGTTTCACACGAATCCGGATCGCGATCAGTGATCCAGCAGCTGGTTCGCTCCATCCATTAGGCGTCCATTACTACTATCTTCCGCCCTATTGACGTATCAAGAGAGAAACTGTGGTAACTTTCGCTAATGTTGTGTAACTTTTCCCCGTATATATAATTCTTTTACGGGAGTAAACTGGGGCCATATGAAACCTAACAGAGTGAACACAACGATTAACCCTGGAAAATCATGACACGCATGTCAGTGGATTATATTATTTACAAAAAAAAAGTCTCCTGTCTTACCTAAACATTTTTCAATATCTTTTTCCCGGAAGGGTATGATCCCTCCCTTCTCATCGATGGAACACAGAGAACAGTACCATTTGATATTCTTTTCAAGTGTCTTGACACACACCTTATCTGCAATTAGAAATATAGGAAAAGTTAAAATGACTAATTTAACGCTTTCCGTATGCCAACGTCGAGTAATGCCTAGGTCACACTTAGCCGATTTGGAGGCCGACCTTTCCCGACCTTGATGGTCTGAAAGGTCGGGGAAGGTCAGGGAAGGGCGGGGCGGTTCTGGTAAGGTCCTGAGAGGTCGGTGAACTTGGTCAAGGTGTTGCCGACTATTTTGAACTGTTGAAAACAATCGGGAGTGATCGGGAATGAAGAGCGGTCGTGCGATGGACGTTATTAGGAGGTCTTGAAAGTCGGCGGAAGGCGTGCATGGTCGGGAAAATATGGGACGGCCAATGTAGCCGACCTCTTACGACTTAATAACGCCTCTCTAAAGCCCTAGTCCCACTAGGAGATACGACAACTTACGACAGGCTGCGACTGGAAATCGCAGGCAATATTAGAAAAGTCGTCCCACAAGTCTTGGGTGGTCGTGGGTAGGCTTGGGTATTCGCACGACCGAAATCAGTCGCAGAGAGGTTTTTGATCTTGTTCAAAAACCTGGCTGTGACTGAAGTAGTCGCATCTTGTCGCAGCCTAGTCATTTGTCGTGCGACAGTCGTGCGATGGTCGTGGGACAAGTCTTGGGGGGTCCTTCATTGTCGTGGCTCATCGTAGGATTCTCCTGTCGTACGACAGTCGCACGACTTTGCACGACTACTGGCACGACCTGATTGCACGACTAGTTGCACGTCTAAGCAAGACTAGTCGTGCGACTCCACGACAAGTCGTACGATTGGTCGTAGCCAGTCGTGCGACAGGACCTTATCACTCGTACGTAGTCTTGGGTAGTCGTGCGACAGTCGTGCGATTAGTGGTGCTATCAGTCGGCAACAAGTCTTCTACAGGTCGCACGACTGGTCTTACAATGTGACTGCTAGGCTCAAATCGCAGGAAATATTCACGACTACCCACGACCGGTCTTGTCGCACGACTGAACTGGTCGCGGAAAATTGCAGGTCCTAGTGGGACTGGGGCTTAACGACCTACTAACGCCTTCTCACGCCCCCTCAACGACTTTCCACGTCATATTTCAAAATAGTTTTTCAAAATAGGCATTCCGGAGGTCGCAGGTTCGAATCCCGCACCTGCCAGTTTTCTTTGTTCACTTTCAAAATGTATTCAAATTTACATAGTCAGTTTCCCTTGTGGATTGTTTGACGAATTATATGTTTAGGCCCATTGAGTGATCCCCACAGTGTCGCTTCCCATGTTGTATCGTAAAATTGGGTGTGATTCCGCGGAATTCTGGTTTTATGACTTCTGACTAGCGCCCACCCGAACACGCATACTGACAATTTGGGAGACCGCCAACATAGGGCAAGATAGCTCAGTTGGTAGAGCGCCGGTACGGTATCCCGGAGGTTGCAGGTTCGAATCCCGCTCCAGCCAGTTTTCTTTGTTCACATTTTGAAAATGTATTTAAATTTACCTAGTCAGTTTCCCTTGTAGATTGTTTGACAAATTTTATTAAAGATATAAACACGTGACGTCTGAGGGAACATCGTCTATAAACATCAAGGGGAAGCGTCGTTTGGGAACAACATATGGCGTGTTTGTTATGTTCACATGGGGAATCGGACTGCTCTCGAAAGTACGGTGGGGGGGGGGGGGGGGGGGGGGGGCGGTTAAGTTTTTCACTGAACAATGTATAATATTAATACACAAGTTAAAAAAAAAACGTTTAGCGTCCAGGTTGTTTTTTAAGGAAGGAGGAGGGGCTTCTTATTTTTTTCAAGATGGCCGCCATTCTTTTTAAAATTTCTGACAACCATAGGTTTTTCAACAGTTCAAGATACAAAAAAGGAAGAGCAATGGTGGACAAGAGAATTGAACCTGCTTACAGTGGTTTTAATAGTTTTAGTAAGCTTATATTCTTTTTCTCCGAAAGATCGGTTGGGTTTTTGGGGGTTTATTTTCACTTCATTTCCCCTGGTAAAACAAAATGCGGCCCCCAAAAAGGCAGCGGGCGGGAACGCTAAACATGTCTTTTTTTTACTTCGCCTTTTAGGCAATTGAGAACAGAATTACATTGTAACTAAGACAAAGAATGTTCATATAAACCTGTGAATGTTTTAACTCCGTCATCACGAGACAATGTGAAAAGCCGTTCATGTGTTTACGTGTACAGCGATTTTGTGAACATGTTATCTATTACGTCTGAGGACTTGGGACAATAGGGGATTGGTTGTTATTACAATACAACTAAGGACCTAAGCCACAGTTCTCGGTAGTGTTCATGTACAAACCTTAAGTGACTTGTTGGGAAAAAGTCCAAACAATGGGAACAATGGAAGAGTAAAAACAGGACTGTGTACACGTTCATGTGCTTATTTCGAGTTGGGAAATAGAAAGCCACGGCGTTTTTTATGTCCCCCAAATACAGTTTCTCGAAGGTGATATTATTTCAGGTGAAAATACTTTTTCGGGAGGATTGGTACTGGTATCATCTTTATAAACAGTAAGCTTTCAGATTTTATCATTACGAAAGCCGTATCATACATCATTCAGGAAAGAATCACATATTCCAAGCACAGTTTTATAAAAAATCGACTCACTGGGGTAGGTATTTTCTTCACTAGAATCGACACTCGCAATCATGGATCCCAGAAACACCGAGACAAACAGCAATGCCCACAAGAGATACGTCAGCCTCGCTGGCCCTTCGCGGAACGTCATATTTCACCAGTTTAAAAAATGAATAGGTTAAAAAACTCAAACGCAGTAGTAATTACAAATGAATGTATTCGTTTGGAGCTGATGTTAGATGTAGTTGAACATTTCTTGCATCTGATTCTGGCTGATGTTTGGCCCGGAAGTGCGTCTGCGAATAGTTGTCTTTCCCGTCGGAAAAGGTCGTGAGGGCACAACCGCTCAAGTGACATCCGGTCTTGTGTGTACTGAAATGCATGCCATGATGATACAGGGTGCACTACACTGATTCATGTCCGAATTTATGCGCGAGCTCATCAACATAAAATGTGCAGACTTGATAAAATTACTGTTGAAAAAAGGGTCCTATTTGCCCGAGAAAGTGGAGGGATGCCATTATTAAAAATGGCTGTTGATCGGCTTGGGAAATAGGACTTTTTGGGAGGTGTTTTTGTTTTGTGTCAATAATTAAAAATGTAATTAGCCAACCCACCCCCCCACCCCCCCCCACCCTCCAAAACAAATAGAAAAGAAATGGAAAGACAAAAGATCAGACAATATCTGAGATTTGTTTGTGTAGACCCCAGTGATGCTGGGGTACAGGATATTTGGCCCTGAACTTTGTTGATTTTACACTGTTGTCAATGGAGCTTGAATTAGTGTGGTGCACCCTACATACGTATAACAGTGTGTGTGCACTGATGGGGGTGTGGACAGATCGGGCAGTGTTGCACGTCGCATATACCTGTCCCACCCCCTCGATGCGGAAATCAACTTGAAAGAATTTCCCCAGTGCAATGCCAGTGTGCTTGGTGTTTTTTGTGGCAGCCTATATCGGGTATCAGTGCTCCGATGGAAGGCCGCGGTTTCGGACTAAACGAGGGCAGAGTGCGAGGACTGATACTGGATAAATATACCATGATTTAAACTTTGACCGCCAAAGTGTTCGAATATCAGTACGCCCGCACCGTTTGGGAGGCCTGGTTTCCATAAAAGTCACACTGAACGCCCTCGGCACGCAAGACGGCAACAAGCGATATCCGAAAACCCCGTTCGCGTGTTGAAGAGAGTTTAGACTTGAAATAAAGTCGGTAATTGGGCGGTTTTATTATTTTCGTCCGGGGTACAGCGCATTATACCGCTTCAGTTGCCAACATGCGTGTGCTTCACTGGCGTATTAACATAACGTGCCACGCTGGTAATTATGACGGCGCCTGCGGACAAAACACGACTGTTGGGATTGTCTTCGCCAATTTTTATTGCTGTTCCAGGATTTCAATTTTGTTCGTAAGATCATGAATTTTCCTTTCTTTTCATTCGTAGTATTAATATGGTGGCTGCATGCCATCTTGAATTTTCGCCCAGATGCATTCCACACGGCACTTTGGCGTTCGTAATCGGCAACTATAACATAGAAATCTGGGCAAACAGATTACCTAACGTTGGTACAATATTGGTCAACCTTTGGGTAATTTTTCCCAAAATGTTGGGTAAAACTTGGGCAGTACCGGTACCATTTTAACCCCACTTTAACCAACAATTGGTTTGTCCACAGCTGTGGTTATACAACAGTTGGTAATTAATTACGTGAAAAATTACCCAAAGCTTGAACATGTTGACTATTGTACCGACGTTGGGTAATCTAACAGTGTATAATACGGGTTACCCGAATACACCCCTATATATGTTCGGGACGGATTTGGCTTAGGACGTCATTCGGCTGAAAATGAAACAAAATGGTCCCAGTTTACATTAAAATCACCAGCAATGATGACACCTTGATGATTGGTAAGTGCTAGCTGGATATCATCTAGAGTAGCCTGGAGTTTGTCCCAGTAGTCTGCTGTTGAATTAGGTGGTCGATATACAGGATATAAGCAGCCACCTTCTACTTTTGAGGGTGATTTCCACACAGGAAATCTCTAAGTCGACATGTTCAAGCTCGGGAACATGACGAGGGCAGAGGTTATAATTCACTGCAATAAGAACACCGCCACCTTTACGGCGAGCCTCGGGTCCAGCATTTCGATCATGTCTAAATGTAACGTAGTTGTAGCTTTGAAGAGTTGGTTCAATAACGTCGTCAACAGTCAACCATGTTTCTGGGATCCCAAGAATGTCTGGTTGTGTAAACTCAAGCGATGCACAAAGCTCCGCAATTTTGTTTCTAATGCTCCGTGCATTAATAATCATACCGGACACAAAAAAGTTACATCTGCCAGAAGTTGACGTGTCTGCACAGAGACAGCGTGCATGGCATCTAATATCACAGCTGTCACATTGAATGCTCAACTGATTTTTCCTCACTGGTTTAACACACACATCCCCACCAAGTATTAGCCTCCATGATAGATGACATGGTTTGAGTGAAGTACTGTTATCGCTCATGACAACGTGCAGAGTGCTTGTGGAATTAGACTGTGTCGGCATATTGAGTGCCCACAAAATCGTCGTTTATGCACAAGCACAAGATGTGTATCAGGCAATGTTGTTGTTGTTGTAACATTTATTTCAATGTTGTCATTCATTACAATATTTACAATCATATAGAAATTACCAAGGAATTTAATAATATATTTGATAGAGACTATGTATACAGTAAGTTAAATAATAAAGAAGCAACAAGTTAAGTGACAACATTTAGGTATAAGGTTAAGCGTAAAACGCTTTTGTGCCCTAACCTATGGACAGACAAACATACAACCAGGGAACCAGGCAAAGGACAACAAAACACAACGTACGTAGAGACAAACTGGTGTGAGACAAGGCAAAATGATTAGTTCACTAATAAGAATAAGATTACAAGTACGACTCGAGGAATCGAGCTTTTAAATTTTTAACAAAGACAGACAGAGATGGTGATGTTTTGAGAAACTTTTCTAAACTATTCCAGTATGAGATGCCTCGATGAACAACACTATCTTTAGACATTGACGTTCTATTGAAATGGACGAACAAATTTCCCCTAGCACTACTTCGAGTATTATATACATGAACATCAGATGTTAAAGTAAAACAACAATTAAAACAGGGAGGGAGTGCATTATGCGTAAATTTATACATGAATTTTCCCAAATTAAGCAGGTATAAGTCATTACATTGTAATAAATTTAATTTGGCAAATAATGGAGCAGAATGATCACGGTAACCAGCATTTAAAATTACACGAACCGCTCGTTTTTGTAAAATTAGTAATTTGTTACATTTAGATGAGGAACTGGCCCAAGTCAGGATTGAATAATTTAAATATGGCAAAACAAATGAATTATATAATGTTAATAAAATCCTGCTGGGGAGGTAAAATTTTAACCGATTCATTATTCCAATATTCGTGGATATTTTTGTTGCTAGCTCATCAATATGACTTTTCCAAGTAAGATTTTCATCAATAGTTACCCCAAGGAATTTAGTTTTTTTAACTTGATTAAGCCTTGCATTATTTAGAATCAGAGGAGCAGATTGTATATACTTGTATTGACTAGCACAAAAAATCATGTAATTTGATTTAAGAACATTAATACATAATTTGTTTGCTAAGAGCCATGTGCTGATTTTTTCAAGTTCCATATTAAGGTTTCGAATAGCTTCATTTACATTATTGTGAGTGTACAGCAGACTTGTATCGTCGGCAAATAAACAAAACGTAATACTGTCCGAGGTATTGCATATATCATTAATATAAAGAAGAAAAAGTAACGGACCCAACACGGAGCCCTGAGGTACACCACATGTAATGAGTCCATTGGTAGAGTTTACAGAATTAAATGACACATATTGTTTTCTGTTACATAGATAACTTTTAAGTAATTCCAAGGCTGAGCCACGCACACCATAATGTTCTAATTTACTAATTAAAATATCATGATTCACAGTATCGAAAGCTTTTGATAAGTCCAGAAAGACGCCTACAGAAAAATTATTACTGTCTATGGCATTACATAATTTACTAATAACATACGATGTCGCCAAGTCGGTTGAGCGATTTTGTCTAAATCCAAATTGTGATTCAGAGAGAATATCATGTTTATTAATAAAAGAAATTAATCGTTTATAAATAAGCTTTTCAAAAAGTTTTGAAAATGTAGACAAGACTGATATGGGTCTATAGTTCGCAATATCATGCTTACAGCCTTTTTTATATATTGGTGTTACCTGGGCTATTTTTAGACCATCAGGAAACACACCGGCTGACAGACATTTGTTGAAGATGTCAGCCAGAGGTTTAGCTAATGAATACCTTACCTGTTTAATGACAAAAGAACTTAAACCATCAAAACCAGGGGCCTTGCCAGAAGGAATTTTGTTTAGACAATCCACGATCTCTTCCTGTGTAATAGGTGTGAAAAAGAGTGAATTCGAACATTTGTTGCTGAGAAAGGAATCAAAAGAGGTGTTGCATAACGGGAGCTCACTGGAAAGGCTACTGCCAATGTTAATGAAGTAGTTGTTGAATGCATCCGCAATTTCCTTGTTATCGCTAATTTCAATACCATCTTTAAAAAATAAAGAGGTTTTTGAATGTTGCTTACGTTTGTTAAGTAGAGAATTTATAACTTTCCAGGTACCCTTAATGTTACCTTTTACTTGATTAAATTTTGTGCATAGATAATTTTTCTTTGCTGATTTAATTAATACTGTGAGTTTGTTTTTATACAAAATATAAATAGATTTATTATTTGCAGTCGGGTTTCTCAAAAACTTTCTGTACAAGTGATTTTTACGTCTAATAGAATTATAGATACCATCAGATAGCCATGGAGACTTACATTTATCATAACGACATTTGACTTCTTGTAACGGGAAGTTTTGGTCATAAAGTTGTTGTACTTGTGACAAAAACGTGTCATACATACAGTGCAAATCGTTGGTTAGTGTTATAGAATCCCAGTCAATCGCATTTAAGTCATGAGCAAAGTTATCGATATTACTGGCATTAAAATTACGGTTTTTAAATTTTCTGTCGGTTCGGGAATTTTCTTTGAAATTGTTAATAACTAAGAATACGGGAAGATGGTCTGTAATGTCAGTCATCAAAACACCTGCAGAATGAGATGCTAAATTATTAGTTAAAATATTATCAATGAGAGTTGCGCTATCAGCAGTAATCCTCGTTGGTTTATCAATAGTCGGGTAAAATGAGTAAGATAAAACAGTATTCATAAAGTTTTGCACACTATTATCAGTATCGTACTCCAGAAGATTTATATTATAATCACCCATGATATAACACTTTTTATTTTCAGTGGATATTAGTGATAAAATTGTGTTAAAGCTTTCCATGAAGTTGTTGTATAAAACACAGGGGGGTTTATAAACAATTCCAATGATAATATTTCCTTTGCCTGTATTATTAAGTTCAATAAAACACGATTCGATGTCAGAATTATTTAGTGATAATTCAATACGAGTTTTGTACACCAAATCCTCATGTATGTAGAGTGCAACATGTATGTATACAGGGGGCTAATATAAAAATAGGAAGAGTCCAACTGCAGGTCGTTAATAATTACATGTAGTTCATCAAAATTGCAACCTTGCCAGTCATGCCAGTGGTGAGCAAGCAGCCCAAAAATCAAGGGCAGAAAGTTGATGACACCCATATTAATGTGGCATTGCTGCGGTTAAAAAACAGGTCAATAAAGTCTGGATGATTCAGCACTCAGGTACGCATGTAACCATTAAAAACAATAAACGTAAAAGAAACCACAATTCGGAGGTTGAGAATAGCACTAATTTTCCAGAACGTAAATCTGCGATGGAAGGACTTTCAAGTGATGATAAAATGATGAGTGGATGGCAAACACAAGTAGCGATAAAAATAGATTTAAAAAAATAGGTTTTAGTTTTGAATGTTTGTGTTTGTACATATTGTGTCTTATTGTGTTTTTAATAATCCTCCTCAAGTTTTTATGAATTATCGGTGGCCTACCTTAAATTGTTCTCTGCATATATGTATAATTACATTACCCGTCACTTTAAATACATGTACTTAAACCCGATAATGCCATGCACCGTCAGTCCAACTTTTAAGTCGTTTTATTACTTTCTAGAAATCTCTTATATGCTAGTGTAAATTAAACATTCATGAACACACAGGTAATGACACACAAGGGGAAGCTTCAGTATCACAGCTGATTTGTGCCTAACAATTGAAGGAAATTTCTGACATTTCCCGGGGTTTCGTTTCTGAATGGTAGCCAGTCGGTAGATAGATAACGTATAAACTTGCACAATAAGTCAAACCTCGTTTTTGTACTGTAAGTGGCTAAACTGTACAGTGAGTACCTTGGTTGACGTCATAGCAACAGCGCCCTCACGTGTCAGGAAATAGCTTCAACATTTTGAATACGGTGATAAAGGACACTTCAAATCCAAAAAGGAAATACCATTATGCTCACACAGTTCAGAAGCATTGGCATCTGCGAAAAATATCTTTGAGAATGATTTTCTTTCCGCTTATAACCTTTAATCTATCCCACCCAATTCTACACTCTTAAACGGTGTTTAGCAATTAAACGCAATCTTGCTATCAGTTTGGAAACATGTTTACAAACATTACGTGTCCAATTCCTAAACATCAATGTTCAATGGCTAAACAGTATCCGTCATGATATGCTAAACATGTTTAGTATTTTTTTGTTATGTTTACAAACTGAAAGCAAGAAAGTGTTTAGAAAAGGGTTTATAATTGCTTAACATTGTTTTTGCAGTGTATTGGAACAGAGTACCGAACAGCACAAACGCAACTAACAATTCTAGAACCTTTCAACAATTATTTAACAATTCCTCTAATTACATCGCCCCCGATTTATACCTGTGTCGTTCTTTGCAGATACGTAATGCATGGTTGTGTAATAATGTTCATTTGTCTTCTTTTTGTTATTAAGTACCCGGTAATGCAATCTTGTTTTACACTGATCTTCTGGCCTCCAAAGGAGGCCGGCTTTGATAGCAAATATTCGCTCAAATGTATCCTACCCATTGTAATGTTTGCCATTATTGTAACATTGTAATACAATATACGTTGCGCGGTGTGATGAAATATATTCATTCGTTCATTCATTCATTCAACCATGGAGGAAGGATGATTCAACTCACCTCCACTTATCACGAGATCCTCTGAAGAGCTCGCACTCACTGCGAGTGGGCCGTTTTCGGGACGTTCGTTGGATTCCCCCTCATCACTCTCATGTGAATCATTCTCAGTCTCCACGTCCTCGGTCTCCATGTCCTCAGTCTCCATGTCCTCATCACCTTTACACAGCCTAACAGAGCACAGTGGTCCTACCAAGACGATCACCCAGACTGCCAACAGAATTCTCATGCAGACAGATTCTTTGGAAAAGTCCATCTTGTCGGTTCGCCGGACGAAATAGTAAGGTAGCACGCATGCTGTGCAGTAACTCTGGTACTTGGCCTTATCTCTAATAAACATGTACGGAAACTGTGAGCCGGACCACTGAGATCTGTTTTGCTGACCAGGGCACTCATATCCGGACGCAGTGTGGTGGCCTCCTGGAAACGGTTTGGTTCGAAACTAGTCAGTTTTATTTTAGAAAACGTCGGTCACAATGGCTTTAAGTTGTTTGGCGGTGGTGTTAGAATTTCCCCATGCTAATAAAATGGAGGAAGGAACTCCATGCTAACAAATTGTGGAAGAGAACTGTTTTTGAACGAAAACACATTTACTACACTGTGCACTCTGTTTTGGTAATGCTCGAAGATTGATAAATTGCCATCTTGTGATTGGCTAGCGAGATTCTGTGTACTTGCTGTGGGAGCTGCAAGTCTGGTTCCCTGACTTGTTTTTCCAAAAAAGAGCAATCTTTTAAGTTTAAAACTGTTTTTAAGAGAACATTTTTCAAAACAAATAATAATCAAACTCGATGCACGTGATCGAAAATCAGACGCTTTACCACCAAGCGACCAAATGGGCTAATTTAGTTATATTCAACGCGTACGCTGTAAGGTGCGTTCGAGTAGCTCTCCCGGGCCCGGATCGACTCAGGTAAAGGCAGATATTACCCCGAATGCCGTACTAATCGAACGCTCATTAAACACGGGCCGTCACGATCCCCACGTGAGTGTTGTAGCTGTAGACGTAGCCATTGACAAAACGCTCTTTTCGGACTGAGGCTTACTTTGAGATTTACTGCTTTTCCGTTAATCGCACAAGTCACAAAGTCGGGCTGCAATAACAAAACGTCGCAATGGGCTCAATAAATAATTAGGGCCTGTGTTTGAACTTCAAATAAAGTTGGTTTTGGGCCCACTCGAGCTTATCCGCTGTCCGGCCGCCATATTTGTCCGTTTCTTGTAAATGACCAACGCATGCGTGTGACGTATTTCCACCACTGACTCTGCTGCACGAGCAGGATCTGTCGTGTGGCCGACTCGGTGAGAACTGAGTATCAGAGCTAATCGAACGGCATGGGCTAACACGTACTCGCCTAGTGATACATTCTTATCCAACCAAACATAATCTATGAATTGGGTATTATAATGCAAATTATTTTCCTCTTTGTTGCCACAAGAAAGAATGTAGGCCAAAAGAGTATGCAAAGATAAATCATGCAATTAGGTTTCTTCACTCACGTTTGCTCATCACATTGTCGCATATAAAGTACAAATTGGGGTCACAATAGGCAATTTTTGAGCGAGTGAGGACGCTTTACAGACGTCATTTTGGGGTGAAACAAGAGCACTGATCTCTTTTGAGATCAATTAACGTTTATATTTAGAAGTCAAATTTCTCACTGAAGTACCCACACTTCAGTTGAAAAATTACAGATCCATTTTTCTGAATTGTTGAATGAAATGAATGTAGGGCCTAATATGAACTTTCTCCTATGAAAGTGATTAACATGCACTACTGATGTAAGATTGCCAAATGTATTGGTGACGGCATGGTGAGATGGCGGACGACGGCTTGAACTCCACGGACCGGCGGCGCATTTTTTCCCGTAGGCAGGTGAAGCAATAATCATGAATAATTCAGTAGTTTTCATGAGAAAGTTATGTTTATTTATTTCTTTCCATTTCCTGTTTATCCTTGCCACTTCCTTTTGTTGCTTCTCTTGCCCTAATTACCACCTTCTATTTACCCCCCCCCCCCCCCCCCCCTTCACCACACTCCTTTGTCCCCTTTCCTCAGCTTCATCCTTCATCTTAATCCCTCCACTCCTTCATCCTTACCCTAACCACACTTCTTTGTTCCTTTCTTCCTGGCTGTCCTTTCACCTCCCTTTGATGTTTACCCACTGCCATGCTCCTTTGCATCCCTCTTTTGTGTTTCTCCACCCACCCCCTCATGTATGTGTGTTCCCTACATGTTTGTTTCTTGTACTCTGTCATTTGCCTTTGAGAAAGAACTTGCTTAAGTTCGAAACGTCAGGCCAGCTATTTTTTTTATTTGTTAATTTATTATAATAGAACAGAACGTCACAGCATTGTCATTATTTAGTCAACTAGTTACATTCAATCATTTTAAAGAAAGGCTGTTGTTGAGCTGTTACAGACTAGTCTAGTGGATAGTGGGATGGGCTATGGATCAAAGGGTCCCTACTTCGAATCCACCTGTACGCATTTTTCTTTACTGTAATATCTTTGCGATATTTTTAATTTAAGGGGAAAAAAAGACCGAGAACCGAAGTGCTAGCTGTGCAGTGATCAATTCAACCACTGAGTTATTAATAAAAATTGCTTCACCCACCTACGGAAAAAAAATTCGCGGACCGGCGTATTGTGAGTCGTCCGTGTAATAACCGCG
Organism: Hippasteria phrygiana; assembly: GCA_037893225.1. Taxonomy (NCBI): domain Eukaryota; kingdom Metazoa; phylum Echinodermata; class Asteroidea; order Valvatida; family Goniasteridae; genus Hippasteria; species Hippasteria phrygiana. Next base: position 31,338 of record JAZGUH010000413.1, read on the forward strand.
AATTCATTTATGTTGACAGCGCCCCCGTTCGAAGGTAATCAACATCATGAGCAGCATATTGGATGGGAGACCACAGCGCGTGTGCTTGCAAGTGAGTTTGTATATGCCGGGGTCCACGTTTGACCGAACGTCCACGATTGAAAATCGTGTACAAAACCAATGGGAGGTCTTCCGAAAAGTTTTAAAGTATAAACAAAAGGGGAACAATGGGAGGTCCACGATTGCACCCGTTTACATGACTGGGTGCGTGCCTGGAGAGTATAATCATTGCATCACTCTAAGGCACGGCAGACTTTTTAAAATTTAATACAAAGGAGGGTGGGGTGGGACGTTAAGCTAGTGTGATATCTTATCGGTGCACGGCCAAGAACCCATAAGACCAGTTCTGTCGTGAAATGATGTCCCATTGAAAATTATTATATACACATGTATGTGGCATTGACCGTGACCAACTATAAAATGAAGCTCTAACGTGATGTCTTCCGATTTCCTTTTCCTTATTTCCTTTATTAGTTTCATGATGTGCGCAAAGTACGATGTGAGCTTTTATATTCTGCAAGATTACTTGATCCATTCAGGTGATGCTGCGAATGGCGTGGCCAACATTGCACTATACAGCGCGGATGTCATACGTATACCCGTGTATACTTGTTATGCAATGATATCCGTTCCTTAAAGGAAACATGATTTAGGATTTATCTTGCATTATTCCTGCTTAAAACAATAAAGTATTATGTTGACAATGATATTTTGTGTCTAAAGACAATTATTTCCCAGATTAAATATGAGAAAATTGTTTTTGAAAATGTTTGTCCAAGCTACTCCGCCCCCTGAGTGGGACCCTTATTAACATAAGTGTGTGACGTAGATCGAGGCACATTACAGATTCTGCTGCGCGAGCCGGCCCCATTCATCACGCGTATGCATTGAGTGTACATGTACATGTACATGTACGTGTGTGTGCAGAACGGCGAAAATTCTTCGTCCAAAATCTAAGGAAAATATATTGTTTTTCGGCCATGCCGACAAGGTGTGTGGCTGCTGGGTGCAGCAAAACAACGAAGGATGGAGTAAGCCTTCATTTATTTCCAACTGATGCGAAATATCGGAGAATTTGGACGGCGAAAGTGAAAGTGACAAGAGCGAAGTGGTCCGGCCCCAGCAGCTTCTCAGCGTTTGTAGCGACCACTTTGAGCCGTCGTGTTTCGATACTGGTATTTTCAGATCATGGGATGACCATTAAAAATATGCTCAAGTCCACTGCCATCCCAACAAAGTTCCCAGATGTGAGTAAGGTACAGGCGAAAGCAGTTAAACGGTATATGCCCCGAGGACCTTTCGCTAAAAGGGAGAAAATCAGTTCGAAATTGCACGTGTAGACTAGACCTAGTGTGTATACGAAGTACATGCGTCATTTACGGGCCGGGTCCAGACTATCCAGTCGATACATGAATTTCGGTGCCTCGGTCTACGTCACGAACAGCGCCCTCAATTTGAGTCTCAACAAATTCCAAAAAGGGGGGGGGGGTAAATTTTTGAGCGGAAAATAGTCACACTAAAACTTCACTTGAACCAGTTTGGCTTTTCATTCACATTTAATACATATAAATGAATTTATTTATGAAATAAAATGTGATCCGGCCAGTTTGAGAAGCATGTTTCCTTTAATACCCCTCAGTCTTGTGTTCGTTTGGTTAAATTTAAATAAACCAATATTAAAGAATGTAAATGACTACATTCCATAACTCTGTTACTTGAAGACTGATGCTCTGCTTTAAAAGGTAGTCGTGCTTAAAAAACGACAACTATACATGTTGTAAATTCCAATTTTATTCAAATTAATTTCACACAATTGTTGACAGAATTTATCAAATCCATTCTTGGCATTTGGCAAGAAAAATCAATAAAATGCAGTTAGTAGGAAATGAACTATATTCGAAGATTAAAGTAAGAATTAAAAGATCAGAGTTAAAACACATTCTGTACAGCAAATGAAAATCTACAGAACTACACATAAATTACATTGTTCGCTACGGCTACCAGCGATTGTACATGTATATAGGCTGGCAGCGAAAATCATGGGTTGTCCTTTTTTTATTTATTAATACATGTAGTACTTTTACTGGAATCCCACGAGTAAAATCTGGCCAGGAGGAGAGCTATCGTGAGTGACGTAGCGGCCCCAAGGTAAATTATAGCCCCTCCCAAAAATAACTTGCTTGTTTCCCGGGAAGAGGTACCCCTCATACCAGTGTTGTAGTCGAGACCATTTCAAGACCAGGCACAAGACCATGCACAAGACCAGGCACAAGACCATCACAAGACCATTCACAAGACCAGCTTGTAACGGCGGGCATAAACCATGACAAAGGAATGCTTTTGTTACAGTTCATTTGAATAGCTTAAGACTTAGATTAAGACTGCTGGTCTTGTGCTGGTCTTGTGCTGGTCTTGACTACAACACTGCCTCATACATATTCATGAGGTGTGTTTGTTCGTACATTTGTCTCCTTACGGGGTACCGGGAAGAAAGGGTAACAATGGGGACAATGGTACCCCACGAAGGAGTCTATGGAAATCTATAGGTACCCTACAAAGTTAACGCTATGGGTTTTGAGATTTCAATAGGGACAAAGGGGAATAAAAGAAGGAAAGTAAAGTCTACAATAGAGGTACCCCGTATGGGTGCATATGTGAGAATATGTGTCTGTGAGTTTGTATATGCCGGCAATCGTGGACCTAGGCAAAGGGGTCCACGTTTGACCCAACGTCCACGATTGAAAATCGTGTACAAAACCAATGGGAGGCCTTCCAAAAAAGTTAGAGTATAAACAAAAGAGGAACAATGGGAGGTCCACGATTGCACCCGTTTACATGACTGTGTGCACCCACGGGTGTGCTTGGTCTCCATAAGGTAACGAATTTAGAGTTGTTTTCCCCCCATCCGATATTCATAACCCGTATACTGTATAGGCCTATACCTGCCTCAATGTTTAGGGTGGTTAGTAATTGTTACTCCTGATGGGCTATGGTAGGTTAGGACTTCTCATAAAATTGAAATTGTAAAGAATGTTATGGACACTCAAATTATTACTTTAGGTCTTGCATGCCAAATGAAGAAAAATATTATTGAGCCTGAATTGATCACCAAAAGCTACACAAATATCAATTAGAGACGTGCTATAGCTTTAAAATGGATCTAGAGCTGCAACTGCAGATACATTGACAGGGACATTTTCGGCAATGAGTGTTTTTTTTAGCTTAAATAAGAACTGGGTCAATTTGTTTCTAGGTTTTCACCTCTTTCCATTTTCTTCGTTGCTAAACCGTACACAATATTTAAAGGTTGCATGTCTTCACCCTCTCCCCTATCACTGAACAGAGTACAGCATAAAAACCTACATTTAGTGGAAGATAATTTCCCTTTTTAGGCGAGTCAAAAATATAACCATAATACATGAACTGAGGTGACTAGAACGGCTCCAGAAAAAACATTAAACGAGCAACTTATAGAGGAATTTCACATTTAGACCCTCTGCGCACTTCCGGGTTGAAAGCGAGAATTGGCAGTGGCAAACAAAACAACGCTTTTCAGCACATTCATTCATGCATGTACATGTATTAATCAGGCCATATAAGGCAGCGCAGGCGCACGATCAGCATAAAGTTGTTTACTGTGACATTGAATTCCTCGTTTTCAAACGCGGAAGTGCGCAGATCGGCGCTAAACTCGTCGTTGTGGGATTCCTCTATTGTTCTAAAATATTTTCTGGAACTGTTGACCAAAAATGCACACGTACATTATCCGTAGGATATTGATGTCAGTTTAATCAGTCAAAGCTTATTTGCAATTCATTATACGTTATTTTAATTGCTCTGATAGAGGTTGTTAATCATACAATACAACATGTGTCTTCAAAGCTGCTATATGTCCCGCGTTCTGACAGAAAATTTCAATCCAACTAACATGAATTATCATGAAAGATAACTAATTTGTTTAATGTAAAAGACACACCACTTAAGACTGTGCACTCTACATGGTCTTCATCATACATGTATATCGTTTTATTTTCCAAGTGCGAAGATTGATAGTTAAACTGTAGGAATGTTTACCTAACTAATTAAAAATTTGAAACTGATTAAAACTGTGGATTTTTTGTGTTCGTGGAATGTCTCATCAGAAAGCTCATAGCTTATCTAATGCTAACAATATTAATTAGCAACTGCATTTGAAATGTGTTTCCCCGGGTTTAAACTATTAATAGAATGCTGGGAATCTTTTCGATGCGTAATACAGGGGGCGCTTGTTTAATGGGCACGTACAATGTCGAATCTTTTTAGGCAGAACTTGTCGAGAGGCCCGAATTTAATAAAACGTGCTGGCCTTGGGTAGCGGGGTGGTTGTCGGTGTCTGTGTCGTTAATTGTAGGTTCTTCGGGGACGGGTAAACCAAAACCAATACACTCCCGTTCTGTTGAGAGATACAACATTATTGTTAACAACATAACTTTCCTTCCATTTTTTTAAATAGCGGTTACTGTTAGTCGAACACCTTTATAACAAGGTCCTTGGGACTTTACAATTTACCTTGTTATAACAGGTACCTTGTATTATCAGTAATGGAAAACAAAGAAAAACAAAGACTTGGGACAATTTTTTTCTTGTTATAAGCAGTATGTTGTATTATCAGTGCTCCTATTATCAGGGTTCGACTGTATAACTTTTCAACCTAAACTGAATGGCACTACACAGACAAAACTTGGAAAGAAACCCAGCAGTGCTTCTTTCAGTAGGTTTGTTTTTAATGTTCAGTTTTGGTATACTGTATTACCCAGGGGGCTGAGAAGGTTTTAGGAATGATTAATAAGCCCGATGAGCAGGGGTAATGATGTAGCGCCTTGAGCACCGTGCTCATGGTGGATATGTGCGCGTTACAAATCTACATTATTTATTTACGTTTTTGTTACGTAACTATGTTTATGATGCGCGCTTATACTCCTTTGAGCAGTGGTGTAAAAAGGGCACAGCTTTTTGAGGGCAATATTTTTGCCCCTGCTCATGGAAGTTTTTTTTTTATCTGAAGACTTGGAATAAATAATTAAGAAAAACATGTTAAAACTAGAGGCATGAGGTTGGTGTTTGTGGACAAACACAGGGCTGTTTCGTTTTTGTTTTTTTAGTTTGGATGTGAAATGTGAATACAATAATTTAAGTTTGTCAAAGAATCGCGCTGCTGCCAGTTTTCTTTGGTAATTTTGAAATTAATTAAAGTTGTTTGTAGTAGTAACATGTGATGACGTCATCATAACGTATCTATAAACTTGCTGACCTACCTAGATATTACTTTTCAACTTAATCGGACTTATACTTTTGTTTATATATGGCTTCATAAACAGCCCCTTTAAGATGACGTCACGTGACATGTGATGACATCATCATAATGTCAAGTCACTTTTCATATATAAACCTATATGTACTGGGCTACCTAGATATTACTTTTCAACTTAATCGGACTGATACTTTTGTTTATATAGCTTCAAAAACTGCCCCTTTAAGATGACGTCACGTGACATGTGATGACGTCATCATAATGTCAAGTCAATTTTCATCTATAAACCTATATGTACTGGGCTACCTAGATATTACTTTTCAACTTAATCGGACTTGTACTTTTGTTTTCATATGGCTTAAAAAACTGTCCCTTTAAGATGACGTCATGTGGCATGTGATGACGTCATCATCATGTCATGTCAATTTTCATCTATAAACCAACTGGCCTACCTAGGTATTTTTAAAAAACTTAATCGGAATTGTACCTTTGTCTATATATGGCTTCAAAAACTGCCCCTTTAAAATGACGTCACGGACATGTGATGACGTCATCATAATGTCAAGTCAAATTTCATCTATAAACCTACTGGGCTACCTAGATATTACTTTTCAACTTAATCGGACTTGTACTTTTGTTTATATATGGCTTCGAAAAATGCCCCTTTAAGATGACGTCACGTGACATGTGATGACGTCATCATGACGTAAACGTTCGTTACACATTGTGAGCAGTTTTTGATGACGTCATCATGACCTCACACAATTTTCGCCTTTTAGGGCATATCTTTGAGACATACCAAAGCTATAACAAAAAGAATTTTCAAAATATCTTGTTTTTTTCGTTAGATATATTGAAAAGAATGTTACGATTTTCAAAATTCAAAAATTCAGCAGTTGGGGTAAGTGTCTGCCAAGTTTAAAAGTAGCCAAAGTGGCCGGTAAGAAAGAAAACGTTTACAAATGCTATGGGCAATATTCTAGCGACTTGAAAAACATATTTTTTTATGACGTCATCATGACGTCACACAATTTTCGCTTTTTAGGGCATATTTTTGAGACATACCAAAGCTATAACAAAAAGCATTTTGAAAATATCTTGTTTTGTTCGGTAGATATATTGAAAAGAATGTTACGATTAAAATTGTTTTATAATTTAGCGACTTGAAAAAAGACTACAAATCAACCCTTTTTATAAACAGCATGCACATTTAAGCCATGGTTACCTGCCCTTCCCAGAATTCCTTTGTGTTATATTGAATTTGGTCTAAATTTTGAAATGGCTGTTATTTCTTACTTGAGTGAGCCACGATCATGAAATTTTGGAATTAGGTACAGAAAAATTCAATGTATACATTTTTGTAATCAGATTGACCCTTACATGCGTTTAAAAAAAAAATTTTTTTGATGACGTCATCATGACCTCACACAATTTTCGCCTTTTAGGGCATATCTTTGAGACATACCAAAGCTATAACAAAAAGAATTTTCAAAATATCTTGTTTTTTTCGTTAGATATATTGAAAAGAATGTTACGATTTTCAAAATTCAAAAATTCATAAAAAATCACGTGATGACGTCATCATTACGTAAAAGTTCGGCAGACATTCTGAGCAGTTGGTCTAAGTGTCTGCCAAGTTTAAAGCCAATCGGCTGCTTAAAAGTGGCCAAAATGCCGGTTAGAAAGAAAACGTGCACAAATGCTATGGGCATTTGGCTGAAAAAGAAAAAAAAAAAGAAAAAAAAAAAAAAAAAAAAAAAAAGAAAAAAAAAAAAATCTTAACGAAAACAAGGGCTGTTTCGGAAAAGTTTCCGAAACAGCCAATTATAAATATGAGTACCAATGGCAGGCAATTCATCAGAAAAGGCAATATTATTGAACTCTAAAGTGTTTTAATGCAGACAACGGAATGACTTGCGAAATGTTTAAGTACTCATTACATGTATGTACCCCTCCTCTTCGAGTACCTCTTGTGTAGCTCGTACTCATGCAAATGTGGATCCAGATGTGTAAATGTGTATTATCATTTACTTCTTCCAATCGTCTCTCATTACATCAATCCACACATTGATTTGAGAAAATTGTCTCTCTGAAATTTCTGGCAGGACAAAGTGCTATATACTTACGTTCCAAGTTTGCGTCACATTTTGACCGTTTCTTGACAAGAGTAGCATTGTTTTTCTCCACGGCGCAGTAGTTACAAAACCACTTGAATTCCTTGTTGATACGTCCGCACACATGGGCTGTTTTATTAACTGCGGCAAAATGAAAAAGAAAGGCAAAATATAAAAAGGAAAAAACAAAGAAGAAAGAGACCAGTACTAATGTAGCAATTCACACCACTTTCCATATGCAAGCCGTTCATGCTCCCCATTGGGGCTTATTGAAAGTTTGTTCGGAAAGTCAACTAAATAATGTACAGCCTGATTTGTGGAAAGTTTGTGAAATGCTGCAGCGCACGTCCAGTAGGCAAATCGCGTGCAGTACAGGTCTATCTTTTTCTTGATATGCACAGGCGCACTGTAATTCCAATTTGGCAAGTTGCTGCAGCTAACGGATAGAATTTCTGAAATCATACTGAAATATCCCACGTAACACACTGCAACAGCGCTTAGCTATACAGCGAAGTAAAAAAAAAACATGTTTAGCGTCCCCGCCCGCTTCCTTTTTTTGGGGTCGCCTGTGAAAAAAAACCAAAGTGTCAATCGATCCATCGGAAAATACAAATACTTACTAAAGAACTTACTAAAACTATTAAAACTGCAAACATGTTTAATTCTCTTGTCCAACATGTCTCTTTTATTTTTGTGTCTTGAACAGTTTTAAAACCTGCGGTTGTCAGGGGAAAAATGGCGGCCATCTTGACTATAACAAAATAAAAGCCCTTCCTCTTTTTTTTTTTTACTTGGACGCTAATAGGCCTATACTCGACTCACCCACTGATGGTGCGACAGGAATCATCGATGGGTTTGGGTACTTGCATGGCTTTTGAAGCTGAACTAATAATGGAAATGTCAACGAGTTGAGGTTAAAGATATGTTGACAATTATTGAAAACAAAGATGAGAGTTCAGCCCGTAGGTACGAAGACCGGGAAGGGACAGTGCGAAATATTGTTTGTCTAGCTGCTAAACGATTTAACAAATCGTTCAAACGAATAAGCTAAATCGTTCAAACGATTTATTAAATCGTTCAAACGATTTACCGGTTCAGTAACGTCACTGAATTGAAGCGACCGGTAACGCGCAAAGCCGCGCATGCGTACATAACACCTAAACATTCATCATCATTTCGATCTCGATCGACCATCCTCCTCGGTGATAGAGACAGCTGGTGGTATTACTTCCGTTCAATTTCTGTATCTTCAAGTAGGACTTGCAGATAGGTTTTTGCCGTGAGCCAGTGGTACCGTGCTTTGGTTCCCAGAGTATGAATGTGTTAGCTGCCTCGTCTTGATGGCAATGGTAGTATAGCCTGCTGCGCGTAGTCTGCGCTGACTGACTTTTGAGATTGATTCAACATGGCAGAGGCTTACGGAAGTACGACTACGTCTGATAACGATTTAATAAATCGTTTGAACGATTTAATAAATCGTTTGAACGATTTGATAAATCGTTTGAACAATTTGATAAATCGTTTGAACGATTTAATAAATCGTTTGAACGATTTAATAAATCGTTTTAATGATTTAATAAATCGTTTGAACGATATAAATAAATCGTTTGAACGATTTTGCTCAATCGTTTGACGATTTAAATAAATTTCTCACTGTCCCTTCCCGGGCTTCGTAGGCAATGTGCTTGAGCTAATTTAACAGCATTGGAAATACTTTTGCAAAATTGGAAATCAGCATTTTGGTTTTTTTCTGTTACAAAATATGACAAAAATAAGTTTTGAGAGTGGCAGTGGAAAAGCAACTTCTTAATGTTGTGATCTCAAACAAAATGTTGTCATATTTTGTAACAGAAAAAGCTAAAATGCTGATTTCCAATTTTGCAAAAGTTTTTTTCCAATGCTGTTAAATTAGCTCCAGCCCATTGCCTACTACGTTAATTTGTATACAACTACTATGGGAAGACATCTTTTCAGATGGGAAAAATAGAATACGATACCATCTTACACAGTGCGTTTTTTCCAGTGTGTGTTCGACGGAATACTGTGAAACCCATAGATGTGATTTTCTATATAAAATAGACAGGAATATTAGGCGGATGTGATTTTATCAACGCGGGTCCAAAACCACATCCAGAGCCCAGAATCACATTGAGGTTCAAGCTGACAAACATGGAGTCATAATGTACTCTTTGTCCAGGTAGGACAATAGTTTGGATTTCAATTTGATTTTGGATAGAGTAGGATGTGATTTTGGCTACATCGAAATCGTATCTTCCGGACCTCTCTGTTCGCTTAAATCATGTCCGTTAGGGCATAGGAAGCACATCTATGGGGTTCACAGTGTATTCTGCGTGTGCCTCAGGACATGTTTGTTTCACACGAATCCGGATCGCGATCAGTGATCCAGCAGCTGGTTCGCTCCATCCATTAGGCGTCCATTACTGCTATATTCCGCCCTATTGACGTATCAAGAGAGAAACTGTGGTAACTTTAGCCAATTCTGTGTAACTTTTTCCTCTAATTCTTTTACGGGAGTAAACTGGGGCCATATGGAACCTAACAGAGTGAACACAACGATTAACCCTGGAAAATGACGCATGTCAGTGGATTATATTATTTACAAACAAAAAAGTCTCCTGTCTTACCTAAACATTTCCTAATATCTTTATTCCGGAAGGGTATGATCCCTCCCTCCCCATCGATGGAACACAGAGAACAGTACCATTTGATTCTCTTGTCAAGTGTCTTGACACACACCTTATCTGTAATTAGAAATATAGGAAAAGTTAAAATGACTCATTTAACGCTTTCCCTATGCCAACGGCGAGTTAACTCGACATGCTACTGTAACAGCATCCTGTCGTTTACCAATGTCAAGGTTTATACTCGATCAGGAAACATTTCAACAATCATCGACACAGCATGCAGATAAATTCCTCATTTTCAACAAACTGAACATTTTGTGTTTTCCGCTGTACCCACTTTATCCTTGCACAATCGAATAGAGAAAACCGCACTCGAGTTTTTCCTTTACAGTCTAGTATACGGAGTTCCATTTCTTAATAATTATGATGTACGCGTCATTTTTATTTCCCGAAAGCTAGGGCAATTGTCATGGAACGGGACACTGCTCTCGATCAAGCTCTATCATACACAACTCGGATAAACTTAAGCAAGGCAAACATAATACAAGAAATAAATTATTTAACACGCAATTACAAATAATATAATTTTGGAATTAAATAGGGTAAACAGTCTGAAGATATATATTACATCCTTAATCAAAAGTAAACCCGTCGAGCGAGTTGCATCTCTTAATTGTATTTTAAGTTAAATAAAAGAGGGTCCGGTCTGAAGGGATTGCGTGGTGAGATATGCAATACAAGGAATCTCTTTTGCGAGTATTTGTTGGTTCTGAGAAGAACCTGTAACTCAATTCAACGTTTCGAACGGCATGCTCTGTTCTCATTAAAAGAGGGTCAGGGTCTGCCACACAACGGGGCGGAGATGACGTCATTCGATCGGCTGACAAATGGGTATCAGTGGAAAACAGTACTATGTACTGAGCTGATGTTAACCAGGTCAAACAAGAATAAATAGCAAAATAACCACAAAATGGCGTCCGAATAATCGAAAAATTCTCACTGCAATGACATTTTGGTAGTTAGTTTTAACTTTTCTGAAAGCTGAACTGATACTTCATTTCGATAGATATAGGCCTATCATAATAAGCTATTTTACTGACATTTATGTTCGTATTTCTCGGTTAAAAGGATCAAATGGGTTTAATTCGTGGCACTCAAGCGAAGAGAACATCGTTCAACGCAGACATGCCAATACTTGTATTTGAATGGGCCTGCTTTCACGACTCGATGCACTTAGTTGGCAAAACTGAACTTGGTTCATCTTTGCCGACTGTTGCCTCCCTGTTTGCTTCAGCCACAGTAGAACGTTTCCACAATCGGCGTTGCCATAGAATAATTCTTCGCAGATATTGTCGCCGATTATGCCGACTGTGAAAATGACTCTTTGGTCTCGGTATACTAGTCCGATCACTTCATATTCCAAGTGACTTTGTCAAGTTTTGCTGATCAAGTAGCAAATTTGTTTTTAAATTCCAGCTTCGATTGTACATTAATTACAAAACATACCGTGAATAGAAAAACAAATCCAAGATGACAGATTGATTTATTGATTGAATGATTGATCTATAAAATCGCAAGGAATTTGTTCATTTTGGCCATATTATGAGCGAAGAGTGAACCATCGGCAGGTGCCATTTTTTAAAATTGCCAAATCCCACACTTTACCCAAACCCATAGATGCACCACTGCCGCATTCGTGAACCCACTCCGCCACACTGCATCCTCTTCTAGACATGAGAAAAAACTTCCCTAATTATTTATGAGATGGTTCAAATACTCCTTGTGCTTTCACCGCATCAAATTCAAAATTCAAAATTCAAAATCCAAAATTCCCAATTCCAAAATTCCCAATTCTAAAATTCTAAATTCCCAAATTCAATTCAATTCTATTCAATTTATTCCGATTTGTTTAAGGAAACATGATTTAGGATTTAGATTGCATTATTCCTGCTTAAAACAATAAAGTATTATCTTGACAATGATATTTTGTGTCCAGAGACAATTATTTCCCAGATTAAATATGAGAAAACAATTTTTGAAAATGTTTGTCGAAGCTACTCCGCCCCCTGAGTGGGACCCTCATTACCATAAGTGTGTGACGTAGATCGAGGCACATTACCCATTCATCACGCGTATGCATTGTGTGTACATTGTACGGCGAAAATTCTTCGTCCAAAATCTAAGCAAAATATAGTGTTTTTCGGCCATGCCGACAACGTGTGTGGCTGCTGGGTGCAGCAAAACAACGACGGATGGAGTAAGCCTTCATTTATTTCCAACTGATGCGTAATATCGGAGAATTTGGACGTCGAAAGTGAAGGTGACAAAAGCGTAGTGGTCCGGCCCCAGCAGCGTCTCAGCGTTATGTAGCTACCACTTTGAGCCGTCGTGTTTCGATACTGGTATTTTCAAATCCTTTGGGATGACCATTAAAAATATTATGAAGTCCACTGCCATCCCAACAAAGTTCCCAGATGTGAGTAAGATATAGGCGAAAGCAGTTAAACGGCCCATTCCCCGAGGAGCCTTCGCTAAAAGGGAAAAAAACAGGGTAAGTTCGATGTTAGTTGTTGTTGCAACTTACGAAATTGCACGTGTAGACGTAGACCTAGTGTGTGTATACGGGCCTGGTCCAGACTATCGAGTCGATCCATGAATTTCGGCGCCTCGGTCTACGTCACGAACAGCGCCCTCAATTTGAGTCTCAACAAATTCCAAAAAGGGGGGGGGTAAATTTTTGTGGGGCAAATAATCACACTAAAACTTCACTTGAACTAGTTTGGCTTTTAATTCACATTTAATACATATAAATTAATTTATTTATGAAATAAAATGTGATCAAGCCAGTTTAAGAAGCATGTTTCCTTTAAAAATTGTACAGCCATGCATTTTAATTCCACAATCTGCACTTAAAACAAACACATTAATACAAATTAAGTTTATTATTGAACACAAATGTAAAAGAAACAATGCAAAACTTAGAATACATAAAATATCACCACTGAAAATGGGTTTACATTTGTTAATGTATTGACAGGAATTTGGAAAGAAAACACTTCGTGAAGAATGAGCTATGCATGGAGAAAACCAATTTTAAATATTAAAATGCTTAAAGAGACCGTGTATGCTTGCTTTCATTAAATGCATAAAAAAGGCGATATAAAAAATTATAGTTAACTAATACAAGAGGTGCCTTTTGTGTTTAGCAATTAAAGGAATTTCAAAAGAGGATAACAGCACTAAAATCATTGCTCTTAAGTATACCATTATAAATATCTTGAAGAAAGTTGAATTAGGTACAATACCCTTTTTACAAGGCTATGGCGACATGCCCCATTGCCTACTTTACCTTATATGTAAATGTACCTGAACATAAAACCAAAGCTTTACAGTACTCCCTACTGCTGCAAAGGACCCAGACGTAACTTAGAAATAACTGTCTTTCACGTATTCATAGCCTTTTATTAAACTCCTTTTGCTTGGCCTCGTTGAACTTTTCAAATTACTGTTTATTAGTAAACATTACCAAAAGATTTCTATCCGTCAAAATATTGACACTTAAAATTCAGAAAACAGTACATGGTTAGGCAGCCAACATAAATGGGTGGTCATGCATGTCATCATATTCTACTCTTAAAAGATGTTTTCAGACATAACCATTTCAGGACAAACGTTTTTCGTAAACCATTGGTCCTATCAGCGTTTGCAAGTTAACCACGCACATCAGACATCCCTTTGGCATTATGTGTAGTGATATTTGCGTGGTCAGGTTTTACACGTTGCCTGTCCCGAATATACGGAATATTCGAATACCTTTTGGCCGGTTCGAATATTCGAAGAAAATGTATATGCACGTAGAGAAACGACTCTGATGCTACATGTATTTAGAAAAGTTACGGCGCTTATCAGTGTCAAATGCCGCATTTTTGTTGACGGTAACTTTTGTGGACGGAGGTCTATTGTTCCGTCCGTAAAACCCTTGATACTTTGTCTAGAAACTACTGCATAGTCGCAGGCTGGGGTTTGGTTCCTTGTCATCAGAACGTTATACGTGCCCGGAATGATCTTGCGGATGCATAAAAATGTCGACCAGGCGGTCCATAATATTAATCGCTGGGCGTAAATCACCGGCGTGCTTTGAGTGGAACTTTTTACCGGCGCGGCATGCAGTTGCAGCTGACGCGTGAAAACTTGATCGGCGAGTATCGAATATTCGGTCAAACCCAGTTTCGAATAATCGAAAATTAACAGTTCTAGGCAGTGAGATCACGAGATTTCGGTGGATTGGGTGTATTCGCAACACAGCTTCCCTTTAAAAGATTAGGTATGTTGAACTTTGGAAACTCGGGGGGTTTGTCATTTGCAGGACAGGGGCAGGAGTAGATCTTTCGGGACTTGGGTAAGCAGTATTGTTTCAAGGTCGGGAAGAACGTTGGTGGAGCTGGGGTTGCTGCTTCGGTCGACACTCGGGGGGCTTCGGTCGTTCCTAGCGGTGATGGTGGTCCGGCTGATGGGGGTTCGAAAGGGGGGTTAGCGGATGAAGATTCGGAAAAGGGAGGGTCGGTGATCATGGGTGGGGGAACACTGCTGAAAGGTTCGTTGGTTGGTGGCTGGGTGCCAGGGGGTTCGTTGGTAGGAGGGGTAGTTCTGGGAAGTTCACTGGGTGAAGGCCGGGTACTGAGAAATTCGTTTGGTGGAGACTGGGAGCTAGGAGGTTCGGTGGTTGGAGGCTGATTACTGTGAGGTTCGTTGGTTGGAAGCGGAGTACTGTGGGGTTCGCTGGTTGGAGGGTCAGTACTGTGAGGCTCGTTGGTTGGAGGCCGAGGGCTGTGAGGCTCGTTGGTTGGAGGCCGAGTACTGTGAGGCTCGTTGGTTGGAGGCTGAGTGCTGTGAGGCTCGTTGGTTGGAGGCTGAGTACTGTGAGGCTCGTTGGTTAAAGGAATCATGTTCCCTGGTGAGGATTTGCACCTCTCAGTTTCTATGGAGATGAAGACACACAAGCAGTTTACAGTTGGATTTCAAAAGCAATAATGTTGAAAAGACAATAATTCAGTTTCAATTTAAAGTACCTTTGAAGCGACATCAAATTTCTCATTTTTAATAATAGCCCGTATAATCGCACTTATAATTTGTGAACAATAATTAAAAGTTCGGGTAATATTTCATTTTTGTTGACGTGCGTATACTTCTTCTAAGATAAAATAAACTGATACTTAAAAGAATAACTTTATGAAAACAGTTTCTTTTGTTTCTAAAATTGGCAGGAATTTTGCCATTTTAAACACGTTTTTATAGGAGCATAGAGTATATATATTTTGTTCTGTCATTTTTAAACGATTTTCTCCAAACGCTGATTTACTCACTTTGCTTGCATGTACGTGTGTATATCCTTCTTCCTCCATGGTATATCAAAATCCGCTTCCTCGCTGCTGCTGCCCCGTCTCCTTTCCTGTCACATTTACTGCAGTACCAATAATACTGCCCTTCCTTGAATCCGCACACAAAGTCATCTGGGTCAACTGAATTGAAAATAGGTCGAAGAATAAAAACGAGATAAGTAGATGTGCTTAGTACCAACACAGTCAAGGCGCTTAAAGGGTGGCTGCAATGAAATTGTACCAACAATTTAATTTCGTGATGTATAACTCTTTTACAATATAAGAAATGTGATTAAAATGTGTTTTCTGTATTTCTGCCCATTTTTGGTGTTTAATTTTCCCGGAATAAAGTGCCCCCCTTTCTCCATTGTTTCCGCGCCCGTAAATGCGTGACGTCATCTCGAGAACGCAGAAACTCAGCAAGAGTAGTTTGATCAGTGTACGTTTGTGTACGTGTGGATGTATGCCGTTGTTGAGGGAACCAGCCACGCGCGATTAAATAGCTTTGGATGAAGGGACCAGGGAAAAATTTCTCGTCGCGTTAAAATCTTCAAACTGAATCTTTTGGATCTGAATTTGACAATCATGTGTCGATTTTAGACTTGTTGATTCAGACACTTCTTCGGAACATTATTGGGGCGAGGAAGAGGAGGATCTTGGAGCTCTTTCGTACATGTATATGAGCCAGAAGGTGAGAGTAACAGCGAAACTACCGAAGACTCCGAATCGGACTCCCGATGCTGAACGCGTGAAAGACTTGAAAACAACGATTGCTAGGCTAAATAACACTCTCCGAGTCCAAATACGACGGTATTTCAGTTCTACTGGAAAGAAGTGAAGACTGACATCATCCTGGGTGGTTTTGCTGAATCCAGCAGCAACACAACGACACGGTATTATCGACGAAAAACATTTGCAAAACACTGAAAGCTTTCCGCGAAACAGCGAAAACACACGTGCATGTCAATGCAACGCACGCTCGGTGTACTATGGCCGACCTAGTACCACAGCCAGCCGGGTTCCCGGGATGACGTCACATTGGCGTTACCACTTGATGGGCGGGGCTGACCCCCTCCCTCATTAAAACAATTATTTTCAAATGCTTACGTGAAATAAAAAAATACAAACAACACACAGTTGTGTTTCAAAAACTGTATTTCATCGATATACACAATAAAAATTGTATTGCAGCCACCCTTTAAATGCGCACATTGCCTTGTAGGCGCCCAACTGGGTTATAAAAAGCGTTCGTTCCAAAATTATTGGAAAGATTATTCATAAGTAGAATATATGCACAAGACCATCCGTTGTAAATGCGCCGTTTGTCTGAAACTCATTGTGACAAAAATTACTTCGGGGACTCTAGTTTGCGTTCGGAAAGGTCAGACCCAGTAGCGTATCCAGCTTTTTGTGCCAGGGAGGGCAAACAACGTTTGAGTCGCCTTAAAATCGTCTCACAAACACAATTTCATTTGGGTTGTTTTTGACGCCTCAAATACCGGCAGGGGGAAGGGGGGTTGCCATTTGAAACCCCCCCCCCCCCCCCCCCCCCGCTGGATACGGCACTGGTCAGACCGTTGGAAAATTGGAAAATTTATGGTGATGCCCTTGGTCTGCAGCCCATTGGTTACTGTACAGGCGCGGCACTTTGTCGGAGGGCCAGCCTGAATATCCGGATGTCGATGCTTCGGTTTTGTCCCCACATTTTCCGTAAATATTACAATTTATTGTATAATTTTTACATTCGGACCTGAGAGATAACCTGGTTATAAGAGGTTAGGTTTTAAAAGGACCACAGGTAACTCAAAATCCTGTTCTCGTTTGCAAGTGTCTTTAGAATGAAAGTTTATTCAGTGCATTTTTACTTTTATTTATTATTTTTTTGAGACGTTTATGACATTCTGAACAGGAGACTTTCGAGACGCTTGCGGTAGCAGATATACCGGTCCTGTCCTATTGTTCTCACCAGAACAAACAAAAAAAGACCGGTATGTCTGCTGCCCTCCAGCATCTCAAAAGTTTCCCATTTGTTATAGCATAAACGCGCAGTTTCATTGGTTTCTGTGAAAAACAAACAAATTTACTTTTAAATGTATTCAAGACCATGGACAAACTAACAGGGTTGCCAGTATATAGCTCAAACCAAGTAGTTGGTATTTTGATCACTTTTACAGACAAACGGGACCCACCTTCGTTACTCTCACAGCTTTCGTCTTCACTATCTGCAAAATAAACAATACATTTTTCAGTTTGTAGTCATAGATGAGAAAGTTGGAATGAAACACAAATACTATATAAATTACTGACGCTGTTATATATATTCTTGGCTAACGGAGGGGGGGGGGGGGGGGCTGGGGGCTGATACACTTTCTCACCGTTGGTGGCGCCATTTACCCTCCTTGTTTTGTTCTCACCCATAGGCAAAATAAGACCTGTATTTGTAAGACGTAGGCCCCTACAAGCAAAAGCAAAAAAATATAAACATTGGCAACGACCAGCGGGGTCTCGACCCCCCCCCCCCCCTTCCCCCTCCCCCCCCCCCACCCGCGGATCCGCGCCTGGCAGCCACTTTTTCAAATTTTGCCCCGTGACCCAAAACCCGAATACGCTTCTGTTTTAGTACAGCTCCAGAGTAGAATCAACATCACGTATCTGCTACGTCCAACTCTTGCACTAAAGTCAAGTGGAGGAAGCACGCACAACACAGTGTATACCAGAGACCGGCCCTAGTTCATTACTGTGAATACTATATGCTGTCCTACTTACACAGGATATAATACATCCGACCACAATGGCGGATCTGTCACTTTGCTTTCGATATTACCGCTTTTACTGTGAATCATAATACCTCGAAATTCCACACGAAAACTGATCCGCGCCGCGCGCGTCCTCCAAAAGGAATATTTGTATTGATAATTGGACTAAATAATTATGCATAAAAGCATAAAAATATAATTGGAACATTCTAGAGGTCTTATAATTTCTAATAAAACTACAGTTGAATATAAATGTAACTTCAAAACGGCCTATAAATTGTGTACGACCCGAAAAATATGACTGAAAGAGTCAGTAAACTATTTTGATTCCATAGTCGCACTTAACCCCTCATTTTTTTGTTTCACGTAAGAACCATTTTTTAATCCTAAATATTAATAGAAAGTGACAACTATGAGGGTACATCAGGAATTTCAATTCCATTTGCCTGTCTTAACGAGACTTTTCAACGTTCAGTCTCTGTAATTTGTTGACGTTGTTTAAAATAGTATGACTGCTTAGAGTGGTGTAGTAAAACTCGCCTCACGAGGTGATCCATGCAGCATTCCAATTTCCCGAGGCGAAGTCGAGGAAAAATAGAAAGCTCCATGGATCACCGAGGGAGGTTAGTTTTACTACACTACGAGATAAAGCAGTAAGTATTTGTTTTAAAACACCTCTCCCACAAATTCTGCTTGATTTAAGCGCTAACTGAATAATTTGTATTTTATACAGTTAAATGTACACCCCTTTGAATTCGAATTTGATAAAAATTATTTGCACTTTTCCAAACTACCCCTTCACGAAATGTTTGAACCCAGCTCTGTATAGTCTGGTTCCCAGACCAAAATAGTCTGACTTTCTGATGAATAGGGCATATGAGGTCCGGTAGCCGCCAATGTCACGTGTCGAAAACGGTAGGAATTCCTCCCGTTTCCGAAAATATCCCAAGTTTTCCAAACTTGTTTTCCGTAACATTCGGCTGTTGTTCGCAGTTACTAAATGTGTGTCAGGCTCGTTACAGATCCTGGAATTTGAATTTCCCAATTATACATAAAAACTGAAAAATCAATGCCATTAGCCTTTTAGAGGTATGGCGGACACAATAGGAGAGGGCGCTATTTGATTTGGGTATACCTTTTGTTAAACCACAGGAAATTTCAAAGGTGAAGATTAGGCATGATCTATGGATTGCACTATGGATTGTACTTTAACTCAAAACAATATCTGATTCTGACTTTCACTGGAATTTGTGTTTTCACAAAATGTTTACCCAAATCAAATAGCGCCCTCCTATTGTGTCCGCCATACCTCTAAAAGGCTAATAGGCCTACTCTTGCAGTATTTTGCTGACCGGATTTTGCAATACATGTAATATTACATTTTAATGATGCCACTGACGTTGTCAGACTAACAGTGCACGTCATGATCTATTTTAAACCGTGGGTGCTACCTGACCTGAGATTTAGGGGTGCACCACACTAAATATACTCCGATTGACCTTAGTGTAAAATCCAATAACTTCACAGTGAAAAAAATCCTTATCCAGGAGTCTCTCAGTTATTGTGGCACTACTGATAAATTATTGTTGGGATATTAATCTGTCAAATTCTTTTAAATTTTTGGTAGGGTAGCCGTTTTGAATTTTTGCTAATTGTCCCCAAAGAGTACCACCCCTAAAAATGTGGTTTTTATCCAAACCGGCTAGCTGCCATTTTTTATACAGCATCCCTCCACTTGCCAAGCCAAATAGGACCAATTTTAAAGCCAACATTTATCAAGTCTTCACAAAAGTTGAAGCACAGAACCCCCAGGTTATAATAGCTGATCATAATTACACAATCTATCAATTGCATGACCCCTCAAAATGTATTATTCAAAAAAAGTTGTGGGTTTACAATTTATGCTAATCAGCTTGGCGCAGCCATTTTTTGCCTATTTAGTGTAGTGCACCCTTAGACGTTAGGGAATCTTCAGGTCAGGGAACCAGACCAAGCTCTGTAGCGCTAGCGCTTGTATACCCAGCACGATATGGGCCAGAGGAGTACCCCCTTTTGTCCCTATACCCTATACACTCTCCAATCTATTGTTACCTAAAACATCCCCTCTAGAGATCTGAAAAGAATTCCGGTAGCGGTGCTACGCGTATAGTACTTTGGTAGCTACGGGTGTAGTTTGGCCGTGCATAGATGGCAAAAATACCGAATATCATGTGACTCGCTCTCGGCCAATCGAGACACAGAATCTGTGAGCGAGGTGTTATAATACAAAATATATCGAAATCGTGGAATTTGGGGTCCAGGGTTTGCATTTATCTCGTGATTTTGTGAATAGGCACATTACCTCCATCACAGATCGTGGTGTGCACAGCCACACCCAGAAAGATCAAGAGAATTATTAGTCGCATAGCTCTTGCCGAGATGTGGCAGTGTTGACCTCTGACCTAGAAGGGGAGAAAAACAAGGGTACAACATTTTACGGTTGTATGAGAAGAAAGTGATTGTTACAAAAACAGGAAAAATCTAAGTTATCTTTAGATATCCTATACAATTCCACATTACAAATTCCAGAATCGGGCCGCAAAGCCGTATTGCATTATTGGCTCTTTTATCCTGCGGAGCCAGATTTAATAGACCGACCCCTTTACCTACACTGTTAATTAAAGATTCCTGTATTTTTACGGTGAAAAGCATGTAAATAGAGTCCCGAAGTCTGACGTCAGTTGGCATGACAACTGGTTCCAAACAAATGTAAATTTCGACTGTTCCTTTGTTAACAGCCAGTCATGCAAACACATAACAAAAGTATTCTGGTTCTAAACATTGCATTTACGTCATCACTTCGGTGCTCTATATTATGAAAATGCAGCGCGCTGTCCATTTACAGTAATTTCCTCATTTCTGATTGGCTTCGTAATAGACGGCCCATTGCACGACCAATCAGAAATGAGGAAATTTGTGTTCACAAAAGTCAGGTTAAATTGCCGTGTCAGGTCCAAAAATACACTTTCTTGTCCATAATGTTTTATTCAAACGATTCCCCAATAGAAGTTAGATTTCTTTTAAAAACATAAGTGAAGAATCCTATTACATCTCCTTTAATTTCTTATTCAAATATCAAAACTGTTCATAGGAAGCCATGACTTTATAATGGGGGGGGGGGGGGGGGGGGGGGGGGATGCGCTGAATATAAAGCTAAAGCACAACATCATTGAGTTTGTAGTCTTAAGTGGATTTATCGTAGCATTTGTACACTCTACCATAGTAACGTATAATTAGTTACTTCGGTTTAGTTTCAACTTTCCGTTTTTGTTTCAACCCTAGAGACATTTTACGGGAAATTCCCGTAAATTTTACGATTTTTCGCTGGCAACCCGTTTTACTGGGAATTTACCGTATAATTACGCGCAATTTTGTTTAACAGTGTACTGACCAATCACAGCCGCGACTATGATGCGACATATCCAACAATTCCGACATGCGTGCTGTGATTAGTCATACGCACTTGTGCGCGCGCCGGGGCGCAGCTGAATGGGTCGGTTAATGAATAACTTGTTAATTTAACATCAAATGAAAAACCGAAGTGGAAGACGACAATGCAGTTTTTAAATTATGTACTTCAGGATAGGTTTTTTTTTATTTGCTGGATTATTAAAAAGTCCTAGATAACGTTCATTTTTTACTACTCGTTTTTCGTCAGTCACTTTCTATTGGAAAGTTAGTCATGGTGTCGCGCGTCTTATGGGAGCTAGATTTGGGGATATATTTTAGGTAACAGATTTTCAGCACAAAATTTATATTTTTACTTTGTGCTCTTATATCTAAAGGTATAATTTAAAACTTGAAAATGAACAACTTCGTGTTCTTTTTTAATCCTCAGAACTCGTTCGTGTCGAGTCACGTTTAAAGATCAATGTCAGGTCAAGTTATCAGCTCAAATTCTACAGTCCAATAAAGTTATATAGTTCTGAACGTCTTATCTTTGATTTCACTACTCGTACACAGAGAAAACGCTGTTTAAACTTGGTAAACAACCCCGGGTAGGGCACATGGACAACCCGGGGTTGTTTAAAAAGTTTAAACAGCGTTTTAACAGTGTATAGTCTTAAGCCTGTACTATTTCGATCGTTTTAACTGCCAAACCTTTGGTACAAATTTATGATATGAATATCAATAAGAGGCAACTACAACAATGAGGAAAAAAGGCGAAAAAGACAACGATAATCACTACTAGCTTAATGAGTTGTTATTTGTAACGACAAATGGACAGTGTTTTTGAGAATAACATAAAAACTCACCGGGTTAGAACAGAAATATAGCACCTGGCTCTTGTTGGGATGCAACGAGAATACTGGATGATGGAAAGTGCGATTTGTTTTTGACCGTGACATCATCTCGAGTGAAGTCCACGTGACTCACGTTTCCTACAGCCTTGACCTAAATTCTCGCTAAACCTGCGCGCGCCAATTAAACCGCAATCATTAACGAATTAACGAATGAATCATTATTAAGACAAGAACTGAAACATCGATCAATGATTCTTATAAAAGCATGATTAGTCCTATTTGTCAATTTTGGCAAAGAAGTATTCAATGAATATGAACAAAACTGGGCCGAAAGGGTTTCATATATTTATTGAAAACTTATAATCAAAGAGAGAGACTGGGATTGCGGGTAACACCATGTGAAATAAATCTCTTCTATAGAAAGAAGTGTGGTTCTGAAAAGAACCGGGATGAGTGTGTAACTCGACGTTTCGGACAGTGTGCTCTGTCCGTCCTCAATTAAAGGTGCAAAGAATAATAACAAAACTAATTTCAAATTGATAGGAAGTTAGTCAAGAATACATTGTTGTAAGAGAGACTGGATTGCGGGTAACACCATGTGAAATAAATCTCTTCTAGGAAGAAGTTTGGTTCTGAAAAGAACCGGGATGAGTGTGTAACTCGACGTTTCGGACAATGTGCTGTGTCCGTCCTCATACATTGTTGTGTTACCCATTAGTTCTTTCTTTAACAGTTGAGTTTCATGTGGAATGCCGTGGCAGAGTACATTGATTTAAGATCTTGGTGATACTGCAGATTGTGGGTTCCAGCTCAACCTGGGAAATCATGGTGACACTGTTAGAAATTGCTTCTCTCCACCCAGGAGTAAATCGATACCTTTGGGGCACTTTGATTAGCCCATGTGCGTTTCACGAGCAGCCAGGTTTCAGGATTGACAGGTCAGATGATCAGGGGTAATAATAATGTATCGCGTTAATCGGTGTTATCGATAAGTGCGCATTATACGTTTATCATATCAACAATGCCGATCTGGCAAGAATTCATAAGCCGATCTTCTCTTCTTTTGCTAACCCGAGGGGCAGTTTTATAATGTAATGTTCACATAACTTTGCTTCCTGTTTAAGATTCAATGCACTGTTAACATTCAAAGCACTATTAACCTCGTTGAAATTAGGAAAGCAGACTAAAAAATCCCGCGTGCTTACCAAGTACCATGCCTCCCGTGGACCTGGTGGAGATTAAACTGTTGACGTACGGTATTCTTTATTTTTGTACCAGTGATTTGACAGCCTCAACGGCTTAATTGATCACATCAAGGCGTCGTCAGGGAACAAATGTCGTGTTTGTTATGTTCTCATGGGGTAATCGGGCTACTCTCAAAATTAGTACGGGAATGGTGGGAGGTAGTGGATTAAGGGGCTTTTTCTACTGAACAGTGTATAATACAGCTCCTCCATGCATACACAAGAAATAGGGGAAAATTTGTATATCAGAAAACGACACAACTATAGAACAGCACTAAGACGAAGGATCTTGTTAAAAAGATATCACGACGTAGCATTGGCAGAGCTGATAAACAA
The DNA here is from genome assembly GCA_037893225.1 of Hippasteria phrygiana. Taxonomy (NCBI): domain Eukaryota; kingdom Metazoa; phylum Echinodermata; class Asteroidea; order Valvatida; family Goniasteridae; genus Hippasteria; species Hippasteria phrygiana. Next base: position 55,423 of record JAZGUH010000413.1, read on the forward strand.
TTGCAGGCAGTGTTCATACTTTGTGTGATTCAGTTATACATGAAATAACAAATCTGTGAAAGTTTGAACTCAATCCGCCATCCCAGTCACGAGCCATAGTGAAAAGCCGTTCTCTTTTAACATGACATGTCTAATTCGAGTTGTAAAATCGAAATAAGCCACGGCGTTTTTTGAGGTGCTCAAATACAGTTTTCTCGAACGTAATATTATTTCAGGTGTCAGCTTTTCGGATTCCATGATTACAAAAGCCGTATCATACATTTAACAGAAAACAATCACAGATTCCAAGCACAGTTTAAAAAAAAATCGACTCACTGGGGTAGGTATTTTCTTCACTAGAATCGTCACTCCCAATCACCGATCCCAGAAACACCAGGAAAAACAGCCATGCCCACAAGAGATACGTCAGCCTCGCCGGCCCTTTGCGGAACGTCATATCTCATCAGTTTCAAAAATGTCCAGATTAAAAAAAAATCAGCACAGTCGGAGTTACAAATGAATGTATTCGTTTCGAGCTGATAGTTGAATATTTCCTATATCTGATTCTGGCTGATGTTTGGCCCGGTGTCGCGGTCTCACTATATAAATCCGGTGTGCTGACTTTTCCGGACGGATACTTTACAACGTCACAGTCGCATACTCATTTATCCACCGTGGTCTTTTTTCCTGATGTAATGAGGGCTCCACCAACGTCAACGTACATCTCAGAACAGCGATTGAACGTGCGTTGATTGTTGATATTTCGGGAAACAAGTTAAAGGGGCTGTGTCGTCACGATCATAGCAGGCTTGCGGCTGTACACTGAATCCCGAACTGATGAACGCAGATGAACCCAGTAACTGCAAATAATACCCCACGACCGCGCGCTGACCTACAGGGCTCGCGCGCGCTGACCCACAGGGCGCGCGCGCCAGATCAGATTACAATTGCAATGACTGCTGCATACATGATCCTGTAGTTATGATACATACTGCATGTACAAGTATTTTGTATGTGTTTGTGCCACCAAAAATATACGATAGGCCTACAGTCGAACATAGTCGACACCCCACCCGCCAAACGCCAAAATTTACCATGACAGAACCAAACGAAAATAAGTAAATAAGTAAATCTGTATTTATAATTGTAAAATAAATAATGCACCAGCCCCTTCCTATACAAAAATAAAGTTGTAGGCCTAGCCTATGTATCGAAATAAATTTCGACTAAAATCGGCTGTGCGTGCAATGATGAGCAAATCAAAGTAAAACAGCTATACTGATGGCGATATTGAGTCCACGACCCTGTGTTACATTTGACGGAAGGACTTTATGGAAAGTTACATCATAAGAGTTATTTAAACACTATCAAATAATAAACACAATAATAACAGTTATTACCAATAAATAATATACGCCAATGAAATGAGATTTCACCAGTGGCGAGTAAATCCGTGTCGAAAAGTGGGGATGATTATTGAATTTGTCAACGAAGTACTGCATTTTGAACTTTTTCTCAACGGGGGATACCCCCGCCCCAAACGCCGCTTGAAATTTGAAACATCACTTTGTGTACAATTTCCCCTTTTTCAATTTACGAAACAAAAAAGAAGTACAAATCGGCGGGCCCCTGAACTCCTTCCCCGTGTTTACGCCACTGGCGCACAGATCCCCACATCACTATGCATGATAAAGACGACTACCGAAGAAACAAAGAAATAAACACCCCGACAAATATTCAAACAACCCTAATGTTCACCTGTTTTGCACGAATTATTCGCTTATTACTTTTTATGACATGAACAATTCACATACCGAGTACATGGATCGGATGTACATGTAATGTATGTACTGTACATGTTGACTATACATTACATGTATACTTGATGTGCGGAAATATTGTTTCACACAGCGAGTTGTTGACAAGTGCCATTGGAATAGCGACCAAGTGAAGTTGTTTCAGCTCCATCTATCAACTGTAAAACAAAATGTACTTCTAAGTTCTAGATTTTAATTTTGTTTCGCTGCTAAAGAACTGTCTGCAGCCACTACCCCTCTTTTAGTAGCATGATAATTTTGTTATTGAAGTGACGGGTCAAAATAAGCCTGAAGCTTTTTATCTACCTAATTTTACAAGCAAGATACGAACAAGATACATCCAAATGAATGTACACATAATACATAGACCCTTTTACGGATACCCCGCCTGTGGGATTTTGTGTACAAAATTTAGCGCGAACTGTCCCACAGCGACAAGACACGTTGCAGTTTTGCTGTGCACATTTACATGGACAAGCACCCCGTGTGCCGAGTCGTCCTCTCTGGCAAGAGTTTCGGCATGTACATGTCATAGGTTCTCCAGTGTAAGGTTCTACTTCTATATCGTTAACCTCCAATTTTATGCAACTTTCAGATAAATATTCCATGGCACTTGTGTACTTGTGAATATAATTTTATGAAATAAACAGATGAAATTTGAACGTTTTTTCTAATAATCTTACTCTTAGAGAACTGAGTGCCACGATGTGTGCTACTTGTTTATAAGTATGTGTGTACACGTATGTGTATTTCAGTACGCATGCGTGGACATGCGTGCGTGTTCCAGGGGGTGTTGTTTCCAAAAGCCAATTCTCAGAACAGCCATAACAAACGGACGGAGGTTAAAAATAGCACATAACCGAAATGAAGCGCAAGGGGGCGCACTCCAATATTTGATTCGTTAACGCGAGATGGCGCGACGACACAGCCCCTTTAAGTCCGAGAACTTATAGAAAGAACCGTTATAGAAAGAACCGAATTGCGCGGGTAAAATCATGGTATCAGTTGGGAAAGAATTATGTCTTTTCCAAATTATGAATGCATTTTCCCTCAAATATCCCCTCCCTAAATTAGTTTATAAGGGTTTGGCGGAGACTTATGGTGTTACAGACTCAGTTAAAGGTATTTTACGTCATTTGCTTTTGCTGTAATTTTCAGAAATAAATGGATTTGGGGGTGAGTATTTTTAAAGCGTGTTGGCAAATACCGTAACTCTGACCTGTTTAAAGTTTTGTGTGCATAGATGCTGGGAAAACAGAGAAAGAAAAAGTTCAAGTAAGTAGTCTGGTTTCTCTTACCATACTTTAGACAAAACGTAACCGTGAATTTATAGAGTCAGTGAATTATCAGGTCGGGGGACTAGATTTTTCCAACGATTGTCGGCCGACAATCATTGGAAAACGATATAAATTTCCACTTTTCTTGAAAACGACAGCACACTAGGTGTCATAATTTCACAAGATGCTTGAGACTGCTGTTTACTTCCTGTCCAGTGCGGTATTTAGTAATAATTAAGTAGTTTTGTTCTTTGATTTTTGCAAATGATGTATACTACCTTTAATAAAAAAATAACACTTGCAAAAAAAAACCTCAAAAAACACCCTTATGATTATTTAAAGGTAGTATACATCATTTGCTTTTTCTTAATGTCACAGGTTGTCCCAACGTTTAATGGGTTCCTGCTAGCTAGGTTCGTAGTTTTGTTAAAGGAACTTTGCTCAGAAATAAATCCACACGGACAGCAAGTTATTACGTTGATCCTCTTTCTCGGGATAAAATGTTGTAATTCAATATTCATCACCCCAAGGTCATCACAAAAAATATACAGTGCATACAACAATAGAATTGAGGATAAGAAATAAATCAAATGGTGCAGTTCAGTTCAGAAGCCAAATCAGTGAGTAATCCCAATTGAATGAATGTCTTGAATCACTAAACAATAATTAAAATTTGACTACATCCATGAGCAATAAACTCAATCCGAAAAATGTAAAATAAAGAAGTACCTTGAATCGAATAGGCACAGGAATTACTAAATAAACAAGGGTTCATCCAGTTAGGATTAGCACTGATATGGTACACGATAATTCAATTAGAAACAAAATGGCAAATACATCATATTATAAATACAGGTTATGGATCTTAGCTGGGTTTTCTGGCGCTTGCATCAGAACTTGGGTGTGGCTTGATGGACTTGACTGAGGCTTGACACGGGGGTGGCTCCGAGTCCGAAGATCAGGGTTCAGGCACACAAACCGAGTTCCGATGATATCACGAACAGGGGAATGGGACAGGTGTGTGGGGAGGCGAACCGGGTCGGCTCCCCAAAGCATGACCTATATGGAAAGTACTCTCTGTATCAGCAGAGCACAATGGTGAGGGTGAGAATGGCTATCATTAGAAACGACTTTAGGGAAAGTACAACGTTCCCAATAGTGTAAACGGGCACTCAATCTGAACAGCCTTCTCACCAGAGGTCTTAATCGCTTTCCGAATTATCGAGGATCAACATATTTGTATACAGAACTAAAAATCTAAAAGCAATATCTCTAACTAAAATATGAAACGCTTAAAAGAATGCTTACAAAAAAAGGAAAGAGGTCAAACTGCATATCTTTTTTTGGGATGTTCGCCCAGAACACATTTCCAGTGGAATGACACTTTCAGTATAACTATACATTGATCAAAGTTCACCCAGAACATGATAACCACGGTCAGTACTCCGCACAGTGGTAAATACCATAAAATGCTAATCAAAACATCAGGGAATAATTGACTTGGCCAAAACCCAATTGTGTTGGCCTATAGCGCATTGCGGTAACCTTACTCAAGGTCATCCTGGGGCAAGTTCCATGTGGTTGGTACACACTCGCTGTACACAATTAATAGTCAGCAGGATGTCACGGGACATAACAGAAAAGGAAGGTAATGTGTAGGCCTATACACACACAATTTGGAAGACAATCAAAATATTGGAAATCTCGTGAACAAGACCAGTTAATTTACGGAAAAACGTGCATGTATGAATTATTGGTCATGTCATACGAATGATCGAAGTTTTAGGCCACGAGGTATCATATAAAAAAAATATGCAACAAGAATATTCAAAGTAATCGGAAATCAACCAAGAGGAAAATATAATTTTGTACACGGACTGAGAGTATAGTGACCGATTTAAGTGAATACTGCAGTCATAACAGAATGGTAATCGGCAATCACAAATGGATCTTCCAATACTATCGGGAAATCAATGATATACAAAACCGAACATGATAATTTCGGTCAATAAATAACAGCAAAAGTGACATCGATCAAGAGTCGACCAAATATCAGCAATATAATACAAGTAAATACAGGGTACAAGGCAAAAAAGGTTAATAGCTGAAGGCAAACGAATGCTGACTCAATATACTCATATTGGGGTTGTTCCACCCATCTTGAGATTGTCTCAAACCGAGTCAACATAATTCAAAATACAAAGTGTCCTGCACATAAGTCAAATGGTAATAGGAAATACAAACTTCTTTTATACAATGAAAATAGGCTTACCTGTATCAGCAGAGCACAATGGTGAGGGTGAGAATGGCTATCATTAGAAACGACTTTAGGGAAAGTACAACGTTCCTAATAGTGTAAACGGGCACTCAATCTGAACAGCCTTCTCACCAGAGGTCTTAATCGCTTTCTGAGGAGAATCCGGCGATCGGGGGGGAATATTATTCCTTGACCACGCGCTCTGCCCATTTCGGTGGAACAATCTCATTGGTCAAAATTATGAAACCAGGCAGATATTCCACCTTGGGATGGAGAGTGGCCAATCAGAAAGTTACTGACTACACGTGTTAGACATGGTCATAAAATGGCAGACAGCCATAACAGTTTTAGCCAGTGGCATAAAATGTAGCCATGTTGGCTGGGTTCTCTGGCCACATCCCCATCTGGTCAATTACTTATCTGTGTTGAGACAAAGGGGTCGTCTTAGCCACATATGGACTTGGTCAACTTAGGGGTAAAATCTGCTACTGGGTGCTAATTAAATTTACTGGAACATAGAGGTGGACCATGCTTCGAAATCGTGGGAACTTTTCCTGTCGGACCAAGTGTTAAAATGGCAGTAAGGGGGAATTTTAACAGGGGCTGACATTCTCCCCTCCTTAAACCATGGCGTCCACGACATGGCCCATCACAGGCAGGTGATGTTTCCTATGTACACATAGCACTTAGAAGATTATTCGTTACTTCTAAGGCCTTCTGCTGCATAGCTGGGCTCCTGGGTTGAGGGAAATTGACCGTCGTGGGGCTGGTATTGGACGAAGAACATAAAAGTTGTCGTCTGAGATGTCAGAGTCCAGGGCGTCGGCCATATCATCCACAGGGTCGGGAAGTGGCCGTCTCACAGGGCGTTTGCGCCGAGGCTTAGGCTGGGGTCGCACCTTCTCAACGGGTGTCCCATCATCTGAGGGGAGGAATCCACATGGAAGTAACATGTTACGATGGAGAGTCCTACTTGGGCCATCGTCAGTAGTCGGGCTAACTACATAGACGGACATGTCGGGGCTCACTCTCCGTGTCACTCGGTAGACAATCTTGCTCCAGCGGTCGGAAAGTTTGTGTTTCCCTTTAAGGCCGACATTTCTGACGAGAACTCGGTCCCCTTCCTGGAGTGCATTGTCCCGTACTGCCTTGTCGTATCTGGCCTTGTACCGCTGTGCTGTCTTCTCCATGACGGCCGAAGCGAGTTCATGGGCTCGCCGGAGTCTCTCCTTCAAACCGACAACGTATTGGCCGTGGGTTTCCCCACTCTGTTGCCCGGGCAACCCAAACTGGACGTCAATGGGCAGGCGGGGTTCACGGCCAAACATTAAGAAATACGGAGAGACACCAGTGGACGCATGTTTGGTACAATTATAGGCGTGCACCAAGGGGCCAACATGGAGTCTCCACTTCTTCTTCTGTTCATCCTCAAGGGTGCCAAGCATGCTGAGCAGCGTCTGGTTAAAACGCTCACACTGGCCGTTCCCTTGAGGATGATAGGGCGTGGTCCTGGTCTTTTTGATCCCAGAGACAGCACACAACTCTTTGATGAGTCGCGACTCGAAATCTCGCCCTTGGTCAGAGTGTAGCCGTTCCGGGAACCCATAGTGGATGAAGTAGTTTTCCCACAACACCTTGGCTACGGTACGCGATGTCTGGTTCTTCGTTGGGAAAGCCTGGGCATAGCGCGTAAAATGGTCGGTTACAACCAGGATGTCCTTGGTGTTGCTGTCGTCCGGCTCCAAACTCAAGAAGTCAATACATACTAATTGCATTGGTGCATTAGTTTGGATAGATACTAGGGGTGCAGATTTCATGGCTCGACGTTTTCGGCGGACGCACCGTTCACACGTTTGGCATTTGTGCTCAACGTCGGTCGTCATATTCGGCCAATAAAATCTGGAACGGGCGAGGTCAAGTGTGCGCTCAAAGCCAAGATGGCCGACGTCATCATGAATGCCACGAAGTGCTGTGGAGCGGTGGGTCTTAGGAACAACTAGCTGAGATACCTCACGACCACCACTTGATGTACACCTTCGATAGAGAACCCCGCCTTCAAGGGTCAACTTGTCCCAGTGACGAAGAAGAAGTTGGGCCTCTTTCAGCAAGTCTGTTCTCTTGCCTCCTCGGGGATTCTCTCCATCTTTCATACACCGGACAACTTGGTGTATGGCCTCATCTTCTTCTTGTAGTTGTCGCCATCTTTCCTGGCTCATCGCCGGCAGTGCAGTCTCGCCAGACAATAGGGAGATGAACTCGGGGGGTACGGCTTGTGGTGAGTCTGTAAGACTTTCTACGAGAGGCGGCTCGTCATCGTGGTTAGTGGCTGTTGCTTCATGTGCCAGCATGCTAACACTGTGCCGTTGGCAAATAGCTTGGAACACGTCCTCGCTATTCATACGCTCGCGGAGTTGAGAGATCTTCCTCTCTGTCTCTACCGACTCATCATCCACTGTTGGGGGTGGCTGGGGTCTCCGTGACAACCCGTCCGCATCAGCATTCTTGTTGCCAGGCCGATACTTGACAACGAAATCAAAGTTGGCGAGGGCAGCTAGCCAACGGTGACCTGTGGCATCGAGCTTGGCGGTGGTCAATATATATGTCAGGGGGTTGTTGTCGGTGAGAACTGTAAACGAGCCGCCATACAGATAATCACGAAATTTCTCCGTTACGGCCCACTTCAACGCTAAAAACTCCCATTTGTAGGCTGGGTAATTTAACTCACTCTTGGACAACCCGCGGCTAGCGTATGCAATGACATGAGGTTTGCCATCTTTTCCTTCCTGATAGAGGGCGGCGCCGAGACCAGTCCCACTCGCGTCGGTGTGGAGCATGAAGGGTTTCTGATAATCAACAAAACCTAACACGGGTGCAGTCGTTAACTTCTGTGTGATGGTCTCAAATGACGCCTGGCACGCCGAGGTCCACAGTTCACCGAAGGGCTCGTTGGGACTGCGAAGTTTAACTCGGTGTTTCCTCTTCGTTGTCTTGCCACGATGCCGCTTCGTCAAGTCACAACCCGCAGTTAACTCGTTTAGGGGCCTGGCAATTGACGAATAATTCTCCACAAAACGGCGGTAGTAACCAGTGAACCCTAGAAATGATTTCAACTCCCGTGCTGTATTAGGAACAGGCCACGACCCAACTGCATCTATCTTGCAGGGGTCGGTACTCACACCTTCAGCAGAAATGACGTGACCAAGACACTTTACCGACGACTGGAAGAACTTGCATTTTGACGGGCTAAGTTTTAGCCCGTACCGACGGAGACGCTCCAATACTCCAAGTAGACGCTCTTCGTGTTCTTCTGCGGTTTTGGCAAAGACAATGATGTCATCGAGGTAAACAAAAACACCATTGTGATGGAGATCGCCCATACACTTCTCCATGAGGCGCTGGAAAGTGGCCGGTGCATTGGTGATACCCTGCGGCATACGGTTAAACTCGTAAAAGCCCAGAGGGCACCAGAAAGCCGTCTTGTGCTTGTCCTCTTCTGCCAACTCAATCTGATAGTAGCCTGACTTCAAATCGAGGCAAGAGAACCATGACGCACCATTCATAGCGTGGAGGGTGTCTTCTATTTTGGGGATGGAATATTGGTCACGCACAGTTCGAGTGTTGAGTTTTCTATAATCTATGCAAAGACGGAGGTCGCCATTCTTCTTCCTCACAAGAACAATAGGAGAGGCAAACTGGCTTTCCGAGTCGCGTATGATGCCTTTACCTTGAAGATCTTTCAAGTGTTGCCTGGCATCGGCATAGTCGGCAGGAGGAATACGGCGACAATTTTCCCGGAAAGGTGTCTCGTCAGTCAGTCGGATCTTGTGTTTCACTGACGCAGTACAGCCGATGTCTAAGTCGTCTTGAGAAAAGACATCGACACGGCGGCGCAAGAGTGCTGTGATCCGACTGATATCTTCTTCAGGGAGGGGTGACCCTTCAAAATTAAACTCAACACTCTCGCCAGCGGGACCGGACTGACTGAAATTAGGGGTAGATGGAGACTCCTCCTCTGAGGGGAACGGAAGTTTTTCAGCTATGTCTGAGACAGAGGCAAGTTGACAACGTGCGGGGACCGTGATACTTTGAAATGACGAATTAGCCAGAACTACTTTAGTTTTCACTCTCCTCCCTGCAGATAACTCGACCAGGCTGTTTCTCACAGTGATGCCATTCGGGAGCTGAGCCGAATTTCCCTGCTCGACGAGAACTTCACGTCTGGACCGGGGATGGTTGTGAACCTGACCTGTCACGTGCACTTCTTCACCTGGCCCGATGGTAACAGCCCTGACGGATTTTATGGTACTCGAATTACCAGTAGACGGAGAAGTCAGGCAACACTTATATGCCGTCTCCCATACACGGTCGACCGAGAGTTTCCCAATGAATTTCTTTCCAGCCTTTTCCTCACATGCCCGCAACATGCCGCGCACGACACTGGTGTTAGTGCCAACAAGCAAGGGGACATCATCCATTCCTTGCCGATTAGGGCACACAAGGGCTAGGGTCGTGACCTCCTGTTGTGTTCCTGCGGAGCTGGCCGGAAACTTGAGGTTCAACTCGATGTAGCCCTGGTATGGCACCGGTTTTCCAGCCGCACCTATCACCGCGAGGTAGTGTGACAGGGGTCGTAGCTGACGATGAGGCAGATGGCGGGCGTGAAAACCTGCAGATACACAAGTGACCTGTGACCCAGTATCAAGGAGACACTTGGAGGCGTGTCCATCGATGAAGACAGGGGTAATGGGCTGTTCACCGACGACACCCGGGGGGACATCGCTGACGTACTTGGAAGAAGAACCTTGATAATGTATCTCAGCACTTGTGTGTTTACTCCGTGATTGATCGCGCGCTCGCGATCGCCCGCCGGTGACAGCCTGTAAATTGCGCCCTCTGTTGATGACAAGTATCAGACAGTAACGTCTTGGAACCAAGACTACCTGTACGTACAAACGTACATACACTGGAGGAAATATTATTGTTCACGAACAAATATATGCCGACTGGACATGCAACTTTGCAAGATGGCAACTTTACAAGGCTGGGGCAGGCGACATTGACAATCGAATATCCGGAACAGTACAACTTTACCAACACAATCTTAACACTTTTTGCATGCGCGAGGCGATGTAAGTATATGTAGATGATTTTGTTACTGAGATCTTTAATCCTAGGAGATGAAATAGAAAGATTTTACTTCAGACGAGCATGGGCATGGCCTTACTCCTAGTCCTAGAACTATGACTGGGTTCCGACATGAACCTCATCATAGGAAGACGCCGATTTTTCCCATAGGCTAGTACAGCAAGAATAAGAACGTCATTCCCATGCAACACGTTTCTACATTTTTCGCCGTGAAGGCAATGCATGCAGACGGTATATAACGGACACGCGGCAGTTGCCTGCCGTACCGCGCTTCAAATTTTTGATGAATAATCATGACTTGACCGACCCACGGCCCCCCCGCAAAACAGGAGCTTCGTGTGTGCGGCTTCCTCGATGGTGTGCGTGTGTGATCGCTTCGGAACGACTGCAGATTTTTGTCATTTTTTTCCCGCAAATTGGACCCGTTTCAGGCGAAAATTGACTTGGCGCAAGCAAGGTGAGGATGTAAATGCGGCATATTATTATTTTGGGGGGCAGCCATGAAGTAATTCACGGCGAAAAATGTAGAAACGTGTTGCATGGGAATGACGTTCTTATTCTTGCTTACTTCCAGAACTGCAAGGTTTTCACAAACCTTACAGAAAGACACATTGAACCTGCTGTGGACGATTTTCTTCCATAGTTTTGACCCTCAATAACTTTCTAGTCACGAAATTTTGTGCCCCAAGATTTCACATGCCTTCACTTGATATGGCCATGTACACATAGGCTAGGTTCACTTCTTTGAAATGTAACCCAAAAAGTGAAATTTTACGGAAATTTCGCTTACCAAGACCACATCAATCGCCAATCCGCAGTTTCGCATCCGTTTGTTTCGACTGAGGGCGCCCCAATGCTCTTGACCAACCACAGCGCGGCTTTCATATCAACGCGTGAGTAAAAAAACACACAAAATTGATGAATTATTTTCGCAGCAAACAGTCTAAATATTTGTTTCAGATTCGTACGGCATACCAGCAGCCGCGTTACCGCGCCAGAGGCATGCGGACGCGGCTGCTAGTTTTTTTAGACGACTGTTTCCTGCGAAACAAATCCGTCAATTTTTTGTGTTTTTGCCTCACGCGTTGATATGAAAGCCGCGCTGTGGTTGGTCAAGAGCATTGGGGCGCCCTCAGTCGAAAAAAACGGATGCGAAACTGCGGATTGCCGATTGATGTGGTCTTGGTAAGCGAAATTTCCGTAAAATTTCACTTTTTGGGTTACATTTCAAAGAAGTGAACCTAGCCTATGTGTACATGGCCATATCAAGTGAAGGCATGTGAAATCTTGGGGCACAAAATTTCGTGACTAGAAAGGTATTGAGGGTCAAAACTATGGAAGAAAATCGTCCACAGCAGGTTCAAATGTGTCTTTCTGTAAGGTTTGTGAAAACCTTACAGTTCTGGAAGTAATTCTTGCTGTACTAGCCTATGGGAAAAATCGGCGTCTTCCTATGAGGTTCATGTCGGAACCTCATAGTTCTAGGAGTAGGCATGGCCTTACCCCTAGAACTATGGGGTTCCGACAGGAACCCCATAGAAAGACGCCGATTTTTCCCATAGACCATATCGCAAATACCGCCTGGTCGAGACGTCACAATGGTCACAAGGGATTGTGGGAAGGAAATGGGAGCGATTTTGGTGCGCGTTTCTTTCCCACGTCCCTAGTAACCATTGTGACGTCTCATCCAGGCGGTATTTGCGATATGGTCTATAGGCTAGTACAGCAAGAATAAGAAAGTCATTCCCATGCAATCACGTTTCTACATTGTACACAAGAATTACTGCACGGTTGTTCTCGAAAAATTATAATATGCCTCATTTACATCCTCACCTTGCTTGCGCCAAGTCAATTTTCGCCTGAAACGGTTCCAATTTGCGGGGAAAAAATTACAAAAATCTTCAGTCGTTCCGAAGCGATCACACACCGAACCATCGAGGAAGCCGCACACACGAAGCTCCTGTTTTGCGGGGGGGGGGGCGGTGGGTCGGTCAAGTCATGATTATTCATCGAAAATTTGAAGCGCGGTACGGCAGGCAACTGCCGCGTGTCCGTTATTATACCGTCTGCATGCATTGCTTGTCGTACCGCGCTTCAAATTGGAACCGTTTCAGGCTAAAATTGACTTGGCGCAAGCAAGGTGAGGATGTAAATGAGGCATATTATAATTTTTCGAGAACAACCGTGCAGTAATTCTCGTGTACAATGTAGAAACGTGATGCGCGCCAATAAGTAAATTCGATAGATTCTCTGGTCAAAGGTCAGTTGTACCAAATTCCGCCTCGTCGTATCGCAATTTCGCGAGCAGAACTACGAAAGGGCTAAGATAGACGTCCTTGGTGATTTGGCCTTGGCGTGCGTGTGTAGAGGGCGCTGTACAGCTCTGATCTGTGCGCGCGCGCCAAGACGTTGCACCGCTAAGGGCATCTTGGAATCAAGACTAGTACTCGGGTAGCATCTAATCTTTTTAGAGTACCAGTTTACTCCCGCTATTGACAGGTTCCTGGTACACCACTTGGCCCTGAACGAGTGGACGTTAAGTGGGCATTAGCCAAAGCGATAATGGGTGACAGGAAAGTTGAGGGAACCAACCTGTTATTCGCATGTACGCGTGCTCGCGCAACGCGAAGCCTGTCTCATGTCTCATGTCTAGTACCATCCTGCCCTTGCTTCAGCTTTCTCGCGCACGCGTGCATGATCACTCAGACATGATCACAAAATGTTAACCTCAATTCTTGTGTTTAATAGCTGGCCTCGGCCTTGGCCTCGGACATTGTGGCCTCGGCCTCGGAGGTTGTGGCCTTGACTACAACACTGAAAGTTACCCAAGGGGTTAGTAGGGTTAATGGTGGATTCCCAATAATCTTATTTTTTGGGGGGGACGAATCACATGCAGTGCACAGGGAACCGATATCAATTCTTCTAAAATCTGTGCAGCCGCCAAACAAACGTTGTCACTGTCATGGGCGCCGCCATTTTGACAACGTAATTTATGGAATTGCGCTCACAACCCATCCACTTCGACTGGCGGCAACTAAAAACGTAGGCGAACGTTCGCGCAAACAGTTCGCGTGAGTGGAACGCAGCCCAGTTTGTTTCAAACAAATCCGGATCGCGATCAGTGGTCCTTACATTGGTTCACACACCAGATTCAGCCTAATGGATGGAGCAAACCATATCAGCTGGATCACTGATCGCGATCCGGATTCCTGTGAAACAAATAGGCCCCAGCAAAAAGCAAGTGCGATTCGCCGCAAACCTTTTCGACATTCTCATGCATTGTGGGTATGGAGGCCAAACAAACCATGTACATGTACATGTAATTTATACACTGACCTACTTCCAGATAAACTGTAAGGTTTTTCACAAACCATACAGAGATCGGGGAGGCACATTGAAACTGCTGTAGAAGATTTTTACCCATTCTTTTTTATGATCCATAACTCTTGTTATGAATTTTTCTGCCACAACATTTTATATGCCTCATCTTGATAATGGCTACATCCATGTAGGTTAGGTTCTAACTTCAATTCCTTGAAATGTCACTGGAAAAGGTGAAATTTTACGAAAATTTCGCTTACCAAGACCACAGCCATCGCCACTGGGCAGTTTCTTATCGGTTTTGTCGACTGAGGGTGCCTTAATGCTCTTGACCAACTACAGCGCGGCTTTCATATCAACGCGTGATGCAAGGAAAAAAATCCTCAGATTATTTTGTGGGTTTGCAGGAAACAGTCGTGTAAATATTTGCTTCAGGTTCGTACGGCATACTCTAGCAGCTGAAGCAAATATTTACACGACTGTTTCCTGCAAAAACAAGCTGGCTGGCTGATTCAAATCCAGTGTAGCAGTGGGTACCGCAATCAAGTGATGATAGACTATTCATAAGATGAAATTTGCGTCGGGATGATTAAAATTCAATATTGGGTTTTGCCCTTCATGGACATATTTTATAATCCCTGTATACTTAGTGTTGTCCCGAGAGAATATTTGGAAAAAATCACTCGGGTCGAACTCGAACCCAAGACCTCCTGCTTTCTAGTACAGATACGTGTATGTCTTACCACTTGACCACCTAGCTTGCCGGAGTCGGTTGGCTGGTTCGAATCTGATATAGTGGCTGGTACCTAGGGGTGTGTGTTTACGGATAGTAATGGAACCGGGTACCCGATTTCCGTAAGGGGCGGATACCCGGGTACCCGTGATTATTTTTACAATCCTCACAAAAACCCGGAAGTAAAGTATTTTCCATCGCGCCCCGCCAACTCTACTGCCAAGCTGCTAATAATCGCGACTGTGCGAGCGCTGCGTTGGCATGCTCACACTTTCCCTGCGCTTGGCAAGTAAAAATTGCACGGGCCTACTTTGCAACAATTCTTTTTTTATTACCTAAGAGACTCAGTGAATAAAATTGTAAGTTTGTAAGTGTGAAATAAAATATACATGTAGTAAACCTGAGGTTGAGTCATGTGTCAAAGTTAGTCAGCGATGTTCACCGATGTTTTGCATCTTGAAGTTCATTGATCAGCCATCAGTCAGCGAACGGCCCAGCCTAGGCCTACACACTGTACATGTTTAGCAACGGTGCACACAGTAAAGATCGGGCGGCTGGTTGCTCTAGCCCGCTCAGCCCGCGGCCTACGGCAAGTTGCACGTGCTTTGTAATTCAGCGCATGCGTACTCCATGCAACTTGTCTGCCGAGTGGAACTTCGCTCGTACCCCGCCCAATCCGCGCACGCGACGTCACATCACAGCCAGGTCACGCTCATACAAATTTTATCAAATGAGAGCTCAGCTCGGATCAGCTTCCCAGCATCCTGTTTGTAGGCTTGGGCAGGGTACGAGCGAAAGATATAGTGCTTGATAGTTTGCGTTTTGATTGGTTCCTTTAGTTGATTCGTCCATTGTTACAGCCAACTGGATTGTCACTGCGTGATTGAATTAGAAACATTATATTTGCAGGATTCAGATGACTGTCTTTTAGAATATTGCCAGTTGCCACTACAACTTCCGTCTAATTTACCACTTTCCCTTCCACATTCTATTTTATTGAGCCCCCCGTGTAGCTTAACTCTTGGCTACATATCTTGCATTTTACAGACTTGGGCCCAACTTTCTCGAAATGTGACCAAACTTGACTCGTTCCTGAACGTGGCATCGTGATGAGCATTCAGTGAGGTTATGTCAAAAAATACTAGGGGGAAACAGGGACACCAAATAATCACACGGACACGGCAAAAAAATTATGAGCAAGTTGTTTTGTTTTCACTTAACCACACTTTGTTTGCACTGCCGGGAGCGGCACATTACACTGCCCGCTTTCCATGTACATGTATAGAGGATTATACAATCATAACAAAAGGCGAAAGCACTCCTATCATGTTTGTACCTCATAAGACACAGCTGAGATAACTAGTGAATTAAAAGTTCAACAGGGGACAAAACCGCAAGCTTACCATCTTGTCAGAAATCTTACTCAAAGGACAACTGTAACAAAACAATTAATACAATCACAATGTCAACCGCAAGTTAGCTTTCAGGAATTGTCGGTAAAAATACATGGACTCAAAAGGCATGTCAAATTGTCAAATCAAAGTTAAAACCGACATCCGCAATCTTGACGCTTGGAAATTGTCGGCAAATGAACTCAAACGATGTTTTACTCAGATTTGTTCCACCAATTTATCGGCAAGTAATCAATAGAAAAGGGCACTTGCCTTTCTGAACGTTGTGTCGAAAATTTACAAAGACAGTTTCGGGTAATAGATTCGATAAATTGGAACCGGATACCCGTAATCAGCGGTCGGGTCACGGGTATCCGGCACGGCCCTACTGGTACCACAACCAAACTATTCAAAAGATGATGATGGAATTTTGCAACAGGCAAAAATCTCTTATAATTTACATCGCCGGTCACCCCTGGTGGTCGAGTTGTCAAGTGGTCAAGACGTCTGCACTGATAAGCAGGAGGTAACAAGATACATGTACATGTAACATATAAACACACCATGAAAGGCATGTGCTGATACACATGTAAGTTGATGGAAAGCTTTCCTTGCCTCATGTGCCAGTAGGCATGGGAGTAGCCCCACTAGTGTGGCTAGCGGATTTTGAGTCGGGCTGATCCTTAGCCAACTGGAGGGCTTGTGATGGACTTCCAGGGACTTGTGATGGACTCGAATACATCTCTGATATTTCCTGCCGTTTTTATTTTTAGTTCAAGGGTACTGCTGTTTTCTTCAGGATGGAAGACCAACCCACGGATATCTCGGACCAAGGTGACAAATCCCAGGATGCATTGCAGCAGCAGCTCTCGGACCAGCCAGCACAGCCTGCCACAGGGCCAGATGACCAGCAAAGGGAAAAGACATCGCAGGAGGAACCTTCACGTCAGACTAACAAGGATGTGAGTTGGTTAAAGTGTTCCAAGGGAAATTCCTTATCAAATTCAGTGCAGTAGAATTTCATCATTATCCCCTAACCCCCTTTAGTGTTTTTCATATGGCCCTGCTAAATCCAACAATTTTCAACAAAACTGAGACGAGAAGCCTGCTGAAAACAACAAAAGCCAACAGCGAATTTTGTTGGATTCTGCAGTGTACCACCTACATGTACACACCAGCCCTGGCATTTTGCAGACCCTGCTGAATACAACAAAATATTACAGGTATTTGTTTGTTTAATATCCAGCTGAAATTTTATGATAAGTCTACTTCCACCCTCCTAAATACGACAAAATCAATCAGGTACGTGCATTTAGCTTCTACCCTGCTATATATGACAGCAAAGCTGCTGTCCTGCTAAATATGACAAAATACAACAGGTGTATTTAGTTGCTACCATGCCGAATACAATAACATCGGTTTAATTTGTGTTGACTGCCAAATCCAGCAAATTACAACAGCTTTTCACCATTGTTAGATTTGGTTGAATTTAGCAGGTGTATGACTACAACAAACATGCACAATATCAGATGATGGAATTTGCTAAACCCCTTGAACCTGGGCATGCCGGGTATTTCATGGACGCCAGGGCACCAGGCCGGATTATGCAGCCAAGCGAAACGGAAACAAGAGGCTTGTGCAGCTAAGCATAACGTACACAATACCCAATAATGGATTGAAAATGCAGAAATTGGTACATACACATGTATATAGACGTCAACCGGCCAGGGGGGCAATTTTTAATCCACACATATTTGTGTCAACCGGTGGCAAGGGGTTGATTAAAGAATGATGCAAAAAAACAGATTCTTTTTTTTTGCATGCAGTGCTGATTACTATATCGGGAAAGGTAAATAAAAAAAGTCCTGTTTAAATAAACATACACACAGTCTATACAAATATACACCTTTGTTGTGCCCTCTTTATGAGTACTATTTGTTTACAATGTACCGAAGAAATTGCATGAAAATTTTCATTGGCCACAAAACATTTGTGGGCAAAAATAAAAATGCAAATGGATTGTTTCTTCAATTATACAAGTGGAATGAAAGCTAACTTTTCGCTGAAAAGTTATGCAAACTACTGCATAATGTTAACCTTGAGTGTATTAATGTATTTCACAGCATAGATGCATGTAATGCTGTGACCTAGTGCTGTACTTTAAACCATGTTTGTTTCTTATTTGTGACCCACTCTGCAAAAAGGGCAATTATGTTGCAAACATTTGAAAATAGTGTTTTTATAGATGGAAAGGCCATTTTATAAGCTTTCATATGGTATGTCTGAGGCCTGTAGCATTTTGATTCGCGAGATATTTGGAAATTTGCATGGTTTTTTTTCCAGGAATTTCTTGAAATGACTTAAGGAGAAACAAGCCATTAAAAAAACCAAAGACAAAGCAATAGATTGAAGCACTTGACACAAACACATTCTTTTCCCAACTTTATTCACTGAAATCAAAGATTTTCGTTATGAACTAGGATAATATAGGTATCAAAAATGCAAAAAAATCCTTCCCTTAAAAATTGCTTGTTTGAAGAATTTTTCACCCTCTTCACATAAAACGACCCATTACGCGTAAAAGCATACAGTGACTTAATTATGTGCCCTTTTTGCAGAGTGGGTCACATTTGTTTCGTGATTTGGGACTCAAAGTGTAGCCTGTAATTCATTACAGGACAGAAATAATGAAGGAAAGCGACAAAAGTCTGGTAAAAAATCGGAAAAGAAAGCCACTAGCCAGTTGAACTCAGCCTTGCAGGACATAAAGAAGAAAGGTAGAGAACAAGTACAGAGCAGCGATGCAGGTGACGATGACCTTGCCGTTGAAATCGCTGGAATGGTGAGCACAGAAGTAATAGGGCATTTCTGAATAAGACAAAGAAATTTCGGTTTGTATAGAGCAGACGATAAAAATACAGTTCACAAATTAGAAGATTTTTCACTTTGTAGCTTATACCTCGAAAATCTGTTGTTAGCAGATTAGTTGCAATGAAAGGTGTGACTTGGCATCGAATATACGAATCAATTAAGCCTTGTACCTTGCCGTATTGACTAATCACAGCCGGACTATGTGTTAAAACGTCTGACTTGCGTGCATGTACATGTGGCATACATGCAGCTGCAACATGCAGGACGTCGACGGCATTTATAGTCGGGTATTTATTGTTACCCACTTGTGCAGCGGCGAGGCTTAACCCTAACCCTCCAGGGTATTTTGGCTAGAAACCCTGCCAGACGCATCAGATTGCATACTTTGTCACATTGACTTGTGTGCAGAGTGCAGCAAGGTCAAGCTGTCACCACAGATGCACTGTGCTGCATCTGGCAGGGTTAGGGTTAATGAATCGGTCTCTTCTGTAAACGATTATAAGTGATTCATGTACGTTCAAACATTAAAGTTAGCTGCTACGCTGCCTTGTTTGTGGTCAGTCCTATATAAGTGGGTGCACATTTAGTTTGCAAAAAACTTTCACCAGAATTTTGTATTATTTTGATTTCTTTTAATATTTACTTAAACTTTGAATATGAAAAGTTCAGACCTATGCTCTATATCACGGTTGGTGCCTCTGTTTTGATCAAACCATAAACAGTTGTTCCTATGCTCGACAATAAATTGCTTTTGTTTTTAACCTGCAGACAATATCTGATACAGTGCAAGCTGTTCCCAGTGGGTGAGTGTCAGACGTTGCCTTAGATTTTCAAGTTTATAAGTCAGTGCAGTAGACTGCAAATCTAACAGTGCACATTCTAACGTGCCAGGCAATGCAAGGGTGCTACACAGTGAGTTGTCTATCTGGGGGACATGTACCGTAATTTTCGGAATATAGGCCGCGGCTTATACGTTGATTCTCACGGTGAAAATTTTTCCTGCGGCTTATACTCCGGGCGGCTTACACGGCAACATTTAAAGAATAGAATCAGTCACACAAGGTTCAAAATTCACGGCGGCCAGTGCCGTCGATATCCTTTTAGTTGCCGTGATGCCCCTTGTAAAAATGCACTATTCACGGCCAGTTGTGCTGTGCCTGGATACTGTTCTGTTAACCCATTCTGTCCGGCTGTTATTAAAAGGGTGCTGGTATGCCAATACGGGCTTGTGCAGCCAAGCGTAATGTAAACAATGAACTGAATACGCACAGGAATGTGCATGTAGACGAAAACCGGCCAGGTGGTCTTTTTTCAAACCGCGGCTGTGGCCGGTGTCAAGATAATATGGGTTTAGTTGGACGTCCCAAAACTAAAAACTTTTCTCTTGTAGGAATACTCATTTTATGAACTCAATGCATTCCTAGTGTGTTTCAACTGGAACGGGCTGAGTGGGTTAGGCTATACGAGAGAGGACTTGGGACAATGGGGGATTAGGGATAACAATGACACCAAGGACTTGGGCTGAGTCCTCGGGAGAATTTTGTGTACAAACCTTTATGGGAGCTGTTCGGAAAACAAAGGAAACAAAAGAAGGGTTCCATTCATGGTCCTCATAAGTATAGGAAAACGCACATGCCTGCGTTCAAGTGAGTGTGCTAGTACTCTCAAGCATGTATGTATGCCCTATTTTCCCACCACAACCCCCACCACAACCCTCGCACCCCCCCAAAACAATTCCAAAACAACAACAATTTGTGCCAGGCTGTCTGGGCCCATCTATGAACCATGGGGAAAATAGTCAAAGACGGTGCTTTGACCATGCCAACAGATCTGCTTTCACTGGACACCCCCTCTCCAAGTTTGAGTGTGTTTTATTGGCCAAAATAACCCAAACTCTACCAATCGTAGCTCTGGATATATAGCCAAGTACATTGGGTTGTCGGTGAGTGTTTTCTCTGGGGGACATTTCTGGTCAATGAAAACACTCTGAATGAAGGGGCTTGCAGATTATTTGGCTCTTTCTGAAATTAGAACTTGTGGAAGATGATTTTTTTTCTCGCATGTCAGCACAGAAGTAATGAAAAAATTAGCAAAACCAAACTAAGGAATAAATGGCTGCCTGGTGTCACTATGGTGTCACTATGAAAAAAAGGTATATTGTGTCGCAAAATATGAAAAATATGTTTGAAAAGCCCACAATGTAAGCTTTCATTTGGTACATGATATCGCGTTTTTGCGTATTAATTAGTTCTATGGAGTTCAAATTGAAAACAGGCTTTGAAATAGCTAGTTCTAAGACCATGCAACGGAACAATGCTCTCTAAAAAGGTTATTCTTTCACTTTATTCACTGAAATCAACATTGTTGTGCACCAAACCTGAAACTGTAGATATTTAAGATGTCATTAAAGAAAAGAACAAATTTAGAAATGAATTTTGACAAAAAATTTCACTCTCTCAATGCTGAAAGGGCAATTACATGTAAATGCATAGCGCGACTTTATCACCTTTTTCTGGAGCGGGCCACAAATTACGTTGCTGGTTGAAGTAAAAAAAAAGTAAATTTTTGAAGAAATTTTGAAGGAATTCATTGTTGTTTTTTTTATTTTTTATTTTAAGCCGTATTTGAATTAGGTATTTTGTGGCAATGTTTTCAGCTCTGATAGTGCTGTGCTGTGGAGAATAGCCGTAGACAAGAATTCTTTTCAGACACTGCCATAGACAGTCAAGGCTAATGCTGTCCGCAAAAAAAGACCTTTGAAAATTTTCTTTTAACAAGACAGCTTGGATCTTATTCCCTTTTTATGCTGCTGTATGTCTTTCCAGGACTGGCCTGGTATACGACGAGCGTCTAACTCGACATGCCTGCCCCTTCAACACCAGGCACTTCATATCTGAACATTATAGTCGCATACTGAGGTGCTATGAGAGATTGCAGCATTACAAGCTTCTTGACAGGTGCATCAATGTCCCAGTAAGTTCAATTTTATTAAACGCAATTATTATGTTTAAAGCTACCATGTCCATGCTTTTAAGGTGTATCTGCTTGAACAAAATAATTTCCAAATTGAATTGCTAATTAGCATTAGATAAGTTACAAGCTTTCCAAAACCCCCCCCCCCCCCCCAAGAAAAATGGCCAGCGATAAGTAACAGATTAGGGCTGACGATATTGACTTTTTTCGTAGTCGATTTTTTTTCCCCGCGATATCGCCGATATGGCGATAAAATCGTCAACAAATTTCAGCATAATTAAAATGTCGCAAAAGTTCGTTCGTAACTACATAATCGCCGGGCCCCATTGTCGCCAGGCATTGTTTGACTTTGAAGCCGTTCTAAAGGCTGTTCGATATGACGATATTTCCCGATATCTCGATATTTTTTTCATATCGAAAATCATATCGGCCTCTTAAAAAACACCGGAATATCGGGGAATTCGATATACCGAAGAATATCGTGATATTGCTTTTCGCAGCGTTCACTTGAAGTTGTCCTATTGTGTGGATTAGTCAAGATTACCTTGCTTGAAATTCCAGTTATTTCCAATAAATTTGACGATAGAATAGCACATCCATGTACATGTAACGTGTGATGAACCAGTGGAGGAATAAAAACAAATACCTTGTGTACTAAATGTGTTGTTTCTTGGATCGTTTTCTAAACCCCGACGAAACTTCTCGGCACCGTTCAATATACAGCGCACATGTGTGCGTGCATTCCATGTAGTCTTGGTCAAGTGCAAACAACCGCACTGAAAGCTCAACCGTATTATTCCCAGTGTACAATGCATGTGCACGCGCAACGCGAAGCGAAATTCGCCTTGAGGAAAGGCTACTAAGTCCTGGGGGGTTAGAGCAATTGCTTCAATAACTCCAACCCCTAAAGCGCATGTGCGCGTTGCTTTGTTGCTAGCCTTGGTCAAGTGCAAGCAACCGCACTGAATGCCACCGTCTTAAAATTCCCATTGTACAATGCACGTGCAAGTGCAACGCGAAGCGAAATGCGCCTTGAGAAAAGGCAAATAAGTGCGGCGCATGCGTTGTACAATGCACATGTACAATGTCCGTCGTGATCAATGATTTTGATCTTGTGTGATTGAGTACGTACACAAGAAGCTCGAAGACACGTACGTCTGGTCATGGAGGAAGGATATCCTTCCTCTATGGTCTGGTCAAACAACGCTGCTATTAAAATCGGAACTAGATCCGTAATTTCGCACGGAACAGCGCGAACACAGGTACGTAAAACAAACAATTACTGAAAACTAAATGAAATAAATTTTAGCAAATCTGCTGGTAAAAAGAAAGTATCGCCGATTTTTAAAGGGAAAATGGGGGTTCCGAAAAAAATCGCCGATTTTAAAAACGATATCGGCGATATCTCGATTTTTCGATTTTAAAAATCATGTAGCCGATTTCGATTTTTGGGCGGCAAATGTCGCATCATCGCGATTTTATCGCCGTATCGCCCAGCCCTATAACAGATTAAGTTTCAAATTTGGAATTAGGAGGGGGACGCTCCTAATTCGTAAACGTAGTGATTGGTCATTGCTGCAATTTTCAGAAATGGGCGGATTTGGGGGTTAGTCATTTTTATAAGAAATATCGTTGCACTGACCTGTTCAAAGTTTTGCATTCTTGGATGGCGAAAAATTGAGAGAAAAACGGCGTTCGTTTTCAACAGTCGCGTGGCAGTTAACTGAAATTGTTATAGCACCCTCTTGTAAAATAAGCCCAATTTTTGTAAACTGGATCGTTTTCAATTGGTCACATAACTACGCGAGCCGACTGGTTACAACCTGTTGCTTCGGTACACTCCGCGACAAACACTTGTACAATAATTGCAACATTGCGCCCGTTTTCGGATTGTTAACCTATTTTAGACGCAACGCAGGCTAACTACATTTGGTCGATAGAAGGCAGTCCTTATAAAAATTCCTTATTTTTTCCAATGATTGTTACTCGGAACAAACGTTGGAAAACAATATAAATTTCAACTTTTTTTTGAAAACGACGGCACACTGGGTGCCATCATTTCACAGGATGATTGAGATTGCTATTAACTTACAGTCTAGTAAGGTATTTCGTAATAATTCAGAAAAAAAAATTTGGAGGATTACCAATCGTGTACCGGTACACTACCTTTAACAGTATTAATATACATGTATCTGGGCAATTCCATGTCAAAATGTCCCCCTGTGACTAAAAATGAAAATTCATTTTATTGCAATAAATGGAAAAATAAAACATGTACACATGTAGTTGAAGCCCTGTTTTTTGTACAACTGCGGTGCGACTAAAAAATCGTACAGCCGTGCGATTTCCGTACGATTTCCCTGTTTCTTTCCCGTTCAACTCTGGTGCGACTTTTCCTCCCGAAACATCCGATAACGGTTCAAGTTCCGTGCGACTGCCATACAACCTGTACGAGTCCCGCGCAACGG
This sequence comes from Hippasteria phrygiana, assembly GCA_037893225.1. Classification (NCBI taxonomy): domain Eukaryota; kingdom Metazoa; phylum Echinodermata; class Asteroidea; order Valvatida; family Goniasteridae; genus Hippasteria; species Hippasteria phrygiana. Next base: position 79,655 of record JAZGUH010000413.1, read on the forward strand.
CCGTGCGATTTTTGTTCAACTCGCGTGTGACCTGTGCGCATGCGGTACAACCGCCGTACAACCAATCAGAGCGCCGTGCGACCACTGTACAAGCGCCGATCAATCCGCGCGAATTGCATAAAAGCAGGGCCTTTTGGCGTTGATCTTCATAATCGCACTTGATGTTCGACAGTCAACAAGTATTCAACACAACACAATGATGCCACCGAAGAAGAGTGATGGCCGTGCGACTCTCTTCAGACTCCCGTGCGACCTATCAGACTCCCGTGCGACCTATCAGACTCCCGTGCGACCTATCAGACTCCCGTGCGACCTATCAGACTCCCGTGCGACCTATCAGACTCCCGTGCGACCTATCAGACTCCCGTGCGACCTATCAGACTCCCGTGCGACCTATCAGACTCCCGTGCGACCTATCAGACTCCCGTGCGACCTATCAGACTCCCGTGCGACCTATCAGACTCCCGTGCGACCTATCAGACTCCCGTGCGACTGCCGTGCGACCCCCATGCGACCAATGCGAACTATGCGAACCGTGCGACAGCCGTATGGAAATTTTCAACATTTGAAAAAAAATCGCACTGGCATGCGACCCGTCCGAATTACACACGACACCCCTACAACCTGTGCGAATTATCAACAGACTGCCGTCACATAGAAAATCGTTCAAGTGAGAACGGGGTATGATATGAACAGACATTTATAAAAAAAACTGATAGAAGCTGCATCTAGCCCATGACTTTGGGTCATCAACTCCTTAACCCTAACCCTGCCAGACGCAGCACAGTGCTCCACTTTGCTGCACTCTCCACACAAGTAAATGTGACTATTTAAAGTATGCAATCTGATGCGTCTGGCAGGGTTTCTAGCCAAAATGCACTTGAGGGTTGGGGTTTTAAGCAAGTCATTGTTGAAAATTCAAATGTGTGATGTGCCTACAAATGTAACATCCATGACATTTATTTGGAGGTGTTTCAATAATATAGCCAGGTGTTTTTCCTTATTTGTATTCAAATTTAGATAAAGTGTTACCATGTTGATACTATTATTAAACAGGAATTACAAAACTTGAAGTTGCAACTTCAGAGAGTTTTTGTGATGAATGTTTAAAGAAAATAGATGTGTGTCCATTTGTGTAACGTCCATGACGCTCACTTCTAAAGCTCACTACTTATCTTGTTAATTGACCGGAGCTTTTCCAGAGATTTAGTGTCATGTTAAACACTTGAATGTTAACTACCAGTACCACAAATAAGATTAACTTACTAAGCTTCCTGGTGTATTGGAATACTTAAAAAAAAATCCCACAGAGATTGGTACAAATGTAATAACGTCCATGACGGTGGAATTACCCATGTACATGTATGTCAATCTTCGCATGTACCACAATTAGGAAGAAATAAAGTGCACATTCATTCAAAAATGCAGATTTCTTCCATAATTCGTCCGGGGGAAATTCCATAAATTGAAATTCTTAGAGCATAGACATTGCAGCTTTAATTGAAGAATTCACTAGACGGCTACCAGACAAGTTCCACACGTCTCTATCTGGCGTCAGCAGAAAGCCCATCGTGTACTCATTGATGGAGTGGGTAATAACATAATGTTCACCCAAAAAAATATGTCACCACCTTCCTGAAATGGAAGTCTGTTCTGTTCTTGAGCCAATTTCGTGGAATTGCATTGCTAAGCACAAACATTTGCTTAGCGTAAAAAGTCTGCCTTGTTAAAAACGGGATTACCAACTACATTTTCATTGTAACTGGTATTAATTCAGCTGTTTTTGCTTAGCATGAAAATCATTCGTAGTTATGGCTGGTAACCTGTTTAAAAGCAGCAAATTGCTGTGCTAAGCAGCTCCAGGAAATTGGCAACTGCTGTCTTGCTTTCTGTTGGTGATTATGCACCTCGGTGAAAGGAAAAGTCCTATCTTTTTATCAGCAAATAATTTTCTCTTCTTTTTTGTAGGTCCGTTTAGCTTTGGATGAAGACATTCTCAGTATGCATAGGTAATGATGACTCGCATTTGAATTTAACCTTGTATAGTCCACAATCGCCACTAAAACTGTAGTAGAAGAATCTGTGCTTACCCTGAATATATTCCACCAGTAACTAAGGGTTTTTGCGCATACATCCTTGCCAAGGATTACATACTGAGCAGAATAGCACAGCATTTCTGACGCCCATGCAGTGTTCTCCACGGCCTTAAATTTTAGCAGGGCGGCAGACACAATGCAAGCGCGGAGCGCAAAGCCCTTACGACGTGGGGTCCGGGGCCCGCTTAAGGGCCCCGGGAAATTTTGGATTCTAAATGCTCTGTGGTGCAATCTGAGGCATTTCCTGGCCACTTTCTTCTGACTCTTTGAATCAAATTTGCTCGTGTTTACAACTTAAAATGAAGCTAAACATGCACGTGGGCACAGCGTGCGTGGATAAGGTATTTTCCAAGAGAAAAAGACGCCCTCAAGTGTTACGGAACATTGTAATTTAGGTAAACTGGTTCTCGACGCGACAAAGTGAAAATGATATTACCAGGGAGATTGGAACCAGTCCAGAATAATATTACGTGTATAGTTTTATGATGTGAATGCATAATATGTTGCGTACGTTGCGTCCAGATCTGTTTGATTACTATAAACGCTACTGCAATACTGCTAAATGTTAATGCTGGCAAACTCTTCATGTTCGTTCCACAGAGTGCGGTAAACTTCTTCGTACTCAGATAAACTGTGAAGACGGTGGAGAATAGGGGAAAATCCAATGGAAAAAAAAATAGCAGGGCGGTGAAAATTTTAGCGGGGCGGTATACAATTTTAGTAGGGCGGCCCGCCCTGCTAAAACCCCTCGTGGAGAACACTGCCCATGGTCTTTAGTTTGATGCCCTTGAAATGATCTCACAGACTGTTTGATTTTCTAAGGGGTACAGTTGCTTAACTGAACTACCCCAAGCCTTACAAACTTCAACAGCAGGTTGTGTTGAATTTTGATGGGTTCAGGACTTATCGCTTTGGCACCATTACTTTACATGGAGCCAAAGAATGTGTCATAGGTATACTGCACAGTGTTGGGTTTTGACCGGTTGAGAACACTTCCTAGTAAAAATGAATAGGGGGTTAGGGTTAAAGGTGTGATATGGCAAAACTGTTGTTGGCAGTGGTTAGTGTTGAGATTCAACCCAAAAAAATGTGGCGCCGCAAAAAACAAACAGCGCAACTGCAATCATCAGTACAGCATTTTGTGCTCCCTAATTTTTCTTTCACAGTGCTGAGTACCTGGAGAGTTTCAAAGCTACTCAGACGATGGAGGAGAGTGATTTGAAATCCTGGGCCGAGCAGTATGACTCGATCTTCGTAAACAATGTACGTACGTATGTAGAAAAGACAGCGGTATCGATTTTGGAAATTGTTTTGACAGTGGTATGACGCACACGGTCACTTCCTGTGTACAGTAGGCTAGTGTTGCTAGGTCATACAGTGGCATTGACATTTTGACAGTAGAGTGGATGTGATTCTGTTAACTGTTAAATGCATCTTTACAGTGTGCATGACCAAAAGATTTTGCAATTCTTGACACATTCTTTAACCCTAACCCTGCCAGATGCAGCACAGTGCATCTGTGGTGACAGCTTGACCTTGCTGCACACTCTGCACACAAGTTAATGTGACAAAGTATGCAATCTGATGCGTCTGGCAGGGTTTCTAGCCAAAATACCCTGGAGGGTTAGGGTTAATGCCTTCTGTCTCCAAGAGTGATTATGTAAAGTGAAGTACCTGCCAAACAAGTAAAAAATAGTGTGAAGTGAATTTTAATGATACTTGATGGGAAATTACACAGGTCAGGTGTAACAGGGACATGCCAAAAATGTATGGATAATGGAATGGCCCACATATGCCTCATCTGTGCATCAGTCATGCATTTCATGTTTGCATAACAATATGCCCACACCACCATACAAAGCTTTTTGAATTATCATCACTAGGAGGCCATAGTATATGATACACAGAGTTGATCTCCAGAGCATCTTTTGATTTTTGGCTGTTTCGAAAGTTTTTCGAAACAGCCCTTGTTTTCGTTAAGATTTTTTTTTTTTTCTTTTTTTTTTTTTTTTCTTCTTTTTCAGACTTTTGTTCATAGCATTTGTACACGATTTCTTTCTGCCAGGCACTTTGGCTACTTTTATGCAGCCGATTGCCTTTAAACTTAACAGACACTTAGACCAACTACTCAGGATGCATGCCGAACTTTTACGTCATGATGACGTCATCACGTGATTTTTTATGAATTTTTGAATTTTGAAAATCGTAACATTCATTAAATTATATCTAGCGAACAAAACAAGATATTTTCAAAATTCTTTTTCTGATAGCTTTGGTATGTCTCAAAGATATGCCCTAAATTGCGAAAATTGTGTGACGTCATGATGACGTCATCAAAAATGTGTTTTTTTATTAACGCATGTAAGGGTCAATCCGATTACAAAAATGTATATATTGAATTTTCCTGTACCCAATTCCAAAATTTCATGATCGTGGCTCACTCAAGTAAGAAATGACAGCCATTTCAAAATTTAGACCAAATTCAATATAACACAAAAGAATTCTGGGACGGGCTGATAACCATGGCTATTATGAGCTTGCTGTTTATAAAAGGGGTTGATTTCTAGTCTTTTTTCAAGTCGCTGAATTTTTGAAGTATTAAAATCGTAACATTCTTTTCAATATATCTAGCGAACAAAACAAGATATTTTCAAAATTCTTTTTGTTATAGCTTTGGTATGTCTCAAAGATATGCCCTAAATGGCGAAAATTGTGTGACGTCATGATGACGTCATCAACAATATTTTTTTTTTTAAACGCATGTAAGGGTCAATCTGATTACAAAAATGCATTCATTGAATTTTTCTGTACGTAATTCCAAAATTTCATGATCGTGGCTCACTCAAGTAAGAAATAAGAGCCATTTCAAAATTTTGACCAAATTCAATATAACACAAAGGAATTCTGGGACGGGCAGATAACCATGGCTATTATGTGCTTGCTGTTTATAAAAGGGGTTGATTTCTAGTCTTTTTTCAAGTCGCTGAATTTTTGAAGTATTAAAATCGTAACATTCTTTTCAATATATCTAGCGAACAAAACAAGATATTTTCAAAATTATTTTTGTTATAGCTTTGGTATGTCTCAAAGATATGCCCTAAAAGGCGAAAATTGTGTGACGTCATGATGACGTCATCAACAATATTTTTTTTTTTTTACGCATGTAAGGGTCAATCTGATTACAAAAATGCATTCATTGAATTTTTCTGTACGTAATTCCAAAATTTCATGATCGTGGCTCACTCAAGTAAGAAATAAGAGCCATTTCAAAATTTTGACCAAATTCAATATAACACAAAGGAATTCTGGGACGGGCAGATAACCAATGAGCATGCTGTTTATAAAAAGGGTTGATTTGTAGTCTTTTTTCAAGTCGCTGAATTTTAAATTTTTGGAATCGTAACATTCTTTTCAATATATCTAGCGAACAAAACAAGATATTTTCAAAATTCTTTTTGTTATAGCTTTGGTATGTCTCAAAGATATGCCCTAAAAAGCGAAAATTGTGTGACGTCATGATGACGTCATAAAAAAAAATCTTTTTTCAAGTCGCTAGAATATTGCCCATAGCATTTGTAAACTTTTTCTTTCTTACCGGCCACTTTGGCTACTTTTAAACTTAGCAGACACTTACTCCAACTGCTCACAATGTGTGCCGAACCTTTACGTCATGATGACGTCATCACATGTCACGTGACGTCATCTTAAAGGGGCATTTTTCGAAGCCATATATCTACAAAAGTACAAGTCCGATTAAGTTGGAACGTAATATCTAGGTATGCCACCGGGTGTTATAGATGAACATTGACATGACGTTATGATCAAGTCATAACATGTCACGTGGTGTCATCTTAAAGGGGCACTCGCTAGATTATTGCCCATAGCATTTGTAAACGTTTTCTTTCTTACCGGCCAGTTTGGCTACTTTTAAACTTGGCAGACACTTACCCCAACTGCTCAGAATGTGTGCCTAACTTTTACGTCATGATGACGTCATCACATGTCACGTGACGTCATCTTAAAGGGGCATTTTTCGAAGCCATATATCTACAAATGTACAAGTCCGATTCAGTTGAAACACACCATTTAGGTATGCCACCCGGTGTCATAGATGAAAATTGACATGACGTTATGATGAAGTCATTACATGTTATGTGATGTCATCTTAAAGGGGCATTCGCTAGGCTATTTCCCATAGCATTTGTACACGATTCCTTTTTTTAAACCAATCCTTCACACATCCAATAACAACATCTTCATCCCTCCGTCATTGCTAACTAACAAACAACTTTAAATATTGCATACACATTTGACATCCAAACTAACAATAAAAAAAATCGAAACAGCCCTGTGTTTGTCCACAAACACTTGCCTCTAGTTCAGTATTGTAATTGCTATTTTGATTCAACCAAACATTCTTGAATTTCAAGTTTGAATTTGAATTATTACTTGATGAGCCAGCCCACTCCAGTAATTTGTACAATGATTCAGTCTATGACTAAAAGTGAGTCAGGCAAGTCATTTGAATTGCAGTGTTGTAGTTGTGTTGTAGTAGGCCCTTGTATAATCCCTTTGTAGACATGAAAGTCTGACAGCCAGACCAAGAATAGACGAAGACATTGTGGTCTGAAACCAAGACCAAGTCCTGGTCAAAGAAATCTTGAGATCATGGTGTACCAAGACTGTGGCCAGCAAACGAGTCCAAGACCAATCTTGAGCCGACAAAACTACCACCTGCTGGGCCCAATTTTATGGAATCTTTACCACAGCAGAAAATTGTGCGATAATGATTAGCAAGAAATTTGGGCTTGTGCACATGTGCACATGTGCACATACCGTAAGTAAGGATTCTGTGCTCACGGGGTTATTTCTTTGCTGATGACGCAGTTCACACAGAATTGGAGGCTGTTAAACACAGAATCTGGCATTATAAAGATTCCATGAAATTGGGCCCAGCATTGAACATAAAACAACTCCGAACACTTTTCATGAAAGAGAAAAAGGATTGCCCCAGTACCCATGGTCTCCATAATAGTGAATGGATATGGCACCCTCTAGGAATCCTGAGCACCGAAATAACCCATTGAAAGTCGTCTTTAGCCCTAACCCCCTAGGCTTGTGCACTGGAATACCAAACCCATCAAACTCCAACAACCAACCATTGCACACATATGGGAATGTACTGAACCTGCCATAGTCCAACAGGCTGTGTAAAGGAAGGGTACTGGGTATGCCAAACTCCAACACCCCCTGTACTGTTTGATTTGGGTGGACTTAGGACATGAGGCCCTGTGCAATGTTTCAGATGTGTTGCCTTACACTTTACAGTACTAAACTGATCAAAATGTTTGTACACAAATGTTTTGTTTTTTACTTGTGCAGCGAAGGTGCAAACTTGCAATTGATCCTCACATTTCTTCACACCTGGAGGGTATTGCATGTGGTGACACCCAGTACCACTACCTATTCACTGCACTGAACCAAGCCTGTGTGTCCCCACATAAGCGCAGTCCAACACCCAGTACCACTAGCCAGTCACTGCACTGACCCACCCCTGTGTGTCCCCACCTCAGCACAGTCCAACACCCAGTACCACTAGCCAGTCACTGCACTGACCCACCCCTGTGTGCCCCCACCTAAGCACAGTCCAACACCCAGTACCACTAGCCAGTCACTGCACTGACCCACCCCTGTGTGTCCTCACCTAAGCACGGTCCAACACCCAGTACTATAGCCAGTCACTGCACTGACCCACCCCTGTGTGCCCCCACCTAAGCACAGTCCAACACCCAGTACCACTAGCCAGTCACTGCACTGACCCACCCCTGTGTGCCCCCACCTAAGCACAGTCCAACACCCAGTACCACTAGCCAGTCACTGCACTGACCCACCCCTGTGTGTCCTCACCTAAGCACAGTCCAACCCCCAGTACCACTAGCCAGTCACTGCACTGACCCACCCCTGTGTGTCCTCACCTAAGCACAGTCCAACACCCAGTACCACTAGCCAGTCACTGCACTGACCCACCCCTGTGTGTCCTCACCTAAGCACAGTCCAACACCCAGTACCACTAGCCAGTCACTGCACTGACCCACCTCTGTGTGTCCCCACCTAAGCACAGTCCAACACCCAGTACCACTAGCCTGTCACTGCGCTGACCCACCCCTGTGTGTCCCCCCACTCAAACCAAGTCCAACACCCAGTACCACTAGCCAGTCACCTCACTGACCCACCCCTGTGTCCCCACTCAATCAAACTCCAACACCGTCACCCAGGACCTCTGTTCCTCAGTCTGACAAAGTCCAACAAAGTCCAACAACATGTTTATAATGTTTGGTACTGATGAACCATCCAAAACTTGGCAAAACCTTCTGTTGGGGCTTGGGGTAGTTGCGGTTTAGTGAAAATGACATGACTGGAAAGAAACTTTGAGGACGCACCATGTGAAACTCGACAAAGAGTAGTGTTGTTCTTAGAATAGCCAGTGGTATAAAAACTCTTAAGAACAATGCTCTTTCTTGATTTTGGTTCCTTCACTTGGTGTATCCGCCAAATTTCTCTCACCTTAAATCTTGAGAGAATGTGGCTGCCATGTATGCAATAAGCTGGCGATTAGTCCATAATATAATATAGCCAAATGGTTGTTTTGTATTTGGTTACTGCAGCATACATACGAATGTATCTGTCTCTCGCTTGGTGGCTTGCTGGATCTGACAGAGAAGGTCGTTAAAGGAGAGGTGAGCTAGACTTTCATTTGATTGCCAAAATTGATAACAGCTTAACCCCTTGCGTACGGATGACGCCATAGGGCACACAAAAATCAGTGTCACTAGGCCGGATGATGCCACTGGCCGCTGTTTGTGCAGTTTCAATCCATTGTTGGATTATTGTGTATGGCATGCTTGACTGCACAAACGCATTGTAGCGGTTCGATTTGGCTGCCAGAACCGCTGCAACTTTTCCTCGGATCAGCTGATTTCCTCATCTTTTCACTTTACACTTATGCCATTGAAAATTGAAAAACACCGTACAAAGTCTTGTAAAGATTGGAATTTCCTCGTTTTTTTGTTTTTTCAAGTTGCATGCCTGAGTATTGTTTTGATGTTTTCATCGATAGTTAAAAAAAAAAAACGACCGACCCTCCCTCCCGATTTTTCCCATTTAAGGGCAATCAAAGTTTTATGTATTTGTTTGGCCTAATCAACAAAACTTGACTAAACTGGCACCGGAATTCCGGATTAGCGTGTACCAGTCACTGTGAATCCCTTGGATGCTGTATTCTTTTCAAAGTGGGCAGGGTGATCAGGATGATGTGATTTTGACGACAAGTGTCCAAATCACATAGTACTCGATTCAAAATCTAACCTGTAGCCTGTAAATTGTTGTCCGACCTTGACAAAGTGTACCTTGTCATTTCTGGATTTGACAGCTTAAGGGTGCACCACACTAATTCCAGCTCCATTGACAACAGTGTAAAATCAACAAAGTTCAGGGCCCAATAACCTGTACCCCAGCATCACTGGGGTCTACACAAACAAATGCCACTTATTGTCTGATCTTTTGTCTGTCCATTTCTTTTCTATTTTGGGGGGGTTAACCAATTACATTTTTAATTATTGACACAAAACAAACGCACCTCCCAAAAAGTCCTATTTCCCAAGCCGATCAACAGCCATTTTTAACATGGCATCCCTCCACTTTCTCGGGCAAATAGGACCCATTTTTCAACAGTAATTTTATCAAGTCTGCACACAGATGGAAGCCCAGAAACCAGGGAGTTGATGCTGGACTATGTTTACACAATCCCACAATTTTTTGAGGCACAAACTCTCCTTTTTCAAAAAAAGTTGTGGGTATACATTTTATGTTGATGAGCTGGCGCATAAATTCGGACATGAATTAGTGTGGTGCACCCTATAAGGGCAGTCAATTTCTCTTTCTGGTTAATAAATGATGCTTTAAATGTAGAGAATCAGTCACTGATCTGATATCTGAAAAAAAAATTGAAAATTTCTATTGCGTTTGTCTATAACAAGGTCAAACAAGGTTGAGCATTTTCATGCTACTTTAAACAATTACAGAAAAAAACCTGCATGGCATCATGTGTACACCCTGTGGACAAGTTAGAAGTTATATCCGAATTCTCCCTCAAAAAGCTATTTTGATGTCTCACTTTTGATAAGAATTCTCACAGCTTTACAAATCATTTATTTAACAAGAGGGGGACAATTACTAGTCTATGGGGAAGCTGTACGTGAGAAAGGGGGGGGGGGGGGGTACGTGGGTTTTGCTTTCACCTCAATTAACATTTCTAACCATGCATTCATATTAAGTTTTGTGCTGCTCTATTGGGAGTAGAAAATACATAGGCCATTTTACTACATTTTACTATCCTTATAAATATTATTTCACCTCTAGAAAGGGGGGATGGTGGTGTGCGGGGCGTGGGTGGGGCGTGTGGAAAGGGCATTCCAGGCCAAGCGATTCACACACATCATGGACATGCCATAACCTGCCACTACTGTCGGCGGAACGGGGGGGGGGGGGGGGGGGGGAGGGGGTTTTCCCCTTCCCCCATGCCCCCCCCTCCATCCCCCCACTTTTTGGCAGCTCCGCATAAAGAAAACAACACCGCTGCAAAATCGTGTGCATGATTTTAAAAAACAACTGCATATATGCTTATTAATTATTGAGTTTACCTGATGTTGCCAATTAAATGTCTCTAAATGGGTCATTGTAATGAAGAAAACTGTCTCTGAAGTTTGTTTTTATCCCGACAGCACTGCTACGACTGCATGTAAACAAAAGAAGCCATTTTAAAATCCCCTCCACATGTGCACATGGATGCCGCCATTTTGATATATAGGGTGCACCACACTAATTCCAGCTCCATTGACAACAGTGTAAAATCAACAAAGTTCAGGGCCCAATAACCTGTACCCCAGCATCACTGGGGTCTACACAAACAAATGCCACTTATTGTCTGATCTTTTGTCTGTCCATTTCTTTTCTATTTTGGGGGGGTTAACCAATTACATTTTTAATTATTGACACAAAACAAACGCACCTCCCAAAAAGTCCTATTTCCCAAGCCGATCAACAGCCATTTTTAACATGGCATCCCTCCACTTTCTCGGGCAAATAGGACCCATTTTTCAACAGTAATTTTATCAAGTCTGCACACAGATGGAAGCCCAGAAACCAGGGAGTTGATGCTGGACTATGTTTACACAATCCCACAATTTTTTGAGGCACAAACTCTCCTTTTTCAAAAAAAGTTGTGGGTATACATTTTATGTTGATGAGCTGGCGCATAAATTCGGACATGAATTAGTGTGGTGCACCCTTAAACCCCACTGTGATTCTGGGCTCTGGATGTGATTTTGGACCCGCATTGATAAAAATCACATCCGCCTAATATTCCTGTCTATTTTTAATAGAAAATCACATCCATGGGTTTTACAGTGAGTGCTCTATCAACTGAGCTATGGTGTCCCATGTTGTCAGTATATATCTTTGGTCAGGAACTGATAGTCTGAAGTCATACACACTCATCAGGCAGGGATCATATTATGGAATGAAATCAGATCAGATGGAATTAAATTGATTTTTTTGGTACAAAAACCACATGCTTGTTGTTTTACAAATCATGGGTAGGGCTAATGAGAAGTTTTTCTTAGTGGTGCTTCAGGCTGAAGTTTATTTTTGAGAAGTTACTCTTAGAGGTGGACTGTACATGGCATAGTTTTTCCAGACGCATGACTCTTAAAGGGACACATTGCTTTGGATTTTGCGATTTGGGCTATAAAACTGAAATGGATATGGTTGGGAAGCTTTTTTAAAAGTAGAATATAAAGATTCACATAACTATTCCTTCAAATTGCGTGGTTTTTGTTTAATTTCGTGACAAATAACGGTCCGCCATTTTGTAGAACCAAATTTTTGACTCCACAAAATGGCGGACTGTGTTCACCAGTCGTATTTCCAGTCGCATCTGGTTGAAGTACGTTCTGTTGATCCATTTTGATGTACTGTGGCACGGCGCGCAGCACTGGTGATATGTGTTGCGAGGTAGAGAATTAATTGTACCTGGCGATCATCTGATAGGTTCACAAGGCCACTGGCTGCGGCGCCAGCCTAAGACTCTTACAGCGTATTTTGCGCATTATTTAGATGGTGGTATTTACTACTGGAAATAAGTCTATGTTTCGCGGGTCAGATGTCAGGGGTAAGCGGCAAATTTTTTGTTTTGTAATCACTAATCACTAAGTACAACACATTATACGTGTTTTTTTGCATGAACAACTCTTATCAAAGATAAGGAACATTTCTAAACAGCAAAATTTCATGACATTTGAAGGCAATGTGTCCCTTTAATGTTGTGATGAGCCTTTTCCGTTTGTTGAGAGTTTTCTTTTGTTTTGTCTTGGTTTCAGCTTCGGAACGGCATAGCCATTACTCGGTGAGTACTTTCATTGAAATTAAAATGGGAAATGAAATACTTTGTCAGCTTGTTTAAAGGGTGGCTGCAATGAAATTGTACCAACAATTTAATTTTGTGATGTATAACTCTTTTACAATATAAGAAATGTGATTAAAATGTGTTTTCTGTGTTTCTGCCCATTTTTGGTGTTTAATTTTCCCGGAATAAAGTGCCCCCCTTTCTCTATTGTTTCCGCGCCCCTAAATGCGTGACGTCATCTCGGGAACACAGAAACTCAGCAAGAGCAGTTTGATCAGTGTACGTTTGTGTACGTGTGGATGTATGCCGTTGTTGAGGGAACCAGCCACGCGCGATTAAATAGCTTTGGATGAAGGGACCAGGGAAACATTTCTCGTCGCGTTAAAATCTTCAAACAGAATCTTTTGGATCTGAATCTGACAATCAAGTGTCGATTTTAGACTTGTTGATTCAGACACTTCTTCGGAACATTATTGGGGCGAGGAAGAGGAGGATCTTGGAGCTCTTCCGTACATGTATGAGCCAGAAGGTGAGATCGAGAGTAACAGCGAAACTACTGAAGACTCCGAATCGGACTCCCGATGCGGAACGCGTGAAAGACTTGAAAACAATGATTGCTAGGCTAAATAACACTCTCTGAGTCCAAATACGACGGTATTTCAGTTCTACTGGAAAGAGGTGAAGACTGACACCATCCTTAGTGGTGTTGCTGAATCCAGCAGCAACACAACGACACGGTATTATCGACGAAAAACATTCGCAAAACACTGAAAGCTTTCCCCGACAGCGAAAACACACGTGCATGTCAATGCAACGCACGCTCGGTTCCCGGGATGACGTCACATCGGCGTTACCACTTGATAGGCGGGGCTGACCCCCTCCCGCATTAAAAATTTGTTTTTCAAATGCTTACGCGAAATAAAAAAATACAAACAACACACAGTTGTTTCAAAAACTTTATTTCATCGATATACACAATAAAAATTGCATTGCAGCCACCCTTTAACTGAATCTGTCTAGAAATATGCAGAAGTTGGCAAAAACCTTCCTCTTTTTTTTTTTTTTTTTTTTTTTGAGGGGGGGGGGGGGCTGTCGATGAGGGGGGGGGGGGGTTGTTTCAAATGCAAGGGGGAGGAACCAACACCTTCGAGGCTATTAACCCAAACATCCTAGGCATTCATTTGGAGTAAAGTACAATATACTACAATGTACTACATGATTTCTAATATGCCGGTGTAGTAAGAGTAATTCATACTACAGTTTACTACTACATGTACATGTAGTAATATTTTGTAGCTTTAAGTAAGGTTAGGGTTGAGCAACACACACATTTCTTCTCTTTTATTAATGTGGCGCTAAGCCTGGATATAATGCAATTATTTTGAAAATGTATGATTCAATCACGTCACGTAAAGATGATGTTGATTGCTGGGAGAAGTCTGCGTCAATTTTTTGTTTTATGTAGATTGCGTATTGGAAAATATAACTGCCAATTATTTCTGCCATGTAATAACAAAAAAGTGAATTTTTAGAGCAGTTTTATCAAGTCCCCTCTAGCCCGCTGGTGCCATTTGTCTAAAAGTTGTCGCTGCGGGCAGCAAACAATTCTGATGTCATCGGACGAACTCCCTTTTGTGTCTAGCAGTAGGAACAAAAGAGGAGTTTGTACTATGACGTCAGAATTTGTTGCTGCCCGCAGCGACGACTTTTAGACAAATGGCATCAACAGGCTATCCTCCGCTATCCTCTCACAAAAGTCACTTTTTTGTTAATTCATGGCAGAAAAAAATTGGCTGTTTTATTTGACAATACAGAATCTACATAAAACAAAACAAAAAGCGTAAACTTCTCTCAGCAATCAACATCATCTTTAAGTGAAGAAATGACAATTATACTAAAAACAGAAAAATACATCAAAAATGTAATTGGACTAACCATTCAGAGTTCGAGTGAAGAGGAAAGTGAAGAAAGGAATAAAAAATAAACTCTTTTCCAAGTTGAGAGTCCATGGTTTCCTAGTAAGAAGGTTTGTTAATAGATGGCCTCCGTTTATCTTATTTTCATTCTTTGTTTTGGTCATAATTAGGCCGCCTGGTCACCATGCACAGCGGACCATAGCTTGCGGATACAGCTTTTTCAACAATGTTGCAATAGCAGCTCATATGGCAAGGCATAAGTGGAACTGTGAGAGGTAAGTCACGGCTCAGTTGTGGAGACACCAGGCAGTGCATCCTTATTTTAGTGCTAAACACCAGAGGCCAGTCTGATGGCACTGCTACACGCACGCTAACGTTCTTTTTGCTTACAGAATTGCTCATTTTATGGAGATTGTACACAGTAGGCATGGCAAAGATTACTTTTAATTGTCAACAATGATTGGCATTAGATAGAGTGATGTTCGTGTGCAAATCTCAGTGGACGTGCAAAAACTAGTTTATGCTGTGAAACATGCTATATACAGCAACCTTTAGTCAGTGCTATCAAACCTGACCTTGGTTTTGATTTGCATTTTATTTATGTGTCAGATGTATCTTGGGTAATCTGATCATTGCATAATATTGATCAACCAATTTCTATAGGCCATATTTTGGAGAATATGAAGGTGCTGTGATAACATCATTTTTGTGTGTACAAGCAGTAGCGATTTCACATAATTATAGTGCAATAAATTTTCATTAAAAAGAGTAACTTTGTTTTCAGTTAAAAAGTTTGAACGTTAAATATCTTCAGTAATCGTAAGTTCACTTCTCTTTTGTAAGTGAAAGAAAAACCCCAGAGTTAGTCTTTGGAAAAGTTATGTAATCAAATGGGGACTGAAAACCCAATCCACGTTGTGCATTGTGTGGGAATCGAACCAGGGCCACCAGAGGTGGAAGGCGAGGGGAGAACCACTACGCCATCCCGGCCATCCTTATTTTGAGTACTCTGTCAAGTGAAGGGAAGTAATCAGTTGGTGTGGTGGTTGTGTTGGACTGGGGAACTGTGGCACTCTACAAACGATGGGAACCAAGACCAAGAAAATGGGTCATGGTGTTCATGCCCTTGAGATAGAAACCTTGCAGTAATTTCTGCTTCAACTGAGAGTTGATTAGAAGCTTAAGAGAGATTTTTGCTCTTTCCCAACGTGGTGTATTAAGCACTGTATGCTCAGTGCTTTCCGAAAGCCTGTGGGAAAAAAATTCACAGGCTTTCTCGGGTGGGACTCAAACTCACAACCTCTTGTTCAGTGCAGTCATCTTAACCATTCTTAAGACGTCATAGGTTGTGGGTTCGAGTCCCACCAGAGTAAGCCTGTGATTTTTCACACAGGCTTTCGGAAAGCACTGATCATAGAGTGCTTAATTCACTAAGTCAGGAAAGGGCAAAAATATCTCTTCTATTTACATCATCTGCGACGCAAATTCCATCTCCATCTTCACAAGGACATAGTTGGTTAGGTAAGGAGTACTGAAATAGTTGTATATGGACAGTGTGCTCCGTAGGCAGTAAAGAAGGGTTCAGGATCAGTACATGCTTCTTGAAAACATTTTGATGTTCTGTTCCAAAGTGCTGTCTGAATGTTCCTTCAATTCGTTGCTGTGCAGGGTATTGATTGTGGACTGGGACGTTCATCATGGACAAGGTCTGCAGTATCTTTTTGAAGATGATCCAAGGTATGGTTTACCCATTTTAGACACAACGCGGACTAACTACATTCGGTCAATAGAGGGCAGTTTTTGTTTCCGATTCTTCGGCCAAAAAATTGTTGGAAAACGATATATATATTTCCACTTTTCTTGAAAACGACAGAACACCTGGTGCTATCACTTCACAGGATGATTGAGATGTACTGTTAACTTACAGTCTAAATTTTTTTTCGAGGATTACCAATCGTGTACACTACATTTAAAGACAACGCAATTGTGAACATTAATTCTATTTCGTACGAAAAACGAATGCATCTTTTACAAATGAACGTGCACATTTTTCGAAATTGTCTGGGAAAACCCATATTAACCCTAACGTACATAAATCTATCAAAATCCTTCCCCTGTTTTGGAGGATTTCGGCGGATTCAGGATACCTCCATATTGAAACCTGGGGGATTTTGATGGATTGAGGATTGTAAGCCTAGCGTTACTGCAGGATTTTGATGGATTCAGAATACCTCCATATTGAGCAGTCACCAAAACCAACTTTTTGTGCATGACAAAATAGGTGGATTTTGGCGGATTCAGGATACTTTCTAGTATTAAAAGTTACCCAAGGGGTTAGGGTTAATATCTGACCACATTAAGAAACCATCTAGCTAGGAACACGGCCAATTCCCATTGGGAACCACAGTGTTTCCAAACAGAGCATTCCCAGATGAGATCAAAATGTGCCAAGTTTTAAGCTGCTCCTGAGCTTTGGAAATTGGAGTTTCCAATGAATTGGTTTCCCCCAGCCCGTTTAAAGTGTTGTATCTCACCGTTACTTTTGCTGTTGGTTCCAGTGTGCTTTACTTTTCAATTCATCGGTTTGAGCGCCTCGATTTCTGGCCTCATCTGTCGGATTCGGACTGCGATGTGTTCGGAAGGGGAAAAGGTCTCGGCTATAATGTCAATGTTCCTTGGAGCAAGGTAAAGTTTTCATGCCTTCATATTTGTGGCCAGCCCGTATTGAAAACAAAATCTTGAAATTTTCGTGCCATTTGTGCACAACCCAACGAGGGCAGTATCTTGAATTTTCTTTTTTCCAGATTTGATCGCAGAGAGTAACAATTGACCTATCGGGGCCTATATAGACTCATGTGAATACACTCCACGAAATGTCCAATCACATAATTTGACATGGAATACACAAAATTTGAGACAAACAAAACTTACCACACAAAATTTCACAGGGTTTATGTAAGCGGAGTGGTCACCACTTAGCGATGAATCATTTGAGAAGCAAGCATAGTAATTTGAAAACGTGTTGTTAAAATGAATCACCAGTGTTTTGCCATGTTATGTTGCAATTGATGTTTAAGAAAGTGAATAAGAAGTTTTTTCTTGAAGTCAATTAAGTGCCAACAACCACAAGATTTATCCATAAGAAATTTACAAATGGTCCTTGTCAATTTTCCCATGTCGGGATGAATCTAGTGCAGACATGGTTTTTATACTAATAATCATGTGCTTCACCACACAGGTTGGGATGGGTGATAGCGAATATCTAGCCGTGTTTCAGCAAGTGCTACTACCCATGGCATACGAGGTACAGCACTGTCTAAAGTTTTGACTTGATTGCTTTATGACACCACACCTGTAATAGGTATTACAGACAGGAACAGGGCTGTAGGCTGGTTAGAAAATGGTCCGGGGCATTTTCCACTGAAGTGTAAGTCAGCTTTGTAAAAGTGTCCCAAAGTGAGCGGGTAGCAAGGAGGAACCTTTTAAGTGAATTAGCTGAATTCAGTCATTTTTATTTTCACAGGCGTAATGTCATGTTTCAATATTCTCCGTAGTCCATTAAATCCCATCTTAACACTAGTAGATTTTCCCACAAGCCAGACTTAATTATCCCCGGGAAGTAATCATGTTAACTATTTGGGGCTCTGTAAAAATATTTGTACCAGAATTATCTTTCTGCCAGAACTTATACTGATGGAAAATAGAATTGAAGCATGATAAAAACAGGAAATTATATGGGAATAAAGTGCAGTGATCCAATCTCTTCGGTGCCAATAATCATCAGGTATAGATGGGGGCTGCTGTTAATGGCCCGAGCCAAAGGCAATGACCATTAGCAACAGCAATATCCCCACTGAGGTCATTATTGGTTGTTATTATTAGTCATTAGAGGTCATTATCGGACATTATTAGTCATTATCGGTCAGTTTTGGTCTTGGTTTAAGGTCTGAATTAGATTTACCCTTCAGGATGATAAATGTTGATTTACAGTTGATTGTATTTTGTTTGTCTTTCATATGTACAGTTCCGTCCGGACTTGGTGCTCGTTTCCTGTGGTTTTGACTCTGCGATTGGTGACCCCAAGGTAAAGTTAACGGCAGCCATTTCTGATCTTTTGTGTTGGTATACCAATACCAATGATACTGTGGCAACCAATTGAGTAATAGTCTGTTATAATAACTTGTCTCGTTTATAGTTGTCATACAAGACAGACAAGGCATAAATTGAGATGAATTGCCTTTGCCTCTCACTTTTTTGACTCTACCTTTTATTTTTGCTGTAGGGTGAGATGCGAGTTACACCAGTTGGTTATGCTCATCTGACCCACGCTTTGATGGGACTAGCTGATGGGAGAGTAATACTTGCCCTGGAGGTAAAACAGGCTGATTCTAAAAAAAAAAAATAAAGAATCAAATTTCTAAGGATTCCCCCCCACCCCCCCCCCCCCCCCCCAAAAAAGGAAAAAAGAAAAAAAAGAAAAAAAAACTAGACATATTTGTGGGATTGGTTAATGAGTGTAACTATAGTTGGTCTAGCGTCTTTTAATAAAGCACCATCTTTTACACTTCTACTAGCTTTTACAATAAGTATGGCTTCATGATTTGGGTTCATTTGTGCTTCAAAGAGTTTTTATTTTCATTATCTTCAATACTTACTACTTAACTAATAAAAGTTGGGAGTGCCTGACGTTTCAATCTTGGCAGAATCTACCTTGGAGAAGATTCATCAAGGATCAATGCGTCAGGCCTTCCTAACTTTGTCAATAATCCAGAATTTTGGAGACCACCAACAAATTTAAAGAGCAATATAGCTCAGTTGGTAGAACGCTGGTCAGTGTTCCAAAGGTCACAGGTTCAAATCCTGCTCCTGCCATTTTATTTTTCACTTTGAAAAGGCCTTCCGAACTTTCATTATTTACCTATATTTTAGATCATTCAAGGTGGCAAGTAGTATGTATAAGTATTTTATGTGATTAACCCTAACCTAAAGCTACAAAATACTACCAGAAGTAAAATGTAGTATGCAGTACTCTCAACTACATGCCTGTAGTAATTTTTAGTATTTGGTACTTCACCCCAAATAGTGTACGTAGTAATATGCAGTACTAAGGTTGCTCGGTTTAGAGGAAAAATGTTTATCATCTAAGGCGGAAACACAGTTCGAATTACTGGTTTTCAGATATGATACATTTTTTTTATCTTAGCCATCCAATTCATTGACACAAATACAATTTACCCAGTAACTTAACTGTATTACATAGAAGTAGTTGTTTGTAGTTGCCAGTATCTAGACTGCTGTCATTACACACCCATTCATCAGTCACAGAGAGACTCAGTGCTACAAAATACTAAGTAGTATTCTGCAGTACTCAGTTCTTTATACCAAAGTAATACATAGGACGTTAGGGTTAATAGCAAGGATTATGACATTTTTTTTCTTTAACAGGGTGGTTACAACTTGAAGGTAATTGGGGAATGTGCAGCTATGTGTACGCAGACTCTGCTTGGCGATCCATGCCCCTTGCTACCTCCAACTACAGAACCAGACAAAAGGTAAGACAAGGGTCCATTCACCTTATTCATGACAACCAGTGGCCTTTCATCATTAGTTCCCCCGTCCAAACTTTCAGGCACTCTACTCGCCTGGCTGTCTCATCACATCCTTTCACTGTTGTTGTTCCAAAGGCTAGTACTGTGAGATACTCTTTAAGTTGTTTTCCTTGTACTGCCTCTCTTTGGAACTCCTGTAACCTGCTTCCCTTCTGTAATAAAAACAATTGCTCGCCACGGCCCTTGTGATCAAAGCTGTGTACAAAATTCAATGGGTCATATGTGTGCATAAGGATGACTTACGCTAACGATGACACAGCTAAATAGGGGTATTGTATGTGGGCGGGGGAAACACCACGACTTTTTCTGTCCTAAATCCCAATAAATTACTCACACAAAAAATCAAACTCATCATATTATTTATTTACCATTAGGCCAAGTAAAAAAAAAAACCTGTTTAGTGTCCAGGTTTAAAAAAAAAAAGGAAGGAAGAGGGGCTTTTTAATTTTTTTTTTAATTTTCAAGATGACGCCATTCTTTTATAAATGTCCGACAAACGTAGATTTTTCAACTGCTCTAACACACAAAAATGAAAGAGACATTTTGGACAATGGAATTGAACATTTTTATAGTGGTTTTAATAGTTTTAGTATGCTTGTATTTTATTTTCCGATGGATCGGTTGACATTTTTTTTTGGGGGGGGGGGGTTTTCACCTCATTTTCCACTGGTAAAGATAAATGAAAAACCAAGTGGGTGGGCATGCTAAACATGTTTTGTTTTTTTACTTGGCCTTACTACCATATATTTTTTCCTGCTTTGATTAATTGGAACCTGTAAGCAGATCCTAGTATTAGCTATGCAACTATCCCTCTGTTGTTGCTTCTCTATTAGGCCATCAGCCTTGGGGGGTTGGTCGGTATCAAATGAGGGGAATAATGCTCATGGTGATTTTTGGCAGGGTATGCACCCCTGTAGTTGGACAATATGTGATAGCATTGCAGCGGTGGCAACTTTTTGGGTGTTATCACCCTTTTTAAAAGGAAATGGCCGCCAAAATGCTTGTTACCACATACAAATTAATCTGGTAACAAGCTTATTGGCGGCCATTTTGAAAAAATAAAATAAAAAGTGATAACACCCAAAAAGCTGCCACCGCTCACGCTGCAATGCTGTCACACATTTTCCAACTCTAGGAGTGCATACCTTGCCAAAAATCGCTATGAGCATTACTCCTCTCGATCAATTTTTGGACCGAGGCTGATGGCCTATAATGAGACAATATTGAGACGCTGGTAGCAGCAGAAATACCGGTCCTTTTTGCTAGTTCTGAGCATACACACATAGTTCTGAGCATGCGCTCGACTGGTGAGAACAATGGAAAAGGACTGATATGTCTGCTGACACCACGCGTCTCATACTCCCTCATTATAATGCTTCCAGCTAAAAAAGTATTTACTTTTTTTGAATTCCAGTGCCGTTGAAACAATTCTAGATGTGATAAAAAACATCAGGCCGTACTGGCATTCCTTAAAATATCAAGGTAAGTTCATCCTGTGAGCGGTACATTTCTAAGTCAGTTTAACCATCGGATTCATTATAAGGGAAACTTTACTTTCAAACAAGTTCAGTCTCCACAGGTAACATTAATAATTACAGTAATCATAACTGTCGGAACCAAACTTTATGAACTGCCTAATAAAATGGTTAGCAGAAAAGTGTAACGCAAACAATATACGGCAACCAGGCAGGTGGTCTTTATTTAAACCACGGCTATGGCCATTGTCTGTATTTAACGTATTTCATGGCCGGTGTACATGTATGGTAATTGCCTGTGTGTGAATAGGGTCATTATATAAATTAGTGGTCCAATTTTGGTATCTCTCTTACATCTGACATGTTTAAGATTGTGCAATTCAGGACACATTCTTTAATACCTTCTAGAGCAATTGTGCAAAGTACCTGCCAAACAAGTAGATATTGGTGTGAAGTCAATTTTAATGATACTTGATGGGAAATTACCAGAGATGTAGTCGAGTCCCTGCAAGTCCATCACAAGCCCTCCAGTCCTAATCCCAATCACAAGCTATTCAAATGAGCTTTGAAAAAGGCATTCCTTTATCATTGTTCATCAAGTTACTTGTGACCGGCTTTATGAAAGGACTTCTGACTGGGCTTGCGAAAGTACTTGTGAAAGTACTTGCAGGGACTCGACTCCAACTCTGGAAATTACACAGGTCAGGTATAATAGGGACACCATAACCTGTCACACTTGTGGACCCCTAATTTATAGAATGACCGAATAGAAATTTATATTGCAGTGTCACAATTGTTAGTAGATTTTGAGCCTGAACTTAATATGCTCTGTCCTGTGCTTATGGTCTTTATGATACTAACAGAAAATATGGGCTGAGTAACCTCATAACATTAGACCCTGTTGTATCTGTCTGAATCATAAAGAGAGAGAGGGGGATAGTCAAATGAAATTAGTGATATTAGCAAACAATTATGTCTTCAATTTTGCCATGAATTGGGATGATATACAATAGAGTGTGCCACTTAGAGTTTATCACTGGCTTTTATATTGTGGTACGTCCGTATAAACAGTACATGTCATTTTGCACGAAACGAACCAAACATGGTACTATGAACTTTTCAGTAGCTTGACATTTGCAACAAGTGATTATTGTTTATATTTTCCTCTTCAATTTTACTATCCTGAAATATCCTGAGAAATTCCCTTGCATTAGCAAGGCGATATGGGTAACTTGTCAACCACGCAGTTAAAAAAATGGCCTGTATGGTTGCAACGGCTTGGTGGCACACAGTATTGTGAATCACTCCTATTGATAGATTTATCTCTTGGTTCCCCCTAGAATACTTACAGAGTGGACTGGTTTCAAGCACAAGTTCAGAAAAGACTCTCCCTCAAGTAGGTGTAGATGACCAATCAGCGAGTGCCACTCCCCAAGGGACTGGGCCTGCTGATGGTACTGACAAATCACCAGAAGGTGCGGCTGACAAGGGGGCGGAGCCTGAGCATATGGACAGACTGATTGACAGGTTGATCTCCGAAGTTGTCTTGACCACCTCAAAACACAGGTGTGTTCATCAGGAACTATGAGATGATATTTTAACCTCTTAAATATGGACGACGGCCATAGCCGCGATTTTGAAAAAGACCACCTTGCCGGTTGACGTCTATAGGTGCATTCCTGTGCTTACTCAATCCATTCATTTTTTTTAACTACGATGTTCTTGAATGGGAGTGTTGTGAACAGATGGAGCTTTTTCAAACAAAGCTTTCATTCACATGAAAGGGGGGCTGCAAGTGCGATGAATAGCACTACCCTATTCAGTTTTTGCTTATTGTTTGCATTTACGCTTAGCTGCACAGCCCAAATCTTGGCAAGGGTAAAGAAGAAAATTGGAAAATAAGAAATATTTAGCTATTTAATCTTTGAACTAGAAAATGTCTGACTTTTTAATTGTGTTTTGGTTTTTTTCATTTATGTTTGTTAAAAGGACCTGTCTGGTTTATGATGAAGAGATGATGCAACACAAAACAGCATTGTGAGTAGGATTTATTTCAGTCAAATTATAAAACAATTGTTGACTCTGGTGATTAGGGCAATAATTGCTTTCACTCCCATTGGATGCATACATTGTCCTTCAGGGTGTAAAACTTAATCCCACCAGGGGGAGGTGTGTAGGTCTCATCAATGGAGGAAGTTACCCTGCCCTGGTCTATAGGTTTTGAAAATGGGTGACAGTTTCTTTGGTATCTATTGAAGATTTATCCTCCATTTTCGATCTGTACCCAGGACAACTATTAGGGTGGTAGGGCTGGCAACCTATGTAGCCAACCCCCACCTAGCGCCCTTTACATAGAGTAGCTTTTGACTTTGTAATGGGCGACTCTCATGAAAAGAAATAGTAATAGCAGTTTACCACTTGTATTTTATCGTGCAGACAAGTCCAAAAGATAAACAAATGTGACTCTTTGAATAATGACTTTGCTCTGCACAATGTGAACTTGGCTTTAAGTATTCCTGGATTACCCAAGATTGAGAGGCTGCTGCCTAAATTGCAAAAATACAGCTGTGGACAAGAATTATTGGACACCCAATGTTCTGAAGCCTATCACGGATATATCAAGCCATGTTACTATATAATACTTGGAAACTTCATTTGTCAAAATCATTATGATTGCCTAAATCTCATTTGAGTGGTTTCAGGTACATTTTATTATTGTATTTTTTCTAAATGACTATGGGCTCCGTGCACAAGTACTCCCTCAACGGAAAGAAAGGGAGAGTTGGGGAGTCACTATCGACGCCATCTTGCCTGACTTAAATTGGGTTGTGGAGCGTCTGATTCCAACCTCTATTATTCATAACCAAAACCTTATTGAGAGAGTCCGCAAACAGACTATCCAATCCCTCTGGTATACGTGTATCACATGAACGAGGAACGGCGTGTGTGAAACCAGCGAAATTGTATGTGACCCGCCCATGGGACATCGTTGCTAGGTGAAATAGCGCCCTCTTTTGTTGGTGCACGCAGCTCATATCAGCACAGAATCCAAATGCCATTAAAATTATCCAAACATTTAAAAATTATTTTCAAACATTGTGATTTTGTGGTTGGTTTTCACCCACTATATGCATACCTGGAACAAATGACATGTACCAGTCAATCGTAGACATTTACATATAAAGTGATACAGACGTTGGTGGTTGAACAATTTGTTTCTTCATTTGGAAAGTTAAAGTTTTGTCCATCACAAGCACAGCTTGCGTCCAATATGACCGGCCTTTTTCACGTATCTAATTTATAAGACGATAATATGAGAAAAGGTGTGTAAGCTACTTCACAGTTGTGTGTAGAAACTTTACGATTGATGGAATTGAACGTACTTTTCTGTTTAACAATTTGTGTCTGAAGACATTTGACCATAAACAAACAAAGAACAAAAGAAAGTCAAAGACGTACCGTCTTTTAGATATGTGGCCACACTACGAGCAAAGAAAAGTTTGATTATAAAGAGATGGAGATTTTTGGTTTTTGATTTTTCAGCAACCATCTAGAAAGGCCCGAGAGGATATCCCGTATCTTCTCCAAGCATGAGGAACTAGGTCTTTTACAAAGATGTCTTAGAGTCGAGGTAATAACTAGTCTTTTACAAGCATTTTGTGTAGATTGAAACAGAGAATTTTATGTTAGTAACAGGTAGTAAATATTAATATAAATTACATGACCCCTCCACAGTCCCACAGACCCACTCATCCTCACATATGCACCCATACGGGGTACCTCTATTGTAGACTTTACCTTCCTTCTTTTATTCTCCTTTGTCCCCATTGAAATCTCAAAACCCATATTGTTAACTTTGTGGGGTACCTCGATTTGTAAATACTCCCTCGTGGGGTACCATTGACCCCATTGTTACCCTTTCTTCCCGGTACCCCGTAAGGAGACTATTGTAAGAACAAATACCTCTACATACAGGGTTCACACGCCTCCTGGAAAACCTGGAAAATCCTGGAATTTTGTACCCATCCTGGAAAGTACTGGAAATTGTAAAATAAATATTAGTTTCAAAATAAGACAAAATGGTCTAATAAGTTCCGATCGAAATTTACTGCAAATGAGTCCGCGATCCCGCGCAGCGTCAGCGTAGTTGAATTAAGTCCTGGAAAAATCGAAATCTTGACCTGGAAAATCCTTGAAAAGTCCTGGAATTTTGTTTTACAATGGTGTATGAACCTTGTAGATACTTTTAAGACTTTGAGCTACAGAACTACATTTAAACAACGTATAAAACCCTTTCTGCTCCTTCCAAAAAATTGTTTAGTTTTTTTTTCCCAATTTTTTTCTGTCGCTGTTTTAGTCCAGGAAAGCAACAAGAGAAGAACTGCATCAGTGTCATAGGTAGGTTGTAATAATTCTTATTCATTTGAAATTTTAAGCCAGCACAGGGCAAGATAGCTCAGTTGGTAGAGCACGAGTACGGTTTTCCCGGAGGTCGCAGGTTCAAATACCACCCCTGACAGTTTTCTTTGTTCACTTTCATTCAAATTACCTAGTCAGTTTCCCTTGTGGTTTGTTTAACCCTATTAAACACTGTTAAATGCAACAGAATGCACCAATGGTAAAAAGTTGTTGCATTTAGCAGTCAAGGCATGTCTCCTGGTCTGATGCATTTTGTGTATTTAGTATTACACATGTATAAAATAAGCCTCCAGCAACAAGGCTGGTACAGATGAGTTCACTGCACACTGCAACATTGCATTTGGCAGGGTTCTTGCATTCTGTCGCATTCTATTGCATTTGGCAGGGTGCTCAGAGAATACCTCCTTTGGGTTAGGGTTAATGATATTATAAGTTAAAAAGTCGTATCCTCATTGAGTGATCCCCACAATGTCGCTTCACAGTGTGTATCGTAAATTTGGGGTGTGATCCCTGGCTATACAGCACGAGGGGTTTATGACTTCTGACTAGACACTCCCGAACAAAGAGGCTGACAGTTTCGGAGACCGCCAACATAGAGCAAGATAGCTCAGTTGGTAGAGCGCCAGTATGGTATTCCGGAGGTCGCAGGTTCAGAAGCTGGTGTGCTCTTTTCTTTGCTACTTACATTCTCCATAAAATGGGTAATACTTTTGTAAGCAGAAAATCATATGTTTAACAATTCTAAATTGGCCCATGTCAAAGAAGCAGAAAGTATAGAAGGTTAACACAAGGCCAGCCCAAAACCTGCAAATTCAAAATATTCTTTTGAAAATTTGAGTTCCAAATGATCTATGAGATTCTCACTGAGGTGGATGATAGCCTTGTACTTTTCCGTGTTTTTCTGCCTTCAGTGCCCAGTACATTGAGCAGCTTGAGGCCATGCAGGAGAACACACCGCGTGAGCTGTACAAGATTCAAGACAACTTCAATTCCATCTATCTCCACCAGGTAGGAAGTAGTTGGAGCTGAGAGCAGTTTGTTTGTGCAGAATTGGCAGGGAGTTGCTCAAATTTTAAGCTCTATCTTAATAATAAAGATTTTTAATCTCCTTAAAGTCCCCTTTAAATGTTGGAATATATCAAGTTATTATTGATTTCACTGTTGGATTTTACTATTATTATTTTCTTCTTTGTTTTTTTGGGGGGAGGCATCCACCCTAATTAGGTTAGCCATAGGTACCCCTTTTGCAATTTTGGAGCCCCTTGTATCGCTTTTTTTGGTTCCACCAACATTATCAACTACATGTAGTATTAGAATGCCCGCTTTTAAATTTTTTGCTGAAGTCCTTACTGATAAAAATGACTTGAAATGCCAAAAAGGAAACAAATAGGCCTAGATGGTGTTTGGTCCATCCACTCATTGCACTTCATGGATATTCATGACCTCCGTCTTCACAGTATAATTCTTCAAATTGCACACAATTATTTCTTTGTAGAGTACCTTTGACTGTGCCTCCTTGGCTGTTGGCTCCACGCTGAATGTAGTAGATGCAGTTTTGACTGGTGAGGTGAGAAAGAAAAAAATTGCCAAAATGATTGATCTTGCTGTGTTTATTGTTATCTTGTGTTGGAGGATTTCTTGGAGTTTTCATAAAAGCCCTAATTATAACTAGATTTGTCTGGGTTTTTTTTTTACAGGCACGAAATGGAGTAGCTATAGTTAGGTGAGTAAAATATATATTTGGAGAATAGCCTATCACTTGAAGATACCATAAAACTTGCAGAACTTGGATTTGTTTTTTTAAATGAATAAAATGGAATCAAGCATGAACCCCTCATATAGCAGGGCTCAAAATGCACTCTTGACTAAGTCTAGTCATTTTAGCCATCGGTCTTGTGGACTCTGACCTAACTAGTTTGCCAGTTAGAACTGGGGCCATTTTCAAAGCACACCAATTTGTTCAGCTCAAAAACTATTGCGTCTTAAAAACGGGATACCAGCCACAACTCCTTGTAATTTTGTTATGCTAAGCAAGCAACTGCTGCATACCAGTCAAACACGAGATACAAACGTGACTTTTCATGGTCAGCAGTTTTTTTGACTTAGAAGCTTGAAATTGGCTCCTGGGCACAAACGATAAACACCAAGGGCATTTCTCAAACACTGGCTTGGGCTTCGCGTAACTTTATGTCCCCAGATTTGGCAAGATCTTGGACACTGTTTTTGCTACATGTACATCAGAGTCTGATGTTTTAATCCGGAGCCAGAGCCTGTTCATTCATTTACGTATTCAAGGCTTCAGATTGGTAATGGGGCTGGGGAATAGCTGGAGACGAAGCCGAATCCCAAGCCGAAGCCAGGGTTTGAGAAATGCCCCAAATTGGCATTTTGGCTGTCAACCGGTTTTTGCTTTGACCAGTCAATCTTTGCAAGATTTATCACGACTCTTGGAGATTTTGCAGATTGTGACTGCACAATATTTTACGAGCTCATGCGATGCAGTAGGTCGAATGACCCCCACTCTAAGAAGTAGAAAGACTGTGATTCCTTCATATGGAAAATCTACAGCTTTGAGTAGGGGCAATACCTTTTCCCACCCCACTACCATTCCAAGCTTTCAAGTATTCCTGCTTTTCCTACATTGTTTTACCCTACTCCTACTTTTGCTACGTTTTTCTTGAAATCCCTTTTTTGCCTACTTCTACCTACTTTTACCTACTTTGTTGTCCCCCAAAATAGAATCTCATTGAATATATTTCATAGCAGTGTTACACACTGTCATGTGAAAACCACACAATGGAGGGCTTGGGTGCATGAGTACTCAAAGTTTACCCCCAAGAGCTTAGCGTTGAGGATAGAGCACAAGTTTTGTGAGTGCAGAACATGCCACATGCATGCTGTATGTGATGCTGTGGAAATGGGTGAGTATCAACAAAAACTACTCCTGAAAGCCTGCAAAAGTCCTACTTTTCTCCTGATTTTGTCCTCCAAAGTCCCACTTTTGTCCTGTTTTTTTTCCAAATTTGATCCTACTATTCTCCTACTTTTTCACCTGGGTCCGCCTAAAAGCTTGACATTGGTGTACAGTGTCAGTGTCAGCGTCAGCAGTACCTATGAACAAGCTTTTTAAAAATTCCCTATCAATCTGCAGACCACCAGGCCACCATGCGGAAGCCCACACTGCCATGGGCTTTTGTTTCTTCAACACGGTTGCACTGGCTGCACGTTCTGCCCAGCACAAGTATAGACTGAAGAGGTATGTACAATCAGGCAGTCGCTGATCGCAGACTGCTGCAGTGAAGTACTAGAGCATACTCTCCTGTATTCCTTTACAGAGATGTGAAAGTTTGAGGCTCGGGATGTGATTTTGGATACTCATTGTTAAAATCACATCTGCCTAATCCTTTTGTCTGTTTTTAATAGAAAAACCACATTCACCCATCGTCTGATTCGATGCCCATGCTCCATTGCTTCAGACCTATCACATTTCGTGTATTTCTCCACCCCTTTCTCCAATCTAAGGGTCCTAATTCTTGACTGGGATGTTCACCACGGCAACGCTACCCAGCATATGTTTGAGTCCGACCCCACCGTCCTGTACATTTCGCTGCATCGCCATGAGAATGGGTACTTCTTTCCAGGTAGCCCCGACGCGTCTGCCGACATGCCTGGGCGAGGCCAAG
Source organism: Hippasteria phrygiana (assembly GCA_037893225.1). Taxonomy (NCBI): domain Eukaryota; kingdom Metazoa; phylum Echinodermata; class Asteroidea; order Valvatida; family Goniasteridae; genus Hippasteria; species Hippasteria phrygiana. The sequence goes on from JAZGUH010000413.1 coordinate 109,315, forward strand.
GGGAAGGTTACAATGTCAACATTGCTTGGAATGTGGTGAGTTTGGTGTAGGACTTGGCCCACAACCTTGCATAAAAATTTGGTTTAGGAGTGTCGTCCCAGGTCAGATCACCTTTGAATAAGCCAGTTCGGTATTCCAACTGCAGATGTGCACAACAACAATTTGACGATTTTTCTCTCAGGAAAAATGCGGCAGATAAATGCACACAAGGCTATGGGGGACGTGGTAACTGAATCTGCATTCTTTTAAATTGTGCGTGCAATCGAAAAGACGATGGAAACTTTTGTATGAACACAAGTTTGGACACACAAGACACCTGAAAACACTTTGCTGTCCAAACATTTTTTTTTAAATGGTACTTCAGAACACGACGATCTCTTTAAATTTGCTGGTACCCGCTATGCTTTTGCATGCATACTATGAAATGTTTCTCCCGAAAGAAAAATTGTCAAATCTTGATGTGCACATCCGCAGTTGGAATGCTGAACTGACTTATTATATGACCTTTTTCTAAATTTATGCAAAACATGATGATGAGTGCATATATCACCCGGCACATTTGAATATACAGCGGTTTAGGTCTATAGATCTAGGGTAGTTCGGCACCCAGGATTAGTCTATGGGAAGGTGGGGGGTGGGGGGTGTTAGGCTAAGATTTTCAGTAATGGATTTGTTTGTGTCGCACATCAATTGATTTCTATATTCCTGAGCTTTACTGATTTCCCAAACTGGATGTGTTTGAATGTAAATAAATGTCAAGTTGAATTGAATTGAATTGAAACATGTGGGAGTGCCATCCAAAACTGTATACAGTGTATACATACCAGTATTACCAGCATTCTGTTACTGGTTTGTATTTTGGATCTCATTTCAAAAACAAGGTAATCTAAAAATAATGGGACAATAATTGTTTATGATCTTGATCACTTTCGTTATGGTTGAATTATGACGGGTAGTTTTGTCAGCTTTCGATTGACTGGTCCATCAACACTTGGTGTATTGACCAATCATAGCTGTGACTATGCCAGAAAAGTGTGGCTCCGTATCACGCATGCAGCTCGGATTGATAGGCAGGCTTCATGAATCAGTCTATTAACCCCTTGAGCACGGTTATCATAGTGAGGTGCCGGGGTGCCAGAGAGCATCCTGTGCAGCCAAGCGAAACGGCCACAATGTGCTTGTGCAGTCAAGCGTAACATACACAATAATCCAACAATGGATTGAAACTGCACAAATAGTGGCAAATGGCATCATCCGGCCTGGTGCCACTGTTTTTTTGTTGCGCCATTTGGCATCATCCGTACGCAAGGGGTTAATTATATTTGTTGTGATTTCAGGATTTTTTGTCGGGATTTCAGAATTGTTAACCCTAACAGCCCAAGCCTTTTTACTAGAATCCTTCCCTAACCACACAAACTCCAACACTGTGTAGTAAACCAATGGCACATTCTTTGTACATGTACTTGGACAAAATCAGGGCATCAAGTCCCATGCAAAGTGATGGTGCCAAGGCTCTACAGTACCCAATCACACAAAATTCAACACAATGGGGTGTTTGATTTTGGCAGGTTATTAGGGATGGTTAGGGTTAAAGAATCTTTTGCAGTCTGGAATTCCTGAAGTGTTGTCCTATAGGTGTTTTTACCTGTAAAAGTGGATATAGACCAAGACAAATGGATATTTTAAGGGGGTGCCTAATAGGAAAATACAAACTAAATACTGATCTGGGGTCCTCGCAGATTTTTCATTTTTGGCCAATCTCGCCTCTGTAATTAATGCATTCCTTCCGTCCCTGCATTTATAGATGGCTGAGCACCATTCAACACTGTATAACAAAATAATTCCACAGTTGAAGAGATGTATAGAACTGAAAAACAAACACAAAACAAATCGACACAGATAATTGGAGTGGGGGGATTCTGTGTTCAAAGAGCTCTAAATGCAAATGCCGGTGTTATTATTACAGGACTCTATGGGGGATGCAGAGTACATTGCAGCATTCACACAGGTTGTCATGCCCATAGCATATGAGGTAAGTGGTAACTTTCTTACTGTGACAAAATGCAACCGAGCTTATTGACTAGTCACTTTCATAGGGGGTCACGGGTATTTCATTTTTTTTCACTTTAACCCCAACCGATGTTCATTCATATTCAACGAAAAGCTCATCTCGAAGTAATTTGTATCAAATCCATAATCAAAGCAATTTGTTTAAAAATGGACCTTTACAACGGCGGCATCAAATTCTGGAATAGCTGTGCAGATACCATTAGACAGTCAGGATCCCTGAACAAATTCACCAAAAAACTCAAAACTAAAGCTGATGACAAACATGGTACGATTGTTTTTCTTTATTTGTTTGGTATGGTCTGATCTCTTGTTGCTTGTATTGTATCATTAATTGTTGTCTTGTATAGTCACTTGTCTTCAATGTTGTTTAACCCTAACCCTCCAGGGTATTTTGTTTTTCTAGGCTGAGATTTAAATAGAGAATAATTCTTCAACAGATTCCAGAGAAAATTATCCCAATTTTTAGACCTATAGGCCCAGGTGTGGTAACTTCCACTGTTGGCGAGACCACTGTCGGGAAATTAACGCCTTGCCTTTCAAAATACAATGTATTTTTTGTTTATATCATTATTGCTGTAATGTTTAAATGTCACCCGAGAGTGCTTTAAATATAACGTTTACCCTCATAGTAAATGGCAGCTCTCTATATGAAACCAGTTGATTTTTGTCTTGCATGACGCTGAATATATTTTGCCTCGGCAAATCAAATTTGACATTATTTTATTCCAAATATTTATTGTTCTGTACAAATTTACAAGGTCTTAATACACCAAGAGATGAACTTTCATTATCCCAATAAATTTGTGGAGATATTTACTTTCACTTTGAGTTGATAAGGTAGTTCAGCCCTGTGTTTTGTAAAGCAATCTAATGCACCTGTGGTGGTACAACTACAGGGAAGTGAGGCCTATCACTATCCAATTGTGGTTTGGCCAGGTGTTGAAATTGAAGGATAACTTTGAAGGCCAGAAGATAACGATTCTCGTTAGATTTGTCCTTTTCCTTTGAAAATGCACTCATTAACATATTTGCTGGTTCTGTATCAAGTACCAAAAAGGACACAAAATTTGCCCCGCCAGAAATGTTGGTTTCCCACGGTAGAGTTTGCTTCTTTCAATACTTACTATTTACTCTCATGGATTTCTTTAATTCACCGAGCAATTTTAAAAGTTGATGCTTTTGGAATGAAATGAAAATTTAAAGCCAGAGAGGTCCACAATAAACAATTTGTTCATCTCCAGTCAGCTCAGTTTACAGATTAAGTTGTCTGAATGTATGTCACTTTAAAAGGAAACATGCAATACCTATCCAGTTCAACTGCTCAACTCGGTCGGTTCAAATCAGGTCTTTCACTAATTTTTGGTTCCCATACATCCCTGTATCATTCGTGATTGCACTGAAAACAAAAAAAGGCTGATTTGCTGGATCTGTAGGAAATTACTAGCCCATCTTTAAGATGAAATGAACGATAACGTTCATAACTTGGACAGAAATATTTGTATAATACTGTTATATATTCTTGTTATAATTAATCCAGCCCTTGTTCCTCGTTCAATGTAGAATTGTTATCACTCAAACTAAAGCAACCTATTTATTATTTATGAAATTAGGATGCGACTTGAACAACATTCATAACATGGACAGACATTTTGTGACAGATGTCTGTCCCTGTTATGAACATGAAGTCTTGAAGATGTACATGTACACCCTGTAGTTTCAAAAATGTCTAACCTAAGATTAACCAGTGTCAATCCTTCAATGGATAGCTTTGCATTAGGAACAAAATTGGGGATAACGTATGCATTTCAGTGCTACTTCCTAACCCTTTACAATGAAATGTCTGTCCATGTTATGAACATTAAATCTGAAGGTAATCTGTAATTTCTTGAACCCTAAGAAATGTATCAAAAGTTTCAATTTTTTTATCAGGAGTGAGATGCTCCTTTCTTTGCCCGTATAGGACAGTCTTGGCACATAGCATATATAACAAAGGCAGACAACATAGATTGTAGAGTGTAGTCAGGGCCTTGCTTGTTCAAAAATCAGTAATTTTCCTCCATAATTTGTCTGTGGGAATATCCATTGAATTGAAATTTTCAGTCAGAGCCTGGACACAGCAGCTTTTAAGTGAATATTGGAAAATATGTGGTTTTTTTTAATCACTCTCTATAATGATAACAAAGTTGCTCAAGTACACCATCCCACTGCTGGGCTTGAACCATAGTCTGTAGAATTGTTCACAAGATGTTGAGTTTGATGCACCAGACTGCTAAGCCTGTTATAAGCACAATGCTCTGTAATTTCCTTAACTCTTTCACTGCGGAATTTGTGTGTTGCCAGAATTATTTCACTGAACGCAAGACGTTTTCCAACCAGCAGCAGTAAAACTACCATAACCCTGTCATCCTGAGGTGTATGATATACAGTTAGGTATCAAAATGAAGGTTACGACATGCCAAATAGGATTATGAAGTCCATTCAATTTTTTTGGTTATGATTCACATTTTTATTTGCTGTCAAATGGGCCTATGAAAAATGATATCGAAAATATGAAATATAAATATAACTAGGACTCTATGTCTCTTTGCTGAACAGAACATAGGGCTTTTCCGCATTATTTTTTATGATGTCACTGCGATTTTTGCTTGCTTGTGACAAGTCTGCCTACCCACCAGGCTTCATGACAATTGGACCTACCAATTTACATGTCTTACGAGAAATTATGCCTTTGATGACGTCATTATGATGGTGCACATATTTTGCATTTTTTGTTACATATGTAGGACCTAACAAACCTATCACAAAATGAATTTCGATATTAGCATGTTCTGTTGATGAGATATGGCTTAAAGAAAATGTTAAGGTTCAACAACTTTAAAATTACTATAATTTCGTATGATGATGTCATCGTGACGTCACCTCAATTTTCATCAACAACAAATGCTTGCCTACCAACATACTACGTTTGAGCGTAATCGGACCTACGGTTCTCTAGATACGGGCCATTGAAAAATGCACATTTAAGATGACATCACGTGACACATTGTCGCCCCAATCCCAAAACAATCTCCCCCTACTATTGATAAACTAAGACCAGTGTCACTTACCTCAGTTTTTGCCAAAATAGCGGAAGGTTTCGTCACTCATTGGGTCAGATCGGATATAAATGATAAAGTAGATACTCGTCAGCTTGGTAACATAGGAGGAGTATCTACTTCACATTATTCAATTAACCTTGTCCATTATCTTTTCCAGGGACGCCGAAGAAAGTCGCAATGTGGGAACGGTGGTCCTAACGGACTTTTCCAAAGCCTTTGACCATGTCGACCACACTTGCCTTATTAAAATGATAATTGACATGGGAGTACATGGGGCCATTGTTCCCTGGATTTGCGACTTTCTTCACAATAGGCAACAGTGTGTCAGGTTTAATAATGTCCTGTCTAATTATGTTTTTCTAAAGGGAGGAATCCCACAAGGAACTAAATTCGGGCCATTGGGTTTTCAAATTCTTGTTAATTCAGCTGCGCATGACGCAAATACTGAATACTGGAAGTATGTGGATGACCTGACATTTGCAGAGAATCGGTCTGTTAATCATCCGGGCTTAATGAAAAATGATTTGGATAAATTCCAGCAGTGGGCTGACGACAATCTTTTGAGACTTAATCCTAGCAAATGTCAGGCCATCCAAATCTGCTTCAATAAACCCCCTCCCCCTATACTTGGAGATTAAAAAATTGGCATAGGAAAAATCCCATATGTTAATAGAAGCAAAAATGTTGGGACTGTGGCTGCAAAGTGACCTCAAATGGTCAGTTCATATTTAAAAAAATACTGGGAAAAGCTAACAAGAAAATGTTCCTGTTGCGCACTTTGAAGAGGTTTGGTTTTAATTCCTTCGAACTTAATATTGTGTACAGTGGATATGTCAGACCTGTTCTCGAGTATGCTGATGTCATATGGCATTCTGGTCTTACCCGTAAACAATCCGACGAATTGGAGTCAATCCAAAAAGGAGCTTGTAAGATTATATTGGGCTTTAATTCCTCCACATATGATAATAACCTTAATTGTTGTAAACTAGACACCCTTGCAGATAGACGACTAGCCCACTGTACACAATTTGCTAAAAATCTCGGTAATAATATTCGCACTTGTTCATTGTTACCTCCTACTAGATTTGCAAACCATGGTAGAAATCTTAGAAACAGTCACAAAATCTCCCAAATTCCTGCTATTAAAAGCCCTATTCCCTTTTTTATTGATATTTTAAATATGTAAAGTTTCTCATTTTAACTCTTCTTATATATTTTTGTGATTCTTCCATTTTTTTTTTTTTTATTGTAATGTCATTGTGTACTTCTTTGTTATTTAATATTTTGGTTATGTATTTTCTGCGTAACCAATGTATTTTTATTGTATTGTTTTTTTTTATTTTATCATTTTATTGTAACATACATGTAATTTGGCCGTAAGGCCACGAGATGTATGATGTATGAAATAAATCCAATCCAATCCAATCCAAAACCCCGTCACTCTTCGGCATACAATTTCAGCTCAGGGTCTATGTTTGTGTTAAGTCTAATTAAGATCTGAGGTTGTTTAGTGACCAAAGTGCCACTTACAAAATTCAAGTACAAAGTCTGGGAGATCAGATAGAACTAAAAATTCATAGAAAATCAGCCGATGACGTCATCATGACGTCACTTCGGATTTTACATGCTAGTGGCACTATCTACCTACCTACCAATTTTTATGATGATCGGACCTACCCTTATATGTGTTTCCAAAAAGCACATTTTTGATGATGTCCTAATGACGTCACAAATTGTTTACATTTATGTGAAAGAATATAGAAGCTAACAAAGCTATTACAAAAATATTTTTGAATTTAGCATGTTCTGTTGATGAGATATGGCTTTAAGAAACTTTGAAGTTCAAAAACTTTAATATTACTGTAAAATCGTATGATGACGTCATCATGACGTCACCTCAATTTTCATCTATAACACAAGCTACCATACATGTACCAACATACCAGGTTTGAAGGCAATCGGACGTACCGTTCTTTAGATATGGGCCCTTGAAAAATGCACCTTTAAGATGACGTCACATGACACGAGATGACGTCATCATGACGTCACGTTTCGGCATACATTTTCAGCTTAGGGTCTCTGTTTGTGTTAAGCCTGATTAAGATCTGATGTTGTTTAGTGACCAAAGTGGCTCTTACAAAATTTGTGTACAAAGTCTATGGGATTTGGGATAGAACAACCAAAAAAATAGAAAATCAGCCGATTACGTTATCATGACGCCACCTCGGATTTTACATGCTAGTAGCACTATCTACCTGCCCACTAATTTTTATGACGATCGGACCTACCCTTTATGTGTTTCAAGAAAGCATATTTTTGATGACGTCATAATGACGTCACACATTTTTCACATTTATGTGAAAGAATATAGGAGCTAACAGAGCTATTACAAAAAGAATTTTGAATTTAGCATGTTCTGTTGGTGAGATATGGCTTTAAGAAACTTTGAAGTTTAAAAACTTAAAAATTACTATAAAATCGTCTGATGACGTCATCTTGACGTCACCTCAATTTTCATCTATAACACGAGCTAGCCTACCAACATACCAGGTTTAAAGGAAATCGGACCTACCATTCTCTAGATATGGGCCCTTGAAAAACGCACCTTTAAGATGTCACGTGACACGTGATGACGTCATCATGACGTCACTCTTTGACATACAATTTCAGATTAGGGTCTATGTTTGAGGAAAGTTTGGTTAAGATCTGAGGTTTTTTAAGACTTAAAGTGCTGCCGACAAAATTCGCGTACAAAGTCTATGGGATTTTGGTCAGAACTAAAAGAAGAAAAAACAAAATTCAGAACAAAAACAAGGCCTTTTCCGACTGACAGTGTCGGAAAAGTCAATAATGTTGATATTTTTTAGTATAAAAATTTTTTTTGTAGGCGACAATTTCTTTTTGATTTAAGTGAAACGGATAACGAGTTACCTTAGCAATAACATGTGCAAATGTTATCGAAGTATAATGATGCATGAGTTAGTTATGACTTTTTTCTGAAATGTCAAGTAACACAGGCATACCAAAACAAACATCGCTTTCATCAGAATTGGGCCCGGAATTATCCCCAGAACTCTCACTCAATGGACTCGATTTGCCTTTTTCTTGGCTGTAGCCCGATTTCTGGCTGCTGTCATCGTCACTTTCTGCGTCTGAAATCCAGTTTGATAGCAGATTCATGGCCTGCTGAGAAGAAATTCTCCGCGATCGCGAGCAACACGCACTGCTCTCACTTAGGATCCGCCATGTTTGTTGTTGTCATGCACACGAACGTTGGTTTCTATGTATCGGTATATTTCGTTACAGACACGTCATTATCGGATTTTCCCGGATATTTATGCTAATTTATGATGACCTATGCCGCTACCAGGTATACGGTTGGCTACTAACACCCATTGATGCGCAATAAACCAATGGTGGGCCAGATTGTGCGTTGTTATGACTGAGCCGCTATGTGTAAGCGGCATTCCGGCAGGAATAGCAATTTAGCAAGCCGCTGTGAGTGGCGCGCCATAGTGAAAGAGTTAAGTTGCATTTGTCAGTGTCACGGTCTGTATTCCTTGGTAAGTTGATAAGTGAGTGATTGCACCTCCAAGCCTTCAGTTCTGTAAATTGCTTTAAATCAAGGTGTTTCAATGTCAAGTGCAGGTGGCTGCATATAACGCTGAAATAATTTGATTGTGACCGCTCGTAACTTTTCTGCTTCAGCGCAGAATTTGTCTGCATGTTTTGTCACAAGCACTTTATGCTTGGCAAGTTTCTTCAGAAATGTTGTTTGTGATCAGTCCATGAAGTTTGGAATCCCAGTGTGACTGCAGTGGAATGCAATCAACATATGAAATAGAGTTGAAGATCTAGTAAAGTGAAGACTATAATAATTTTAATCATGCTTGTATTTTGTATACTCGTCCAAGCCTATTAACATAATGGGAGATTTTTTGAGACTCGTAGTGGCAGCAGACATACCGGTCCTTTTCCATTGTTCTCACCGGTCGTCCGCATGCTCAGAAGCAGGGTTGGCTGATTTAAATCACGTTGATTTATATCAATGATTTAAATCATGATTAAAATGACATAATTTTTTTTCAAATCACTTTTAAAATAAATTGATTGAGGGTCATTTTAATCATTTAAATGAACTGACTCCATTTAATTACAAAATGAAAGATGTTGTTATCAAACGCCTTTACTTTATCAGCATCGACCCGACATACAATGTACATGTACATATAGGTTTTGCATATTTATATTCATTAGCCAAATCATTGTTTTAAATCATGTTGATTAAAATCAGCCAAGCCTGCTCAGTAGTACACATGCATGCTCAGAACTAGCAAAATGGACCAGTATAGACTTGTTGATGTGTTCTCGAAATAGAAATGAAATAAAAAAAAATGTTTTAAAAGTTCAGGTTACTGGAAACTCTTACCGTGTATTAATTCTCTCTACACTAATGGTTGCAAAATGAAACATGGCCGGCCTGCTTTGGATCTTGTACTTCTATAATTGATGTGTTCTGCCACACCAGAAAAAGTTGCATTTTTGAATTTGAAATTTTGTTGGATGTCTTTAAAATGAAAGAAATGCATTGGTAACTGACTCATGCTACATTTTTAACCATCAATCAACCACCCCCCCCCTCCCCCCCCCCCCCAAAAAAAAGGGGGAAAAAGAGAGAACATATTCGCCTTACAGATTCCTTTTGGTTGAATATATACTTTCAAGTTTTTTTCAGAGAGTCAGCAAAATACTCTGAGTGGTTTTAAATTACACTTTTAAAAATTAATGGTTTCTTGGAAAATTTCTCCAGTGGTTTCACCCTAACAGTCCCAAATCTTCCAATATTAATAGGATTTTGCATGCTCCCCATGGTATAGAGCCTGTCACGTGGGTGGATTTAAACGGCCGATAAAACACCAACCGGTTTCAAACACTTTTTCCAGTGTCACACAAAATGTTGACTCCTATGAAATCGTCAATTTCTATATAAGGAAATTTTTAGCACTACTAGCGTGAGGCAAGAACCATTAAAAAGCTAAAGGGGTGTTTTACAAACCAAGGTAAATTTTTTTTACAAAATCATTGGAAAATTATAAATTTCGGAGGTTTTGCTGAATTATACAAAAAAGTATTTTACAATGTTGAATGGGAATAAATATGTGCTAGGCCGGTTTTAAATAAGTAATTTTTAAACAGCCTTGGGGCTTAAGTGCTTGATAATGACCCTCGCCTTCGTGCTTGATTATCAAGCAATTAGGCCCCAAGGTGGTTTTAAACGTACTAGTTTAAAACCAGCCAAGCACATATTTATTCCCTTATTATTAAACCTTTAATTAGAGTTGAGCGTTAGAGGAATTACTGGGGCGAATTAAATGTTAGGTATTGGACTTATGCAACAAAGGAATGGGTCCTTAAAAGCTGCACTAACAAGATAAAAGAATTGCTGAAAATTATTTTGTAACTACTTACAAAGCTTGAGTCGGACTGTGATGTTATTTTTTCAGACAGTCAAACAGAAATGTTTGCTATCAAATCTTGGTATTTTTCACACAATTGTTAGGTGATCACCTTAAGTTATCTGATTTCCCTTGAAATTGAATTTTGTTTTAGTCCTTTCATTTAATACCAAATGTGACCCGCTCTGCAAAAAGGGCACATAAGTCGCTGTATGCTTAAATTACAAGTTATGGGCCGTTCAATGTGAAGAGGGTGAAAAATTCTTCAAACAAGTGATTTTGAAGGGAGGGAATTTTTTGCATCTTTGATACCTATATTATTCTATTTCATAACCAAAATCTTTGATTTCAGTAAATAAAGTTGGAAAAAGAATGTGTTTTTGTCGAGTGCTTCCATCTATTGCTTTGCTTTTTGTTTTTTTAAATGGCTTGTTTCTCCTTAAGTCATTTCAAGAAATTCCTTAAAACAGACATGCAAATTTCCAAATATCTCGTGATTGCAAAATGCTACAGACCTCAGACATATACCATATGAAAGCATATAAAATGGCCTTTCAAGCTATATATAAAACGCTATTTTCAAATTTTGCAACATAAGTGCCCTTTTTGCAGAGCGGGTCACAAATATGTTTCTTTTGGTACTTCAATCAAGGCATGAATGAATTCAACTGTTCTGAGACGAGTTCATCTTCTCACAGATTTTCCTTTTTTTAATGATTTTTTTGTTCTCGTTTTATTTGCTGTCTTAGTTCTGCCCAGAATTGGTGCTTGTGTCCGCTGGTTTTGACGCTGCATACGGAGACCCACTGGTAAGTCCTTAAATCCAATGCTCACATTTGTGTAAAATGTCAAATTAACCTCTTTCTATACAGTGTTACACTCCCATCAATTAAATTCTAACATGTTCTCAACAGAAAACTTGTCTCCAGCTTTGTACATGCCCCAAATTGTTCATACCCATGCCAAATTCGGGGTTTGTGAATCATTCTATTTATTATTTCTACTTTTATGCTAATGGTGTGAAACCAAAATATATGTAGACTTGTACATGCCAACTAAAAGTCATTAAGTAAAGCATAGGTTCCGCCAATCAAGCTTTTATGTATGAGAGAAAAGCAAACTACCAGATTTTTCATAGGGTATGAATAATTTTGGGCATAACTGTATGTAACATTTTTAACGGCCTATATAGATTTCATTACAAATACCTGAGTGCACATGCGTATGTGCAGGGATATGATACACGACACATTTTTGTTACAAAACAGACCAAAAATGAACAACAGATGTTACCATCATTTACCCTTTAAAGATATTTAATATAGTCCATAGAAACATAAAAATGAACTGGTGGAGCAAGACAACTCGAAACAAGAGATACACCAGCCAAGTGAGCCAAGGGAGATATCTTCTGTACATAACTTGGTGTCCTTTAGGAGCACATTTCTCATACTGGGCAGAGAATTTCCCAGGACATTGAAGTTGTTCTTTAAAGTATGTCTAATACTATGCAACATGACATACACAAAACACTGAAAATACATTTTCCAAAAAAAAAATTAGTTGTGTTTAGGTGGACACCGTTATGTACAGAAGATGTGGTATTAATCTTTATGAAATAACTATTGAGATTTGAGTGGACAACTAAATAGTGTGTCTTAAAATTTTGCACTGACCCATAACCATAGAAAGACATGATAGAAAAGTACTGGAATCCAAAGCTCTTATAGTGGGCAAGGTTAACCATGACAAATAATTGTACATAACATCAAAACATGGACACCAAATTGTTAATATATGAAGATTTGTCATTGCTCTTCACCAGTTCATGGCACCATGCTTTGAAAAAAGTTGTATAGTTGAAGGTTTGTTTTAATAGTAATTGTATGCATGTACAATTTAACTAATTTATGAGCTTTAATTTGATTTTCATGTTGCATTATGTACATTTTGCATGACCTCCAGATCTCGGTGTCCGAATTATGTACGCCAGAAATCAAGGCTAAACCCCGTAAAAACATTTTTTTCCTTCCAAAATGTCTTGTTTCTAATTGAGTTAAGTTAGATGATTACCATTACGAAAACTGAAAAAGAAAAAATTATCCTCAAGAAACAAAAAAACTAGTAAAATCGGCATTCGAACATATCGCGGATGAAAAATTCATGCTGCCATGTTTACAAAAATCAGCGGAAAATTGGCTGGACTTCCCCAAAACCGAAACACTTTAGCCTCTCATTGTTGTTTTGAAGCACTACATGTAAATTTTCCCATCGTAGTCAGAAAAATTACATTTACCATTTTGTGGCATAACGTTTGAACATTCTGGCAACCCGGAATTTCAAGAAATGTGGGCACTGATGACACGAAAAACTCACCCATGCCTGTCCCAATTCTGTACATAACTTGTGTCCAGATACCGGACACGAAGACACAACGCACCACTTCAGAAAACCCAACCAATCACGGCCAACCTTGGTCAGGCCACATGACAGTACAACTCCCTAGCTTGCTAGAAATTTGCAACATTGGGTGTTCTGACTTCGGCAAGCCCACATTGCATGACAGATTGCGTACATAACACATGGACACGAAAAATCAAAGTGATAGGAAACCAGTCATTAAAGCTCGCCACTGATTCGAGGCCCTCTATGACGTTGATATTTTGTAAAGTGATCGCATGTGCATAGTTTAGATGTGCAGGCGAGATAAAGATGTTTGCATGCGATATTAGGTGAGAGCGAGACTACATTACAACGAGGCGGACAACCAAGAGTTATGTACAGAATCGATAAGTTTAATTTCGTCAGAAAAATAAGCAATATAATGTTTACAGTTTTTGTTGCTATAAATACCTTTAATTGAGTAGTTTAAACAGTTTGAGGCTGAATTATTTTTTTTAAATCCTTACTGTCTGTGGTTGAACACCATTTTTATAGACAGCAGTGCAGCATGTAACACTGACATTCTCATTCAGGGGGCAATTTTTTATCTGCTAAATTCAGAAAAAAAAATGCTCAGGAAAATGCTTCAACATGAGGTATGTCTAGGTTCCTTAGGCTGTAAGCTTTAACTTTAAGCCATTTTCAGTGAAATTGTACCCCCAGGAATTGATATATAATGTATCAATTCAGAGCCCCTTTTCCAATACTGAAATGTGTCGTGTATCATATCTCTGCACGTATAGCCATTAAGATAGCTATGGTGTAATCAATAATCATGTACATTCAACTCTATTGCACTGGGAGCAGCCACATTTGCTTGCTATAACGACCTCATTTCTGGAGAATTACAATAACAGAGACAATAAAAAAACCAGAATGTGCTCTTCAATAGTCCCTTTATGCTGAAGGTCGACTGTGCTTTGTATAAAAGCTACCCACTTAGACTATTTAACCCCTTGCATACGGATGACGCCATATGGCGCAAAGAAAAAACAGTGCCACCAGGCCGGATGACGCCATTGGCCACTGTTTGTGCAGTTTCAATCCAATGTTGGATTAAACAGTGCCACCAGGCCGGATGACGCCATTGCCCACTGTTTGTGCAGTTTCAATTCATTGTTGGATTATTGTGTATATGTTACGCTTGATTGCACAAACACATTGTAGTGGTTCGCTTGGCTGCCAGAGCCGCCGCAGCACCCCGACGTCTCCCTTAAAATACCGTAGTCAAGGGGTTTAAGGAGGACATCCCGAACTGTGTTATTACTGGTGCCACTGTTCTTGACGTTGTTCTTGATTTGTGGCCTCACCCAGGCGGTTTAAATTTTGTCACAGAATAATTCATTACCAACTAAGAGTTGATGAATTTCTGCTAAATTTTTGGCCTTATATTTATTCTACTGTTCACGAACAAATAGGGATTCCCATTAAAACGCTAATGCAAAGCACTGAATGTACATTGTAGAAAAACCACTTGTTTAATAAGCCAGTTTGGTATCTTGATGAAGTAGTTGAGTTCAGACTTTATACGGGATAAAATTACGCGAACGCCCATTCTGATTGAATTTAACTTGTGCGACCACCTTCATACGCGCGCGTTAGTTATCCTGAATGACCTGTGACCCATGTCATTGTGCACATTGGCAGTTGAAATACCGAACTGGCTTGAATATTAGGATGCCCTCCCTAATGTTAAACAAACTTCTATTCTTCTTAAAGCAAAAGTGCTAAAAGGTGAAACAAACGTCTGTCTGACTAGACCCAAGATGAAATGACGTCTCTCATTGTTTACATGTGTGCTTTACTATGGGAGCCAGGTGGGGACGTTTGTCTGGCGTCCTGGCCTGGCTCCCATAGGAAAGTGCACAAACAGTCAGTTTAAAGAAGATGTTGATTGCTGAGAAAAGTCTGCGTCGTTTCGCATTTTTTTGGTAGTTTTATATAGATAACAAAATGTGACTTTTGAGAGCTATTTTTATCAAGTCCCCTCTAGCCCGCCGGTACCATTTGTCTAAAAGTCGTCGCTGCAAATCTGACGTCACAAGACGTACTCCCTTTTGTGTCTAGTGCTAGACACAAAAGGGGAGTTTGTCTCATGACGTCAGATTTGTTGGCTGCCCGCAGTGATGACTTTTAGACAAATGGCACAAGTGGGCTATCTGCTCTAGAGGGGACTTTGTTATAGACATTTATATGGTGCCAAATTAAAACTCATTTTTTGCCCAATCCTGTAGACTAGACAACCCCAAAATGCTATTTTGTGTCCGTGATGACATGTGACTCGTTTTAGGCCTTGTGTTTTCTCTCTCATATACTTCAAGTACATGTATGTCTGCTTTCAGAGATCACACTGGTTGCTTTATGATGCTTTCTTATAACGGAAAGGCATTAGATTGAGTGTGTAATGCAAGGCCATTTCAAAGTGGCCAGGGTGGCTTACATTTATTGCTTTTATGCTCAGACAGGGTTTCCACTTGACCACTGGGCCTTCCAGGCATTTTAACCATTAGCATGAGACATCAAGTAAGTCAACATTGCCCTGCTTTATAACCCCTTGAACCCGGGCATACTGGGTATTTCATGGGGCGCCAGCTACAGGCCGGGTTATGCAGCCAAGTGAAACGGAAACAAGAGGCTTGTGCAGAAAAGCATAATGTACACAATACCCCAATAATGGATTGAAAATGCAGAAATTGGCGTGTATAGACGTCAACCGGCCAGGTGGCAATTTTCAATCTGCACATATTTGTGTCAACCGTATGCAAGGGGTTTTAAAATGGTTTCCACCATCAGTAAAAACAGAAATAAAATACGGGGTATATTCTTTCTACAAAGTTCATTTTAGGGATGTTTTTATTATAATGTGGGACCATTTTGATGATGACGCATTTTTGATACTGTCCAATATTTTGGGGAAAATGATTTGATTTGATAAGAGAATAGTAGAGTGTAATTGACAGCGATGGCAATATCTTGTCAAAGTTGGGGGGATGGAGGAAAAAGCACACGACCAACAACAATTGTTAAGCACTTTGTACTCGGTGTCTCTCGTGTATCCTGGAAAAAATTTGAAAATGTGTGCCGATCTGTGTGTATTCTGGAGCATTCTGGTGCATGTAAAAGCCAATGGCCCATAAAATGTATTTGACCATGGGGAAGGACTTCTGAACATGTCCTCCACCAATAATTTCCCCATGGTCACAGTTAAAACTGAATTATAATGGATTTACATAATAAAAATGACAGTTAAGAATAAATTAAACTATTAAAAAAGGCACAGTACGAAACACAATATTATATATTATTTAACAACAATATTGCTCCATGTTGTGTAATTTATTTAAGTATGGTATTGCAATGTCCTGCATTCGTTCTGTTTTACATCGGATTTCGGGAATTTTTACGTTGTTTCTTAAGACCCTAGTATTATTTTTGGGTGGAATGAACTGTTTAAATTGATTTGTTCTCTCTAATGTTTCTTTTTTATAAAAAGCCACACACAACGATTTTCTTCGATCAGTTAAAGATTGTAAGTTACAATTAGTTAAAACATCATCGTAAGTTGTATAATTTGATCCCAATATTATCTTAAGGGCTCTCTTCTGTACTCGTTCAATATGAGTTATTTGTTGTTTAGTCAGTGCCCCATTCCACACTGGAGCAGCGTATTCAGTAATTGGTCTAATCAAACATTGGGAATTTGTTTGCAGGACTGCAGTGTTTGGAAACTCTTGACTGCAGTTGTACTGTCAGAGAAAGCATATAATAGCTAAAAAATAAATGAAACAATAGAATGGGTCTTCGGGAAAAACATCAAATTTAAGTTTTGGCTGTGAAAAAGTAATTCAAACAGAAGTGAAATGAATGTCTACCAAAATGCAATGGAATTGTGCTAAATGAAAAACCTGTAGCCGTTTCACACTCTACTCTTACCCGGGTAATCACGGGTTAACACAAAATTTAACCCGGGTAATACATGAAGTGTTCACACTACAATTCTCCAGGTTAGAAATTCTCCGGGTTAGAAATTCTCCGGGTTAACTGCCTCAAAGCCCCTCTTAACCCGGGTTAAATTTCGGGGCAACTACACATTTTTAGCACTAATATTGTTTTCAATGTAGCAATTAACATAACGATGAAAATATAACGACTAAAATAAGTACCTTATTTGTGCTATTGTCAATGCATATATTTTCCAGATAGTGAAGAAAATGGGTTTTGCGATAATTGTGGAGTTCATTTTGTGAAACCAATTCTCCGGGTTAGTTTCTACCCGGGTAATCATGGACAACTACCCAGGTGATTAATTACGCGGGTAAATCTAGACTAGTGTGAAACCCCTATTAGTTTCAAGCCAAATCCTTCTCCCCTAATTCCTGCTGATCTCTGTTATTGACAGGGAGGGTACAAAGTGACGCCTGCTGGTTATGCCCACATGACCCACATGCTGAGTAGTCTTGCAAATGGCAGAGTGATTGTTGTATTGGAGGTAAGAACCGCTAACTGGTATATGTTGTCCTCAAGTCAAAGTTGTCATTTTAAGAATTGTCTTCGTTGTTGGCGCTGATGTTCTTGTCTCTCCTTCAGTGTCATTATTTGTATTATCATCCCTGTCATTTCTATCACCACCACTACCATTATTGGTATCTTTTTTAGGGTGGAGTGGTTGATCTGTGGTCAAGCCAGGCCGTTGAAAAGCCTGGCCAAGCCCCTGGAATGCCCAGGCCTTTGGGCTTCTATAATCCCCTGGTACACAATAAACTGTCCATTAATTCTGGAGTCCAGCTGGCTCCCATTGTTCACCCAGACTTGACTGACAGCTGAGGCATCTTTTGATCCAGCTGTGAATGGGTACAGATTAGTGTGGGAGGGGCTACAACCAGACCTTGCCTGGCAGAGGCCGGGCTTTATTGATTAGTTGATGCTCTATTGTTAGGTGATTTGTGGCTCACAATAGCAAGAGTAAAAGCCGGAAGGCCCAGGCATGGCTGGGCTTTTCAAAGGCCTGGCCCGACCACAGATTAACCACTCCTCCCTTATACTCATGTTTGTCATATTTATGTATATTTATGTATATTTGTATGTAAATGTAATGGCTGCAATTATAGATGGTACTTGGTAACCATGTCATCTATCTGATGATTTTCAGTAGGTCATCTTTGTGCTGGGGGGACCAGAGGCACCGGTGCCCTCCTTCATGACAGGTGCTCTGGGTTCTTTGCTGCTGGTCCTACATGGCAGCTTAACATCCCATCCTAAGGACGTGACCCTTTTGAGTCGAATAAGGGCAAGTCATGCCCCAGATCAATGCACTTGTTATTGCCGGGCACACTAGTGCAAGCAATAAATGATGTGGCTTCCCATCCAAGAACTGCTTGCTGTCAATGTTGCTTAACTTTGTCATCTCTGTCATCTTTGTCATAACTATCATAATCATGATCTACATTATCACCACCAATGCCAATGTCACCACCTACACCACCACCACCACCACCAACCACAACAACAACCATCATGGTAAAAAATACCCCCACCATTAGCTTCATCACCATCATCGTCATTCCCATCATTATAATCACACACCATAATTATTAACCTATCG
Organism: Hippasteria phrygiana; assembly: GCA_037893225.1. NCBI lineage: Eukaryota > Metazoa > Echinodermata > Asteroidea > Valvatida > Goniasteridae > Hippasteria > Hippasteria phrygiana. The sequence continues at coordinate 127,983 of JAZGUH010000413.1, forward strand.
CCGTTTGCGAGTTAGCCACGCCCCTTAGACAACTCTATGGAAATTTTGTGTGGTAATTTTTGTTTGTCTCAGATTTTGCGCGTTCCACTTGGAATTATAATTGATATGATTGGACAATAATTCACGAGCTGCATTGACGCGATTTGACTGCGATAGGTCAATTATCACCATGGTCATAACCAGTGTTGTAGTTGAGACCATTCACAAGACCATTCACAAGACCATTCACAAGACCATTCACAAGACCATTCACAAGACCATTCACAAGACCATTCACAAGACCATTCACAAGACCATTCACAAGACCATTCACAAGACCATTCACAAGACCATTTACATCATCAGGCCTAATATAATCTGGTGCTGGATGATTTCGGAGGATTGAGGTTACTGGGGTGTTTATCCAAAACTCACTGGAGGATATTGCAGGATTCAGGCAGTGGTCCCCAGTTTAAACAAACATTGGAGGATTTTGGAGAATTCAGGTTACATGTAGGAAAAATGATGTTGTGAGTTAGAGTTAAACCACAACGACTTGCATCACCGTCTCTATCACTGATGCCATATACTTTCACCAGGATGATATTCCCCTTCTCATCTCCACCAGGGGGGTTATAACCTCAACTCTATCTCCGAGTCCATGGCCATGTGTACCAGGATGCTGCTAGGTGACCCCTGCCCCTACATCCAGCCTGGTTTACCTTGCCGGAATGCTGTCAGATCAATCCTAGAGACGCTTCATGTTCACAAGAAGTACTGGAAGAGTCTGAAATACCAAGGTCAGTTTTGATAGTGAGCTTCAAAACATGTATAGTAGTTATTTCCTCTCCTTCCACCTCTGGTGACCCTGGAGTAGTTCACAACAGACACACTGTGGAATGTTTTTTCAATCCCTACCTGATACTGTAATTTTTCACCTGGGACTTGTTTTGATGGTTTTCCGCCGCATCGAAAACTGATACCGTAATTTTCGGAATATAGACCGCGGCTTATACGTTGATTCTTACGCTGAAAAATGTCCCTGCGGCTTTTACTCCGGGCGGTTTATACGGCAACAGTTGAAGAATAAAATCAGTCACACAAGGTTCGAAATTCACGACGGCCACTGCGGTCGATGCCCTAAGGCTTAGTTGCCGTGATGCCCCTTGTAAAAATGCACTATTCACGGCCAGTTGTGCTGTGCTCCATTAATACTTTGGCCGTTGTGCCCTTCTTGCCGAACCAAGCCCTCAAATTGCTCAACTTTTTAGTACCAAACCGTTGCCGGATCCTACAAAACGGCGCTTTGCGATCGCGCTGGTAATTGCCCGTGCGCGTGATGAGCGATCGCGCTAGAGCCCGCACGGCACGTGCGCCCCATGTAAAAACCTTCACAAAACCTTGATTCCCCAAGCAGACTGGTTCCCGTCCGTGCATTATTTTTCTTCTTCTCACTGGGGCGGGAACCAGTCACAGCCTAAAAAACAAGCTCTGAATCCGCGGCCGAATCCGCGGCTAGCTTTAGCCAGGTAGCTCTTACTACAGTAACCAGAACCCCCAAAGCCGGCTAAGCCATGTGTGCGGTTTAGCGATGGTCCAGAGGGAGTAGCGCGTTGCCTGTTCAACTTAACACAACGAACTCCCACGTGCAAACGATCGTGCATAGTGTGCATGTGTGCTGCGATGACTCGGACACGTGGAAACCGAAGCGTTTTCTGTTTGCGATTTATTCGACAATTATGCCTTGCATCGCTTAATTAATTAAAACGTTCCAGACAAATTGAACTCGACAAGTCGGCTATTAAGTGCAAGAATGACATGAATCATGATAAAACTCATTTCTGCCCCACGGAACCAAACTCATTTTTACTGGGTGACTTGGAAAAGGAGATCGACAACGTTGACGCTTTTTCTGCCAGCGATATAGCGCACCGTGATTTCCCGAATGGCCCGTGCGGGGCGTGAACGCAACGTGGCCGGTGAAGATGGCGGCAACGCATCGCACGGTAAAACCACTCATGCCGTCGCGCGGCATGCCCGGCACGGGCCGTGTTTCCCTCCATGACTATACAACTTAAAAGTTCAGGCAGTGATGGAAATAAGATGCCGTTTACGTTCGCTCTACTCACTTGTTGGAAATAAAGGAAACCAATCTAGAGGGACCGAATAGACTTGCAAATGTACCATAAGTACCGTTCACACCTCACAAATCGTGTGGTGCGTCTGTTCGTTTTTGTCTGTTTTATCGTTGATCCATGTTGTTTATTATTTCACTGGTCAATTGGTGACTGTTGAGCTCAGATTAGTGGTTGAAGTTGTCATTGTCTTTTTTATTCCCCCCGCCCCGTCAAAAAAAAAAGAACTGCCGCGCGGCCCACCTAGCCAGGACGCTCATCCAGCCCGTCAAAATTGGTAATTTCGAGGACTTATGAAAGTTTATTGGGCTCCGTGCGCGTCGAATGAGGGCGCTGTCCACAGATACTCGTATACCACCAGTGGGGTTGCTTTGTCTGTTTGCCGACTCTCGATAATTGCGTTTTCAATAAGAATATCATAGCGGGAACCAGACACTTAAATTGAAGTCAGGTAAGATGACGTCGATATTGAACCCAAACTCGCCTTTTCTTTCCGCCTATCTCGTTCTTGCGCTGCTTACACTTTAGGATTGCATGTGATTTCGACAGTGGAACCATTTTACATACGAGCGCTATGCAGCACGATGACTTTTGTGGTCGGTCGTCAGCGCCGCGGTGCGGTTTATACGCCGGTGCGGCTAATATGCCAACTTTAAATCTTAATTTGCAGATTTTTGCGTGCTGCGGCTTATACTCCGCGCGGCCTATATTCCGAAAATTACGGTACTTGGGTCATTCCATAAATTTGGCGTCCAATTTCGGTGTCCCTGTTACATAGTGACATGTATAAGATTTTGCAATTCAGGACACATTCTATATAATGCCTTCTATCTCCAAGAGTGATTATGTAAAGCAAAGTACCTGCCAAACAAGTCAAAACTACATGTACGGTGAAGTCAATTTTAATGACACTTGATGGGAAATTACACAGGTACGGATCCCAAATTTTGGATCCCAAATTTATAGAATGACCCTTGTCTGTCCTTGTCTTTCCTCAATTCAACAGTTGGGGTTGAGGGAAACCAGTCCAATGCACTGATCAGGCAGCAGGCAAGCAAAGATGAATAAGAAATAAATAAAATAAATAAATAAAGTTTTAAAATCTCAGACTTGTTTGCAGTCGAGATTACTAATAGTCAGGTGGTACATTTTCAAAGTGAACAAAGAAACTGGCAGGATTAAAAATGTACCTAGTCAGTTTCCCTTGTTTGACGACTAGTCAGGTGATACATAGAGAAAGCTTCTGAGCATTAGGATGGTGGCCTACCATAAACAAATAAGTTCATAATCATGCACAGTCATATGAGAACAACTCCTTGGCGGCAAGGTCTAGGTGTCCCAGAGGTGCTAGGTCTAGGTGCCCAAATGACCATGTTTAGGCAAGAGGCATTCAACTTCCCTCTTCTTGGTTGCTCCCAGAAGGTAACATTTCCCTTGTACTGTTAGTCATTCCTTGTAGGAAAGCAGTGCCGATATTTTTTTTGTTTTTTAATCTAGTAGTACTTGGATAAAAGTATGACTGAATGAAAATGTGTAGCATGTAGCCCATTTGTGGCAGAAAGTGTCAAAATCTAGGCTAATCCAGAAAAAGTGGGAAGGACCACATTCCTAGTTACCCTACAACATGAAAATATGTAATTTGAAATTGGCGCCCTCCCCCATCGTGGCTCATCTCAAAAACTTTTTTCATTTCTCAGCGAAAAATACATGATACAGTCCTTAATTATTTATTCACATTGATGTAGTTGATTTACACAACACTGGTGAGGTTGTACCAACTGATGAGGTGACAAGTACAGAGTCTGAGACAATCTGGTAAGTAAAAAACTTAGCAATCACGGTAGTCTCACCCAGTGTCGGAAAAGGTTGCGTGGGAAGGATAAAACAGGTTTTTTTTGTAAAGATGGGAGGGTTTTCCCCCTGATGTGTAATGTGTGCCCAGTTTGACTTATTGATTGATCTTGTGAAAAATGTATTTGTGTTTTTTTTGTCAGTTTTATATATAGCCTCTCATCTTGATGATTGAGTGGGGCTAGTTAATATAATAATAAGCCAGTTCGGAATTATAACTGTGCATGTCAACAATGACATGGGGTCACGGGTCATTTGGGATAACTTAACGCATGTGTATGGACGTACGTGCACTGTATATATCTCCGAGGACAAGAGAAGAAAGGAAACACAAAGAAACCTTTCAGTCCTCGAACGTAGAGTCTTTTGTTGAAATCGGTCCTCGAACGTCGGGCTACGTGCTTAGTCTATGGGGGTTGGTTATATTAAAGGAACAATAGGAAACACAAAGCATTGTCCTCGGACGTATTGGGGAATTAAGTACGACTACATGTGCATGGTGGTCGCACAACACGCAAGGGTTAAATTCAATCAGAATGGGCGTTCGCGTGACATTACGTCAGCAATTTTATCGTGAATAACCTTTGACCTGGACTACTTCGAGATACCGAACTGGCATATATTATAATGGGGGTCAGTTTTATTGAGCTACTCGTCATCATCACAAAAACTGCTGAGCAAGAAAAGTCTTCCTTGGCATTACAGCCGCTCTTGCTGACTAGTGCAAAATGTCTATTGATTTGATTTGATTGATTGCATCATGGAACAAGAATAACTCCTATGAATACTGCATGTAGGTCTTTGTTATTGTGTTTGGCATCCGGTGATGCACACATGCACGCATGCATAGTTTGGTAATCATGTTACCAGTGAACAAAGTGTTTTGTTTTTAGTACATTGAATATAGACAAAAGAAATTGTGCTGCCAGTTGCATTCGTGGTTAAGAATAATATGAAGAAAAAAACTGTCATTGTGTAGTCGCCATATTTCTAATTGTTTTTATTTCAGGAACTTGAAGGCCTGCAGTGTTAATTAATTTGATTAGAATTGTGCTGCATTCACGTTGTTCAGTCCCATTGGGAGATCTCAATGGTCAAACAATTGTTGACGTTTCATAAAGATGTTATTGTTTTCTTGGCCTTGGGCTGAAATGTCTGCCACTAGCCTTTGGTTTGCATGGTAATAACATTGACTTCATTGAGACCAATTGCTATGGACTTTTAAAAAGGAGATTTTTAAAATTGTGAACTGTTTGGACGCTGGTGTAGAAATGGGCGAGTTGGTTTCAGTACAAAATGATAAGCAGATAAAGATAGACACACAGACATGGACAGAATTTGTTTGGGAAAGCACATTCCATAAATAGTTGGCCTTCCCGGATATAGTATTAGATTACTGTATTCTCAGTGTTTTCCAAGGGTCTCTGAGAACCAATTTGTATATGCTACTCCGATGGAACTCGAACCATGCCCAGCTGCTTAGTGCAGACAACTTAACCACCCAGCCACCAAGCTTTCTGGCTTGGCTGACCAAACTGTATGCCAACTCGGGCAGGACTCGAACCCAGGACCCCTTGCTTACTGGGGCAGATGCCTTAACCAGTTGGCCCCCATGCATGTTTGGCTGGCCGATTCGAATAAAAAAAATAAATAGCAGCAGATATTGTGCAATCACGAACAGGAGATTGAAGTAAAATTATAAGCAAAGTTTGGACTTTCCCGACATAGTATTTATCTCTATGTGCTCAGTGCTTTCTGAAAGTTTATTGTTATTCAAATGAAAAGATTGGTCGACTTATTGACTTATTAAACAGAGACAGCTTGACAGACATGAAAAGATGCCGAAACGAAATGTTGTTTGATGGTTTATACAAATCTCCTTCAGAACCAGCCCAATATCTAGACTTCCTTTACACAGAACTTTGCTGTCACGGTGCTCATTATCGCTATGAATAACATTAATTAGGGCCCGAAGGTATCCAGTGAGCGCAACAGCAGAAATGTATTAGACGTCATCAATTGCTATTATACTCTATACGTATTTGGCATTATCGTATCTGTGAAATTGGTCCAGATGAGATGTAATGAAAATTAAAGATTATTTAAGAAATGCTTTTGATGAAGGCATTTCTTTTTAATTTATAATTATATAGAACATATGCGGCCCGTACATACATGCATCTAGGTTATGAAAGTAAGATAATCTACCTCCAGTGTTCCACCTGGTAGGTACATGTACATGTAGGATATCGCAGCTTTAGGCAGGCCGTCAGATTACAGACCAGTCCCGGTATGCAAATTCCTTTTTCCCTTTCCCACTCCCCCAATCTGTATTCAGCCAGAAGCCGCCCAGTTTCTAAAGCATTAGTCAAAACTGGTGACTCAGGGCTTGAACAAAAGATAACTTTATACGGTGAAGTGTGGCAATTTTTAAGGGATTATTCGGCCAGCTGGGTGATTCGCATGGCAACTGCCGTAAAGCGCGTAAGAAAATTGCATTTTCTACCGCAATAAACTGTTCACAATTTTTTAAAAAGATGTCAACAAAATTAAGAGAAGTCTGCTTTAGGTTAAAACAGTAATTTTGGAATGAGCAAAAATACCCTTGACTCTTTTTTGATCAAAACTAAAGAGGGGCCCTACACTACACAATCGCCAAGTTTTGTTCCTTTACAGTTTGTCAGTTGGAAAATACCTAAGAGATTCTGCATTTTGTACAGGTTGGAGAAAACAAGAAATCGTTGGATGTCTTTCCCAGCTTTTCACCATCAAAATATCGCAAAACGTTCCTGATTCATATTTTATAATAGCCCGTTTCCACTTGAACGATTTTCTACGCGAATGCCGTGCGACTACCAAATCGCACAGGGCGTACGGCGAGTCGCACGGCAGTCTGTTGATGATTCGCACAGGTTGCAATTGTAGGGGTGTCGTGTGTAATTCGGACGGGTCGCATGCCCGTGCGAGTTTTTTCAAATGTTGAAAATGTCTATACAGCTGTCGCACGGTTCGCATTGGGGTCGCACGGGAGTCTGATAGGTCGCACGGCAGTCTGAAGAGAGTCGCATTGCCATCACTCTTCTTCGATGGCATCGTTGTGTTGTGTTGAATACTTGTTGACTGTCGAACATCAAGTGCGGTTATGAAGATTGACGCCAAAAGGCCCTGCTTTTATGCGTTTCGCGCGGATCGAACGGTGGTTGTACGGCGGTTGTACCGCATGCGCACAGGCTGCACGCGAGTTAAACAAAAATCGCACGGCGCTTGCGCGGGATCGTACAGGTTGTACGGCAGTCCCATGGAACTTGAACCGTTATCGGATGTTTCGGGAGGAAAAGTCGCACGAGAGTTGAACGGCAGTCGCACGGCAGTTGTACAAGTGAGACTGCGCGGGAAAGAAACAGGGAAATTCGTACGGAAATCGCGCGGCTGTACGATTTTTTAGTCGCACCGCAGTTGTACAAACAATCGTTCAAATGAGAACGGGCTATCACAAAGATAGCAAAGTTGTCAAAACCAGTTTGAACAATAACGTATACCAGAACTTTCATTTCCAGTTTTCAGTCGGACTTACGGATCCGCGAACGTATAGGCCTTGATGGTAAGCTAGCCAATCATAGACTGGTGGCTGGTACTCAGCTAAGGCCCATCAATTTCGCATTTAAAACAAGCAGGGAGCAGTGATGACGTCTTTTTGCAGTTTGCGTCGCACATAAACGTATAGCGTATGATACTTGGAAAAGGGACCAGTGATATATCGATATTATCTTAGGAAAATTCACTGCTCCTGTACAATAATTGCCTGTTTTAATGTAATATACCTTAATTTACATAAACTAGGAAATGGCGCAGTTTCTCTTAGCAATCAACATCTTCTTTAAGACGGATGATCTTGTGGTCTGTGAGACGCAGTTAAACAAAAAACGCTTATCGACTTTGTGTTGTGTCTATGAACAGGTTAAGCTTTCAGATTTGAAATTTAAGGTTACATGTATTGAAATTAATTGATGTGTTCCTCTTTGCCGCATTAGTTCCAGCCAAATGCCTCACAATCGTAAAGTGTTGTAACAACATTTTTGGCCAGTTTCTTTCATAATGTTCTATTGGTTGAAGCATGAGGTGTACGGTCCTTTGAAAGCTGAGATGTGCCAGCGCGTTTTATTTCTTCGCCTGCAGATTTTGTTTAAGAAAATTGCACTGAACATCTGTTTGCTTTAGATGCACACATATGGCGCTTTTCCGAGGGATCCAATCAGCGACCGAGTTTGAGCCTTATCATAAATTATTCATTATACGTCGACGCGACGCGACGCGTGTACAACCCTCAGGTCTGCACGTATTTGCATAACCGTCCACATTACACGTAATATGAATACTGCATATATTATAGTTACCATAGTCTGGTCGCGAACCCGAAAGGCCAACTTACCCAAGACGTTACTACAGATCCAAAATCTGATCGCGCTGTCGGCCTGTGCATTGCAACTACCTGATCGCGCTGCCTGTGCAAATACAATAGTAACGCCTTGGAACCAAGACTACTGTGTCCTTAGAACCGTACAATTTTGATGGTCACGCAACAATGCAGACAGTGTTGCGACGTCAGTAGCTACGGCTAATCGATTCCAGGGTATGCACAGTAGCAAAGAAGACAGCGGCAGCAAATTTGCTAAGTCGTCTAAGCTTTATATTAAAAATAACCTCTAAATGGCGACATCGCTGATGAGCACTTAGTTTAATTTGCTTTTCTGAATAATTAAAACTACCCAACCTTGGAAAGTTTATACTTTTCCTGATAGAGAATAATCCAATTTCGTCTTTATAACCAAAACCTCACCACGAATATGTTTGAAGAATGAAGAAACTTTCTTCACATCAAATAATTGACACTTTATTAGAGAAAAATGAAATATATATGAATAAATTCGGAGGTCGCAGGTTCGAATCCCGCCCCTGCCAGTTTTCTTTGTTTACTTCTTCAAATATACCTAGTCAGTTTGTTTGACTAATTATAAGTTAAAACGTCGTATTCTTCCGACCACTTCCACTGAATTCAATTCAATAAAATGTATACCCTTTTGGCAATCTCCTAGGTTACCATCGTGATTGTCAAGCATTTCATTTGAAAATAACGCAACAGACCTACATGTATCTGGATTTTACTTAGTCCGTAGTTCCGTTTTTCTCATTAATTCGTCCGAATTTAAATTGAAAAGAAAATTCAGACGTCAGGAAAAGGTCGTCCGAAAAATAATACTTTGGAATTTTTTTTGGAAAAGTCAGAATTCCGATTTAAATCGAAATCTCGGAAAGACCGTAGCACTCGGTTACATCTGATTATGCAAGCAATGTAAATCAACACAACGTATGGGGATCAATAGAGTACCGAAGTCTGACGTCGTTTGTTAACAGCCAGTCAACACATTGACACAAAATAACAAAAATATTCTGGTTCCAAACATTGCATTGACGTCATCACTTCGGTACTCTATAGAAATAATGCGCCTATCAATTGCTTCAACTCCCCCCCCCCCCCCCCCCCCGCGGGCTGCCCCACCCAAGATGTGGGGATTGTCACTTTTGAAGTGACCAAATCCCCACCCCTGGGGCATTTTAGTGACATTCACTGACATACATGGGTGGGGCTCCCCCACCTCATGGTTTAAACTTCTGATGATGGGGAAACAATGGCAAAATGAGTGACCAAAATCCCCACCCTGGGGCTTGAAAAACGTGACCAAACCCCCACATAAGACATGGGGAAGCCCGGGGGAGGGGCGGGGGAAGCAATTGATATGCGCATAAGTTGCCCATGTTTAAAGACGCCGCGCCGGTGTAGCGTCAATTGCAGTCACTAAATAGGGGCTCATTGGTAGATTAATGAGGCGAGTGTGTCGTCTCATTTCCTCGATTGATCATGAATGTGACACTTTCCATTTTCCTACACTGTTAAAACGCTGTTTAAAAGGTTGTTTTAACAAGTTAAACAACCAGGTTGTTCATGTGCCCTGCTTAAAACAACCATGTGCCCTGTTTATGCAGGGCACTTAAACAACCTGGGTTGTTTAACAAGTTTAAACAGCGTTTTAACAGTGTATAATTACTTGTGACGAACCTTGCTGCCCGTCTCTGTACTTTCTCTAGTTGTTCCTGACAATATAGTTGTTCCTAACAACAACGATGACAACCACAGAAACAAATACACAAAACAAGCAAACAAAACTAACAAACAACAAACGAATACACAAAATGGCAAAGAAGAGCATTTGGATAAATTTAAATTGCAAGATTCCACAGGGAAAAAATACATAATAAAAAAAAAATAATATAACATTATCATAGAAATAAATTTAAATTGCAATATCACTACAATACAAATAACACCAGAGATTGCACACAAAGGGGTTAGGGGGGGGGGGGGGGGGGGGACAAGGCTAGTTTCACCGCCTCCCAAGAAAACCTCACAATCTGAAGACCTACCGGTACCAAAAGATACTGAATCTCTAAGCAGTTTGGGTTAGAGTATCTTGTAAACCTGCAATAAATCAATGTTTTCTCAGCGAGTTTGTAAATGACGATGATCCAAAACATGTCATTTACTTCAGTCGGTAATCCTGGAAATCTATGAAAAAGAGAATGTTGAACAGCATTCCACCTGGCCCTTTGATGGTAAAACTTTATCCTTAAAACGATAGGTCATTCACACAGGCCACGGGTTACCGAGCACGAAGTGTTTAAACAAAACCAGGAAAAAGAATAATTGTCGAAGTTTGTGTGGGATTGAATGATAGTGACTGATGCACTCACATCACTGAATGCTACACAAACTTGGACCATGGAGGAAGGAATCTATATTCCTTTCTCCATGCTTGGACACACAATTTGTTTACTGCATGGTTTTGGCAAACACCTCGAGCTCAGTAGTTTTTGCTGGCGCGATCTTCGATGATTGAAAACTAAAAAAAATCAGTATCGTCAACAGGCATTTTACACTTGCAACTTCCAGCCGACGCGACGATCAGCAATAATATCAGCAATAATGTTAAAGGGAACCTTCGGACCTCCGGAATCGGAAGAAATTCCTCGCAGTGACGTAATCGGGTGGTCACGTGACTTTCGAGGCTACGTGACCTACGATTCGAATTGTCAGAATCAACAGGTTGATGTCACACGGTACCTATGCAGACATTTCATCTTGGGTACCAGGTAAAATCGACCAGTGACACAAGCAGGCAGTTTCTAAAACTCTGAAAGGACAAAGCTTTCTAATCAGGATCGATATTCAATGATATTCGAAAGTTTGAATCTGCTGTTTGCATGTAAAAAAAAATCCAAAACGAAACCATAATAATTTCTGTTTTATATAAGTTTTGAGGCTTTGCATGGTGGAATATCGATATCGTTTCGGTTTGCGGTAACACCATGTGTTTATCTCAACTAACGAGAGGTATGGGTTCTGAAAAGAACCTTATCGCACAACTCGTATCTCAACCTTCGTTGAGTGAGAAGGGTTCAAGGGGAGAACCAATTTTCTTGCAACTCGTTTTCTCTACTGTCGATATTTCTGTTTTGCGCATTTATTTAAATCAAATATTTCATATCCGCGCACATTTCACAACATGCATGCCCATTTTAAATTTATTCATTTTTAAAAATGACCCATGCTCCCCTTTTAGAATATAATGGCATTTCGAGATTTGTTTCTATAATAATGCTGTCTAAGCATGGCGCAGTATTTTTTATTTTTTTTATTTTCGTGAAGGTGAAGTTATGAAACACCATTTATTACAACATTTATACAACGTTACAACACACAATAATACATTATTATATATATATGAATATATACACAAATAAAAAATATACAAAATAAATGCAATAAAGTATAAACAATAATAGTGTCACAATTAGAAACAAAATCTTAAATCATGCAAAGTAAATCACATGAACAATATTGTATAAACAATAAATCAGATATATAGAAACAAAATCATAGGTCATGCAAATTCAATGACATGAACAATAAATCAAATATATAGAAACGAAATCATCAGTCTTGCAACGATAATGTCATAAACAATAATGTATAGACAATAAATCAATGAATCAAATATCTAGAAACAAAATCTCAAGTCATGCAAAGTAAATGACAACAATTAATGTATAAACAATAAATCAAAGATTTACAAACAAAATCACAAGTCATGCAAAATAAATAAATGTCAAATTATCATGTACAAACCATAAATCAAATGATTAGACACATCTCAAGTCATGCAAAGTAAATGACAAACAATTATGTATAAACAGCAAATCAAAGATTTAGAAACAAAATCTCAAATCATGCACAATATATAACATGAACAACAGTAGGCCTATATACACAATAAATCACTAAAATCAAACATTTAAAAAACAAAATGTGATGCAAAGTAAATTAGTAGTTTTAATGTGCGCCCAATGTAACCCTTTGCTTTTCTTGAATGTTAGTATATTGAAGACATATTCTGTATTTTTTTTTAATGAAATGGTGTCGACAGATCCTTCTTAGAAGTTACTGACTTTTTTGCCATATGCCGAAAGGAAATGCCGACAGTTCCATGCAAATATAGCGAGTCCTCGTTCTACAATCCCGGCCAAATCTCGTTGGGCCCCCGACCCCCCTGCCCCCGGTCAATGTTGGCTCTCATTGCGCGGAATGCGCTCCGGCTTGATATTACAACATTGAGCGGGGGAGCGGGGGGCGCGGAGGAGGGTATGTTTATCATCACGTGGCCCAAGCATTTTGGCCGGGATTGTCTGAAAGTTCGCCTAGTTTATCTATAAAGAGTTTAAAACACGCAAAATCAACTTTTCAACCCAAATAGTTTGAATTACCTGATTATAGCGCCCCCAAGGGAGATCCCCGTCTAAACATCGAATGCTATTTTAATGCTATAACTAATTAGGTTGTCATAATTTTTGTTTGACCGTTCGGACAACCAAGATGTTAATTACGGGATAAATACGATTGTTTTAACAACAAGTTAAAAAATAGCCCCCAACGCCCTACAGTTGGCACTTGCTAAAAGTTGTGGACGTCATCATTGCGACTTTCCTGAACTGAACGTTTGTGGCCTGTTTCCTGAAAATCGCTTGTGACCTTGGGAAAACATGGAAGTCTGGGGGGGGGGGGGGGGGCAGTAGTCGCCCCTTGGCCGGGATTGTCTGAAAGTTCGCCTAGTTTATCTATAAAGAGTTTAAAACACGCAAAATCAACTTTTCAACCCAAATAGTTTGAATTACCTGATTATAGCGCCCCCAAGGGAGATCCCCGTCTAAACATCGAATGCTATTTTAATAATGATGTCCAACTAATTAGGTTGTCATAATTTTTTTTTGACCGGTCTCCGTACGTACCAAACTAAGCCCGGTCGGGATAGGGTTAACAGAATGACGATTCCTGGCTGTCATGCGCTTGCGCCAGGACTTGTTTTGCAGTGCGCATCGTACACAATGTACCATGACGATTAGCCATGACATTTTGTCCAATAACTTCACAAAAGACATATTTTGTTAAACGCGAAAAACGCATTATGTTACACAAACATACAAGCCTCTTCCATTTTGTTTCAACTACCTCATTCCGTGAATTGTCGGAAAACTCAACGGTTAACCCTCGCCACTAACAAAATAGAGAAATGACAGACTCTCCTTTACTATTTTGGTGGCGAGGGTTAACCGTTGAATTTTCCGACAAATCACGCAAAGAGACGGCTAAAAAATTGGAAGAGGCTTGTAGGTGGTTTGTGTAGCGTAATGCGATTTTCGCGTTGAACAAAAATGTCTTTTGTAAAGTTATTTGACAAAATGGCATGGTTATTCGTCATGGTACATCGTGTACGATGCGCACTACAAAACAATTGGGATCATCTGTGTCTGGAAATTGAACGGCCAATTAAGCCTCTTGGCATCTGTGACTCACATAGTCTAGTGGTTTGGACATGTACATTCAAATGCAACAGTTGTGGGTTCGAATCCAACCCGAAAAAAAACCTCTTTTTTTCCACTTCCTTTTCTTTTAATTACTCCTGCACTCGGAAAGCCATGACCATCCATTGCTTCTCACACTTAGGTCTTTTCTAATGTTTTTTGTTGTTGTTTTTTTAGAAAGAAAATTTCAGACAATCCCGGCCAAATCTCGTTGGGCCCCCGACCCCCCTGCCCCCGGTCAATGTTGGCTCTCATTGCGCGGAATGCGCTCCGGCTTGATATTACAACATTGAGCGGGGGAGCGGGGGGCGCGGAGGAGGGTATGTTTATCATCACGTGGCCCAAGCATTTTGGCCGGGATTGTAGGCTGACTGGGCTATCAATCTCCTATTAGCAGGTAATACCTGGTGCTTGGCAAAGGGTAATTGACATCAATAGTGAAAGGTAATGATCTCTGTGAGGGGTCCATTTATTTGCCATTTTTTCACTTTTCCCAAAGTACGGCAAACGCATAATAAAATGCAGTTGTAAGCTTTATTTATGTTAGGGGCCATTCAAAATGTTCAATGTTTAATAATTTCGATTTCTTTTCGAAAATGTGGGTGGGTAAATTATTGAAAATCGAAATTTACTTTTTAATAAAAAAAACATAAAGGAAAATTAAAAGAAATGCTCTTTTCGATTCCCGCATTTCGATTTGTTTGTTTTTTCAACCCTTACCCATACGGCCTATAGACGTTGTGTCATCCGTTGTTCAACAGAGTGGATATTCTATACTTCATAGACTGTTCTTATGGCTTTTCGGCATTTGTCACAGCACTGCCATACCGGGCTGCACATTATTGATCAGATAGAAAAACATGAAGGAAAAAACATCATCTTACAACGACTGCCATCGTCTTTGCTATAGGTCTACATGTAAATGTACAATTAAAGCGTGGCAAAAATTCCTCTTTTTCGCCAAAAACGCTTGGCAAATGCTTTATGTAATGTCCTTCAAACGTTCAAAACATGAAGTAGCCTAACGTTTATAATTACATAATCACAATACATCTTTGAAATGCAAATAAGGGTGATCGAGAGATTAAAATTCTATAGACCTATTTAAGTTCACCCTAATTATAAGTCATGTATCAAAATATACCCAATCGAGAACCACTGTAGACTAGTTCCCGTCTCTATTGCTATCAATTAAATACGGCAGCAGAGACGGGAACCGCGCTAATTAAGCATACACGTTGCTTGCGCGTTGCGAAGCCTTTGGAAAAAGTACATGCATGATTTTGTTATACGAATGTCAACTTCAAAAGCGGTATTGTGTGGCTTCGACTTCAAGAATTTTGGAAGTTGTTGACAAATTTACTTGTGACTTGAATTGAAAAAAAAATGACTTGGTAAAAACGTTGGCTGCAACACTGGCCGCCACGTGGGTATAGTGGACCATTCCTCCATGGGTGGACGATCTGAGTGGCGATATTGTGACAGAGAAAGTTGTTTATAGGCCTACGCGTTTCACAACATTTTTATCATGCCGTAATTTGTAGACGATTTTATCGCAATATCGGCGATACAGCGGGAACAAATATCGACTACGAAAAAAATCAGTATCACCAGCGGTAGGTCTGAAGCTGATTATGAAACACAAGAAGTCATGGGGGCACGTGTTAAAGTGGGGGAGACCCACAGCTGCATCACGCTGTCATGAAACTGGGCATTTTATTATTTGTTTAATTAAATAAAAAATCAATATTTTAAGATCGAAAATTGGGGTGGGTGGGTGGGTGGGTGGGTCAAACAAATTTTAAAACATTAGGAAACAGTTCAAACTGTATAAAGTACTCTATATTAGCAAAATTAACATTGCCTTTTTTGTATGACGTCTTAACGTGACATTTAGTTAAATACGATTTGCATGATGATATGATGAGAAAGTATTTATGGAATTGCGCGTACCACCATTAGCCTTTTAGAGGTATGGCGGACACAATAGGAGGGCGCTATTTGATTTGGGTAAAACCTGTGTATTTATACCCAAATCAAATAGCGCCCTCCTATTGTGTCCGCCATACCTCTAAGAGGCTAATGAAGACGTATGGCTCAACGTTTCGGATAGTGTGCTCTGCCGTCCTCAGGAGAGGACGGACAGAGCACAGTGCTTTCACTTACTTTCCCCTGCCATTTATTTCTAGAATATTCAGTTATGAAAATTATTAGAATATTGTTTCCACTCACAATTGAAAAACACCAGCAAAAATATCATCCGAGCATTGACCTCAGTCGATATTATTTTTTTTGCAAGAATTGGGGACAGGCGGATCGGTTTCCACAAACACTTTTGTCAGTTTATCTTAAGGTTAGTCAGTGACAAACTGGTTTCTTGGGCGGGACTTAATGCCACAGATCACAATACAGAATGCAAACCGCATGAAACACTACCTTGTTACCAGCCACAGTGCTTTGAGTGTTTCTCAGCTGAAGTTGGTTTTAGGCTTGAACCATTTGCACATATCACAATGATTAACGTATTTCTTAACCATAAACTTATTTCTATAAACTATGGCCCCGGCTGCGACTGCATTACTTAAGCCTACAATCGCGGCCAAATCTCGTTGGGCCCCCGACCCCCTGCCCCCGGTCAATGTTGGCTCTCATTGCGTGGAATGCGCGCCGGCTTGATATTACAACATTGAGCGGGGGCGCGGGGGAGGGTATGTTTATCATCACGTGGCCCAAGCATTTTGGCCGGGATTGTAGGTCACACTGTCGCGATTTTTGCGACCATAGCCCCCGATTAGTCGTAGCAGTTTTAATCGGGGTGAATGGGGAGAAAAGTGCCCCAATTGCACCCTCCTATACGAATACTTACAGTCCTTTTACGATGACACTACGAATATCGACGACCTCTGTACGTATATCGACGACCTCTGTACGTATATCGACGATGTCTGTACGTATATCGACGATGTCTGTACGATTTCGAAGCCATTTCATCACGACCTGCTAATACGGTGTACTGCGGTTCTAGTACGATAGCGTCAGGATTAGTCAGAACTACTCTACGATTACAGCCGATTACAGACGATTGCGCTAAGATTAACGACGATTTATGACGATGGACCTATGTCGTACCAAAATTTGTCGCGCTTCACTACGATTCCAGGCGAATTTCCGATATGTATGGGCCTAAAATCTGGATCTGGTCAGTCATCGATGGCAACGTGTACAATGACTTGGCCAGCAGCGGCGCTCCCCCTTTTTATGCCGATCATCACGTGACATCGGGAAGATTCGGGAACAGTCGTAGCGGCATCGTAGCGCTACCATAGGACAATCGTGGCGAATCGTAGCGCATTCTTGATAAATCGTAGAGACATTGGCATCAATCGTCGCGTAGTCGTGGTCAATCGGGACTAGTCGTGGTGTTATCGTCATATATCGAAGTGGAATCGCAGCTAAACCGTAGCATGTGCGTAGAACATCGTAGAACAGTCGAGGATATTCGTAGTGATTCGTGATAAAAAATAAACCACGATTGGCCACGGAAGGCCACTTAAGGCCACAAATACCTACAAGATGGCGCTACGACTTTGCGCGATTGAGTTACGATCGCACTGCGACTGCCCTAAATCGTAGCACCGCCACGACAGTTTTGAACTGTTCAAAATTGTCGGGGGAGTTTGCCGACCAGCCAAGATTCATCACGACTCATCAAGATGCATCAGGGTTCACCAAGATGCCGCTACGAGTATGTCCACGAATCACCCGGATTTTGTGAATCGTGGGCTATCGTCGTTAAAATCGGTACAGTGTGACCTATAGGCTTTATATAATGGTCACTTCGTGGCGAAGCTTAGGCTTCAACAGTTTGTCCAGTTTCTGCAGTCTGTCGAGTCATGCCAAAGCTCCTTTCAGCCTATTGAGTTTTTCAAGAAGTATTACAAAGAAGAAAATACAGTTAATGGTTTAATAGTGACAATATAAATACTACCGGGAAAACGTATCAATCAACGGAAAATATTTACAAAATACGCCTGACATTATTTCAAACAAGACAATTCCTGTCTTTTTCACATACAAGCCATTATAATAATTTGCGTTTTCTTCGTTAACACCTTGGGCACGGTATTTTACGGGAGACGTCGGGGTGTCGCGGCGGTTCTGGCAGCCAAATCGAACCGGTACAATGTGTTTGTGCAATCAAGCGTATCATAAACAATAATCCAACAATGGATTGAAACTGCACAAACATCGGCCAGTGGCGTCATCCGGCCTGGCATGGTGACACTGGTTTTGTTTGCGCCCACAGGTTTTAACTCGACGAAACTTGTCTCATATGAAGAGACATAAACAACAAACCGTTGTGCACAATGGATATGTGTACATGTAGTTACAACATCAATGTCCAAAACGTTGGACAAAACGTGGCAGGTTTATATACAACCGACAAATTCTCGGGAAAAGTTGTCGTTCAGTGTATAAATAGAGCTTTTTACGGACAGCCCGGATATAATGTTGTGAAGGTAGGCCTATATGTTTCACTGAAACTGCATTGTAAACCAGTGTGCCTTAAATTTTGTGAATGGTTGATTGATGATTACCGTACCCACTGTTATACATTGCTTTAGATTCAGACTACCGCCTGCTCCAGTCACTCGGACATCAAGACAATATGTGGAGAAAGTAAAATGTCTCTAGTTAAGTGTTTGTAAGTTTGATGACTTCAGTTGTTTCGCGGCCCCGCATAGTGGCCGGCAGGAGCCTAGCACAGGCCTGTCTAAAGTTCTTGTTCATCGCCACATAGACGATTGGGTTGAGACAGCTGCTGAACCAGACGCACATCCCACAGTAGAAATGGAACGTCATGTTATGGACCTGCGGATCCACCAGGGTGGCCATTATGTACGGCACGTAACAGGCAATGAAGACCAGGAAGATGCAGAGCATCATCTTAGTGTACTGGATGTCCTCCCGGAAGGCCGCCTTCTGCTGCCGTCTAGTGGAGCTTGTCCCTGTTTCCGTTGCAGCAGATACCTCGTCGCCCAGCTCCACCCGCATCTTACGCACCCGCTTGTGGTTCACGCAGACGGTGTGGAGTATCCGGAGATAGCAGAAGGCGATGGAGACGGTCGGGATGATCAGCGCGGAGATCATGAAGAACATGCTGTAGCCGGAGTTACTCCCCCCGCGGAGGAAGGTGCACGTCAGGGTCTTAGGCTCGTAGCCTAACCGTCCCCAGATCCCCGTGATTGGCGGGAGGAGGAACACGAATGGTAGGAGCCAGCATGCCAGGATCATCAAAATCGCACGCCGCTTGATCGTGAACAGTTTCCCGTACAACGGGGATTGGGTGATCTTTAGGTAACGACCGAACGCAGTACCAGCAAGTGACATGATGGTCGCGCCAACGAAAGTGAACATAAACAATGGATGGATCTGGCAGAAGATGGGGCCGAAGAGCCAGGCATTGCTGTAGAAAGTGGTCAGGAGAACAGGCAGCACGATGGAGCAGTACAGCAGGTCCGAGACACTCAGACTGATAATGAAGAGATTAGTAGGCGTGCGAAGGACCGGGGTCCGTGCCACGACCACGATGGTCATGATATTGCCGAAGAAACCCAGCGCGTCTACTGGTATCCCGACCACTAACGTTGAATATTGCACTAACGGGGAGTACTTTCTCGGTATAGGAAAGTCAGCCATATCGCAATCGTGAAATGCCGTCGTCATATTCAGATCCTCGAAGGTGTCGTTCTCAAAAGGTGGAGCTTCCATTTTCTCGAATACAAAGTATCCTTGCGGATTAAAGTACAATGGCTTTTGTGAATTAATTCGTATTAGGAAACCAACGCTATGTTGCACGTACGTGCTGGCGCGCTTAATCAATACATTTTTGCGCCACACAAACTGCCTAGTGAAATTATTTGACGTGAGCGTGTGAAAGAGGCAGGTGAAGTCCGCAAAAATAATCCAGACTCCAGACTGTATATGTAAATCGTAATTAGCGTTCAAGTCCGTTGCACAGGTGTTGCATGGGTGGGTGTCTCACGCCCTTGCCAAGTTTAATTAACTTCCGCTCTTTTGATGTTGTGCTTTCGCGCTTCGATTTGTTTTCGAGACACGATTCACCAAGGCAACATTCTGCTCTCGCACCTCTCCACACTTTGTTCACACTGGTTCACACTTTGTCGGTGCATTTCGCCCACCACACAGTAAGAGAATACACCGTGTCACCAAACTAGTTCGTTCTCAAATTCGTTTTAGCTGATAACTGTGGCCGAGAAATTAAACAAGTCTTGGTCCTGGAGTTTAAGCCGGAATGGCAAGACGTTTCCGCTACTGCACTGATAGTTTCAAGAATTCCCACTCTCATTGAACTCGCATTTTTTCATACAAAAATCATTGTCTGATGTGTCGCAGTTGTTTTCCAATCTCAGACCATACAAGCATCAGTTCATTGTATCCGTTTTCCGCAGGCATGTACAAATTGTCGCGTTGGCTTTTCGTGTCGCGTTCCCAACCACATGAAAGAATTGACTTGGTTTAACCACCCATGAGCTCATACACTGCACGCACTGTTCCAGTCCAATATCAGATAACTGATGAAACACCGCGTGGCAATACTGCGAAGCTCCACTTGGTACCACCGCTGTCATTGAATGCAAGCAGTGCGTTCGTGAAGTTCGATGGTTTCTCCTCAGCTGATATGCAGATTTTGTTGAATCACCGAATATGCGGGTTAGTTTTTCCCCACCACGGGCATGTGGTCACGTGGTTTATTCTCAGCCAATGGACATGATCGGTTTCACCGAGCGTCCATCGGACAGAAGAGAGAAGGCTAAATTAAATCAAGGCCTTGGCATATACGAAATGATTTTGCGCGCTAGTGGAAGATATTCATGTGGAAATTGCAATTTTGTTGATTACCGGAAAAAAAATGATCAAACATGTGATTATGTTCTGAATCGCACGTGCAGTTTGGAGGTTTAATAAATGTCTTTCCACTGACCTCGGCTTCTCAAACGAGCTCCATGGACACAATTCGTTGTGGAGAAGAATCCCCTCCCCCTCCTTTCCCCAATATTGACAACGAACAGCACAAATGAGATTACGCACCTTGAAAACTGTTTCGGCACAAAACATGACAAAGATAAAAGGTTGATGTTGATTTGTTTTAATAACGAAGAAAAATGTTGAGAATTATCTCAAGGAATGTCGTTTGCTATTTTAGTGGCGTATAATCATTAAAAACAAATTCATTAGGGGGGGGGGGACCACAGAATTATCACTTTTATCAATTGATAATTCCAATGGATATTCAGCTCATCCGTTACTTGTGCATCACTGATAAAAGCACTGTGAAAACGAAACAGGTAATTCGAAACTAAAATAGTTTAAAACAAATATTTTCTAATTTCCATCATTACCGACGCAAATTCCATCTTGACACTGATTACGTGGTACTCGCTGCTACATTAGATTCGAATCGTCCAGCCGACACCGGCAAGCTCGGTGGTGGAGTGGATAAGACGAAGTAAGCAGGAAGTCGTGGGTTCGAGTACCGCCAAAGTGTAAGCCTGTGAATTGTTTTCCCACAGACTCTCAGAAAGCACTGCACAATGAGGGTTTTATACACTACGTCGAGAAAGGTCAAAAATATCTCTTCTAATTTACACCACCCCCCGACGCAAATTCTATATTCACACATTTTTCAGAATGGGTAACTTTAACATCAAAGGGAGTGTCTTGGATTCGCTCCATCCGGCTGCAAAGAGCGTTTTTCCGAAACGTATTATAGAACAAATATGTAAAAAGTAGAATATACCGGGTAATGATTTACAATACGCCACCCTTTCCATTGATCGTGAGCCTCATCTTTTCTGAAATTCGTAAGTGCACAAACATTGAAAGTCGTGCTTAGACGTACTTCAGCCACTATAAAGGTCTCAGTATTAATTTGTTCCTATACCTCCAATGGTTTATTCGCGTTTATGCCTTCTCATCCCAAGCGTGGCTCATCGAGTACGTCGGGACCGTCAGCGTTAGAATTTACTGCTGGAAATATGTCCGGGGGCCAAAAGCTATTTTTTCCTCCGTAAATGTTTAACAATTATTTGTTTGATTTGGCGAAAGTATGGAAAGGGATATGAGGACCAAAACAACTGTCGTAAACAATATAGGGGCATATTTGACATATATAGCACATATACCACGCTGGGTGAACAAAAACTGATTGCATAATGCGTGTTTACTGTTTAAACAAGATTTTACACACGATTGTCCTCATCTTAAATTTTTTTCTCGTCCGTTTCGTGTCAAATGACGGAAGAAACAGCCACAAAATACTGAAGGACAGGGAGCTAAAAAATCTAATGATTGTATCTGAATTGTTGGAAATCCGGAGACGTGACTTAATTTGATTAAGGCCTGTGAGAAGCTTCCAAAATATTCCCTTTTAACTATCGTTTCCCATCAGTCACGTTCGAAGGCTTTGCATGTATTACAGGCTAAATTGGGGACTAATTGCAGATAATTGATTCTTAGCCAAGATTTTTTTTTTTTTTTTACTTTTTACTTAAAAATCAACCACGATCGTTCTCTATAATTTCGAAAAATGAAGGAAAATGTACAGTTAAAGATGAACGTGTTTTTTAGATTGTCCACGCGATGTCATCGATTTTCACCTCTCACGTTTGATTCATTTGGTTCGTACTCTTCTGCAAAAGGGTTCATTAAGAGAAAACAAGTATCCTCTTCACACTATGCTCTTACCCGGGTAATTGCCGGGTTAACGAAAAATTTAACCCGGCAATTACCCGGGTAATGTGGAGCGTTCCCATTCTCCGGGTTAGAAATTATCCGGGTTAACTGCCCCAAAACCCCACTTACCCGGGTAATTTCTAACCCTGCTCGCGAGGTGGGTTAACCCACCAATCTCGGGGTTAACGACGACCTTGAGACGATTCTCCGGGTTACCATCAGTAGTGTGAATGCTCGCCGGGTTTTCTTCTACCCGGGTAGGTACGTGGGTGGGTGCGTGCGCTTTGTCGTGTTTTATCGGCCAACTTTGCGAAGGTGACGTAATTTATTAGTACGGCCGCCGTGGCTGGTACTTCGCCTTAATAAGTTTATTTTTACGTATACTCAATGAAAGGCACCAGTCTTCCGTAGATGATGCCTCGTCTTAATAAGTACATTTTACATACACTTAATGTAAGGCACCAGTCTAGACCGCACAGTTGAAGGATGACTAGACTTGAAATCAAGTCGGTAATTGGTCGGCATTAGTCCGACTGCACCACCCCGCGTATTATAATACTTTATACTCCGCACTTTGCAGGGGTTACGTGTAGCGAGCGGTATAATAACATGTGGGAACGTTCGTGCAACCTTGGCCCCAAGATGCGTGTGTGTCGACTGTCCAATTACTGACCGGTATGAAGGAAAGAAGACATGTCGGAACTTCACGAAAGGCGGGCATATTATTGTGTACCGCGCTGGTAAATGCGGCGCCTGCAGACAAAACACGACTGTCTAAACGACTTGTCTTCAAGTCTAAAGGATGACGCGTGCACGCTACATGTACCATGCCAATGCTGATCTGATTTTTTTTGGCTTTTCCGACACTTCCAGTCGGAAAAGGCCTTGTTTTTGTTCTGATTTTTTTGGCTTTTCCGAAAATTTTTCGGAAAAGGCTTTGTTTTTGTTCTGATTTTTTTTTTTCTTCTTCTTTTAGTTCCGACCAAAATCCCATAGACTTTGCACACGAATTTTGTCGGCGGCACTTTAGGTCTTAAAAAACCTCAGATCTTAACCAAACTTACCTCAAACATAGACCCTATGCTGAAATTGCATGTCGAAGAGTGACGTCATGATGACGTCATCACGTGTCACGTGACGTCATCTTAAAAGTGCGTTTTTCAAGGGCCCATATCTAGAGAACGGTAGGTCCGATTTCCTTTAAACCTGGTATGTTGGTAGGCTAGCTCGTGTTATATATGAAAATTGAGGTGACGTCATGGTGACGTCATCATACGATTTTATAGTAATTTTTAAGTTTTTGAACTTCAAAGTTTCTTAAAGCCATATCTCATCAACAGAACATGCTAAATTCAAAATTCTTTTTGTAATAGCTTTGTTAGCTCCTATATTCTTTCACATAAATGTGAAAAATGTGTGACGTCATCATGACGTCATCAAAAATATGCTTTTTTGAAACACATATAAGGGTAGGGACGATCGTCATAAAAATTAGTGTGCAGGTAGATAATGCTACTAGGATGTTAAATCCGAGGTGACGTCATGATGACGTCATCGGCTGATTTTCTATGAATTTTTAGTTCTATCCCAAATCCCATAGACTTTGTACACGAATTTTGTACGGGACACTTTGGTCACTAAACAACATCAGATCTTAATCAAACTTAACACAAACAGGGACCCTAAGCTGAAAATGTATGCCAAAACGTGACGTCATGATGACGTCATCACGTGTCATGTGACGTCATCTTAAAGGTGAATTTTGGAAGGGCCCATATCTAGAGAACGGTAGGTCCGATTGCCTTCAAACCAGGTATGTTGGTATGGTAGATCGTGTTATAGATGAAAATTGAGGTGACGTCATGATGACGTCATCATACGATTTTACAGTAATATTAAAGTTTTTGAACTTCAAAGTTTCTTAAAGCCATATCTCATCAACAGAACATGCTAAATTCAAAATTCTTTTTGTAATAGCTTTGTTAGCTCCTATATTCTTTCACATAAATGTGAAAAATGTGTGACGTCATCATGACGTCATCAAAAATATGCTTTTTGAAACACATATAAGGGTAGGGACGATCGTTATAAAAATTAGTGTGCAGGTAGATAATGCTACTAGGATGTTAAATCCGAGGTGACGTCATGATGACGTCATCGGCTGATTTTCTATGAATTTTTAGTTCTATCCCAAATCCCATAGACTTTGTACACGAATTTTGTACGGGACACTTTGGTCACTAAACAACATCAGATCTTAATCAAACTTAACACAAACAGGGACCCTATGCTGAAAATGTATGCCAAAACGTGACGTCATGATGACGTCATCACGTGTCATGTGACGTCATCTTAAAGGTGCATTTTGGAAGGGCCCATATCTAGAGAACGGTAGGTCCGATTGCCTTCAAACCAGGTATGTTGGTATGGTAGATCGTGTTATAGATGAAAATTGAGGTGACGTCATGATGACGTCATCATACGATTTTACAGTAATATTTAAGTTTTTGAACTTCAAAGTTTCTTAAAGCCATATCTCATCAACAGAACATGCTAAATTCAAAATTCTTTTTGTAATAGCTTTGTTAGCTCCTATATTCTTTCACATAAATGTGAAAAATGTGTGACGTCATCATGACGTCATCAAAAATATGCTTTTTTGAAACACATATAAGGGTAGGGACGATCGTTATAAAAATTAGTGGGCAGGTAGATAGTGCTACTAGCATGTTAAATCCGAGGTGACGTCATGATGACGTCATCGGCTGATTTTCTATGATTATTTTAGTTCTATCCCAAATCCCATAGACTTTGTACACGAATTTTGTACGGGACACTTTGGTCACTAAGCAACATCAGATCTTAATCAGGCTTAACACAAACAGAGACCCTAAGCTGAAAATGTATGCCGAAACGTGACGTCATGATGACGTCATCACGTGTCATGTGACGTCATCTTAAATGTGCATTTTTCAAGGGCCCATATCTAGAGAACGGTAGGTCCGATTGCCTTCAAACCAGGTATGTTGGTATGGTAGCTCGTGTTATACATAAAAATTGAGGTGACGTCATGATGACGTCATCATACGATTTTACAGTAATATTAAAGTTTTTCAACTTCAAAGTTTCTTAAAGCCATATCTCACCAACAGAACATGCTAAATTCAAAATTCTTTTTGTAATAGCTTTGTTAGCTCCTATATTCTTTCACATACATTTGAAAAATGTGTGACGTCATCATGACGTCATCAAAAATGTGCATTTCTGAAACACACATAAGGGTACGTCCGATCGTCATAAAAATTGGTGGGTAGGTAGATAGTGCCACTAGCATGCAAAATCCGAAGTGACGTCATGATGACGTCATCGGCTGATTTTTTATGAATTTGTAAATGTTTCAAATTTCATTGTACTCTTAAAATTTTGCACTTCTTCAAATGCCATGAACTTCAAACTTGGCATATGCATTGACTATCTACTCGAGATGGGTGCCGAATCATGACGTCATGATGACGTCATCACATGTCACGTGACGTCATCTTAAATTTGCATTTTTGAAGGCCCTATATCTATTTTTTTTCTGCTTCTTATTTTAGTTCTATCCCAAATCCCATAGACTTTGTGCATAGATTTTCTGATCGGCACTTTTGTCATCAAACAACATCGAATCTTAGTCAGAGTTAGCATAGGTATAGACCCTGATGCAAAGTCGTGCCGCGAAGAGTGACGTCATAATGACGTCTTCGTGTGGCATGTAACATGAACTTAAAGGTCAAGTTTGGAGTACGAAATGTTAATCATAAAATAATCTCAGATCTTAAACTTAGCAAAGACATAGACCTTCTGATACTTTATGTTAAATAAAAAAGAAAAAAAGGAAAAGCCATGCGTATGTTTACAACAGACGCACATTTTTTGGCGTTTCCGCTACAGCAGGAAAGCCTTTGTTTTTGTTCTGTTCACGCGATTGTGTAGTTTACACTTTCGCCCAGGCATGAACACAATCTACTTGAAAATTGTTCGTTTTGCCACATTCAGAACAAAGGGCCACGTCGAAGAACATCTGCAGGTTTTTTTTTGGAGTGAAATCGTTATCTAAGAGGTAACAAAATACGTGATTGCGCAATACCCAGCTTTACACGGATATATAGCTGGTGGGAGAGTAGTTGACCGAGCCAAAACGTGACACAACGTAAGAAAATCGTATTTTCCGCCTTAAAAAACCTTTCCAAATCACAAAAGCACGTGTCATTGGGATTCAGAGAAGTCTACTTTAGTAACAAAAAAAGGCTTTTGGAATAATCAAATACTCCAGAAGCTAACATGAACACAATTAATACAGAAATCCTAAACTACACAATACCCACTATTTTGGTTTCTTCTTAAACACGAATTTTGTCTGCGGCACTTTGGTCACTAAACAACATCAGATCTTAAGCAAACTTAACCCAAACATAGACCCTAATCTGAAATTGTGTGCCGAACAGTGATGTCACGATGACATCATTATGTGTTACGTGATGTCATCTTAAAGGCTCATTTTTCAAGGGCCCATATCAAGAGAACCGTAAGTCCAATTGCATTCAAACCTGGTATGTTGCTAAACAAGTACATGTTATAAATCAAAATTGAGGTGACGTCATAATGACGTCATCATCTGATTTTTATGGTAATTTCAAAATTTTAACGTTAAAGATTCTTAAAACCATATCTCATCAACAGAACATGTTCAATTCAAAATTCCTTTTGTAATAGCTTTGTTAGCTCGTACATTCTTTTATATAAATGCGAAAAATTACTGAAGTCATAATGACGTCATTAAAGGCATGATTTCTTGAAAGACATAAGGATAGACCATGTCTAATCGTCACGAAACTTGGTGGTTAGGTAGATTTGTCACTAGTTTACAAAATTCGAAGTGACATCATAAAAACATATGGAAAAGCCCTATGTTCTTAAAAACATAGACCTCTAGTTTTTTCTTCTTCTTCTTCTTCTTTTAGTTCCGACCAAAATCCCATAGACTTTGTACACGAATTTAGTCGGTGGCACTTTAGGTCTTAAAAAACCTCAGATCTTAACCAAACTTACCTCAAACATAGACCCTAAGCTGACATATTGCGTCGAAGAGTGACGTCATGATGACGTCATCAAGTGATTTTGTATGAATTTTTGAATTTTTAAAATCGTAACATTCTTTTTAATATATCTAGCGAACAAAACAAGATATTTTCAAAATTCTTTTTGTTATAGCTTTGGTATGTCTCAAAGATATGTCTTAAAAGGGAAAAATTGTGTGACGTCATGATGACGTTATCAAAAATTTGTTTGTTTTTTTACGCATGCCAGGGTCGGTCCGATTATAAAAATGTATACATTGAATTTTTCTCTCCCTAATTCCAAAATTTCATGATCGTGGCTCACTCAAGTAAGAAATAACAGCCATTTGAATATTTAGACCAAATTCAATATAACACAAAGGAATTCTGGGAAGGGCGGATAACCATGGCTTAAATGTACATGCTGTTTATAAAAAGGGTTGATTTATAGTCTTTTTTCAAGTCGCTAATCACAGGTAGCTGTGGACGGTGGTATCCGAAACCGTGCGTAACGTTTCGCTAACTTCCTAATCATGCAGAATCAAGCCTAACAAAGTACGTACATACGCTGCAGATGCCAAATTTCCACACACGTATAGTCTGCAACAACAACAAAATCTATCCGTACATGCGAGATTCGCCGTTTAGAGCTGGAAGGACTTACATTGGGTTCACAGCGGTTTTTGTTTGGAGCGCCGACATCTTCCGTTTCCCTGAATATATCAACCAAACACTCACCCAAAATGCAGAGTAGTCATTCATGCAGCGACTGATCCCCTCAAAATGAGAATACGATCAAGTTAAACCCGAAAAAACATTTTTCGTGCAACCCGGAGCATGCACAAACGAGCTGTGCATATATTATAGTAGCGGATTCTTAAACATGACATGGATACATGTTTGCGTATATCGGCCAGCGGCACTGTGCGCGCCTTGGGGCTCAACGGGTGCCTCTTGGAGTTGGACGTGAAATTCGACTTTTCGTCTGGCTCGTATTTGAACCTTAGTGTCTGCACCTTAATCCTCGAACTCTACTTGTATCTCAAGTGACGTATCTATCATTTTGGATGCTGTTGTAAGGGTGAAACCGGATGCTTTTGTTGAGACTTCAGATACATATTCAGAAAAACCACACGATCACTGCAGACGACCTTAGACGCTACTATGGGCAGATCATGTCCAAACGTTTAAAAAGGCGATAGAGGGTCCAATCATGGAGGAAGTTCAGTAGGACAGCAACATGTTTCAATTTGGTGGTCCAGATATTCAGGTAAGCATGTCGAAAATTGCGAGATTTTACTTTAATATTCCGCACCAGCATGGTTCAGAAGCAGCGAAATCTTGGAAAATAAACCAACCCTGCTTGTCTAAATATGTGGCACTACGTGTTATTTTTAAAGATTTATCTCCTAAATATTTGTGAAATATGAGATAGAAATTTACATAGTACAAAATATATATATGAACACTCTACATGTACATTACTAAAAGAAATTTGTGACCATACACTGCCAATAATACATGTAGGCCTAAAGTCAAAACAAATTAACATGTTTTTCCTCTATTTAGCAGTGCAAATTCTCCAACAAAAGCCTCAAATTTATGTGATTACACAATTCTGAACATGAATAATTGCAGATAAATGCTTTGACATGTTGGACAGACATTTTCAACACAACTTGAACAAGTTGTTGTTGGGGAGTGAGTTATGCCCCTATACTAGTCTTGTCTCAGAAAAGTTACAACCCAGTCTGCAAGTATAGGGCCTACATGTAGTACATCTGTACAAATTATAAACCCAACCAGCTAGTCAGAAACAGCGAAATCTTGGAAATTAACCAACCCTGCTTGTCTAAATATGTGCCACAACCTGTTACTTCAAGATTTATCTCCTAAATATTTGTGGAAAATAAGACACAAATTTACTGTACATGTATGTGAACACTGTAGTGAAAATTCCCCAACAAAATTACACAATTCTGAGGAGAGATTTTACTTTAATACCCCTACCAGCATGGGTCAGAAACACAGAAATCTTGGGAAATAACCAACCCTGTTTGTCTAAGTATGTGGCACAACTTATTTCAAGATTTATTTCCTAAAGATTTGTGGAAAATGAGACAGAAATTTGCATATGTACATGTACATGTACATGTATGTAAACACTGTAGTACATGTACATTAATTTCTGACCAGACACTGCCAAGAATAATTAGGCTATGTATAGTGAACACAAACTGTTTTCCTCTATTTAGCAGTGAAAATTCCCCAACAAAAGCCTCCAACTAAAGGTTGTGCCATATGATGACACGATTATGAAGAGAGATTTTACTTTCAAACCCCCACCAACTGAATAAACTGAAGAGTTTGATGTCTAAAATACAAACATTGTCACGTATAATACTGCAATATTTTAGCAATGCTTTGCCATGTTGCATATGCATTTTCAACGCAACTTTAAAAAGTTGTTTTCGGGGAGTGAGATATGCCCCTACTTGTCTCAGAGAAGTTAATTATTATTATTATACACAGCCTAGTCTGCAAGTTGGGCCTGGGGGCATGCACGTATCTGTACAAATTATAAACCCAACCAGCTCACCCTGAACCCCAAATAAAAAACCCAAAACACAACACATGAATAAAATATAGAAATACACAGGGGACAATCTTTATTGTTCCTTATTTCAGATTTGATGACAGCATGTACATTTGTCAGTGAAGATGGCAGTGGATCAAACAGAATTGAGCTGCAGTACCTAACTTTTGCCATATCTTAAGAACTTTATTCAACACTTTCTTTAACCCTAACTCCCTAGGGTGTGTGGAAAATCATATTAAAATTGGAGGATTCAGGACTGTTAGGGTTAATAAACCACCTTTTGTGTACTTACAGACAGCAATATTGAACAAATGGAAGTCAGACTTTTGCAAATGAAATTTACAGTGATATGGTACAAATAAGCGATGGGTTTCACATGTAACATTGACACCAGTGTCCATGTTACATGGAAAATCCACAAAAAATCATATTTTATGCCTCATATTTACTGAAGAGGTCTGATTTTCATATCTTTTCATTAGAGATGTATATCCTTAACTAGTTCATAAAATGCAGACATGTTCAAGGCAAATCAATGGAAATATGTCAGAAAATGTGTTTTTGTTTCACATGTAACACGAACACCATATATTTTTCATTTACGGAATGACCCATAAGCCTATATCTACCAGCTTTCTTAGAAGAGTCGCAAGTTTCATACCCTAATAAGACCTACTTATAAGTTTATAAAATTAGTAACAATTAGACAAATTAATAAAAGCAGAGAGAATATAATGACATTTTAAGGTACTGGTTTCACGTGTAACAGGACACCAAATTTGGAGGAATGTCACACATTTTGACATATCTTCATCGAGTGTGAAAAAACAATCCAAAGAATCCTTTATTGGACTTGTGAAACTACTAATTGCAAGTGTGCATGAACAACGTATCCAGATCAGGGAAAACTGATAAAGGTAGAAAATGTATATTTTAGGGTTTAAACATTGCCCTTTTTTGCAAAATGTCACACTTTATGTACCCAACTTCATGGAATGAACCACATCCATGTAGGTTTAACTCAATACACGTAAGCTCAATGTAATGTGGGCACATAAACATGATATAATTGAAAACAAGATTAGAGATGGTAGCTGAATATTAAACCTAATCATGTAAATGATATCTTAACCATAAAAGTCCTCAATTCTCAGTAGATGATTTTTCACACACCCTAGGAGATTATTAGGGTAATGGTTTGTATGCAATCTGTTTAGACTATAAGAAAATAAATTTTAAAAGAAAACAAAGCAGACAGTACATACCTACATGTTGATATTTAATGGTAGCCGCATTAAATAGTTTTATTCCACCATGATTGTGTGCAGGGGGGGGGGGGGGGGGGTCCTGTTATCAACTTGGATGAGAAATGTGCAGTATGGTGATGATGCTGTAACTTATAATACCACAGAGATTTTAAGACAAACAATTCTTTTAAATATTATATTACTGAAAAGAGTAAATAGAATTAGAAATAGAATGAGGGCCAATAGTAGTCATGTTAGGTTAACCCTATTGTGGATTTTTGTTGATTTAATTTTTTTGTCATTTTGGAGGACAATTTCAGTTAAAAGTTGTGACCATTATTGCTAAATTGCTAATTTTATAATTGAAAATTTGAGCCTAATATATTTCAGATCAATTTGTTATAAATATAAAAATAATGTTATGAGTCATTTAAAATAGTAACAATAAACAAACACCAATTATTATAGAAAATTAAATGATCAAAACTAAATAAAAACAAATTAAAGCCAGTGGCAGCACTGACAGAAAATTGGGCATTGCAAATAGCGTCGCCAATGCCGGTTCGCGTGAATCTCTCTACTAACGTGCTAGCTCCATGTGTCTGCTGTATGTGATTTAGCCATTTACTATCTTTCTTCTTTCTATCCTTTTCTGTCTTCTTTGCTGATGGAAGCTGTTAGTGCCACAGCCATTGTGTACATCTTATAATATATCATCTTATCTTCTTCTTTTTTTATTAAAGTGGGTGGATCGGATGGCTGTAATGGGAGGAGGGCATTATTAATTAACACTTATTTTCAAAAGCTAACAAATGGTTAGCCCCATATCAGGGGTTTATCAGTACCATAATACCAAACAACTTTTCTCTACAAAATGATATTAAATGTCATGGAAATTTAGTCTTGGAAAGTCATGGAAAGGTCATGGAATTTGGTTTTCAGATTTCTGTGGGAACCCTGACTTGACTTTTAATGATGGTCATCACATGTCACGTGACGTCATCTTAAAGGGGCATTTTTCGAAGCCATATATCTATGGAAGTACAAGTCCGATTAAGTTGATACGTGGTATATAGATAGGCCAGCATGTGTTACAGATGGAAATTGATGTGACGTGAAGATGACGTCATCATACGATTTTATAGTAATTGTTAAGTTTTTGAACTTCAAAGTTTCTTCAAGCCATATCTCACCAACAGAACATGCTAAATTCAAAATTCTTTTTGTAATAGCTTTGTTAGCTCCTATATTCTTTCACATAAATGTGAACAAGTGTAACGTCATCATGACGTCATCAAAAATAGGCTTTTTTTAAACACATATAAGGGTAGGTCTGATCGTCATAAAAGTTAGTGGGTAGGTAGATGGTGCCACTAGCATGTAGAATCCGAGGTGACGTCATGATGACGTCGTCTGTTGATTTTCTATGAATTTTTAAATGTTTCAAATTTCATTGTACTCTTTGGAACCTAAGTAAAGTTTCTTAGTCATATATCTCATTAACAGAATATTTGAAATTCGTTTTGTAATAGGTTTGTTAGCCCATACATTCTTTCATATTAATGTCAAAAAGTGTGACGTCATCATGACGTCATCATGACGTCATCAAAATGTGCTTTTTGAAAACATAAGGGTACATATATCCAATAATCATAACAATTGGTGGGTGGGTAGATGTTGTCGCTAGCATGTGAAATTCGAAGTAATCTTAGGATGACGTCATCGGCTGTTTTTCTATGATTTTTTTTTTAATGTTTCTAATTTCATTGTACATACTCTCAAAATTGTACATTGTCATTGATCAGATTGACTCCAATCTATACACAGGCCAAGAGCACACACTGAGGTGATGTGTTATTGAGGTGATGTCATGATGACCATCATATGATGTATATATAATTTGTTTTGAGGTTTTGAAATTTTAAGCCATATCTCATCAACAGAATATAATATATTCGAAATTCCTTTTTGTAATCAATTCATTAGGTCAAAGTTATGGATGTGAAAATGTGTAACATCATCCCGACGTCATCAAAATGCCCTTTTAAAAAACACATAAGGGTAAGTCGGATCGTTATGAAAATTGGTAAAATCTGAAGTGACGTGATCGGCTGATTTTCTAGGAATTTTTCTGTTTCATACCCTAATAAGACCTACTTATAAGTTTATAAAATTAGTAACAATTAGACAAATTAATAAAAGCAGAGAGAATATAATGACATTTTAAGGTACTGGTTTCACGTGTAACAGGACACCAAATTTGGAGGAATGTCACACATTTTGACAATATATCTTCATCGAGTGTGAAAAAACAATCCAAACAATCCTTTATTGGACTTGTGAAACTACTAATTGCAAGTGTGCATGAACAACGTATCCAGATCAAGGAAAACTGATAAAGGTAGCAAAAATAAATTTTAGGGTTTAAACATTGCCCTTTTTGGCAAAATGTCACACTTTATGTACCCAACTTCATGGAATGAACCACATTCATGTAGGTTTAACTCAATACACGTAAGCTCAATGTAATGTGGGCACATAAACATGATATAATTGAAAACAAGATTAGAGATGGTAGCTGAATATTAAACCTATTCATGTAAATGATATCTTAACCATAAAAGTCCTCAATTCTCAGTAGATGATTTTTCACACACCCTAGGAGATTATTAGGGTAATGGTTTGTATGCAATCTGTTTAGACTATAAGAAAATAAACTTTAAAAGAAAACAAAGCAGACAGTACATACCTACATGTTGATATTTAATGGTAGCCGCATTAAATAGTTTTATTCCACCATGATTGTGTGCAGGGGGGGGGGGTCCTGTTATCAACTTGGATGAGAAATGTGCAGTGTGGTGATGATGCTGTAACTTATAATACCACAGAGATTTTAAGACAAACAATTCTTTTAAATATTATATTACTGAAAAGAGTAAATAGAATTAGAAATAGAATGAGGGCCAATAGTAGTCATGTTAGGTTAACCCTATTGTGGATTATTGTTGATTTAATTTTTTTGACATTTTGGAGGACAATTTCAGTTAAAAGTTGTGACCATTATTGTTAAATTGCTAATTTTATAATTGAAAATTTGAGCCTAATTTATTTCTGATCAATTTGTTATAAATATAAAAATAATGTTATGAGTCATTTAAAATAGTAACAATAAACAAACACCAATTATTATAGAAAATTGAATGATCAAAACTAAATAAAAACAAATAAAAGCCAGTCGCAGCACTGACAGAAAATTGGGCATTGCAAATAGCGTCGCCAATGCCGGTTCGCGTGAATCTCTCTACTAACGTGCTAGCTCCATGTGTCTGCTGTATGTGATTTAGCCATTTACTATCTTTCTCCTTTCTATCTTTTTTCTGTCTTCTTTGCTGATGGTAGCTGTTAGTGCCACAGCCATTATGTACATCTTATAATATATCATCTTATCTTCTTCTTTTTTATTAAAGTGGGTGGATCGAATGGCTGTAATGGGAGGAGGGCATTATTAAATAACACTTATTTTCAAAAGCTAACAAATGGTTAGCCCCATATCAGGGGTTTATCAGTACCATAATACCAAACAACTTTTCTCTGCAAAATGATATTAAATGTCATGGAAATTTAGTCTTGGAAAGTCATGGAAAGGTCATGGAATTTGGTTTTCAGATTTCTGTGGGAACCCTCACTTGACTTTTAATGATGGTCATCACATGTCACGTGACGTCATCTTAAAGGGGCATTTTTCGAAGCCATACATCTACAAAAGTACAAGTTCGATTAAGTTGAAAAGTAAAATCTAGGTAGCCCAGTAGGTTTATAAATAAAAATTAACATGACATTATGATGACATCATCACATATCACGTGACGTCATCTTAAAGGTCCAGTTTTTGAAGCCATATATCTACAAAAGTACAAGCTTCATTAAGTTGAAATGTTATATCTAGGTAGGTCTGCAGGTTTATGAATGAAAATTGACATGACATTATGATGACGTCATGACATGTCACGTGACGTCATCTTAAAGTGGCAGTTTTCAAAGCCATATATCTACAGAAGTACAAGTCCGATTAAGTTGATATGTGGTATCTAACATAATTTAAAACAAATTTTGTTTAATCACCATTGAAATCCAATCCCCGACATTATTAAACTACCACAAAATACCCTGAAACAGCTCTGTGTTTGTCCACAAACAACAAACCTCTAGTCTTATTTTAGTTCTATCCCAAACCCTATAGACTTTGTGCATAGATTTTCTGACTGGCAATTTGGTCATCAAACAACCTCGGACCTTAGTCTAAATTTGCACAGACATAGACCCTATAGCAAAGTCGTGTCTCGAAGAGTGACGTCATGATGACGTCATCCGGTGTCATATTACAAGCCATTTAAGATAAATATTTTTAATCTTTAAAATGCTATATAAAATCACCCGTGAGACCCCTGATCTTGGTTTTAGTGTCAATTGATAGTATAAACAAGGATCTTCATTTTATCTAGTGTGCGTCAAATCACGTTACCCTTCCTTCCGAACCAAACCGGAAGTGCCATATAGTTTGGAAGTGGAAAAAGATATGAACTTGCTTTCAACGATGTTAGTCTTTGCCTAGGTTGTACTTCACAAAAAAAATTGCCGGTGACGTCATAAAATGTTCAAGAGCCCTCTAGCGGCAGGTTGAATTTTTTTTAATGGATAATCAGCCGATTTAGACCTTCAAAAAGTGCTCAAAAATCAACCGCGAGAAATGTAATCCAGATATTTGCTTATAGTTAACATAGCTCCGTTCTCGAGCTTTCTGATAATGACATCACGATAAAGTCATCAGATATAGGATTACAAGCAATCAAAGATTTCTAGATTTAATCTTTGAAAATCAATATAAAATCAATCGAGAGAGATCTGATTTTGCTTTTTATGGGAACTGATAGAATAAACAAGGTCTTCATATTTGATATTACAAGCAAAATCACGTGACCTTTCCTTCCCGTTGAAACCGAAAGTGCCTCATAATTTAAAAGTGGAAAAAGATGTGAACTTGCTTTCAACGATGTTAGTCTCCGCCTAGGTTGTACTTCACAAAAAATTACCTGGACATCATAAAATGTTCGAGCGCCCTCAAGCGGCAGGTTGTAAATGTTTAAAATGAATAATCAGTCGATGTGTGTGGCGATGTTTGCTGAAAT
Source organism: Hippasteria phrygiana (assembly GCA_037893225.1). Lineage (NCBI taxonomy): Eukaryota > Metazoa > Echinodermata > Asteroidea > Valvatida > Goniasteridae > Hippasteria > Hippasteria phrygiana. The sequence goes on from JAZGUH010000413.1 coordinate 164,808, forward strand.
AACTTTATAATTGATGTATATAATCGGCTTCATGCTATAAAGAACAAGTTGAGGGAATAAAGATTGATGACGTCACCAGACCGGAAGTTGCAATGAAAATACCTTTAAACCTTAAGAAATTGCAAAAGAATCAACCGCGAGAGATATAATCCAGATATTTGCTTCAGATGGCGGAGTTAACATAGCTCTCGAGCTTTCTAATAATGACGTCACGATGACGTCATCAGATATCAGATTACAAGCAATCAAAGATTTCTGGATTTAATCTTTGAAAATCAATGGAAAATCAACCATGAGAGATCTGATTTTTGTTTTTATGGGAATTGATAGAATAATAAAAGCAAGTGGTAAAGATGAAAATTGATACGACATCACGATGACGCTATCTGACGATTTTGTGTTAATTTTTAGATTTTTGAGTTTTTAATGCAATTTGTAACCGGGACTTTTGTCATTTAACAATCTAAGGTCTTAAACTTGTCATATATATCCTATAATGAAAATTACATGACCAAGAAATAAGTCATGATGGCATAACGCTTAAAGGTCAAGTTTCGAGTAGCAAAAGACATAGAAGTGATGGAGTTTTGTGCTAAATATAACAGAAAATGGAAAAGCCCTGCGTCTGTTGGCAAGAGACGCAAGATGTCTAGTTCAATTTGCATTGCATGCGCGCTCTCGCGCCGCTCTCACTTCGCTCTTTTACGCCGACGAAACAATGGCTAGGGCAGAGATCAAGCAATGCACATTCTCCGGGTTACCATTCGCATAGTGTGAATGCGGCTACAAGTTACCCGGGTGCGCGCTGAAGCGGGTAAGCAGAATTGCAGGGTTAATTTTGTAGTATGAAACCGATTCTCCGGGTTAGTTTCTACCCGGGTAATGACAACTATACCCCGGGTAATAAATTACCCGGGTAAGTTCAGAGTAGTGTGAAACCGGTAAAGGACTGTATACTATAAGCTGGTCTGATTGGATTTATGTATGCTCAATGTATATTTTTTAAACTATCTATACAAGGTGGTTTTTAAGCAGTGAAACCTTGGCACTTTGTCTCATATGCAAGGAATCATGTGTTATTTTATTGAACTGTTTCTTTCACGTATTATTTAATAGGCATTTGTTGCACATTTTCGGACTCAATCCTTGGCTTAGTTTGGGAACACGTTTCTTTAATTCAAGGCACTGTCCTTGTAATATTAAAAGGCCGAAGACTTTGCCGTTAGCGAAGTACTTTCTATATACAGAATGATGAAAGTGTAATCAACCTACAACACACTCTCCATTCTTTTTGTATTTGTTTATGCTTTCGCTTTTTGTTTGTTTCTTTGTGTTTGGGTTGTACTGTTTGGTTTTTGTTGTTGTCTTTGTCTTTGTCTTTACTTTTAGAAGTAAACTGTTTTCTGCAGTAACAACCTCTGGTATAACTGTTTTGTTTTCTGGTAACTGTTATTATTACTTAACTCATTTGACGTAATTTGGAACTGGTTACTTTTTTTGAAGGTTAATAATGTTTGGGAACTTGATTGTTTTAAATGTTCAGAAATGTTTTCAGTTTTCTTTGGATATTTCGAGAAGAGATACAAATTTCAGAAATTCGCAAAATTCCGCTACCGCACCCCACAACTCCCCCTACCAACCCTCCCCTACCAACCCTCCCCCACCAACCCTCCCCCACCAACCCTCCCCCACCAACCCTCCCCCACCCCTGTAAAAAACTTCACCGTATTTAGTTCGATTATGATACTGAAATTAAGGGTATTAAACATTTCAGGGAATTTGACGCCGACGCTGCAGCTTTCTGTTCCCCATGCACCTGCGTTTCAAAAGGACATTGGACCGAGGGAAAAGAGGCATGAAATGGGAGATAGCGTTTGGCAGTGGTCAGCATAACAAACAAACGCAATGCAATTGCCATTATAACATACTATCTTCCAGACCGCACATTTTGGAATACCCAAGTTATTTTTGTTTGGGAAAGGTTGATAACATATGTTTTTGAGACCAAAATATTTAAAAGCATTATATAACCCCAACGAAAAACAAATGAAGAAGCAAAAATAAAATAAAAATAAACAAGGTTATAGGGGAACTTGGGGTAACTGGTCCAATAGATAAGTTTTCAGGGGATTTCTAGCATACTGCCCTCTGTATACCAAAGTGAACTATTTTGACCTTTGACATGATCTACCACTTCACTTCTCTCAGAAGAATTCTTTGAAAACGTTTTGCTAAAAAAGAAATTGAATACTCGGGATTTCTTGTAAAAGTAATGCAACTGAGCTCTCTCACGAACTTTGTTTAATTTATTCACTCTGAATGACATTTGAAAATGTTCAAAAGAAAAGTTCACATCTTTCCTGTGTCATTTTGTATCGTCTTGTGTCTATTTTAATTCTGCGATCGTGGTTGGACCACTTGCCCCATAGGTGGGGCAAGTGGTCCACGCAAATGACATTTTGTAATTAGTGTTAATTAGATTATTCAAATGGCATTATCCCCATCAACACATTAATTAAAAGATGATTGCATGTGCCATCTGACCATAGCAATTGTAAAAACTACAAGTCACAGAGCATACTTTTATTCCACAAAAATAGACCAGTTACCCCAAGTTCCCCAAGTTATGTTACGTAACCCTCCTCTCCAGAGGCTTTGGCTGTCAACATTTTTGGGAATCAGAGGAATCCTTCACCAAGCGATAGCCAACTCGACCTTTCAGCCCCGACAAATTAAAACAACACGCAGTGCCCATAATCTGCTCCTCGACGCTGCAAATTTAGCTTTGGCAGTAATAGCCGGCCAAAGACCGGTTGCCATGACAGTGCGTTTGCATTTCTAGAGAAGATGGCATGCTTCAGATTGGGTCGAATCAGGTGCACGGTCATGTACGGTTTACAGCTAGTTAACATGTCTTCTCATTAGGACCTAAAATGTAAATGAAGTCATGGAGAATATTTGAATTTAAGCTTGCCGATGATATAACAAATTCAGTTTCCAGTTCTTTTAACTGCAAAGTTTCTGTCAATTATGGCATACTTTTTGATTTTGAAATCACCCAATACAAGGCTAAAAGCCACTGTCGGTAAGGGTTACGATCAGAGTTGATAGGGTTGGCAACATTTTGAATTGCCAACCCTACCACCCTAACGGTTTTCCTGGGCCCAGATCTAAATAGAGGATAACTCTTTAACAGATTCCATAGAAATTATCCCAATTTTCAGACCTACAGACCCAGGCGGGGTAACTTACTCCAAAAAAATATTCATAGCAAATGTACACACAAAAAATCATCCATGGGTATGGTGCGTAAACTGTGCTACTTACTCGGATAAACCTGAGTAATGGACCTTTTCGACATTCTCAATGCATTGTGGGTTTGGAGGCCAAACAAACCATGTAATTTATACACAAACCTATGGCACTGTGAACCAGTCCAAATATTAATTGATTTCATGCTAAATATCTGTCATGAGTTGAGCGATACCCTTTTCACATATCTTTGCATGGAACATAAGGAAAATAAAGGAAATAATTGGGGAATCCCTCTCAGGGTACCAGTTACTGACGAATGCAAATTTCTGGAATTAGAGCAGCTAATGATGTCACATTATTAGCCAATCAGAAGAGGATTTTTGCAAGCATAACAATGAACATGTGACCAATACGACCAATCACGTCCGTTCTAATGTGCTTGCTCTTCTAATGCCAGTTGGGGTGATGCAGTTCCCATGATGCTTTGAATTGAGAATGTCAAAAAGGTTTATTGGTTGGAAGATGCACTGGCTGGTCGTTTTATGCAAGAGTGTGCATAGCTGTTACACATTAAGTGCTTAATTAAAAGCAATTATTACTCACGCAATTATTACTCGCGCAATGTGTTTCGATTCCCGCATTGTTGTGTCAAATTGTAGTTTCATGCTCCTTTGCTGCGCTCATCCGCATGCAAAAGTTTCGTCCTAATTAGACGACCTCAATACATGTATATCGTCGATTGACGTTTGTATGTCGGCCTTTTGTATCAAGGCGAGCTTGATTTTGTCGAGTGTGATTTCTATTTGTCCACAGAATGCAAATTGGGCGATATTACCAGGTTTAGAAAGTTCCTGTGCTTCGAGTTTGTTTTTCAGTTCCTTTAACGATGAATCGTCCTTGGATTGATTTGCCGCGGACATTCTTTCGAACTTATTATCAAAATATTGTTGACATTTTTGGAATAAAACCTCCGCATTCACGGTTCCCCCGTGCGGCTCGTCTGAAGTAGACATCGCTTCGAAAACTTGACGTGTAAACAGGGTAGAAAAATTGGGCTGATACTCGACGTCAAAACGTAGGCCTGGAAGCAAAAGGCTTGGCGCTGGGTATGCATTTATATAGCAGGAGGCTTAGATATATGCTTCGATACACAAGAATGGAAAAGCCTCATTGTTCAATTACGTAACAGTGAAGGAATGCATCCGCACCCAAAACATTCCAGGGGCAGGTGGTTAACACCTTTTGGCATTTCGGCCGTTCAAACGGAACAAAACTAAATTTTACTCAGACGTGTGAGTTACACGACTTGTAAATGCGTATAAGCCCTTCTGACTCACGAGTGTGTTGTAACATGTTAAACATTGTGCATGAGTCGATTAAGGCGTAGCGTTGGTAAACCATCCCTAATGTTATGCATTTGCAGAGTCAAATTGTGGCCGACTTATTACACGAGTCATGAAACACGCCCATGTGTAAGTTGATTTTCGACGGTTAATTATCGTACCCTTCGTATGAGTTGCTTGATGCAGAAACTGCATAAATCACCTTTTGCTATATGCCTAACAGTTTTGCATCACAATATTTTAATTTTAACCTAAAATGGTTGGAACGACCAACTTATTCTGGCCTAAAGTATGTGCCATTACGTTTTGGGGAAAATTACCCGTTGTAGTCAATCAGTATTAGCAGGATAGGCCTAACTGATGAGCGTTATGATGACATCGAAGACTCAGTTGACTAATACGGGGGGAAATTCAGACCCGTCCAGCAAACAATTCTGGATCCACCCGTTAAATAAGACCATCAATCAGTCACTTAATTCTCAATATTCTTTTGAATTTCTCAAAGCGACCCAGACTCATTGCTGCTTTGGATACTGCAGACCACATCTGCAGATGTAAACTGTGGGGGATGTGATTGATGTACAGTATATTGGTCGGATTCATTGGCAACACTAATATTGGTTTGGGTATTCGGGGCTTGGGGCACGTCCAGTGAGGATAGAGACTTGAAAGCACGTACAGGCGTAACCTTAAATCCAAGATTCAATTATACGGTGTTTGGAGAGCCATTTCAATAAGTCTGAAATGGTTAGTGAGAGTAACGAAGGCTTAGGACTTTGATCTCCAATTGACCCCTGTATCTAAGGCCTGAAATTCTGACTTAATTACTCTTCGTTACTCTCGGATTTACTCCAGGTTTCTTTGGAATGCTTTAAAATACACTGCAAAAAACTGTGTGTACCCTGCAATATCTATATTGGACAAATTGATTTTTTGCAGTGCAGTTTTTGTATGTCAATTCCAAAGTGTCTTAAAGTTTGGTTGAGGTTATTTCTAGGCCAAAATTGTGCTTGAAATATTTGAATTCAATGCATACAATCAGAGGTTTTTGTGGAAACCGTTGTCTTGTGCGGAGTTGTGGCCGTGATAATTGTGTGATTGGTTGGTTACTTATTACATGTATAATACAAACTGAGGGAAGAAAAGGTTGTGGTTTCTGCCTTTCCTTTAAGGTTAAGGACTACGTATTCTGATGCCACAACCTCTAAAGGCCGGTTCATATTTCGTCGTGTGCCCGGCAGAAGGACGTAAGCGCGCTCTGATGCGTATAACACTTTCCGAGAAAATCGACTTTAAAGTTTTTGTGTTGGTATTTCTAAATTAAGAATCGCAAGAGGTTGAATTTTTGTCACGAAATTTATTAATATTTCCAATAATGCTGTGCATTTTAAAATAAAAATATTACTTATATTTAAAGTTATTTACATATTTATGCTAACGACCTTTTGCCGGGAAGTCCTTCTGCCTTAAACGTGCACCTAAGCGGCATGTGAAATGCTAACGACCTTTTGCCGGGAACAAACTTTGCTCTAAGCGCGTTTTCCGTCCCACTGAAGTGGAGAGGTGAACGCACTTGTACATTAGTATTACACGCTTACGTGCTTTTGTCGGGAACAAAAAATGCAAAACCCCCTTGCGTCCTCTTCATTCTGTTAGGCTAATTACATCAGAATGACGTAACCCTTAGAGACGAAATGTATATCGAAATAAAGATATTTCAATACTCTATCGATTACCCCCAAAACCCGAATTTGACCTTTTGACCGATTTTTCGTCCTTACGACCTTCTGCCAGGTAGGCCGACACGACGATTTAACGCGAATGTCAAAGCTTCACTCTAAGGGCCATGTCACACCAGGCAATTCACTGGTAATCAGTTCCAGGCAATCTCCACGAAGAAAAATATTCACATTTCAAATTGTTCACGTCAATTTCTTAGGAATGCTAATATATTGTCAGAAAAAAAATATCCCGTGCCACTCCAACATTCCTTTAACCTGCGGTGCTGTAAGTTGCCTGCAAGTTGCTTGTAAAAACATGCCTCGTGTGGCAAGGCCTTACAATTCCCATAAACCGGCCTTACGATTTTGAATCTTTACCAAATCCTTAAAGTCCCTGTCATCCCTCCCTCGCCCCTCCCCTCCGCCATCCCATCCTCACTGAGACTTAAGGACCAGAATCCCCTCCTGCTCCCCTATTCATATGTTGAACTTCACAAAGCCATTATAGCCCCTAACAATTCCTGTCCTTCCCACCCTATACTCTTCACCTTTCCAGTCCCACTCCCTCTGTTTCCCATTTAGAAGAATTCCAGCCATTTTTTCCCCAGTTCACCATCACAAGTATCGGCAGGCGGAGCTGGAGACAAAGAAGACCAAAGAGTAACTTCATCCAAGAAAGATGGGAAAGATACTGCAAGCCGGTCTGCCCATCACAACACCAATGAAGCTGAAGAGAGCTTGCCTGGTGATCAGGCAGCCGCTGCTGCTGCACAAACATCAGGGCAGACAGGTAGCTGGTAGAGTAAAAAACAATATATTTTGCGTCTTACCTTAAAAAAAAAAAAATCAACTTCTTTCTTCCTCTTTTTTTTTTTTTCCCATTGGATTTTGTGAATGACTGGGAAATAATTGTATACATCGATGTGTATGCAGTCAGCGCGCAGCGTACTCGATAATGAGGTGCCCGGCGACGTTTTATTTGCAGCGAGTTGACGGTCTCGGACCTACGAGAATTCACGAGGTTTTTGCGAGCGTTCGGTAGTGCCTCAAGAAAATAGATGGGAAGCCCATTTTCGCTGCAGTTTCCGGCCAACATGGAGTTGTGAGTAAACATTTGGTTCTTTCTGCATCAAATAATACAATTTTTTAACATTTTTTTCGTTGTGAAGGCTGTTTACTAGGCTTGTAAAATGAGGTATGAAAAATATAGTTTTTTCAACTACCTGCACGTTTTTGGTGATCCTGACTGTTTCGAGATATTTTGAGATGAAATTTGTCGTTTGCTGGACACTTGAAGAGTTATGCTTTCGATCCGTACTATTTCCATGTCTGCAGGTTCAACGAGCGAAAATTACAAACTTACACGGGGACATGCCTGATGTCAATGACGTCACTGTGCGTACGTGGGTGCTTATTGCGCGATGCGGCGAGAGAAAGGCATGTCGACAATATGTTCCTGTCCCGTTTCACATGATGTGGCATACATGTTTATGAAATGCAAATTTGGCTGTTATAAAAACATTTAGAATGTTTTTTTTAATGTTTCAGAGTTTCTCGGCCTAGTACTGTGAACTGGGTAACAGGACAACTCGTACCTTGGCCAACTCGTACCTTGGATTGGACAACTCGCACCTTGGACAAATCGTACCTAGGTTTGGACAACTCGTACCTTAGACCATGGAGGAATAAGACACACTCGTTTGCACAACTCGTACCTTGGACAACTCGTACCCTGTTTTAAACACGGGTTTCGATGTGTTTTCATTCCAAGGAATTGCCCACCACTTAAAGACTTATATTACTCTCGAAATGTGTTTAAAATTTAACAAATGACAAAAAGTGTGCTGTCATTGAAGTCCAGTGTGTAAAACTGTGTATGTACGAGTCCATGTATTATAGACAGATTTTTAGAAATGTTGAAACGACTCCGGTTTTGTTGAAACGCATGTACATCAGGCATGCAACTTTTCATCGGATCAGCTGATTCCTCGTTTTTCACTTCACACTTATAGTATGCCATTGAAAATTGAAAAACACAAACTCTTGTAAAGATTGGAATTTCCTCATTTGTTTGTGAGGTTGCATGCCTGGTACATGTACATGTACATGTATTATTTTTGTATTGGACATTCCACTGCACAGTCTTCTTTTAATTCTAAAGACCCTAGTTTTTGCAATTTTGAATCATATCTTTTGGTAGAAAATGCAGTTTACTTGGGCATTTTTCAGCAATGCCATATGCCTCTAAATGTTTTGTGGTTCATTAATTTCCCTCAAATCTCAACACCAAAACCTTGCAAAATGTTATGTATTGAAGAACCTATTATTTATTGGTGTTTGATTTAAGTATACATGTAGAAAAACTTAACATGTAGTTTCATGTTTACTCTTGTAAACACATTTTCATGTCTTTCGACTTAATGTAAAAAGTGTGAAAATGTCATTTCTGCAATGTCTTGTGCCCTTCTTTGAAATATTATTAATGTTTAAAAGTCTTTCAGTTCCTTGTATACAAAACATTTGTAGCTGCTTGTGAAAATAAAATTTAAGTGAAAATGGTACACAGGTTTTAGTTGTATTCATTAAAGCATAATTTTCTGTTATGTATTATTAATGTCATCCATGATCTACAACATATGAATGTTATAGGATTAGAATACAAGAATTGATAGGGTATCTCCCCCCCCCCCCTTTTTACATGAAATAGCATTGTGGGTAGCCTATATTTACATTTTACAATACTTGTTTTGGCCAAACCCGTCAAAGAAAAAGTGGTTTCCCTTTTTGTTTTTATTCAGTTTGAGCTAAAACTAAATGAAAAGGAAAATCATCAATAGAAAACTTTTTATCGGCACACAATAATTTCGATTTAACCCCATTTTCAATTCCAGGCTGTACAACTTAGGTTGTGGATATATTACATTTGTCATTGAAAAAAAATAGACAAAAATGACAAAAAAGCAGCCTGGCAATCTTTGTGATGTGTTTATAATACATAATTTTACATGTACTTTCCCTATTCCGAGAAGACGTGCATTACGCAACGATTTTATTTTCTAGTCTGGCGCCTTTACTCCGCCTTCACACTTTATTATAAGCCTGTATGTGGAGCAGGGTACCTGACACATGAAAGTGCCCTTGTGTTAAATGTAGCGGTGCCTGATTGGTCAAGATGCAAAGTCGTTTGGGGATATGACCAATGAGGACAGCACACTCGTGCCATCCACGTGCTTGCAAAGCTGCGTTGTTTTCCTAATCTGGGCATACGGAATGGACATCATTTTTTAGTGATCCTGACTGTTTCGAATAATCAAGAGAACCGTATTTATAAAGATAGTTAACTTAATATTATAGCTTGTCTCCAACCCGTCAGATTCTTCTGCCCAACTTCGTTTAGTTTAAAAAATAAATTTTTCACCGACCGAAAATTCACTACAACAACGGTCACATTTTCGTTGATATATTTCACAAAATGGACGTTTAAAATTTGAATAATCTCACTAAACAATAAGGCTATACCATTTCCAGCCTGTCTTTTAATTAAAATCTTACTTTTAAAGACACGTTAACTGGAAAATGAATTTCGAAAATGTGATCTCCAATCTCATGAATATGCATTTACCGAGCGTTTTATGCATACGCTGCAAATAAACAAAGCACTTTTCAGCACGCTGCGCGCTGACTGTATGGTGTAGTAGATGGACCGGTCTGCTATCAAGAAAGTACATGTAGGTTTTGATAGATGATTAAAATGACCTTGACGGGAGGGGCTCTTTTTCCTCTATCCTTTTTTCAGTGGATTTTGTGACTGACTGAAATACTTATCTAAATAAATCACTCAATGCTGATGGCATGGTGAGATTGCTTACATAGTTATGGTCTATAAATTAGCTAGGGTAATTAAATACATGTATGCCGTGTCCGTACTTTTTGGGCGTGGCACTCCCAACAAAATTCAAATTGAATAGTTAATTTGTTGGCATTGGATAAGTTATGAGCCTTCCAATGAGACATTACCAAACAAATCGATGGAAATTTAGTACCCCGGTATAGGGCCGGTCACGTCATTGCACATAAGGTTAAGACCAAATGGATTTCAGAGTGTAGTAAGCATTTCTTCCTTCAAAAATCGTTTTCTCTGCGATTCGTTTGTAGGAGGAAATCCATTGAGATGAAGTTTAATTTCAGCCAGACGAGAGACATTGCAGCATTAAAAAATGAAATAAAATGCAACCCCTAATACGGACGTGAGCAGTTATTTTCATAGTTTATTCACCAGGCCCTTAACTCGGGGTCACTTGTTTTTTTTACATTTTACGAAGATTCTGTGTATGAGCATTCTGCTTGAAAGTGTGATATCGCTTTGGTCATGAATGATCAAACAAACAAATGATCATTTTCAATCTGAAAGCTTACTGTTTTGTAAAGATAATACCAGTAACGGGCTGAGAAATATTTCCGTCTGAAATGCTGTCATCTTCCTGAAAAATTGTATCTGAAGACCTTCAAAAAATTTGTATTGAACCATCGAAATATGGCAAAAAAATCTAACTTGTGTTGTCTTAAATGGGAAAAATCGGGAGGGAGGGTCGGTCGGTCGATTTGTTTTAAACATCCATGAAAACATCGAAACAATCTACATGTCGTGTAACGCGGAAGTCGGGAGGCAAAAAGTAAGCGTATTTAAATGCGAGATGGCGAAATGCACGATTGTGCCGTCGTACGTAGCTGTATTTAAAGACAATGATTTTAATCAAACTTGTTCAATTTGTGCGAGAAAATTAATAAAAAATTAATTTAAAAAACGCGACCCAATTTTTGCGACTTTTAGGGTCGGTCGCGAAGTGCAACACAACTAATTTTGTTTGACCTAACCACACAAAAATCACTTAAAACAGAATGTTCTTAACTATTTTTTGTGACTTGGATGAGGGATTGAGCTGAAACTTTCACAGGTTTGTAATGTTGAATTACACAAAGTATAAACACTACCAGTAACTGTTTTGCTGGCTCTACCATTGTTGTGTTATACCTTTAAGAACTTTATCATATATTTGAAGAAAAAAAATTTGACACCAGTCATTCAGCATGAAGTATTATAGTATTTCACTTTTTTTCAGGGGAAAACACAAAAGTTGAGGATCTCGGAGCAGCTGGAGGTATGGACCCAATATCAAGCACCACCACCCCAGCAGGTCCAGGCGCAACAATTGGAGACGTTTTCGGTTCAGCTCAGGTTTGTTCAGTTTGTGTACATATCTGACTTTCCCCCCAAATATACATGTACAAGTGTTACAGGTACATCTGACACTGTGCAAAAAGACACCTTCCAGGTTAATGTCATTATTTTGAGAATCGTATGCAGCAGAATTATTGGTGTTCAAACGGGTCAACTGATGAGGCTACAAGCTTGTGTAATCTTTTTTTTAATGCAAGTTCGCCCGTACAGGGCTGAAAGCCACTCGCGTTAAGGAGCTACAAAAATTAAGAGAATCAAGAGGTAGGAATTAATATTCCTCCTAAAGCAGGATAGATTGTAAGATAAAGGGAAACGTGCACTAGGCAAAGAGTTCCATACAGAACGAGGGGAAAAGCAATTACCACAGCTTTTTGTTCTACATCTAGGTACTATAGAGTATATTGTAGGGAACTCTCAAACACCCGAACTGCAGGAACCAAGCTGGACAAACCGGTACTGTGTGTGCTTGGTTTTTCCGTGATGAATTTAATACGGAAGGCTCATTTGGATGTTATTTTCAGCAAGAGCTGTATGCAGTTGTGCCGCTTCCCTGGTGCCCCCACCTCGAAGGTCACGTCCTACCCATCCCACCATCGTTGCCAATCAATACTAGTGACCCATGCAGTGAGTGCGGGGATACCAGTGAGAACTGGGTGTGTCTTAACTGCTACCAGGTACGTTGTACATTCTGCAGAGTTCGAAGTCTGTTGAATCGGAGTTTTGAAACACTTAGCGGTAAGAATAGGGCCAGTTCATTGGACCCCTTCACAACTTGAACCCTACGTATTAATACAAAAAAAGCCAAATTCTTTGGAGGGAGAAATGCACATCTGATCATTGAAATTTGTTGTTACCTGCAGTGTAACATCAGTTCATCCAACGCCAGGTAAAAGTATTGGAGTAACTGGAGTTACATTTCTCGATCGAGTTCCCAATTACAGAGGGAGCACAGTTGGGCCCCGTATTAAACTCGAGTTCGACATGTAGATGAATTTATTAATGCTACTATAATACGAATGTAATGTCTTAACTAGTCTGTGAAAACCAACCTCAGTACTATATGTCACTGTCATCAGTCGTGCATATATTTTTTACTAAGGATTTTTTAAACACATAAATCATTATAAGGGCTTTCTCCCTTTTTGTATCTTTTAACTCCAGATATCCTAGATTACGTTTTAATTGAATTTTTATCTAACATCGTATGACCGATTTTTAAAGCAGGGATAAGATTTCTCCGGAGTTTTCCTAATTTCGGGATTTTTTGTGAGACGTCTTCCAGATTTATGGAATATGCTTTTATTCGTAAAGTTGTTTTTATCATTCCAAATGACCTCTGCAACCTGAAACAGTCTTCTCTTAATTCAAATGAGCATTTTTTTTTGCAATTTCGAACCGTATCTTTTGGTAGAAATTGCACTTTTCTTACACATTTTTTAGCAACGGCATGCAAATCAAATGCCTCCGAATGTTTCATGGATATTTTATTTTCCTCAAATCTCACTTCTGTTAAGGTGAATTTTTTTACAAATTGATCTCAATCTACCGTCACTTCGTTATCATTTTAGGTTCTGTGTGGACGATACGTGAACGAGCATATGCTGTTTCACGGTATATCAACGTCCCATCTTATGGTGCTGAGCTACGCAGATTTGTCCGTGTGGTGTTACGGATGCGACTCCTATGTCCACAATCAGGTAATTAAAATCTTACCGGACTGTCCTTGCCTTGCAACAAGTTTGAAGGACGTCCAGACCTGCAGGTGGTTTAACAACTGTCAAGGACATGTCCTCAGTCCGATGATTTCATACAAATGGGTCATTCCATGAAGATGGGATACAGAGTGTGACATTTTGCTACATTTCCAGTTATATACCCAGCAAGCTATGGGACCAAGGGGTACCCCCTCTTGTCCCTATACCCTATACACACTCCAGACTATTGTTACCTAACACTATAACCCCCGGTGATCTGAAAGGAATTCCCGAGATTCCGGGAACACAATGATCAATAAAAAAAGGGGGGGTTCCCTCCGTCCCATATCTTGCTTTAAATGTCCAGTTATATGCCATCTATCGACGAAATTATTTGAATATTTGTTCCTGATATTTGTCTTGGATATTGGACAGATTTGGGCACGTTTTGTACCATTCCTGAGAAACATTTGATGAAAAATTTAGGACTCGGATGTAACGGTGACACCATGTCTCTTTTACATCTTTTTGTCCTGTTGCAAGATTTATTGTACAAACCTTCTCTGCATACTACTAACTGACCACAAAATGGAACCATACGTATTTTTGTAAGGTTATTGTAGATAAATTACAAGGGATATGTTGAAAAACATGTTTTGACGTAGCAAATGTCACACTGTGGTGACCATTTTAAATCGTTTATATAGCTACTGATTCACTTGTATTTTTAACCAGTCCTACCCCCTCTCTTCTCTTCCAAAATATGTTTACAACCGAAACAAAATCTGGGTCACTTTTGTTCAAAATTGTTTTAATATTGCCCGCAGGTTGACTGCACGTTGCATCAGAAATAGTCCAGTGGCTGACCCGATAACCCAGTTTTACCGTTCACACAATGTTTCTTGATTGTTTTGGGGCATTTGAGACCTGCTGATTCCAAATCTGGATGATGCCACCTCGGCATCCTTAGGGAAATTGAGATATTCAAGATGGCCGCCACTATATATATAACATATAGTATAGAGAGATCCAAAGCAAGCCCATAAAACAACTTTGATGTGTACTTTTGTGCGTAAATATGCGTTTTAGTGATCAGTGGATACATTCACAACTTTCCTTTTCAGTATTTTTATTAAAACATTTTTGGTATCTAACATGGATTTCAAAATGGCCGCCAAGATGGCGTATGCCACATACAATTTACCAGAGGCCTTTAGGTACAGTGTGATAGCAATTTACCAATTAGGGGATTTGTGATCTAATTCATATCAGCAGACTTTTCAAGACATTTCTCTTTCTTAAAATCATGAATTGGTCTCCAAAATGACCTTTAAAAACGTGAACAGCAAAGTAAGTCAGCATCTATTGTCGTCGCTATAAATATAATAATCGGTGGGAAAAAAAGATGGAAAAAGAAAACAAATGGAGATTATTTGGTCAAATCTGCCTGGTGACCACCCCTTCGGTTGTCTTGATTTCTTGGTACAAAATCCGGTTGAACCGAACATCTCATTAACATCTCATTAACATCTCATTAACATCTCATTAAAAAAGGGTCGTTGTTTTGTTATACAATAATATTGTCGAAAATACATGTAGATGCCAATTATATGCATTAGCGGCATTTGTGAAGGCCATTTTGGCGACCAAATCGGATGTAAAGAAACCGAAAAGCCTTGAAAAGTTTGCCAAAAGAATATAATATATTAACACATCCCGTAATGTGTATTTACAGACATGACAGTCGCTATGAAACTTTACTCAATGGCCTATGGTGAATTTTATGTTGCATATGCCATCTTGGCGGCCATTTTAGAATTCACGTTAGATTAATTTTGTATATAAAAAGTATGGAAATGCTGAAAATGTATCCACTGATTACTAAAACGCATATTTACGCACAAGATTACTAATCAAAGTTGTTTTATGGGCTTGCTTTGGGTCACTATTATATATTTCAATTCAATTCAATTCAATTCAATTTAATTCAACTTTATTCATCATGTGACACATGAAATTTGTTATCCTTTGTACAGCAGGAAAAATTCATACAAACATTAAAAATGTACACAATACACAATGGCAATATACACACAAAACATCTACTAAAATTAAGGTTAAAATTGTATAGAGCAGTGGGTAAAAAGAATTTTTAAACCTATTAGTTTTGAGACTTAGCTGACGAATTCTACCTGATCTATTTATAACAATCAGCGGGTTAAAAGGATGTGTATTGTCAGACAAAATACAATTGAATTTACTCATGACACTATTTTGGAGTAACTTCTGAAGATCCTCAGTATCATCACCTATAATCTTACCAGCACGTTTCACGATACGTTCTAGTTTCTTCCGGTTGATGACAGTGAGAGAGTTGAACCACACGATCGAACAAAAAGTTAATAATGATTGAATTGTACTCTGATTAGACAATTTAAAAACCCGGGTATTTACATTAAAATATTTCAGTTTCCTTACAAAGTGTAACCGTTGATTGGCTTTTTTATAAACTGTTGTAGTGTTGGAATTCCAGTTTAGCTGACTATCAACCACAGTTCCTAGGTACTTATATTCATTAACTACTTCAACAGACACATCATTAATTTTAACAGGTTGCACAGTTTGTTTGTTTGTTCTTTTGAAAATTAAGAACCATTTCTTTAGTTTCATGCACATTAATGATTAAGTGATTGTCAGCACACCAATCAGCAAACAGATCAATGTTACCTCTGTAATCCAATTCATCATTCTCAGTTATCAATCCTGTCAAGACGGTATCATCACTTCATCAACCATGGTTTATTGTTGGGGTAATTTTTTATAATCTTTTCTGGAACGATAAGATCTTCACAAAACTTGACGTAGGGCCTATTCAGTGATGACACTAGTAGATTCCTCAATTGAGTCAGGAACCAGCAATACATCCCAGTCGGTACATTCAAAACAACTACGAAGAGTTTCCATATTGTTTTGATTCCAACTCCTAATTTTCCTGGTAGCTGGCTTATTCTGCTTAAGTTTTTGTTTATGTGTAGGAAGTAGGTATATCATATCATCTGATTTACCGAGTGGTGCTCTACTGTATGGCTTGTAGGCGTCAGGTACATTCTCGTAACATTTATCGAGAGTACGGTGACCTCTGGTCGAAATGTTTACATATTGATGGTAATGAGGCATCACAGATTTCATGTCACATTCATTAAAGTCGCCCATAATGAGTTTAACAGCATCTTTTATATATAGTGGCGACCATCTTGAATATCTCAATTTCCCCGAGGGTGCCGAGGTGGCATCATCCAGATTCGGAATCAGCAGGTCTCAAAGGCCCAGAAACCATCAAGAAACATTGTGTGAACGGTAAAACCGGGTAAAGGTGAAAATCGGTATTTGCCCACCGGACTAAAACGAACAGAATGTGTTATAAATATATCCGTCAAATTTTGAGAATGTATGAAATCAATAGAGGGCGCTATGTATGTCTGCCAAAGATAGAACTTCACCAGACGGGTAGCCAATCGAGGGGGCTATCCTATGCCTATGCCATGCATGAAACTTGACAGTTAAAAAAAAAAAACATTGTTGCAAATTACTATTTTGGTCCAACCCCCCTCCCCCCTCCCCCTCACTTCGCTCGCCTCCAGACCTTTCATATGGGGATTCATTTAGGACTGTGCATCAAGTACCCCACCTCTTAATGTCGGAAACTGGTTCCAGATTATGACTCCAGTAGGCTTATCCGTAACCGAATTAAAACATTAGTAATTTCTCAGCAGGCGCGGATCCAGAGGCGGTTTTTTTTTGGTTTTTTTTTTGGGGGGGGGGGGTCGCAAATGGCTTGCGCTTATTACAAAATCACAATATTTGTGCAATGCATCATGGGTAAAGAGTCAGATATTCACAGGAGTCGGAAATTCATTACACTGGCATGACTGTAGGTACGTGGTCCCCACGTGGTTGTGATTGGTCAATACGTCAATGGGCGGGGCCTAATAGATCAGATTTTGTTTGTAGTTGCATAACTGTAAACCGGAACCGAATATGTTTATGTTTTGCATAATCTTTTTAGTTTTTGCTCTTTTTTCGTGTTTTTGATTTTGTTTTTTTTGCAGATTGTTTTGCCAGCAAAGAGAGCAGCCCACATCAGCAAATTTGGTCATGATGTCCCCGGAATGTAAGGTCATGATGTCCACCCCGGAATGTAAGGTCATGATGTCCACCCTGGAATGTAAGGTCATGATGTCCACCCTGGAATGTAAGGTCATGATGTCCACCCCGGAATGTAAGGTCATGATGCCCCCGGAATGTAAGGTCATGATGTCCACCCCGGAATGTAAGGTCATGATGTCCTCTGAATGTAACGTGTTGGTGTCCTCGGAATGCAAGGTCATGATGTCCCCAGAATATAAGGACATGACGTCTACGGAATGTAAAGTCCTCATTATAACAGGCAGAGTGTTTTTCGAGATCAATTTAACATGGATGCATGGCGAGGGCAGGTCATTACTTTATGGAGTTTAAGGATTAAGAACCATTAAGATTCTGATATTTAGGCAAAAAGTTCTCAGCATCTTTCATCTCTAAAGATATACTGTCCGTTTGTAACCCTCTAAAGAGGCCATTATTCTCGTTTACATTCCTGCACCCTAATGCACACAAAGATAGGCCCGGATTATTGTCAGGTCGTAATTAATTCGATATTTGTAACGTCATTATTCGATAACTTTGTTGTATCATTCAAAGGTGAACAACGTTTGCACTGCTAAAAAATAGCAATTTTGGAGGATGAAACTCAAAAAGAGCACAGAGTCGTACTTCCCCAATACGTCCGAGGACAATGCTTTGTGTTTCCTATTGTTCCTTTAATATAACCAACCCCCATAGACTAAGCACGTATCCTTACGTTCGAGGACCGATTTCAACAAAAGACTCTACGTTCGAGGACTGAAAGGTTTCTTTGTGTTTCCTTTCTTCTCTTGTCCTCGGAGATATATACAGTGCACGTACACAGACAGCATACATGTGTATCTTCCAACTAAAACTTGGATGCATACCAACAGTATTAAAAATGGATAGTTCAGTGGGAGTAAAATCATTTTCAGATTACCTAAAGATAGGGTATGACCATCGCAATCAGTTCAGTTCATTTCAAATGTACTTCAGTGCTCCGATCGTCTGAAGGCCATTGGTGAAGTTGCACAATAGTACCCAGAAAACAATTCTTCAGTAAATGGGAAAAGAGGCGACAGATATTTATACAATAGGAAACAACAATACAAATGGAGACACGGGAAAAAACAGGCAAACAAAAGGACAGACAAACAAAATGTTTGGAAGAACAAGATATCTGCTGTATAACTTTCGAGATAATTTTAAATATTGGGATATTAATTATCCCTAACGTGTTATCGCAACCGTACTGTCTGAAGTATAACTGGTATATATATACATTGAACATTCATTAGACATATTCATGTTAGATCTAAAATTATAGCAAATTCTGTTTTATTGGACAAGCAATCTACATCAATGCAGGAAACATTAATTTTGCAATATTTTTTTATATTATGTGAATTTTTCAGGGATTTGTCACGTCGACGTCGGGATTTTTGGAATTATGTGCAGTTTTTCATTGATAATATCTCGGTTCTGGTACTTTTAAACATTGAATCGTTTTATCAAAGTAGCGGAGAATTCATAGACCCAGCACGATATGGGACCCCCCTCTTGTCCATATACTCCGGATATCTGAAACGAATTCCTGAGATTCCGGGAACACAATGACCAACACAAAAGAGGGGGGGTTCCTCCGTCACATATCTTGCTTCAAATGCGAATTCAAACGTTCAGAGTGTCGTACCGAATACAAAAAATAACTTTATGCTATCGCATGAAAAGGCGCCCCCTTTATTGACACATCTAAGAAATTTCATTTTTTATTTACAATTTGAAATCCGTGTCCCATATTTTGTTTGCAACTGCCAAAGACGCTCGTTCGACAAGAACAAAATATTTTCTGAAATTTAGAATAGACGGTCATCAAACCGGACGTTATTGTAGAGAGAATGTCTTGATGACGTCACAGAGCAAATTTAATTGATTTAGGGTCAACATTTCAAGGTATGTTTTGAATCAAAACTTTCGAACTGAATGAGATGCCATGTTCATATTTTGTGATCTGGTAGACCTAACCTTGGGTAGCACTTTTGATACCAGGACACACTGTCGCTTGACCTTTACTTCTTGGGTTACTGGAAGTACGGCAATAAGTGAATATAACTCGAAAAAAGAAGTATTTTATTGCGACCAAATAAATCTTTAAACTGCTATGCCAAACACAACATAAAGAGGGCGCCATAATATCGCAGCACATCAAAGAAAGTTTATTTCATAGAATTTGTCCATGTACCATATGTTTACGACAGTTCACCACAAACAATGGTTATAGCCAAGAACATCTTATTTTGTGAAGTTTCAAAATGATGATGTCATAAATCCGGAAGTTATTAAAATTAAAAATCTCGTCTTGGCATTTTACAGAATTTCTTATAAAAAATATAAAAATTGTTCACAGTGTTTTGTTTTCAAAGTCATTGGATTGACAAAATACAATGACTCGATCAGCTCGTGGGTGTATGTAACAAACACGAAACGCCTAGGCCTACCTTTATGGTGGTGTTTTGTTCATCCTCTGTGTAGACCTTACTTTCATAATTCTTAATTATAAACGACAATGAGATATTCATTTGGCAGAAGCTGAACAATTTGTGTTAAGGACATAAATATTTCGTTTACAACATTGGTTTCAGATCTAGGGCCAATTCCATGGAGCTGCTGAGCATATTAAAACATGTTTAGCCAACTTGGCATGAAACGTCCTTGGCAAAAACAGGTTACTAATCAAATTTGAATGTGATGTGAATACTGCTTGTGACTGGCATTCGGCTGCTGTTTGCTTATAGGGCCTATGCATGATCCTTACTTGGAGCCTTGGCTAGTAACCTTGTATTAATAAGCAAGACTTTTTTGTGACAACCACATTTTTGCTAAGAAATGTGAAGAGTTGATATAATGCCCTGAATCGGAATCAGTAGATCTTAAAAGTCGTGGTATGAACAATGTGAACCCTTTAGATACGATTGTCAATAAGCCAGTTCGGTATCTTAAAGGTCAAAGGTTATTCGGGATAAAATGGCTGACGTAATGTCACGCCATGTTACGCAAACGCCCATTCTGATTGAATTTAACACGTGCGCGTTGTGCGACCACCTTTTGCGTTCACACGCGCGCGTTAGGTCACGCGGGTTATTCGGGATAAAATGTCATTGTGCACATGCGCAGTTGAAATACCGAACTGGCGTATTCAAAATGAACACAGGGAGGATGTGATTTGACCAATGGGTGTACAAAATCTCGTCCTATTCTCAAAAATCACATCTGAAGCCTGTCGCTTAACAGCTTATACCTCATTGTGATTCAGGAATGTGATTTTTGGACTCTCATTGATAAAATAACATCCGCCTAACCCTTCTGTCTATTTTGAACGGAAAACCCCGTTCAACTGTTTCACAGTGTTAACAGAGTTTCTCTTTCTGTTCAGTTGTATGATTTCCGAAATTTCTTGATTTTACAGAAAGGCGAAGTATGTTTTACATATGTTCTGTTAATAAAACCTAAAACCACAGTGTACGATTGTATTAGTATTCGTAATATATCATTTACAAATTTTTCGTCCGATTTTATTACGTATATTTTGCATTTAAAGATGATGGTAAAAAAAATACTTTTGTTTGATATTTGTTTTACACCTTCATATATGCGGTGTATTTGATCATCGGCTGCAAGTAAAAATCCTATGGAATGCAGTGAGTTTTAGCCCAATTTTTAGACATTCTTAAAAAAGTGATTGTAACTCAATGTACCACTCAGTCTGCATGCAGCATGCCAAATAAGGAGATCGTTCAGCAGTTTCTGATGGTTTTTCATTGTACATTAAATTACATTACAATACCTTTTATTAAAATCAACCCTTGTTTGTCACATTATGCATGTAGAATAGAGTCTGCTCCCTGCGCATTAATAGACCTCTTTCATGTGATGTCACCAGTCCATATTAGACTGCCTATAGTAATGAAACCAGTTAAGTGTGTCGAATTGTAACTTGACCATAATATACATGTACAGCTGCGGTCAAGGGTTTTCGTACACCGCAGTATATGGAGGTTCAAAAGTGGACATCTGTTTTCTTCTTTCAAAATAGCACAAAAGTAGATTGGACGTTTCTCTAAAATGTTTTTTCTGTTTTCCTGCTATAATACCAGAAAATTAGATTTTACTTTTTACCCTTCGACGGGGGTTAAAAAAACGGACATATCTTTTCCCGCTTTTCTCAGTACCAGAAAAGCAGATTGAACGCTTTCGAAAAATCCACTTCTACTTTTCTGCTTTCCAAGGCAGCAGATCCAACGTTCCTGTCAGTGGTCTAAAAGTGACCAACTGCGTTGCAGCTACAGTCAAACACCTTTATAACAAGGTCATTGGGACCTTACAAATTACCTTGTTATAACAGATACCTTGTATTATCAGTAATGGGAAACAAAGAAAAACAAAGACCCGGGACCTATTTTTTACCTTGTTATATAAGCAGGATGTTGTATTAACAGTGCTCTTATTATCAGGGTTCGACTGTATATGTATTCATCCACCAAAAATGGAGCTCCAAGTAACTTCGCTCTCCGTTGTTGCGTCAACGTCAGTGTGTCCACTCCAGGACAGTACATATGGATCACGTCATATGAAAATCAGACTCCTATGAAAATCGGACTCCTATGAAAATCGGACTCCTTTTCTTTATTATTATTATTATTATTGGTAAACCCTCTAACGTGACCGGCCACTCTCCTAATTATCTTCACTTAGGCATATGCAATACTACTAATGAGCCCGTATTTCACAGTGACTGAAATTCACGCCACACCGGTCCAGCACAGGCTACCAGAACTCAGTGGAAGAGTGGGTCTAAAATTAGTAACCAATATAAAAGCGATGTACTCTTAGAGCGATGTACTCTTAGAGCGGGGCCTACTTCATGGCCACGTTGTCCCCACAAGACCAGAAACGCAAAATGATTGCTGGCTATACCTTCTCATGCTCGCATGCAGCTCGTAATGACTCTAGTTAAAATCCGGAAGTCGCCCCCCCCCCCCCCACCCCAGTCCCCAGTCAAAAAAGAAGAGGGAAATTTTAAATAAACAATAAACAAACAAACGGGCAACAGTTTGACAGGAAGTCCGGTTTAGTCAGGACTGACAAAAGTGGCAAGCACTGTCACAAATAGGTAGGGAGTGTATGAAAAGAGTTTATATTATTCTATATTCTGCTACGCGAACAAAACAACAAAACGAAACGAAAACACAAAATAACCCCCTTTGTTTCAATTTAAGATTCAGAAACGGGAATTACATACCAAGTGCCATTTTTTAACTTCTCTGTATTTTTTCATTGGCAGGCAATATCTTCCAAGCAATATTTTCCCCACACTCCAAAGTCTTTTTGGTTTTTGGCAACAGCTGGGAGCATAGCAGACGGTGGTGATAAGAAAGCTGCGAACCAAATCATTGGGGGAGGGGGGGGGGGGGGGGGGGGACTGCTGCAAAACTGCGTAACCATCTAGTTCCCCGACCTGATAATTCCCGGACTCTATAAATTGTTACGTTTTGTCTAAAGTATGGTCAGAGGGCGCTGCCGTGCGCGCTGTACGTCGCACCGCGCTAAAGACGTCTTAGAACCAAGACTAGCTACAGACACGCACACACAATCAAACTACTCTCGCTGAGTTTCCGTGTTCCCGAGATGACGTCACGCAGTTAGGGGCGCGGAAACAATAGAGAAAGGGGGGGGGACTTTATTCCGGGAAAATTAAACACCAACAATTTTAATCACATTTCTTATATTGTAAGAGAGTTATACAACACAAAAATATTTTTTTTGTACAATTTCATTGCAGCCAGTTTCAATGCATTTCTATTAGAAAATAATGCAATGGAAACACAATTATTGCTAACCTTTAGAGGACAAAACCCCAAAGCGTCTTAGAAGACCGAGGCTTGTATATATTCAGATGTACCTCCTGTGCTACTTTACCAAAATTTCAAAGTTTTCAGCCAAAATTGGAAAATTATCAGGAGTTTACCCTTAATTCTGTATCAAAATGCAGAGGTCATTCTGTATGGCCTTAAAGCTGTCCTAGAGGCATTCTGAGGGGAACATTACGTGAGACTTCGTGTATGTCGTTCAAGGTTATAACACAATTAACTGTGCTTTAAAACTTTACCGTACTTTTGTAATTCGAATTTCTAATGCTTTGTAAACTCGATAGGGCTTGCCATCAGTCATATTTGTTGTTATTTAAAGCCAATATATCAGTCATAAAACATGACGTCCGATGTTACCTTCGCAGTTTGCGTGTTGTTCACTTGGAATGATCTTGATTACAACCAAAGGCCAACAATATAAGCTCCCCTCTCCAACTATTGATCATAGGACCGTGTATAAATCGGTTGCTAAGGCAACTAGCGTCCTTGAGTCTACCCCCCCCCCCCCCCCCCCCCCCACCACAGAGCAATGGTTATCCAGTTTTGCACCATGCAATCACTGAGTGGTGGTACAATCTGAATTTAGAGAGGAACGCTCCCATGTTGATTCTGTACTTTTGTTGTCAATACAAAAAGTTTTCAATTTTACGAGCGATCGCCATCGCTTGCTGCATGCACCCACGTTATTTGCAGCTGTGTATCCACAATGTGGGGGACTTGGAGGCCTGTATGCAAAGTGAGGGTTTTGTGTAGTTTTATCCGATGATCCACACCTAGTTCAAGGCTATTGTGGATTGGCAATCAGGAGTGGAGTACACGCCATTGGTTACACGCGTGCATTCTTGGTTTTCGTTGTGAACTGTTTAGCTTTGCCAATGTCCCCCACAGAGCGGGACTCAACTACCGGAAAGACTCAGTTATTGTGCTTGTCACGTATTTGCTATAATCTATAGTCCCAATCCTTTCAGAGAAGGTCAACTTGGTGAAAATCAACTGCGTGGAAAGAAACTGGTGTGCATCCGTGATTCAACGACTGAGAACAGGTTATTCACTCCGGTACCACTGCCTAGAAACGGGACGCTGCAGGCAAACCTACGTACGTACATGTACATGTACGTACGTACACATGTACACAGCCTAGCCTCGGGAAGTTTTCCACATGGGCACAGGGAACACAAGTCACTCCGCATAATGTCACCTAACATATCTGTCTAGACAAGTGGAATCGGAGATTAAGATCAACTCGCAGCTATACAAACAGTCGACTGTCGTGGCTGTCATGGACACTTGGTCTTACTAGATTTTCGTCGATGTTTCCATCGTCGGAAGAGTTTTTGGATTGCACCAGCAAGCGGAGTACAATATGGAAATTGAAGAGGCAAGTATACGAATTCGGTTTTTTTTACTAGAGTGCAGGCCTATGACTTTGCGTTCTCGTCAGTTGCATTTCTGTCCATGGTCGAGACTCGAAACAGGAGTTATTATTATTTTTGTTGTGACTTTGGATGTTTAATGGAGGATGGGTGGTGGTTTGTGTTGCTGTTTTGTTTATTTGATTGTTTACTTGTTTGTTTGTTTATTTGTTTGTTTACTTGTTTGTTTACACACTTGTGTTGTGAGTGAAGTTCACGAAATGTATTTTGTAGTTTTGAATTTACATTATTTCTTAATTACAAGCATGAGACATAAATTGTCACTTATTAATCAGTTGCAAAACTATTTCGAAATTCACTTCTAGTAGCTCAACTGTAAAATCCTAATGGGGACAAACCGTTCAATTTTGTCTATTCTATTAAAAAAAATCCAAAAGAATGAAAACCACTCCAATAGAGTGAAATTTCCACTCTTTCGAGGAGCCATATAAGGCATATGATGCACAATATGGGGCAGAGGGAACCCCCCCCCCCCCTTTTTTTGTGTTGGTCATTGTGTTCCCGGAATCTCAGGAATTCTTTTCAGATATCTAGGGGGGGGGGATGTGTTAGGTAACAATAGTCTGGAGTGTATAGGGTATAGGGACAAAAAAATGGGGGGGGGGGGGGGGGTTGATAAGGGATTCACTCTTTTGGAGAGTGTATTTTTTACTCTTTTAAAATTATACACATGCCCTGGTAATTTAAATGGTTAAAGACACACGCTATTATTTCCCATTGAAATAGCATCGAAGTTGGTGCTGGAACACGTTGACTTGTAGTCTCGCGAAGTATCTTCGGTTGGGTCGAATCTGCACGAGAAAATGATTCTCTGGCAGTTTGCCAACAATATTCCTTACACAACGGATTCCTCTGTTTTAGTCAGTAATTATAACTGTCATTTAAATTCAAGGCTTTACTGAAGGAAAGGTTAAAGCTATATTGCCGTGCTCTTTTGAAGTTTCACCCCGAAAAATGTGTAATTGTAATTGCTAATTTTTTACAATACGAGAGTTATTCATGCACTTTTCAATAAAACATAGAACAAACAAAAAACACTAATACTTAGTTACCGAATGTCCAATTATTTGCTGCTCGATCTTTGTATATACGCATTAGATGCACAAAAGTAGCCAAGAATAACGGCCTTTTGGGAGGTTGCAGATGTCCAAAATAGTGTAAAAAAAGGTTTTAAGGTTAAAGTAAAACATCAAAGAAGAAAATAATAATGTTCAAGAGCACGGATCGGATAGTTGTCTTTAACTTTGCACACGCAACAGCCGACGCTGTCGCCATGGTTACCCATGTTTGTCCCGCGGTGATTTCGTATAGGTTCAAATACTCTCCCCAGTCCCCAGTCAATACAAAAGTCTCCATTCCAAAACCAACACTACCTGCAACAAAGGGTATTATTGTAACAACGTCATCCGCTTGTTCGACATGTCGAGTTTGTCTTCTCTGAAAGGGAGAAATCGATAAAAGCGTTAAAAGTTTATGAGCTGGGTCGATACATGTACCGTACATACAGTGCATGTACATGTACATGTACATGTACATGTACATGTATACCCCAACTTGTACAAAACCCCAGCGCGCATAGTTGCTTCACAACGGAATGATGTCTCTATTGGTTGGAATGTGCTTTCTTTCAGTAATCTAGATAGCATATGAAGCACGATGTGGAGCAAAGGGACCCCCCCCCCCCCCCTTCCTGGTGAGATCATTGCCTACTCATAACAATAATGATAAAAGTGTTCATAGCAAACATCTGCCATCTAAAGTAGCAACGACATGCTTTTATTTTGAAACAATTGACAAATCTGTCTGGGCTCCTTATTCAAGAGACACATTGTCAAAGCATGGCTCAAATCAAGAACTACATGCAAACTGATAAGACCGAGTCCCCATAAAATACATCCTTCTTGCGAAAGGTACATCTTGAGCCTATTATACTCGATCCCTATGCGACGGTTGAAATGGTGCATGTTTATCCAAAATATTTACGGTAAAGCATTGTAAAAGATTTCTTGTTTATAGGAATGAGATATCTACTCGACTTGACCATAGCACTCGGGAGGTCACGCGGCTTTTATTTGATGACAGTCAAACTCGGTTAGCTAATGAAAATAATCATTGAGCACTTGGCTTGGGAGGGAAATGGATTCCTGGGTAACTTGAACATGGCGTTTTCAACTTGGATCTAGGCCAATGTCTCATAATACTGTTATGGGAATCATGTTGGACAGCTTTCGTGCCATGCTAATTCTTCTTTGCTAATAGAATTTCCATATTTCATTTATTTGAAAAATTTGCTTCGAAGCACATGTCCCGTGTTACCCCCTCTTCGCAGCGCAGTCACGGACTCTCAGAAATAATGGTGGTCTTCTTGTTCCTTATTGTCGCACCAGCAGATTGGCTATCCCACAAATTGTTCACACCATTAATTCTCTTAACATTGTTCAGTTAGTGTATGTTTTTCTTTTACCTATTCTTACTTAGATACATGGTTTTCTTTTTATGTGTAATTGATATTTTACGGTTGCATGTGCAATGTAGGCTTAAGTGTTGTTTTACTTAACTATTCTTGCAATATATAATTGTAATCCAATCGTTATAAATTTTCAAATTTTTGTATTAGAGTCTTTTTAACCGAAATAATTTTAAATAAAATAATAAATACATAAACAAATATTCATGACCCAACGCATGATGTCCTGCAATGCACCTCAGCAGTATCTCCATAATCTCTGTGTACAATCAAACTTTTCTACTTTTTCTTGGAGTATATGTTCCATTTCTGACTTGATTTTTGTGTTTGCATCTTGTTTGGACAATCTAAGTGGCAAATTTTTGTTCAAAAGTTGGGTTTTTTTCTATTTTGAAGGCTTACTTTTAGGACTGTTCTCAGGCTCTTTTGATAAGGAGTGCTTTGCTTCACCAAACAAAAATAAGCGCCATCTTGCATAACCTAATGAAATTATTTCCTTAGAATAAAAAAAAAATCTTCTCACTCCCTGTGAAAAGAAGTGTTTAGATTATGATTGTATTGATGTAGCACATAGGCCCCTATGCATGAAAACAGTTTGAACATTATATCGACATGTTTCCTCTAAAGAGTGCCGTCTTTCTGCGGCTTCTGATGCACTTGCATGTGCGCGTGGTATTATATCTCTTACATTCGCAGACTTGTGATGAAACAAATTTAAGGACATTCATATGGAGGCTTTGTGCGGATTGTTCCTTTTTTTGGAGGGGGCGGGTTCGAGGTCATTGTAACAACGGAAGTAGTTCAGAAGAGTGTTTACTCAAGGGATCGAACTCAGTATGGTGAGTCACGTAGTACGTTGGGCAGGAATGCGGGTCCGTGACCAGGACAACAAGCAGAAACAAACAAAATACCTACACTCCGAATCATAATGGTCCATTATACAATTTCTCTACAGTTGACTTTCACTGCAGTTTACTTTGCTTTGGTTGTATATGCACCTTAGTTTCCCCTGTGACGTGACCCAACCGACCCGCTTTTTCACAAACCAAGTCCCTTGAATCACGGACCTTTGTGTAAAAGGACTTTTTGCTAAATAGAAGTGATTATAGTGCAACAGTAGGCCTAGCCTAAGATAGTGTACACAATGCAATCGCCTAATAAGACCGAGCATGAAAATCTGACTTTGTGAAACACGGACCCGCGGTATGTCAAAACCAGGTGGAATTGGGCAGAGCTACGAATAGAGGAACAGCTGCAAAATGCCTTGGGGTGATTGTTAGCGATTTTGAGATTTTTGGAAATTTATGTTGCTACAAATATTTAAAAATTCAGAAAGTTCTGAAATTTCATCGTCAAAGTATTTTGTTAACACTTTTAAAGAGGCATATAGTTTCACCAAATGATGCCTTGTTCGGGATTTTGCTTGGAAATGATGTTTCGGACAGTCCGATTTCAAATTACATGTAATAACTTCGCTTTGGAATATCCGATTTGAAAAAAAGAAAGCAGCGTTGTAAAGTGAAAGGTCTATATTTTACTAATATATACCAATAACTCAAAATTGACCTCTTGCCCAATTGTGCCTGGTTTTGACATACCACGTTCCATATGCATAATCATTAATAAAAACCTACCCAGGGTAGCAAATCGTGCTTGTGATCGCAAATAAATCACGTTTTGTTGCAAGGCATCATTGGGTAAAGCAAGTCCCAAAATTCCATATGACACCAAACGGGCTTAGCTATCCCCACGAGACTGCATCCTCTTCTTGTGCAGTTTAAAAGAAGCTTTTTAGAATTAATCACCTTCAAGACCTGAGAATAAATACCGCAACTCTGCCGGATCTGAATGTCTTTTTTTTGTCTGCAAAGAATCAATGAAATATACCTAATGATAACCTTAGGTAACAAAAATACACAAAGAAACCCCATTGTGGCTGATGGTCCACTGTTCCACTGCAAGCCTTGGAAAGATGTTTGAACTAATACCGTAAAAGTTGACCCCGTGATCCAAGTTCTCACAGTTCTCTAAAGTCTTGGTTTCAAGACGTCCTTATCGCGCGGTGCGATTGGTGTGCGTGTGTAGAGGGCGCTGTACACACATTAACATGTTCGCTCTGCGGTGACCCCGCGATAAGGACGTCTTGGAACCAAGACTAAGTTCTCTACTGAGTTTCCATAGGCGTGCGATTGTCGGACCTCTGGGAAAAAAATCCTGACCCCCATGATACACTTCAGTCATTTTTAGTGGTAATATTTGTTGGGTTAGTGTTTGTTGCCCCGTGGGAACTAATCGAAAATCTGTCACCTGTTGGAGGAGTCTACATATATATAGCCGGGGCAGCGAAAATCTGCTTGACCACTGCAGCAGGAACATCTCTTTTTTGCAAAAGTTTAAAAAGGCTAGAAACTTTTGAATTATTTGTGTGGGTCAGCGCTCTTTTAATTACATGGAGAAAACAGGGGGGGGGGGGGGGGGGGGTTACCACTTGCATCTATTTTCCAACACTACAGGGTGCCACATCATGTATGTTTTCATATTATTTGAAAAAGGTCAATTTGGATATAACCTGTTAGCCGTTTATCTTATCATATTATGTGGGTCAACCCTGTGGGGCGACCCTGGAGTATATTATTGGTCAATCGAATTTATTTTGCCTACGAAACTTTCCAATATGTTACACTTGAGTGCGTCTACTTTTTATTTAGTCGCGTAGGCCTATATACAACGCCCGCATGAGAAATAACGTACATTTTTCCTTGCACATTAATTTAGTGTTCGTGTACCGGTAAAACCGGTCTTGACAGTGTCGAGTAATGGAGAGATATTCCGTACCCTGTGGAGACATGAAAACAATAGAGACAAAGGGACTGAATAGGTCTGCACAGTGACGATATGTTTAGCTGGAAACATCTACACATTCATCATTCATCAATTATTATTTGTTGGTCTTGCGCGGTCACCGAGTTAGAAAAAACACCTCGAAATCAAATTATCATTAGCACACTGTTGATCATATACACGGATTGGTTGGTTACCTGCCAGTGTGTTTTTCTTGTCTGCTTATACGTTTGCAGTGAAGAGACAAAATTTGATGTGCCCAATTCGGCCCTAAGCTACAAAAAAGTGCTTGTCTTGTAGAATGGCCGGACAGTTCTTTAATTACAAATTCGAAACGAGTGATGTACAAGATAACTCCTTGTAAATTTGCCGTCTTCTAAATACTCTTCACTAACAGACATTCGAACGTCCGCCGAGTACACGGGAATCGTATACTTATAATAAGCGTCTGAATCGCATTTTGGAGAAAGAGCCATTTAGCCTATCTTGTTGTTTGTTGTTTGTTGTTTGTTGTTTGTTGTTTGTTGTTTGTTGTTTGTTGTTTGTTGTTTGTTGTTTGTTGTTTGTTGTTTGTTGTTGTTGGAAGACGCAATTCTTCTTCGGAATGCTGAGGTCAAAAGTCATGTAGGGGTCATTAGTATGTCGGTATGTGTGTGGCATTTGGGTTAGTTTCGGAAAAAATTGCAATTACAATCAAACTTGAGCCTTAGGTGCAACATGGAAACATTTATGTGATATTGAAGTTAAAGGTCACATCAAGGTCAAATGTCATTTCAGATCAAGTGGTAAAATAGGCTGAAAATATCGAATTGGTCTCATTTGAAAAGTTGAAACTTAGATGCAGTAACCAAAAAAGGCGACACGTGTGATCCGCGGATCACCTTGTTTAAGGGGTGGGGGGTAAAACAAATGGGGGTGAAGCCTGTATGGTTAAAACAAAATGACAAACATATTAGAAAAAACATATGTGGGGTTATGTGGGATTATGTGGGATCATTTTAATGATGTATGTAATACTTTCTCCATTACAGGTGGCGGCTCACAACGCAGATGTGTACAACCTGGGAAGAGGGTCTGCTCAAAAAAGAAAGGTTTGTTGTGTTTGCCATTGTGTACCGCGTGGGAACTTTTACAAGCAGCCGAAGAAAAAAGATCGAGGAAAGTAACGTCGATCGGGAGGGGAACAAACATCCCAACTTGAATCAAATATCATAAAAGAGGTCTTCTGGATGAACATAACGAAGACAAATAATTTCAGGACATCAAGCATCCCGACACCGAAACAAAATTCGGACACAATGGGATCAAGGACAGAAGCAAGAAGACAAAAAAGGGGGGGGGGAGAAGAAACAAATTAGTAGGTCTATATAAGAACAAAACTTAATTCCATGACTAACCGGGCAGAACAACTTATTTATAACGAATTATCAGATTATACATGTACATGTAGGCTACTGGCAAAATTACACTCGACTAACATCCACACCGAAGCTGTACACCTCCGGCATATCTGCAACATCCCCCCGTTCCCGTAGCTTCTTGTCATGATCATTCCTTCAAGGGATTGACACGGAATACTCGGGAGTAATTTGCGAAATCCCTGCCGAAGACCTCCAGGCTAAAATTAGGACAGCAATCAGTGAAGGTTTGACAGCCCTCGAGACCTGCCCAGGGCCTTCGCCGAGCGTCCTGATTGGTTAAGCCTCACCCCCCGGCTCCGATGTTTTTCCTGCAAAGGGACCTCCTCGGAGATACCTGACGGGCCGCGGAAAGTCAAGAGCTTTTTCATCATAACCAGAGGCCACCCGGCATGCAACGTCGTGTCTTTCCCGACCCGGGTCGCGTTGGTGTACACATGAAGTTCTTGATCTTTTCCTGAACTTTGAAGTTTGCACCGGTAT
This sequence comes from Hippasteria phrygiana, assembly GCA_037893225.1. Classification (NCBI taxonomy): domain Eukaryota; kingdom Metazoa; phylum Echinodermata; class Asteroidea; order Valvatida; family Goniasteridae; genus Hippasteria; species Hippasteria phrygiana. The sequence goes on from JAZGUH010000413.1 coordinate 196,793, forward strand.
TCACCGTCGCATTCGTGTATTTATTTAATCTGCTTGATCTTCTTCAACTGAACTGAAAAGCCCGTGACACGTCGTCATATTTTTTGGAAACAACAAAAATGGCATTTGCCTCGATTTGTATTTAATTTCTGCAGCGTCTGTTCAGAATTTTACAATGCTTCAGCGCCCGATATTTTCGAAGAACCGGGTAGGTAGCGCTATAAACTCGTCACCAGTAACTTGTGCATGGAATTGTTATGACTTGCCACAAAGTTATTGTCAAGAACATATTGGAATGTTTATCTTAACTAAGAAATTTCTTACTTGAACCCCATTTTCTACAGAGGGAGAAAGCACAGGATCAGCTTCGAAATCGTATGAGAAAACGGAACAATGGTGAGTTTATAGCTACGGTTGCATGGGATTTTGAAAAGAATTGTTCTCGCAATGGTCAAAGTCGTTAAAAAACTGATACGAAAAATAAAGTTTATGTAATGATATACATTTTACACTACACAACAGCGGGTTGGGTGTTTGCCAAACCTGCGGCCATTTTGAAATGTGCATTGTGTAAGATAATGATCCTTATCACTAAATATCCCTATTTATGCGGTCTGTGGGGGATATATGATTATATTTGTTAGGGTTCCATTTTTATTGTAGGCTTATTTGACTGTTGTACTGGTGAAATGGGATGATTTATACAGTCAAGGATTGAAATGAAGTGAATTAGACGGAATTGGGCTGGATTCGTTTGGAAAACTATACATAAAATGGTTATTATGCTGACGAGCATGCTATTAATTTTTAAAACATCATCTGGAATGTCTTAAAATATAAAATTTGTCCTCTACAGTCAACTTGAATCCCCTTCTACATTATGATGGTGAAAAAAGTAGTAAATATTTTTTAGGTTTAGAAAAACGAAACGCGGTCAGAAAACACATCACCCTACTAAAAAGTGAAACTGATAGTATTATAAAAGATAAAAGGCTAATACTAAACGAAGAAAAACGTTTTGACCAAAAATTGTATACATCCAACTCTGTTGATATAAGTCAGGTAAAACAATATCTAGACGGCACAAAGTTTGATTATGTATTAAATCATGAGCAAAAGGAGAAATGTGAGGGAATAACCACCGAGGCAGAGTACGAACCAGCTTTAAGCAACTTAAAAACCAACAAAAGTCCGGGTACGAACGGCCTATAAACAGTGGAGTTTTATAACACATTTTGGAATCAAATAAAAACACTCTATATTGAATCAATGAATAGAACATACAAAGAAGGAGAGTTATCTATTTCACAACGCCGCGCTATAATATCATTGCTTTATAAAAAAGGTGATCTTACAAATTTAAGAAACTGGAGACCAATTAGTTGACTAAACATAGATTACAAAATTGCAGCAAAAGCACTAGCCAATCGTCTGTCTGAAATCATAGGCCACATCATCCAGGAAGACCAGTCTGGGTATATTAAAGGAAGATTTATTGGAGAAAACATTAGATTAATTGATGATGTCATCCAGTTTTTACAAACTAATAACAAAAATGCTGCTATCCTCTTTTTGGATTATGAAAAAGCTTTTGACACGGTAGAATGGAATTTTCTTTTAGAAACATTAACAAAATTCAACTTTGGAAACTTTTGAAGGTTATTACTTTTGTATACAAATATACAAAGCAGTGTTATCAACAACGGATATATGTCCGGATTTGTAAATTTAACACGAGGACTTAGGCAAGGATGTCCGCTCTCAGCTCTCTTTTTTTTACTTGTTGCTGAGGTATTAGCCAACAGAATTAGACGTAACAAAGATATAAACGGAATAGAACTTACTGAAACATCAAACTTACGCATTTCGATGTACGCAGACGACACTACAATTTTTGTGTCAGACCCTAAATCCGTAAACAAGACTATAAATATTGTATCAAATTTTGGACAAATTGCTGGACCTAAACTTAATCTTCAAAAGACAAAAGGGCTTATTATTGGCAATTTAATGCTTGATCAACACTTGCTTGAAACGATAACTTGGCAGCAACAGCCGATCAAAGCTCTAGGAGTATATTTTGGAAAACACATGGCCCAGTGTTATGAATTAATTTGGGAAGAAAAAACTAAAACCTGCACAGCCCCGATAAACCAATGGAAGAGACGGGCTTTAACCCTTCCCGGTAAAGTCGCTATTTTAAACAGTTTAACATTACCCATGTTTACCTTTTTAGCATCCGTTATCCCAACACCACGAAAGTACATTTCCGAAATTAATAAGATAGTCTTTCCCTGTATTTGGAATGGACGCATAGATAAAATTGCACGCAGAACTATTATAAGAAGGCTCGATGAAGGAGGTTTAAACCTCATCGATATGGAAACTCATAACATGGCATTAAAATGCAACTGGGTTGTTAAACTATTAAACAATACTGGTGGTAAATGGCAAACGTTATGTAAATATTTCCTAGATTACTGTAGTCCAAATCTTACAGTTTTAATCATGAATTTTGGGAAATCAAAAAGTGGGCCATTAACACAGTCACTACCACAATTTTATAAAGAGCTTATACTGTGTTGGCAGGAACTACATCGACCCCAAACTGTTCAGAAAGATTTCAGTCCTACTGAAATATAATCTCAATTACTATGGGGCAACCAACTCATAAAGTATAATGGTGAAATATTGTACTTTCGTAATTGGATAAAATCTAACATCATCTATGTGAACGACCTCCTAAATGAAGAAGGAAATTTTTCCATAGACCACCTTCAAACAAAATTGATAAAAAAACGGAATTGGTTGGTGGAATTATTCATTTTAAAAAGGGCCTTACCAAAAGACTGGTTATCTATTATAGTAAACAGTACAGAACAAAACGATGTTGATATTAAAGTTAACGTTAACCCTAGTCTAGGGAACTTAGACAAAATTACAACTAGACAAATTTACAATGTATTGATAGATGAAAGAACTAAAATACCTCAAATTGAATCAAGGTGGGAAAATTATTGGATGAAAAAATTAATTGGATTTCTACATGGAAAAAGAAAATAGTTGATATTAAAGAAATTAGGTTGAGAAACTTCAATTACAGATTTATACATCGTATAATACCAACGAAAGAATGATTGTATAAATGGAAAATTGAGAAAAGTCCGATATGCTCAGTGTGTGACACGATTGACGACTACAAACATGCCTTCTTAAACTGTACAGAAACAACTGAATTTTGGAATCAATTAAAGGCATACTATCAAACAAAAACAAAAAATACTTTTACTATTCCAACTATGTTGACGCTATTAACAGGTCGTGATTTAAACCCTGAGGTTATTTTGATAATTACTATAGCAATGTTTTCAATATACAAGGCAAGAATGAAAGTTAATATTGAAAATACAAGAATTAATACTTTTAATATTTTCATTAAAGAATGATTATTTAGAGCAAAACTGCAAAAGAAAAACAAAGATTTTTGAAAAAAATTGTATAGCTACGTAAGGGTATGTATATATATATATATAAGCTTACTGTTATACAATTTGTAAAATTTCATAATTCATATATTCTTTAACTATGTAGTTTAACCCTACTTTTAAAACACTTTATTATTTCTTGTTAGTTACTTAGAAACTTAAATTTCTTAACTCGTTTCATTTCTTTTTCACTTCTTGTTTGTTACTTATGTTCTTATTTAGTTTAATTTATATTTACTGTTAGTTACTTAATTACTTGGTTCACTTAGCTTGTTTACTTTTTCATTCCCTTACCGTGATCTGTCAGCAATGTGGAAATAAATATTGAACGAATAAAATACATAGAAAAATAAAAAATATAAAAAAGAAAAATAGAAAACATACATGCACTGTTTGCAGAGTTTGATTTTCTCTATTGATGCAGAACCGCTTAAGGCCTAAAGTACCGGTAGTATACAACATTCGCTTTTGCTGTAATTTGGGGGTATTATATAGCGTGCTAGCAAATACTGTAACATTGACCTGTTTATGGAAAACGGAAACAAATTATGTTCTAGTAATCTGGTTCCCTGACCCTACTTTAGACAAAACGGAGCAACTTATAGACGTCATTATCGGCCGACAGTCATTTGAAAACGATATAAATTTCCACTTTTCTTAAAAACGACCGCACACCAGGTGCCGTGATTTCACAGGATGCTTGTGACTGCTATTTACTTAGTATAGTACGGTGTTTCGTAATAATTCTGAGTAGTTTTTTTGTATGTTTGTAAATGTTGTATACATGTACTACAGCAGTCTTGATTTTCCCCCTCACGACACAAGGTACCTATTCATCAGTGGTTTCGACCCGATCACTAAGAACTTTCCAGAGAGACAAGGGCGAGTCTACTGTTGTACGAGGGGTGAAGGCGGTTTGGGACAATGGGAAGCACAACTTCTCAAGTGAAGAATGGTAAAACATTGGTATTATTTTTTTATCGTTGGAAACGAAACGAGGTTGGCAACTTGACAGATACTACTTTGTCTTTTTGCAGAACAAAGAGCCCTCACATGGGGGGGGGGGGGGGGGGGGGGGGACTCTTTACGGCCCACATGAAATCTCTGACATGCCACTCCCATACGTTAGACGGTCAGACATTGTTCATTTGACGTCCGTTTTGTTGAGCCTGGGGTGTGAGGGTTGTATGATTTGGGGTTTTTGATGATCGAAGGCAAGCCAGATGGTTATAATTACAATGTATTGACATAATTCTTGTCCAGAATTAGCTTTCTGGTATATAATTATTTTAGTACAGGTTTCCCGGTCAAACTAGGTTTTGTTTTTTTAGCTACTATTGCATTCAATTTCGTTTTCGTGCACACATGATTTCATTCTTCTCATTCAGGTTGTTTTAGTCATTCTATTTCCTTTATAGGCATTCTAGACTACATTTACACCATTCTTTACTTGAAATTTACATTTGATAAAATCAAATTAAGACTCATCGAAGCGCACAGGTATTTGTTGCTAGTTTTGTTTTCTTTTACGTTTACGGGCAATGAATTTCAACTTCTGTGCGTTCAAATTAAACATGAGTTATGGCTTGCTTATTCGAGTAAGCTCTTTTACTCTCACTCGAGTTGTTCTTTGTAAGATGCGTTTCCGTGTTGTTTGCATGTTATCCCATCCTGTGTTTTGTCTCAATTGCAATAATTTTTCCTTTTGCTCTGTTACCCCATGATTAAAGTTAAAGTCTGTACACAGTATCAAGAAGGCTGTTAAGTCAAGTTTGAAAAGTTATGGTCATAAGTTTGAAAAGAAAACAATATCTTTCGCTATAGCATTGTGGTTGTTTGCACTGGTCTTTGTTTTTTCTTTAGTTCTGCTAATGTTCGGACCATGTCAAATTAAAAGTTAACAAATGTTTTAAAGAAACAAAAGCTTAAACTTATCAGGGGGTCTTTATAAAACAACTAAAATAATATTGTTGTTTTCCTGTGGATTTTTTACACAGGTCCTTTTCTTTTTCTGTTTATATATATATTGTTTTCTTATCGTTTCTTTATATCTGAAATTGGTTTCTTTAACCCTAGCTCCCTAGAGTGTGTGGAAAATCATATTAAAATTGGAGGATTCAGGACTGTTAGGGTCAACCTTCAATGTTCTGACGTGCTAGGCATCTCACCATGTAAGTTTGGCTGTGGTTGTATCATCTCATCACGCACTTTTCAAGAGTTATTTGTCCGACATGCAGCTGAGCCACTTCTTGCAGTAGATCACCCCTCCACTCTTGCAGATTTACTCCTGCTTGAGGCGCTGCTTCTGGGAGGGTTAGATCTCTCTCCATGTCAGCTTTGAATGATGAATGGGCCATTTCAGTCATGTTCAGGAATGGTGAATATGGTGGTAGCCGTTTCAACTGGATCTGCTGGTTGATTCCTGCTGGTTGATTCCTGCTGGGAGCTCGACCGGGCACGCACATGGGGTCTGGCATTGTCGTACACTGCAGGGAACATGTTTTCACACTCACGGGCTGTGTCGGCCAGAAACTCTTCAAATGGTCTCAAATGCTATCCGGTAGTGTACAAGGCCAATCTACCCGGAAACAGCAAAAGTCACGTTACAGTTGCTTCCACGTTGAGCGTGTACAAAGCGTCTCGCTCCCAAAAGAGCGCCTTGTCCATTATGTTGTAGCCAGTTTCGTCAATGAATACGCAGTGGCCGACAACTCCAGACCACTGCGCGTACTCTACACTATATCAAGAACCCTTGGCGAGTTGCGGGCATCAGGCACCTCCTCTGAAAGTTTAAGGGTCATGAGCATGCCGTCCAGGGTTCTACTAATGGTGCTGGGATACACAGTTGGTTTGTCTGCAGAGAATGTTGGAGCTCATCTTTCATCTGTTTGAGAGTAAGAAGAGGGTTGTCATCCAGCGATCGCTCATAAGCTCATCATCTCGCATTTCCTGATCTACCTTGGTGTGCTCCTCCTGTCAGCAACTTTACGTGACGACCGGTACGCACATAATGTTGCCACTATTGACCTTTCAGTAGATCGCTTGATGCCAAGAGTGTCTGCTAATTCTAGGTAGTCAACGTGGTTGTTCTCAAATGCTTCAATCAGCCTCCTCCTATCTAAATTATTCACTCTTCTGTACTGACCACGGCAGCCATCTTTTCGTTCAAAATCGCTCTACTTAGAGGTACATAACGCAGAACTACAGTGTAAAAGTGAATTCTTCTCAGAATATCTGCCTTCATATAGGCAGATACGTTTTAGAAAGCACATACAATATAGAAACGAATTTGAATGGAAACATTTCGAAAATGTTTGCTAATTGATAAAATTGAATGGTTGACCAGCCTCTTGCTGCTGGCTTTTACGAAATTGAATGATCTTTGCGACCTCATGAATTTGAATGATCTTGTTTGAACCAGTGAATGCTAAACTGTTGAAATTTAATTACTCCTTTTGACTTTTGAATGCTGATACAACGGAACATTCATTTTTAAACGAAATTGAATAAGCCGGGTGTTAAATTTGATGATTTTTTGTTGAAATTGGCCGGGAAAACCTATATTTCGTCAGTTTTCACGAACAGACAAATTAGGCAAAAAGCGTCACTTTTTCGAAGGGGCAAATTACTAAAAACCGTATTTTAAGTTTTCGCGAAGAGACAATTTGAATTCTCTGTGTAAAAGCTCCATACCCTCTAGCTGAGAAGGGCAAAATTGCCGGAAAAAGGATTTTGGGTTTTCACGAAGAGACAATTATTGATACGAGCTGTGGGGCGAAACGGTAGTTTTTCTTATTTCTGAGTTTTCACAAAGAGACGAATTTGAACTCCGTGTATATACAGTAGGGTTGTGAAGGGCGAAATTGCTTGGAAATTAATTGGGTTTTCACGAAGAGAAATGACACTCTGTGGGGCAAAAGGGCCCATTTCTTGTTTCTGAGTATTCACGAAGAGACAAATTTATTAATCAATTAATAACTCTGTGATTAATTGGCCTATCGCTCAGTTGCCAATGACTTGTGAAAGACCGAGAACTGAACTTTAACAAACATAGTGTGAAAATTGAATTAACATGTGGTATAAATGCAGGTAAAATCTTCATTTTAAAAAGTGAGCAACTTAAAACATGATTTTCTTGAAACTTTAGTTTAGTGCGGAGAGGCAAAATTCGTCTGTTCGTGAAAACTGTGACGATTTGTTGATATTTTGTTTTTATGACATATAACTCTCTGAATTGCACTGGAAAAAAACCGAATGCACAACAGTGTATCTTTGCTTCGTCTGTTTTTGTCTGGCTGTACTTTAGGGCTACGCAATTGTCAATCTGTTATCTCTATGGAAGACAACAAAAATACCTGCAATGCTTCCTAGCCTCCAACCATCGACCAACCATAGAATGAAAAAGCCCTTGTGCACATCCATTCAAGTAAGTTTTCTTCCCTTTTGTTACTATTTTTAATGAATATAGTCTCATTTTTCTTCTTTCCCAAGGAGAAGCCAAGGAGCCCACTACAACACCCTAGTCCATCCGGAGAGAATGGTGGGGGATAAGAGACACAGACAGGGGGAGGTTCCACTGACTGAACTGGTAGGCCGGGTGATACAACGAAGAGGTCACATGACCACCCAAAGCTCACCTATGACCATCAGGTACTTTTGTAAAAATATCAAATTGATGTCAATTTCGTGTTTGTGCATACATGATTTCGTTCTTTTCATTCAGGTTCGTTTTAGTCATTCTATTTCGTTTATAGGCATTCAAGACTACATTTTCACCAATCTTCAGTTGAATTTCTACTACCTATCTACAATTCATGAAATCACATTAAGACTCATCGAAGCGCACATGAATTTGTTGCTAGTTTTTGTTTTCTTTTTCGTTTATGGGCAATGAATTTCAAATTCTGTGCGTTCAAATTAAACATGAGTTATGGCTTGTTTATTCGAGGAAGCTGGCAATAGCTTTTTTACTGGCACTTGAGTATTTATTTGTTAGATGCGTTTCCGTGTTGTTTGCATTTCATTTACGTCATATGCATGTGTTTTGTCCTAATTGCAATAATTGTTCCTTTTGCTTTGTTACCCCATGATTAAAGCTAAAGCCTGTACCCAGTATCTAGAAGACTGTTAAGTAAAGTTTAAAAAGTTATGGTGATAAGTTTGAAATGAAAACAAAATCTTTCGCTATAGCCTTATGATAGTTTGCACTGGTCTTTATGTTTTCTTCTTTATTTCTGCTAATGTTCGGACCACGTCAAATTAAAATACGAATCAGAAAGCACATACCATTGAAACGAATTTAAATGTAAACATTTGAAAAATGTTTGCCAATTGATGAAATTGAATGGTTGACTGGCTCTTGCTGCTGGCTTTTACGACATTGAATGATCTTTGCGACCTCATGGATTTGAATGATCTTATTTGGCCAGTGAATGCTAACTGCTGAAATGGAATTACTCCTTTTGACTGTTGAATGCTGATTCAATGGAGCATTCATTTTTAAACGAAATTGAATGAGCCGGGTATTAAATTGAATTAAATTTTGCTTAAATTGGCCGGGAAAACCTATATAAGAGGACTTTGTTGTAAGTGGAAAGCACGAGGGAAATAAACTTCGGAGAGTTTTGCTGCTTGTAAATAACTTAAGAAACTCATGAGATTGACAAGTCCAGTGGAGTACCTGTATTTTACTTGTCCTTCCTCGGGTTTCCATACTTTTTCTCAAAAACTAAATAAGCTTACTTTTTCTTCTATATTTATCCATGCCCTCTCCAATTTATCTTTTTGTCCACACCCACTCCAAGTTCCCCATCTTTCATTGTATTTGAACAAGCCTTATCCCCCCCTCCCCCCCCCCCCCCCTTCCAAAAAGTGTTTTTTTATGACTGTAATACTACCAAATTTGTTCGCAGTAAATGCACATTAATGCAGTTAGTGTATTAAAATGCAAATGAAAATCATTAATATGTCTAATTGTTTTCTCTCTGCAGGGCCCTCAGACCTCCTGCACCCCCATACGCAATTCAGCACCCAGCACTTATAAGGTAACACATCAATTCATTAATCTAATTTCCATTTAATTTAATTTAATTTAATTATTGAGCTACATGTATATAGTCAACAAATGAATTGAGATGAGCTAAGAATATTTGACTGATCCATTCAAGTGCCCTACCAAATAGACCATCCAGCCCTATACTGGCAGCGAAAATCTGAACATAAAAGCACCATTTTGCATGTGTGAAAAATGCAGAGACAAAATAACAACCAACTTTCAACTGTTTACGTTGCCCAATCCGATGATCTTCACTGACCAAGTGACTGTCACTTGGTCAGTGATGATCACCGAATCGGGCAAGCAAATCTTTGGTTCACTTGTCTAGTATAAAATATTCAGTAAGCTTGGTGTTACCGCATATCCATTGTAAATTCTGCAGGCAAAGTCTTGAAAAATGTCGAAAACTCATACAGGTAAATGACGTAAATTTGTTTCAATTACAGAAAAATACAGCCTATTACCAAACGGAAGCCCGCGATTGGAGGACCTTATGTCGTTGTCTTGAACAGAAGCTCATCCACCAAGAAATCAGACCCAACTGACAGTCCAAGAGATCTACCGCCACTCAAGCAGGCCAACAACTCAGCCAATGTGGAAATCGCAACATGGCGGCCGGAGCTGATGACCACTCATGGCCCTTATGTACACCCGAATGCTGAGGACAGGTCAGTGACCAACTATAGGTTGCAAATGCAACAAGCCATAAAGATAGCAGAGCTGAGGGGCGACTTTTCCACTAGTTCCAGACCACTGCACAAGCATGCACCACTGCCTGCCATCCAGGTGGCTTATGAAGTGGCTGACAAGCCACAGGTTGCTGGGAACTCAGTGGGAGAGAGACATGTAGGAGACAGAGTTGCTGAGAATGTACCAGTGGACCAACAACCTCAGAGTGATCGTGTAAAAGGTGTTCCCAAGGAATCGATGGAGACAATAAACAGATTCACCTCGAGCCAAGAAGTCTTAAAACAGATGCAGGCCCGCAAGCAAGCTAAACGGAAGAAAATCAAGGTTGATGACTTCAACAACCCGCTCAGGACTCGGCAACGATTCACCACCAGAATGAAGGTGTTCAAGGAGGACCTTCAAAAGGCAAGGGAGCTTTCCATCATCCAGGAGGACCAGTCTTCCATTAGCGACCGGCTCAGCAGGTTGTCGGCTGGACGGACCAGCGTGGCCTCCTTCAGAAGTGTTGGCTCCCTCAAACGGATCGAGGAGTCTGAGGTCCCGGGGTATTCGAACCGACTCTCTCAAGAACATGCTCTCTTTGGTGTTACTGAGGCTTCAAGTAGAGAAAGCAATACAGACCAGCCATCAGTAATGGATGGTGTAGAGGAACGACCAGGTACAATAATGTCATCGGATGGCACTAATACATCTGAATCGGAGTCCGCAGCCAAATCTGATGAAGTGGTGCCCTCGCTCTGTTCAGATGTCAGTGTCAGTGATAAAGTCATCAATGATCCGCCTGATAATAGTGCACCTGATCCTGTTGAACAGACTACGGAAGACAATGCTGATGCACATGAGCCAGAAGCTAGCACTGATCACAGTTCAAACTGTGAGACTTGTAAAACTCTCCCTAGGGTAGAACAGAACATGACATCTGAAAGGACTGATAGCTCAGATTGTTCTTCCATCCATGATAATTTAAAATACTCTGACAATAATGACAGCATTACAGACAATCCCATAACAAGTTTGGACCACACCACAGACACAACATGTGATTCACCTCCAAATAACTTAACTACACCGCATGATAGTAACATAGCCTCCAATAATGAGGAACAACCACACATTGCCATAGAAGCAAGGCCTGCTGTCAACCACCAATCTGTAGATTCACCATACGAGGAAATTGACAGTGGGCGGGGCATTGCTGCAGACCCCTTTGACATGAAAGATGTCATCTTGCCAGTGGAAACAGTTCAGTGAAGTTTTCCAGTAGCATTCCTCACATTTTCTTACAGAATTTTACTTTTCTCAGTTGTCCAAAGCCTGCAAATAAGGCAAGGGAAGCTAGAGTATACATATTAAGGCCTGAATTCGGTCGATTCACAACTCAGTGCGCCGCCAGCAGCAAGCCGGGAAAAGCCAATTTCCCACTTTCGGGGTCGACATCACGTCTATTGCGTTGTATTAGATGGTGGACAGTACAGTGGTATGGATTTCGCGCGAATGCGAGTGGATGAGTTAAAGCAATTTTTGACTAGTCGAGGAATACCTTGTGCGGGAAAGAAGAGAGAGGAGTTGATAGATTTAGCGGAGAAGGGGTATAAGAAGTATGATTTGATAGAACCGATGTCGACTTTTTCCCATGATGCACTGCGTAATTTGGCCTCTCCCCGGCTTGCCGCTGGCGGCGCACCGAGTTGTGAATCGACCTAACTGACCAACAAATTTTACATTGGAAAAAACCTGAAATCCGGCTTCTGTCTGAAAAGTGGCATTCCTGATGTACCCACTACATGTGGTGCTTAAGGTACAAATTGGGCCCACAAATAATTCCCAAATGTGTAGCTCCATTACGAGTGATGAAACTGAATCAGGACACTGCAGACATACATGCACCAAAAAGCACTGACTGTTGTCACTTTATATGGACTGACAATGAGGTCACTAGTGCACGTGTATGCGCCCTATGGGACTGTGAGTGACCTGAAGAGGTTCCAAGGGAAATAGGACCCTCTTCTGGTCACTCACATCACAGGTCCGAATAATGGCAGTCCATGTTTTGTATAATACACCTCTGTCCAAAATATATAAGAAAAGAAACTCTTCAGGGTTTTATAGTTGAACTGTTTTAATTCAACAATTAACTCATAAGCAATTCAACAATTAAAGGAATGCTTTTAGTTTCCCAGGATTCAGTTTTCGAGTTGCTGTTCACTGTTCACATTTCACATCGTGTGAGTGTAAGCTTAGTGATTATGAATATTAACCACACATCCAGAGGGTGCTGTATAACCAGTCAAATTCGTTTAGTATACGGGCACTATACACTGAAAATTACGCGGGCGGGATGTCCCGATGCGCATCTTTTTCACGCTGACGTAAGCCTATACTAGTGAATCACACGTGACCGTCTTTCAGCCAACCAGGATAAAGAACCAGCAAGAGGTGTTATAATTTAGAATAGTACACGTAAATAGTTCAGGGTACCCGATAAACATGATTGGTGCGAGGTTCAAATATTTATTTTGTGTCGTGGAATAACTCTTTTTGTGTATTTATTTTCAACTCAATTTTGTGTTCACTTAAATGCATTTTAACCACATGAAATATGGTTTAGTAATCACATGTACTTCATGAAAATTGCTGATTTTTGTGTGTAATTATTTTAAAGACAAAGCCTCATTTACTGGAATTGTAACCTCATAAAAGTGAAATGACAATAATGAGAACCCACTGTTAGCAGGAATTTCAAGATACTTCCCAAAGGCATTTAAACTTGTACCTTTAAGCATAAGTTGTGAAACAAAAAATTCATGGAAAAAGTCACAAGTGTAATATTGTTACGCTTACTGGAACAAAAGTCAGGAAATTCCCACTTATCCACGGGTAGCTCTGCAGTGTATATGTTTGTTAATAACTTAGGATTTCATCATTTCAAAATGGAAACTTATCAACATAAAGACCTAATAACTTATTTGAAAGAGGGGGGGGGGGGTATCTTTGTATGTATAATTTTCCCAAGGGAACTGCAGGTGTTCATTGTGTAACACTATTCGACATACATGTTTTTTAAAACCAAATTTAGCCAAGAGGGCTTCCTTGGAGATTTTGAACACCGATTTTGAACATGTTATATTTCAGCTACCATTGCTCTCAGACAAAATGTGCAAAAGCAACCATTTTTACACTACTTGTGGTAAAGGTCACACTTTAACAATATCTACATTGTACATGTATCGGATTTTTTCTTTAACGTTTTGAGAAGTACAGTCGAATCCTGATAATAAGAGCAGTGTTAATACAACATCCTGCTTATAACAAGGACAAAAATAGGTCCCGAGTCTTTGTTTTTCTTTGTTTTCCATTACTGATAATACAAGGTACCATGTTATAACAAGGTAAATTGTAAAGTCCCAAGGACCTTGTTATAAAGGTGCTCGACTGTATATTAAAATTTCTGCCAAAAGCGGCTTTCCGTCATTTTGCACTATGCTAAGTTTACTCCAAAGATGAACTACATGTACACTATGTACATGTACTCGTGTCTGAGTATTCTAGTGATTGAACCAAAAAAAAACCAGTGACAGTGCCGCTTGATGATGCTATTTAAGCCTCATCGAAGGCCAAGGCCCTGTACAAAGTCCTATTTTGGATAGGGCCTTGGTCTGAGCCTTGGCCTCGAGGGTCAAAGCTCCGACACTCGTTTAAGCACACTGGTACTTGCACTAGGGGAGAGCAGCCATAGATTATAGCCAATCAATCTTGATGACCTAGACCCAATTTCATGGATTCTGTAAGGCTACATTCTGCACTTATGGCCCGCAATTCGGTGCTAAGCCTGTAAGCACAGAATCCCTGGATATGGGATGTGCACTAGCCAGAATTCCTTGCTAACCCATGAAATATACTAGAATCCTATAGTAGCAGCCAGTTCTCCCTTACGGTAAGCAGAGCCATAGGCCCAGATTTGTCTGAAACCATAAGCGGCTATGTTATCTAAAATTACGAGTCGGGGCCCCAGGTGGAATAACAACAAAAGCAGTGCATGCAACACTAGCCTGGTTTCTTAATTATTAGCTAAATACAGGAATGAAACAGATTGGCTATACATCTGATTTGTTGTCGATTGCATACAGGTATTTATTGAGTTTGACTTGAAAGCTTTCACCTATTAACTCAAGAAATGTATTTTACAAATGATACTTTGAAAGTACTGCAATATATGCAAAGGCTACAATATATCTACACTCTATAATTCATGGAAAAGACAACACTTGGATTGAGTGACTGAGTGGGATGAAAATGCACTTCTAGTTCTAGCCCGCATTAATTCTAAATGTGAGAAATGCCAAAGATGGTTAATTTTGTGCAAGCACAAGAAACAGTGCTAGCCAGCTTTTGATTCTGATGTATTTCTTTCGTTGTTGATACATGATGACATTAATGGGTGAACATTCTGACTGCGTATTGATTTCCATTGTGCAACCACATTTGCAGTTCTGTACACAGCCAACAGTGTTGATGCAAGACCCAAATGTTAGTTTTTGCATCCATGCATTGCATCAACTCATTCCACTATTTGTAGCCGGCAAAGCCACATGTAGAGAGTGCAGTCAATGTGGTCGTCTTTAAATGTGTCTGGTACGAAATCCCAGTCTTGACGTCAATGGCAAATATCCCTGCAAAATTCTGAGCACACATTATGTGCCTTCACATTCAGGCACATACAGTGTACGCACGCAATTACTTAGCCTTGGTCAAGGCGTTCGACGCTAGCGGCCGTGATGATGAGCGAGCCTCGACTCGGACGGCCTGGCGATTAGTTCTCGGCTCATGCTCATTGCCAAAAAAATCGCGAACAGCGACCTCACGCGGCAACGTAAATAATATGCAAATCTGTATGTGCTCGTCTAACGCCTTGGATCATCCGTGCGCGAAAGATTTGGGGGTGGTGCTCATATTATGCTAATACGCCAAGTGGACCTCCGAGAGTCATTTTTTGATTGGTTGATTGTTGCTTAGAAACTGAATGATTATAAAGTATCTGACTTGTCCAAAGTCAGTCCGTTGTACTGTAAAACGTAAACATGAATCGTCAGGCTGCTTTTACAGGAATCTGTCCGGACTTTTTTGCACATATGAACATAGATCTTATCGCAAATAATACCCTTGGCATCTAAATCTCATAAAATCAGTTTCTTTAAACTAGAATATATTTGGGAAATGGAGACCGATTAAGACACAATACATCCATAATTTAATGATCGATTGGATCTGTGGTATCCCCCCCCCCCCCCCCCCCATAATAAGTTTGGTTTATTGACCTTCCATCTCCTCAAAGATTGTTTTTCCATTCAGAGAAAAAAAACCCGCAGGGCTTTAAAAACATGAACTAGGTGTATCACCATCCCCTTACTACCTTTGTGAATGTTTTGACATGTAAGAAGTGATGACAGATGGTTTCAATCAGCCTGTACAGTCGAGGCAATGCGCTATAACACACACATGTATCAGAGTTTACAGACCCTGGTTTTTATTTACCGGCCAAGGACAATTTCCTTCAAATATATAAATCATTGTACATGCAACTAAAATAGTAAACACCTACAGGTGATCCAGAAAATTCCAAAATTAAAAATAAATTAACATGCTGCGATTATTAATCAAGTAATGAGAAGCTGAAATTAACTTTCTATAAGCCTATGCCATAGGAATAATTCTTGAAGAATTATGCATAATAAAGTGTAGCATATTGGCAACAACAAATTTTACAGAATAGAATGAATTTAGATGGTATATATCCTCAGTTAGATAGCCTTAGTTGGGCAAAAATAAATGGAAATTTTTACCCTAGTTAGTCACTAAAGTACTACATAAACTTTTCCATAGAATCAAATTGTGAACTTTCAGAAAACATACCCAGGAATATACATGTATGCATGTGAGCAAATTCATTTACTCAAAACCAGGCCAGCTGTCTATACTGGGATGAGTGATAAACAAGTCTAATACTAATTAATTTGAGACACCACCAAAATTCCAATGTTCAACCACGGTAATAATGACTCGGTCTTGAGTCTTCTTCAAGAGGGTGTGGGTCTTCAAGTCAGCAAAGACATTCCAATTTCACAGGGTGTATAGTAATGATTAACACATGTAATAATGCAGTACCCAGACCCAGATCCAAATCATATTGAATAGCCCAAGCCTGGCAGATGTAATGAACATATTTACGATATAATTTACATGCTTTTGGGTGTTGCACCCCGAAAAATATATGTTCAAATTGAATTGATAATTTTTTTTAATGGAATTAGTCATGATCTTAAAAAAAAAACACTGTTTGCAGTCTCTTCTAGCTTGCCTGCTCTCTTGGAAAACAGTGTGTAGCTCCTTGACATACAGCACCCATCCTAAAGTCCAATATTGCAAACAACAACACAGAGTTGAAATCCACATTCTTGAACTTTGAAGGCATGGATGACATAGGCCTTCACTTCATCATCTGTTTGGGCATGGAACTTTCCAAAAGGTGTCTGAGGCAGACACAGGCTTTATTTTTGTGAAAATTTAGTTGGCGTTAAGACCCCTTTCCATCCAATCCTTAGTGTACTTCCATTCAAAAGTTTGGAAAATGTCTCTCTCCCGCACTTGAACAACAAACTTGATGTTATGTGGGGGCTTTGATACGATGGCAGCGTTGGAAAGTAACAGTGACTTCATAGTGGCACAGGTGCTCGTGGTAGTAGTGCAAGGCAGGCATACTCATCCCGTAAAATCTTTCCTACTCAGATACTGACTCACATGGCTTTCGTCCACGAAAATCCCACACAACTTATTGGCGATTACAATCACATCGTTTCTGGGCTTGCAAACACAACGTCGCGTCGTAACCCTGAAGAAAGTTTTCCAAGGCTCTCCGCTGTTCGGGGTGAAAATTGTCAATGAATCCGCAGCAGAATATTTAGGCAACAAAAAACAAAGATTTGTCGAGAAGACAAACGATGTGGAAGGTTCGCCATGTTTTCGAGGATAAAATGCCACATTTGATGACGTCACGGCTTCTCGTTGGGGATTGAACATCCCATACATTAGCCCCGCCTACATCATCTATTATTCGCATACGATGTCGTCTCTGGAAATCCCAACTGATTTGCATATTGCAGCATATAGCCGCGTGAGGTCGCTGTTTGCGCTTCTTATGCGTGTACGTACATGTGTACGTACCCGGACCCGTACGTGTGACGTGAGTACAGTGCAAAGCGCGCGAGGCCACTGTATGTGCAGCGGATGCAGACTTTCGATCGAACAGCCTTGACCAAGGCTAAGTGGTTTTGAAATTGTAATGCACTTAGTGCATGCCCATTCGAAATGTGCCTGTTATCGAAACGGACAAATTGCTTGGTTTTCGTAAAAAAAAAAAAGCCACGGGTGTATATGTTTCCATGCCACACGCGGACCACAGTTTTGGAAGTGAGTTTCTTGGGAAGAGCTTTTTGGTAAGACTGATGCGCATGCGTCTAATATATTTGCATATTAAATCAGGCCCCATTGCATGCGTGGTGGTTTTGCCCGTTGAAAATGTGCTGTTGTGCGTGGCGGTCTATACTGCCACGTTTGCAGATTTAGGCCTCCGGTTTGCTGGTTCAAACTTGACACTGCACATTCTTGGGTCCCGAGCAATACACCTGCCGATTTTCAACTTCATACAGTGCCCGGTTCTGGAGATAATCGAATTACGGACAGACACACATACTGACAGACAGAGATTCCTGGAATTATAGTAAGATGGCAGTGAATAGAGTACCAAAGTCTGACGTCAGTTGGCACAACTGGCCCAAAACAAATGTAGATTTCGACTGTTCCTTTAACAGCCAGTCATGCAAAGACATTGATACAAAATAACAAAAGTATTCTGGTTCCAAACATTGCATTGACGTCATCACTTCGGTACTCTATGGAGGAGACCCATGTGCAGCCTTGCCAGCTACAGTTACCAGAATGTGCATGAGGTAACTTGCTTATAGTTTTCCAGGAACATTGCCTAATAATTGGGGTCCATTCCAGACATGGTGAAAAGTCAATCAACATACGTAGCACCCTCTGCCAGCAATGCCGTAGTCAAGATAATCAAGTGCAAATCGTATAAACTCCATTTACTTTTGCCTGTATACCATAGAGTCTTAATGATTTCAATAAACGAACAAGTGTTTTGACGCTTTTATGGACAAGGTCTTCTCAAGACCTTATTATTCAAAAATCTTTAATCCTGCGAAAAAAAATCACTTTGACAGAATTTGAACACTTATAAACTCAAATTTAAAATCACATCATTGAGATTATATTTTTATGACAGCCAGCATTTTACCGGAACCTTTCTACTTCAATATTGCTGCAGATGAGTGAGGTCTTGATATGACTCAACTAAAAATGCCTAGTTCACACATACATATACGGTTTGGACGCCGGTTCTTGCCGATTAACCGTAGACCTGTGAATCGGGATGAATCGAGGACAAGAGGCAAACATGGACACCTTCATACGGTTTATGACGGTTATTGTATGTACGGTGACACTACGAAAACCTACGACATGTGTACGATTTTGGGACGTTTTGAAGAAGATTCATCACGGAAACACAACGGTTTACTACCGGTACGGTTCTATTACGTTGGCGTTACGAATACTCTACGGTATACTGCGGTTAATCACGGTTATTGACGTTTCACTTAAGATTGTACTAGGATTAATGACAATTTATCAAGGTTCACGTACGATTAATGACGAATTCCTATGCGTAGCAAAACGTAGGATAATCTGAGATATTCGTTACTGAATCGTCATAAATTACAGCTACGGTGATCCACGGAAGGCCACGAATGGCCCTACGATGACCCTAGGATTCTGCACGAATGAGTTAAGATTTCGCTACGATGGCTCTACGTTTTGTTTAAACCGTAGCAGAGCTACGAATGTTTTGAAACGACTCGAAACATTCGTAGGCCTTCCCGACTAACCACGATCAACCAAGGTTAATAAAGATTAATAACAATTCCGTCACGTATATCTCTACGCATTGCCCCGATTTGTCAAATCGTGATGAATCGGCGGCCAAACCGTGAACTAGGCTTAAAACACTGTCTGCTAATTGCTATACATGTGATAAGCTGGTGGCAAATGTGACAATGCAGCACTCAGGAAAGAATTGTAATTCTTGTCTTGCTAAGTGAAAGCTCACTCTTTAGATTCATCTTGCATGCTACATAGATTGGATTTCAATCTAGAAAATTACAGCACATCAATTAATATTCAAAAAGTTTAAACCCATCATTTGGTTAACATGCACTCTTTTCACATTCTCAAATAATGTGCGATTCACTCTAGTGTCAATATACATGATCCTGTAAGAACTACACATTTTAAAACATGTACTCTAATATACTACACCTGTCGGAACAAAGATAAGAATTGCAACTGCTTAAAATATGGTTTTAAAAATACTATCACTCTTTCTGAAACAGACAGACCATTTTCTTTTTCACCCGTTTTCTCCAAAGTTGAGTACCGATATTAAAGATGTATAAATGACAATCTGGAACCAACTACATAGAGATGCTAAGCTGAATATAGCACAGGGTTCATTTCATAAGCAAGAGTCTGATGAGAACCAGTTGGAGGCAATAAGCACTTCACCGAGTTTTGGCTGGTAAGCCGGTTTTGCTAATAATCATACATTTTATCTTTGCTCAGCAAACTTGTGTGCTTGGCAGCTCCTCGATACTGGTCCATATAATTCAATTTCAGCAAACATGTAAAGCATTGCACACTTTAGAAAACCCCTAATTCATCAATAATGGGTTTGCATTCAAGTTTAATGGATGCATAAACTTCATTTTTACTAATTATTTTCAAGCAAGCTTGATTTCTCCAGCTGATTCTAATCCAATGATAAAAACCCAATCAGTATGGCCTATCACTGCACACTGAATCACCAGCAGATATAGAGGGCGCTGCCACCACGATATGGCAAAGGATGTCACAGATCATCAGAAAGAAGTCCCCTCCCCCAATGATGTGCTCCCCAAAGATAAATCATGGGTGCACCACTGCCTCACTAGTGTGGATCAGCGTTGTAGTGGAGTCCCTGCAAGTCACAAGTCCTTTCACAAGTCAAGTCAGTAGTCCTTTTATAAAGCCGGTCACAAGTAACTGGATGAACAACGACAAAGAAATACCTTTGTCAAAGCTCATTTGAATAGCTTGTGATTGGAATTAGGACTGGAGGGCTTGTGATGGACTGCAGGGTCTTGTGATGGACTCGACTACATCCCTGGTGTGGATGTCAAATCCTTGCAGTAATTATCCTTCTTGAGATTATGATGGATGTAATAGGAGGGCACTATTTAAACTGTAACCCTTTGTATGTACTCAACTCAAGTAGTGCCCTCCTCTGCATCTGGTCCACGAAGACCGGCTAATAAACCTCTACCTGCCAGAGCCCCCCCCCCCCCCCCACCCCAAAGGGAAATCCTAGATCAGTAGATCCTAGTATTCTTAAATTATGATAATTTGTCGAGTTATATGTCTTGAAATGTCAAATTTCACATGTGACTGATTTGCAATGCTCCTTCCATTTCAATTACCCATTGTCTATAATAAGCATTGTGTGGGATCGAGCAGCTTCGAGAAAGTTTTACGATCTGTAGAATTGAAAGAAATTTCATCAAAACAAGCAAACATTTTGGTATGAGAATTCATATCATGTTATCGGTATATTTGTTATTAGACCATCCAGTTTGCTTTAACATAAATTTCTATATACATGTGCACTCACTGCATGTGTGTTCATGGTTCATTGAAAAATGTAATTCCACCTGGTTCATTTCACTCAATGTTTGGACTCATTCTATACAAGAACATATAAAGGCACTGAAATGCTGCATATTTTTCATGTACCACTCACGAATACAATGACCGCAATATTCAGACCTATATTCCACACAAGTTACATTGTACTTGAAGGTAGTGTACACGATTGGTAATCCTCCAATTTTGTTTTTACTGAATTATTACGAAATACCTAACTAGACTGTAAGTTAATAGTAGTCTCAATCATCCTGTGAAATGATGGCACCAGGTGTGCTATCGTTGTCAAGGAAAGTGGAAATTTAAATCGTTTTCCAACGATTTCCAGCCGGCAATCTTTGGAAAACTGCCCTGTAGCCTTTAGTCAAGGCGTGCGTGGCTACCAGGACGAGTAGCGCGCCCCGTTGCTGGCATATTCGGGGCGCGTCCAGGTAACCACGCGCCTTGCCTAAAGGCTATATCATCCGCCCGACGGTTGAAAATGAGCGCTGTTTTTCTCTCGTGTTTTTCGCCATCCAAGAACGCAAAACTTTGAACAGGTCAGTGAAACAATATGTGACCCGCTCTGGAAAAAGGTATATTATGTCGCAAAATATGAAAAATGAGTTTTATGTATGTTTGGAAAGCCCGCAATGTAAGCTTTCATTTGTTACATAATAGAGCTCCAAAGCCCTTTTCGTTCTGGAGATATCAAGTTTTTGCATATTAATTAGTTCTATGGAGTTCAAATTGCACAACAGAGAAATCAGGCTTTGAAATAGCTAGTTCTTATACAATGCAATGGAACAATGCACTCTAAAAAGGTTATTTGTTCACTTTATTCACTGAAATCAACATTGCTGTGCACCAAACCTAAAACTTCAGATACTTAAGATGTCAATAAAGACAAAAAACAAAAAATTAATTTTGACGAAAAATTTCACCCTCTCAACATTGAAAGGGCCATTACACGTAAATGCATAGCGCGACTTATATCACCTTTTTCTGGAGCGGGTCACATATTTCCTATAAAATATTAACCCCCAAATCCGCCCATTTCTGAAAATTGCAACAATGACCAATCATGTACACTACCTTTAAAGAAAAACCACATTATTTTATATTTCTAATAAGTGTTTTGGCTTGATCCTACAAAATAAGTATTTTTGGAGAAATGGATGTCAGAATTTGTTAGGCTGCTCTTGCAGCATTTTTAAAATTATTATTTTAAACAGAGATTCCAATTTTAATGAGGAAATTGCACCTCAGCTTTGGTACATGTTCACTGAACTTGCATTAATTGCAAAAAAGATGGTGTCTCACCCCTTTGAGAGAAACCCCCGACTTAAAACTGATTTTGTTGAATCGGAGCACAATCCCATTTAACCACTTGAAGTAAATACTGTTCCGGAGGTCGCAGGTTCGAATCCCGCTCATGCCAGTTTTCTGTGTTCACTTTAAAAATTTAAAGACTGTACACTTAGAATATGTATTTCAGTATATGTATTACCCTGTGTTTGTAACTTAAGCATGGTTCTCCCACAGCCAGCCATGATACTTGTTCAACATGTGGTCAGTTGGTTCCACCTAGAAGTAAAAACGACAAGAACTCAAAATGTAAGGCGGATATTTCAAATAGCTCTAATTTGAAAGGCTGGTTGATTGAGAGTAATACGGTTTAACCCCTTGCGCCCGTTTGACACATATGTGCAGATTGAAAATTGCCACCTTGGTGTTTGACGTCTATACACGCCAATCTCTGCATTTTCAATCCATTATTGGGGTATTGTGTACGTTATGCTTGGCTGCACAAGCCTATTGTTTCGCTTGGCTGCACAAGCCGGCCTGGCAATTTCAAGGGGTTAACCTCTTGAATATGGAATCTTAAAGTCTCCAGGAAAGTTCTTTTTGCACTAGACACTTCTGACGGTGCCTGTTATGTCTCCCTTTGACGCAAGTTTCATGCTAATGTTGTGCTGTACACAACCGAGCACGTACATGCTTTATGGTTGAAAAGTACACATTTATTTTTCAACCAAAATGTTTCATTACACCTCAAACGAATTTCACCCCAAGCGGGCCCCCAAATTCCTTTCATCCAAAGTGCCCCTCCCACTAACTAACTTTTAGACAAGGGCCCCCATTGGTTTTGTACACGATTTTCAAACGGGGACCTTTCTCAATTGGGGACCCTATTGTCCTCTATTGTTAAAGGTCTCATATTGATTGCAAAAACAAACACAAACATCCTCACACATGCACCCTTACAGGGTACCTCCACTGTCCACTTTACTTTCCTTCCATTATTCTCCTTTGTCCCTCAATCTCAAACTCCATAGCGTTTTCCTCGTGAGGCACCTAGATTTCTAAAGACTTCCCCTTCGGGCACCATTGTCCCCCATTGTTACTCATTGTGTGAGGTACCCCATAAGGCAGTATATGTAGGAACACACCCACACACACAGAAACCCTGCCTAAATAGTTGTGCCAAATTTCTGTGCCTGCATGAGGGAGGGACGGGGCTGAAAAATCGAAGCACCCTTTACAAGTCTGACCTTGGGCCAATTTCATAGAGCTGCTTAGGCACAAAAATTGCTTAAGCACAAAAACCTTGCTTAGTAAAAAACCAGCTTACCAGCCACAACTACATGTAATGTATGTTGTTTGTGATTGGTATATTTACCTGTTGTTAGCTTAGCATAACAATCACATGGAATTTTGGCTTGTAACCTGATTTTACTAAGCAAGGGTTTTTGTGCTTAACCCTAGCTCCCTAGGCATTTTTACTAGGAGGCTTCCTCAACCTGTCAAAATCCAACACTGTGCAATATACTTATGGAACATTTTTTGAACTTAGACAAATTGGGGCATATAGCTCCATGTAAAGTAATGGTGCCGAGGCCTTACCGTACTGAATCCATTCAAATTAGACAAAACCTGCTGTTGGAGTTTGTGAGGCTTGGGGTAGTTAGGGTTAAGCAAATTGTTGTGCTTAAGCAGCTCTATGAAATTGGCCCCTGTTGATCTTACCTCTTTCCATTCGTTGACGCAGAAGATACGATAGGAATCATTGCCATATTTCCCAATGCCATGTAGCTCAATAGGATATGTCCAGTCCTTGCTCAGATACTCATCTAAATATAAAATAAAAAAATTATCTTCCAGGCCTTGAAACAGTACTAGCCCAGCATATGAATTCCAGTGAAAACCGTTCCGGGCTACCCAAACGTGCTTCCTTGGTTGCCCGGTGGGCTAGTGAAAAAATACAGTAACCTACCTGTTAAAATGTTAATCCAAATAATTAGGCCTACAAATAATGCTTTCCGTATTAATAAATACACGATCAAAACAAACTGAGTCATTGTGTTTTTCATGACGGGCGTGCCAAATAGAACATAGTCTACAAGGAAAAAATACATTAACAAATAAATCAAACTCCAAACTATATATGGTCTAGTAAAACTCTAAACAGGCTGGTAAAATATACAGTTAGCTAGCCAGGAAAAGAGTTAGTGAAAGGCCTGACTTTGTATACTGTACACCCGTATTTTTTTGTACTTAAATTGATGACTGCCCCTAGAAAATATCAAAAGAAACTGTGCTGTTGTGAATTGTGGAGTGTCCATAGTTCCAAGTTTCCTATGCAAGGATAAACACTTAAAAATGTCTGTTTGGTCTCACCAGAAAATCTGACTATCATCTGAGCTCTCTTCTGATACAGACCAAGTGGGTAGAGCAGTTCCACCATGTCCGTCCAGTCAGCCTTACGAGTCACCTCTGGGTTGGGCCAAGAGTCAAAGAACTTCCACAGGACTGGTATCGCCTTAACACCTTCAAAGAAAGATCCCCGTATTGTTGGGGTCATGATTAGAGAGTATTTAAAGGTAGAATACAACATTTGCAAACGTCAAAAAACAAAACTGCAGAATTATTATGAAATACTGTACTAGACTGCAAGTACTAGTCTCAAGCATTCTGTGAAATCATGGCACCTGGTGTGCTGTCGTTTCCAAGAAAAGGTGGACATTTATACTATTTTCCAACGATTGTCGGCCGACAATAGTTGGAAATAGCAAAGTTCCTCAACCTGATAATTCCCTGACTCTATGAATTGCTCCATTTTGTCTAAAGTAGGGTCAGGGAACCAGACTACTAAAACAGTTTATTATTTTCTGTATTCCTAGCATCCATGCAGTCCCCATGCACAGGCTATGAAATACTATGAAACGCCCAAACCCATTTATTTCTGAAAATTACAGCAAAAGCAAATGTTGTATACTACCTAATACTTAGAGTAACAAAAACCCACTGCTCATTGTAGAATCTGTGAAGTAGATTCTGTTTGTCTCGGGTGGGTCTGCACATTACTCATCAACTTATGGTTAATGAGATTGGGTAGTGTGTAAAAAACTGCTTTCACATGATTTTAATACCGTGGTACATTCCATTATTCACAATACTGAATGACCATTATCCACACATTTTAATGGTCCTGTGATGTTCACTGCAGTAAAGGTTTACTGTATTAACTGAAAACAAGGAATGTTTTTTTAGATTTTTAATCACAGGCTCGTTGAAAGCATTAACCATAACAATCTTCCAATGTTAATATGATTTTGCATGCACCCTAGGGCGGGGTTAAGGTTAAGTATGTACAGTGGAACGCCGCTATAACGAACATCGCGGGATCCACAGATTTTGTTCGGTGTAGCGATCGTTCGGTATAATGATTTTTAGCCGCCGGTTACCTAAGGACGACTTTAAACATGTGCCGGCCATTGAATTTTGTAAATTTTACATGTTCATACTTTCTAAGCTTACCGAATTCTAAAGCAACAGTTGGCTTTTCCCTTCTATTCCTTGGGGAAATAATAGCCACCTGTCACTCTTCAACATAAAGCTGCGGCCGTTAGGGAATTACAAACAGCCCAAATGCCCAGTACATTTGTTTAATCTGTTGCCTTTTTTTCAACAACAATGTTCGGTAAGTTTTGTACACAAAATTTGGGAGCCAAGGATGGTGTTCGGTATAGCCGAATGTTCGGTATAGCGGTGTTCGGTATAGCGGCGTTCCACTGTACTAGAAATACTACATGTACATGTATGTCAGTAAAAGAAAATCTGTTTACTTTTAAAGTTGGAGGCTATTCCCACTACACCCCTGGCAGAGGGGAAGCACTCCATTCAAAATGTATTAAAATTTGTTTCTCCATTTTTACAGCAATGAAAATATGAACACCATTTTTTTTTCTATGAAGTGCGAGATATTTGTTATAGGAAAGTGAAATCTGGAAATATTTAAAGAAATTTAAGGACATTGTTATGTTTATTAACTGCAGTTGAGTACGAGGAGATGTCACTAAAACATTCAGAAGTAGCTAACACTCTGAACATCTCCACTATTAACTGCCCGTGAATTTAATCCCTCACAATCATTTAAGATATTGAACCCAGGCTGGCAGCATTCCTCTACTAACCTGTTTTTCATGGTTTTAACCCCTTGAGTACAGGTGTTATAACGGGGTGCCCGGGTATTATAACGGGGTGCCCGGGTATTATAACGGGGTGCCCGGGTATTATAACGGGGTGCCCGGGTATTATAACGGGGTGCCCGGGTATTATAACGGGGTGCCCGGGTATTATAACGGGGTGCCCGGGTATTATAACGGGGTGCCCGGGTATTATAACGGGGTGCCCGGGTATTATAACGGGGTGCCCGGGTATTATAACGGGGTGCCCGGGTATTATAACGGGGTGCCCGGGTATTATAACGGGGTGCCCGGGTATTATAACGGGGTGCCCGGGTATTATAACGGGGTGCCCGGGTATTATAACGGGGTGCCCGGGTATTATAACGGGGTGCCCGGGTATTATAACTGGGTGCCCGGGTATTATAACTGGGTGCCCGGGTATTATAACTGGGTGCCCGGGTATTATAACTGGGTGCCCGGGTATTATAACTGGGTGCCCGGGTATTATAACTGGGTGCCCGGGTATTATAACTGGGTGCCCGGGTATTATAACTGGGTGCCCGGGTATTATAACTGGGTGCCCGGGTGCCATGCCGGCTGTGCAGCCAAGCGAAACGGACAAAAGAGGCTTGTGCAGTCAAGCGTAACATACACAATAGTCCAACAATGGATTGAAAATGCCAGTCGGCAATTTTCTATAGACTTCTGTCATCTGGACTCAAGGGGTTAAAGGCCCCAGTCCTGGAGGATTACAGTGCATCAACAAAGCACTCTAAACTCCACTAATCTCTTGGCAGTTAGGATGCATTCAAGCATGATTATAATCACCTTGGTATTAAGCTATGGTGATAAGGTGACTAAGGTCAATTAATCAGGGCCTCCTCAACAATAGCACAGAGGATTTAATAGTAGCCCACAAAGTGTGCCAGTGAGGCCTCTGCTGGACAAGAAAATGAATGGACTTCTCAGGGTTCCTTTAACAATGGATTTCACGGTTTTCTCACTGCAAAACGTCAATCCAGGGTTTCTTACGGGGCAAAGATGTGACCAATCAGAGACAAGAAACAAGATCAAGTGACATCATATCGCCCATGAGAATACAAGCACATCACCTAGATGCAGAAATTACAATGCATACCTGTACCATCATTCTTGCTCACCTGTTGTACGATTGAGGAACATGGTGGCCACAAGAAGCTTCCAGGGATCGTGAAACAAGCTCTCCTGAACAAGGTTGAAGGGTGACTTTGGCGGAGTCCATTTCTTGTTGGGGGCTGGCTTCCGCGGTGCCTTGGCTGCTCCTTTACCAAAGTACGGACTTCTTTTGTGTGTTTTCCTCAGGCGAGTTGAAAATCGTTTTCTCGGAGGTGTTGTCAATCTCTTTGTTGTTTTCCGTCTTTTCACATTCTTCGGTGATCTAGTGCTACCTTTCACTGTTGAACAAATAAACTGACACTGTTCCCAATGTGTTGACGTAATGAAGCGTATCCAAATTTATGACCTAGTTTATGTAGATAATGGGCCTTCATCATTATACCTTAGTATTATGATAGGATACAGAACACTTAAAAAAAGTGGTTAATGTCATGCTCCATGGCACTACAGAGAAATATGTTGTGTAGTCTGGCTGGGACTGCAGAAAGGATCGACCAAATCAATACAAATCTCATTCACCATGTTTTCATGTGTTCTGTATTCTACCTACATGGGAGAGGGGTGGTGGAAACAATTACCAGATACCTATCTGTGCCTCCTGACAGCTATAGTAATCAGATAAAGATAAAACATTTGCAAACCAATAAACCATCATTTAAATTAATTAACTAGCGCCCACCCGAACAAAGATACTGACAATTTGGGAGACCGCCAACATAGGGCAAGATAGCTCAGTTGGTAGAGCACCGGTACGGTAATCCGGAGGTCGCAGGTTCGAATCCCGCTCCTGCCAGTTTCTTTGTTCACTTCGAAAATGTATTCAAATTTACCTAGTCAGTTTCCCCTGTGGATTGTTTGACGAATTTAATTTAATTAGTGAATCATTTCAAACAATTCAAAGAAATCTGAACTTGTAATGGAGGGGTGGGGTGGCCCAGGGAAAACAGGGGTAGAGGGAAAGAGTTCCATATCCGGCCATCAATTGGACCTCGTGCACAAAGTCTATGGGCCATGACAGAAAAAGTCTAAGTATTTTCAAAGAAAAAGTTGAATTTGTTTCTCTCCTAAATTCGAGTTTTTTCATCAGATTATTTTACACTTTTGGGTAGTTTTTAAGTCATTATTAAGTGAAAATAAGTGATGGCCGGATATGGAACTCTTTCCGGGTAGAGGAAACAATTGATAGGTGCCTAACACTAACAGTCAAGCCTGCTATTGCAGTAATACTAGTAACAGTAGCACACACTTTTCAGCTGAGTCTATATTTACTATTTAGATTATGTGAATTAACTTTGAACAAATGGTTTTTCCGATTTGTTTAGCCTTGCTTAGGCAGTAGTTACATGACTGTGAACCAGCATCAGATTAACTACAGCTAGTTGACCGTCACGGCACTGATGAACATGCGCAGTGAGTGTTTTTGGGGACTTAGAAATTTAGTCTGATTACATGCCTTCACTGTCATTCTGACTTCGTATTCACTAGATGGGAATCAGACCAAATGGAATTTCGGACTATATTTTCCTTAATTTTATTAACCCTAGGTACTCGACCCAAATCATCCAATTTTAATGTGATTTTGCATGCACTCTTAAGTTGGGGTTAGCGTTAAAAAACAAAATCCTCTAGATTTTAAGCCAGTGCTGTCAGTGACAGTGGAGATCGGAAAGGTTTTACTTTTATACCCCCTACCAAAATCGGTCAAGAACAGCAAAATCTTGAAAAATAACCAACCCTCCTTGATAAGAACTGTCTAAACATGTGGCACAACCTGTTATTTCAAGATTTATTTCAGCAAAATCTGTAAAAAATCAGGAAGAAATCAACATGTATGTGCACACTTTGGAGTGACTATACATGGTGCCAACTGCCAAGAAAACACAAACTTTCTTCACCTTATATTGCACTAAAATGTCCCAACAAAATTCTCAAAATTGAAGGTTGTGCCAAGTGTTTATATAATAAACCTTTTCGACATTCTCAATGCATTGTGGGTTTGGAGGCCAAACAAACCATTTAATTTATACACAAACCTATGGCACTGTGAACCAGTCTAAATATTAATTGATTTTATGCTAAATATCTGTCATGAGTTGAGCGATACCCTTTTCACATATCTTTGCATGAAACATAAGGAAAATAATAACCAGAAAAATCAATTTAAAATGGCAATAAAAATAAAGGAAATAATTGGGGAATCCCTCAGGGTACCAGTTACTGATGAATGCAAATTTCTGGAATTAGAACAGCTAATAATGTCACATTATTAGCCAATCAGAAGAGGATTTTTGCAAGCATGACAACGAACATGTGACCAATGCGACCAATCACGTCCGTTCTAATGTGCTTGATCTTCTAATGCCAGTTAGGACTAATGCAGTTCACATATAGACCATATCGCAAATACCGCCTGGTCGAGATGTCACAATGGTCACAAGGGATTGTGGGAAGGAAATGGGAGCGATTTTGGTGCGCGTTTCTTTCCCACGTCCCTAGTAACCATTGTGACGTCTCATCTAGGCGGTATTTGCGATAAGGTCTAATGATGTTTTGAGAATGTCGAAAAGGTTTATTAATTATGAACACAAATGGATGGTTATTTTCCAAGATTTGCTGTTTCTAAACGATTTTGGTGGGGGTATTAAAGTAAAATCTTTCCTGGAGATCTCCAGGTATCAGGGAAAGTAACACGTACCAGGTGTTTTGACTGGAAGATCTGGCTCATCAGGTACCGTGGGCGTGGACTGTGAACATGATTTGCCCCCGGTGTCACTGCTGCAACTCCCGCTCACCACCTGGCTAAGTTTGCGCTTGTTCGCCTTACGTTTCATTTGGATTAGATTACTACTACGAGCTACACACCAAATCAAATCAGCTTTCTTCTAGGCACCGCTGAAAATGTGAAAAAGTTTCACTGATTTTACTCATCGTCAAATTGCTGCTGATAAATGTAGGCTGTCTGCACATGATGAATCATCACCGTGCCTCGGCCGGCCCGGCCGGTTGTGAAATATTTAGGACGCCACCAATAGTTGTTATTTGGAAATAAAGTAAACTTATCAACCAGTCCTGCATTCTATACAACGGGCAAGTTGCAATTAATTGCGGCGGCCGGATCACGTCAAAGCATTCTGACGTCATTAAAAAGACCCGATGAGATATAGGGCCAATTTCACGGAGCTGCTAAGCTCAAAAATTTGCTGAGCATGAAAAGTCTTCCTTGGTAAATACGGGATTATCAACCAAATTGACTGCAACATAATTGTGTTATTTCACAAAAAAAGCATCAAAAAGCAATCGAACCGGTCAGATTGTCAGGGATTTCACAACTGAACACCACCCACTCCAGTTAACCCAATCCACGCCTACTGGGTTCATACCATAGAGTTAGATATATACCCAAACCTGAACGCATATACACCAGTACCAACGGCTGCAGATCAGACCAGCCACATCTACAGTTGCTTGACAACACCAAGCAAAATACAGCCATGGCAACTGCATTAGTGCGTAAACTTCCCCAAGTCCTGATCCTCTGTCATTGCCCAATGCATTATTAAGAGTTTGCAGTTAAAGACATGTTACCTGACTTGAAGCACTGGTATTATAAAAAATAACTGAAGTCCAGAAACAAAAGAAGTGCATGGTTCGAGAATTTTCAAGTGCTAAAAACCTTCGAATTCAATGTACAAATAGCTCGAGTGCACAAGGACTTGGTGAAATTGATTCGCTATTTACGTACCAACCAGTATTGTCATTGTTGATTCTCACTGAGGGTCAAAGTCAATCAATAGTGTTTCTATAGAGCTTGAAATACCATTATCATCCATGGTATATTGTGTCGATCGAATTTCGAACGTGTATATTACTGTACATCGTATGAACGTGGTGGTTTGATTGTGTGCTTGAACTTCGAACGTGTACAGAAAGTAGACGGACCGCCATCGAACAAAACAATTTACGTGGAGAGGCCTTCAAATCAGTTAACAGGTATCAGATGAAAATAATCGAAATACATGTAGATGTGCATGTAGTTCATCGGGTGATGTGCGTATCCGCCAACTCTTCAGTTTCTCACAAGTTTTAATTATTGTGATATCTACAGGACTGCAGCGTTCGGCAGTGCAGTTTGATCTGTATACACAGCATGGCGCTCAGCAAAGGAGGCAACATTGCGGACGCAGAACAGGTTGTATTATACGGTGATTTGAGCCGCGAGTTACCAAGGCAACGCTCGAAAGTCGTCCGTATATTCACCAGTTCAACCTTCACAGGTAAGCACACTGTCCTTCCACTGTAAGACTATGCGCTTTTGAGAAATCCACTGGTTGTGAAGAGTACCAGAAATATATCAATATGTATTCAAATTTACCTAGTCAGTTTCCCTTGTGGATTGTTTGATGAATTAAAAGGTAAAAAGTCGTATCCTCATTGAGTGATCCCCACAATGTCGCTTCCCAGGTTGAGTAGTATAGTGGGGGCCGATACCATGTCATTTCAAAAATCTCCCCAATTTTGCTGTAGGTATATATACACCAAATTTTTAGAAAAGTTGAAATTCCCAAAATCGTCTAAAAATCGTCTAAAAATAAATCTAAATTTCTCTAAATTTTGCTGTATATCTATACACCAAAATTAGCACAAAATCTACAAAATCAGAAACTGAAAAAGAGTTTTTTTCGTTGTTCACACAGATACTTTTTCTCCCCAAAATAACCTTTGATTCATGGATACAATAGATGGAAAAAAATAACTTTAAAAAAATATATCGATAAATATAACTTATCTTTAGGAACACCAACAGGACGCGGTAATACGTATATCAGGCGAGATTATATTTACGCTATAAAGAAAGAGGAAAACAAATCTAAACATTTGAGAGTTAAAACTAAAGAAAGTCTAGCGCGAGTCATACGCGATAAAAATATTCCAGTCACTTCTACGGGCAGAAATATTCAAGCGCTAAAAAAGGATTACAACGAAGCTATAAAAAGATTTAAATCTCCAAATATTTTTCGAGAATCAGACTTTCTAGAGACGAGAAGATTGCGAACAGTTATAGAAATTGGGAAATTGTACCAAATCTGTTTATCGACGATCCGGAACAATTTTACAACACACACGTGTCGATGACCAAAAACAAAATAACCGCCGAATTAAGAGAAATAAAAGCGATGAAAGTTCAGATTGCTATGAAAATAAAGTATAAAAAAGTACCTCGGATGGCAGTGTTGTAGGTCTCGAGACCGGTCTCGGTCTCGAGACCGGTCTCGAGACCAGTTTTTCCTGGTCTCGGTCTCGGTCTCGGTCTCGGTACCCTGTGGTCTCGGTCTCGGTCTCGGTCTCGGTACCCCGTGGTCTCGGTATTTTGCTGGTCTCGGTATCGAGACCACCAATATTGTATACAAACAGCACATGTGCAGAATCGATTACAGCACGCTCGACTGGACTAAAGATTTATAAACGTGCAGTACATGACATGATGACAACCTCGTTTCTTTGCCGTGTACGCGTGCCCAAACGTACATGTAGCGCATTAGCTTCATGTATGGGAAGTTGGGAACGAATGCTCAAATACACGAACTACGTGTACGTGTGGTATTACGATCAGCGGCGTGTACTCTATACCGCTTAAAGCCATCGCGGTCGTTTCTAGAACAGCTGGACATTGTTTTTTCGAGTCAAGATGTCGATATACATGTAATGTAAACATGTAACCGGATAAATGGTCAGTTAACCGTGTAACCGCAGCCTTATTCTTGATGTCAATAAATACGGTTTACTTGTACATGTACATGTATACTCCTTTGCACATAGGCTAATGCATATGGAAATTTGTGATCTTTTTGCATTCTTTTATTATGTAAATGACATACAAGGTCTCGAGGTCTCGGTCTCGGGCCATTAGGTCTCGGTCTCGGTCTCGGTCTCGGACCATCAGGTCTCGGTCTTGGTCTCGGTCTCGGACTTCGGGGGTCTCGACTACAACACTGTCGGATGGTGAGACTGTAACATCTACTGCAACTCATTTTAGTCATCAAAATCGCGTCTTAAACGAGAGCGATATACAAACAACGCTCAGACAACAATATGAAACGATAATCTCAGATAGATAAATACACTAATAAAGGAGGCGGTTGGATCGTAGATAAGATAATTGCGTTTTACATCAACATAAACAGAGCTAACTCACTCGCGGGTGCTTCTTACGTAGAACTACCCGAATATATAACTAACAAACGCGCAACATTTAACATCAAAAACGAAGATCAAGAGTCAGTGTATAAGATGGTGTATAAGAGCCGCCTTGGGTGTATATACCGATAGAGTTAAAAACCAAATAGCAACAAACCCAAAGTACCAATTTCGTGGAAATAATCCATCTACTTATAAAACTGACGACGGATTAAATTTCAAAGATGTAGACTTTCCCACACCCATACATCAGATATCCAAAATAGAAAGACAAAACGATATAAGTATAAACGTGTTAGGATACGAAGAACCCGATAATAAAACCCGTAAACTCGATCCCAATGGTTTGATATATCCGCTCTATTTGTCTAAAAGACCATACGATACAAAAACAATCAGTTTGTTATTATTTGAAGATCATTATTGTTGGATAAATAACTTGTCTAGATTTTTATCCGGCGTTACCAATAGTCAACATCATAAAATGTTTTGCTTGAGATGTTTAGCGCATTTTAATTCAAAAGAAAAATTAGACATACACATAGAAGATTGCGAAGGAATAGACTCTGCTTTATCTACTGTCAAAATGCCGCATGAAAACGTAAACAAATACTTAGACAAAAGCAAATTAAAGTTTAAAAACTTCAAAAATTTACAAGACGCACCCTATGTCATATAGGCCTACGCGGATTTTGAATCTATATTAGAAAAAAACAACCGACTCTGCTAGTAAAACTCATATTCACAAAGCGTGCGGTTATTCGTACGTTGTAGTTAGATGCGATGGTCATAAAATGAAACGAGAGACTTATAGAGGTAGACGCGCTGTAGACAATTTTATATCCTCGTTACAAAAACTCGAACCTAAGATTACCGCCTTACTCGCTCGCGTTAAGCCGATAATATATACGCTAAAAGAAGAAATGCACCACCTAAACTCTAACGAGTGCTGGATTTGCGAAAAACCAATTTATCAAAATTCCTCATGTAATTGCCAGTGTGACCAACCGAAGAAACCAAGAAAAATAGAAGACCTGAAAGAATACGCATACTTAAACGACAAGGGATATCTCGAGTTAAAATGTATGGAGTGTAACAAGAAAATTAACAAATTTAGAAAAGTAAGAGATCATTGTCACACTACCGGTAAATATCGTGGCGCTGCACACGCTTACTGTAATCTTAAATTACAAGTAATACCCGGCAAAACGACAATACCGGTCATCTTTCACAACTTAGAAAATTATGACGCGCACTTGATCATGCAGGGTATTTTTAAGTATAAAAAGGATATCTGGTGTATACCCAAAAATTCAGAAAAATACATTTCATTTTCGATCGGCCAATATAGATTTATCGACTCGTTTCATTTTATGTCTAGCGGTAAAGTCTTGCCTGAGAGAATCTTTTAGATTACTCCTGAAGCGTTTTGGCGAAGAGAACGCGGACATCTTATTACAAAAAGGTGTATATCCGTACGAGTATATGGATAGTTTTGAAAGATTTAGCGAAACTACTCTACCGCCAAAAGAATCTTTTACAGCGCGTTAAAAGATGAACATATAAGCGACGAAGATTACTCACGCGCCCAACGAGTATGGCGGGTCTTTGATCTCAAAAACATGGGCGAATACCACAACTTATACGTAACCACAGATACTCTATTACTAGCCGGCGTATTCGAGAATTTTAGGCGAATGTGTAGAACAAACTACAAGTTAGATCCGGCCAACTACTTCACAGCACCGGGTTTAAGTTGGGACGCTTTATTAAGACATACGAAAATAGAATTAGAACTTTTAACCGAAATAGATCAACATATATTTTTTGAAAAAGCAAAAAGAGGAGGAATATCTAGCGTCGGTAGTACGCGCTATACCAAGGCTAATAATAAGTATCTGAAAGATTACAATTCCGATAAACCCGATTCGTATATTCTCTATCTAGACGCCAACAATTTATACGGATGGGCCATGAGTCGATATTTACCCTACGGAGGATTTAATTGGGTCGTCGCCAGTCAATTTACTCACGATCGTATCATGGCGTTAAAAGATAAGACTAAAACGGGATACATTTTTGAAGTTGATTTGGAATATCCAACCGAACTACACGATCTACACAACGATTATCCTTTAGCCGCTGATGATAATATAATCATACCTAAAGAATGGTTATCGAAGTATCAACTAAATTTATCGAAGGAGTTAGGTAAAAAAATTAACCGGTACGTTATATCATAAAAAAAAATATGTATTGCATTACGTAAATTTGAAACAGTGTCTAAAAATGGTGCTAAAACTAACTAAAGTACATCGGGCTTTACAATTTAAACAAAAACCTTGGATGAAATCGTATATCGATAAAAACACCCAACTAAGAACGAAAGCAAAGTCAGATTTTGAAAAGGATTTTTTCAAATTAATGAATAACTCGGTATTCGGTAAAACGATGGAAAATGTCAGAAATAGAATAGATGGAGTTTTATTGCGAGACGATCAAGTCAGTAAATACCAAGAAATAGTTTCTAAACCTTGTTACAAGTCTACTACCGCTTTTGAAGAATGCGGCCTCTCATTCGTGGAATCATACAAAAAGAAAACGTGTTTAAATAAACCGATTTATGGAGGCGTTAGTATCTTGGATTTATCAAAAACTCTAATGTACGACTTTTATTACAACGTATTAAAAAAGACGTATGGCGATAAAGTAAGGTTGATGTATACAGACACAGATTCGCAGCTTTTGATTATCTATACGAAAGACGTTTATCTCGATATGAAAAAACAGTCAGACTCGTACGATTTTAGCAACTACGAGAAAAGCCACTTTTTATACGACGAGACTAACAAGAAAGTCATCGGTAAATTTAAAGACGAATGCGGAGGAAAAGTTATAAGCGAAGCTACTTGCATCATATCAAAGATGTACTCGATTTTATACGGGGAACACGACTGTATAAAGAAGGCCAAAGGCGTAAACAAAACGGTTATAAACAACGATCTATCTTACAAAAATTATTAAAATTGTGTTTTAGCGAGCGAATGCTATTCAAACAATATGATAAAAATTGGGTCCAAACATCACATGATATACACGGAGGCTCAAGTCAAGCAATCGTTAAATCCTTTAGATACGAAGAGATATATTTTACCAGATGGTGTTAATACTCTGGCTTATGGTCACCGTTCTATACTCGCGTAGCTACGCTCGTAGAGCGTAGACTAAATATTAGAACAAGAATTTTTATAAATATCTACTCGAAAAAAATATATCTTATGGTTATTATCGATTAACTCGCCGTCGCGGTCTCTGAAAGAAAAACTCAGTTCGGGTATTTTACTCCTAATTAGCGGTATGACAGTTTTTCTTTTATTCTGGACAGTCGCTATTACATCCGAATCAGAGCTAATATTTAAAATCGGTACAACGTCTAACAAGTGCGTGCTCCTTCCGTTATAGAAATTATTATACGTAGATAATTCGCCGCAATGTAAAAAAACTGTATTCACATAATTCATATTATAATACCCTACAAGTTCACCATCAGTTACGGGTAACCAAAAAGCAGGTATGCCCAACACTTTTTGAGTATATAGATCGAATCTAATGACAACCTCAATAGGTTCCGAACTAATAATACCGACATTAAAAACAATTCTTTTATTAAGCTTGTCTGCGTAAACTGTAATCAAAGTTAATTTATTAAGTTCGACTATTAACTCATCGATACCATAATTTCCAGATGGAATTACCATTTCACCGTTAGTTGAATCAGTGTTTTTAATTAATGACCATTCTATAGTCATACGTTGAGTTACATTATATAAACCAACGGTAAATATCGCGTTGTTTAAACTCATACAGTAATCTCCCTTAGAGTTATCTATAGGTTTTGACAAACTAAAAGTTTTTTCGTTACCAACCATTTCAAAAACGTGCGATTCCATTTTAATAAAGCGTAACAAATCTTTAGATTTTTTTTTTATTTTACCGATCGCCAAGTTAAAACTAATATTTTTTCCTCGATTATTGATTAAAGTGCCGTCGCGGTCTTTGATACTAAAGCTAAGTTCGGGTATTTTACTCTTGATTAGCGGTATGACATTTTTTCTTTTATTCTGTAACGTCGCGATTATATCCGAATTAAGGGCCGGTCACACTGCAACGATAAACGATAACAAAACGAAAACGATGTGAATAAACGCTCTCTATTGGTGGATGGAACGTGCGGTAATACGCCCGCGTTCCACCCACCAATAGAGAGCGTTTATTCACATCGTTTTCGTTTTCGTTATCGTTATCGTGGCCAGTGTGACCGGCCCTTAAGGGTTAGTATATATATTCGGTATAAAGTCTAACAAGTGCGTGCTCTTTCCGTTATAGAAATTATTAGACGTAGATAACTGATTGCAATGTAAAAAAACTGTATTCACATTAATATTATAATGTCTTACAAGTTCACCATCTTGCAAAGGGGTCCACCTACGGGGTAGACCCAACACTTTTTGAGTATATAGATCGGGAAAAATGGCAATGGATGTATCTTCCGGCACTATACCGGCACTAAAAATAATGTTTTTATTAATCTTGTCCGCGACAACTGTAATCAAAGTTAATGTATTAAGTTCAGCTATTAACCCATCGATATCATAATTTCCAGATGGAACTACTATTTCACCACGTCGAGTTGGCCTGCCACCAAAAACTGAATCAAATAATAACCATTCTATAGTCATACGTTGAGTTATATTATAAAAACCGACGGTAAATATCGCGTTGTTTAAACTCATACAGTAATCTCCCTTGGAGTTATCTATAGGTTTTGACAGACTAAAAGTTTGTTCGCCATCAACCATTTCAAAAACGTGCGATTCCATTTTAATAAAACGTAACAAAATCTTCAAAAATCGCTTAAAATTTACCGATCGCTAAGTTAAAACTAATCTTTTTTCCTCGATGATTGATTAAAGTGCCGTCGCGGTCTTTGATACTAAAGCTAAGTTGCTTTATATTATCGCCCGCGAGTCTATGAGCGGTTAATCTTATACACTCGATAATCGTATTATCTCTTTTCGTTATCGGTATAACGTATAACAAGTGCGTGCTCTTTCCGTTATAGAAATTATTAGACGTAGATAACTGATCGCAATGTAAAAATACTGTATCGATAGGCGTTGTATTATACAGCCCTACGTAATCTACGCCAAAAACTTTTTTTTTTTCTGATATCCCCAACAATTGTTTAATGTTTTTATCAAAGCGTAGAACGTTATTTTCTTCCGTTATATAAAAAGATATCTTTTTATTAAGTTTATCTACAGAGACTTCTAACCAAACTAATTTACTAAGTCTATCTCCGATCCAATCTATATCGTAATATCCAGCCGGAATATCAATTTTTCCATCCGTACTACCCGTTTTTTGCCCCGTGTTTGGATCGATTTGATTTATAAAATAGAGAACTTCGCTATTACTAGGTATATTATAAAACCCCGCGGTAAATATCGCGCTGTTTAAACTCATACAGTAATCACCCTTAGAGTTATCTATAGGTTTTGATAAATTAAACGTTTGTTCGTTACCGATCATTTCAAAAACGTGCGATTCCATTTTAAATCTTATTTAATTATAAATAAGATTAAAAATGAAATTCGCTCAACTTGTGAAATTTTTAGACGTTAATAATCAAATAATAAAAAATGCTAGTGATGTCGCGAATCTAGCTGTAGGTCACGACGATACGCTCTACGAGCGTAGCTACGCGAGTACGAGCGTAGCTACGCGAGCACAAAGCGTTGAAATTCGCCCGAAGTTTACCCCGTTGAACATGAACTTGAGTCAACTTAACATCATCGTAAACGCTAACACGAACGCGAGTTTTAATAAGAATTTCGCGGATACATTTAGCGCTTATGAAATGTCCGATATAAAAAACGACGAAGCGGTCGAACGTTATGCATCAGACCCCATGACTTTTTATCAAAATCAACTCAACTTTGCATTTTGGTGCGCAACTTCGGGTTGCGGTGTAGGACTAGACTTATTTCTACATGAAAACCCCGTAATATCGGCTTTATTCAAGTTTCACGTATATTTCACGATCAGAAAGACACTTTACTTTCTAAAATGCCCAGTTCCAAACGACGATGCATTCGACGATCTAAACAATACCATCGATCACGGTGCTTAAACCGATACTTGTCGAAGCTTTCAAGTCGATCCAAACGTGAGTTTTAAACAGACTGCAGACTTAACTTCTGGAGGATTAGGTACGGCGTATTATTACGATAATTTGGAGTCGCATAGATAAATACCAGTACCGGGTAGAAATTATGACTCTAGCGAACTAGATAAGAGTAA
This sequence comes from Hippasteria phrygiana, assembly GCA_037893225.1. Classification (NCBI taxonomy): domain Eukaryota; kingdom Metazoa; phylum Echinodermata; class Asteroidea; order Valvatida; family Goniasteridae; genus Hippasteria; species Hippasteria phrygiana. The sequence goes on from JAZGUH010000413.1 coordinate 237,022, forward strand.
GTTTAACTTTGACTACACTAAATACCCAGGAGCCACCAATATGGGTTTTCGAGAGTCGGGCGATGCGTATCATTTTAGTAGATATACAGTCTCGTGGATCAGACAATCCGCGGACGTTGTACGACTTGGTTTTAGAAAGTTTATACGTCAGAAGAGCTCGTTTACCGACGTGGGTATAGGAAAAATAAACGAAAGCGTTAGAACGTACGTGTACGCCATACTTGGTGCGCAAGCCCAAGCAAAAACGAGTATACTAACTGCAGGTACTGGATTGGATGCCCAAAGACAATTTGAAAATATAGTAGAAGGCGTTATAAATAGCCCTACGGATCTAGAAGCTTCTATAACCAGATTTCAAGATTCTTTACAGTACGCTAGAAGCTCATTAAACTTTGTGATAAGCCCCGGATTATACTTGATTCCATCAAATATGGAGCTTTTAGTCGGTATTCATCGAGGTTATAATAATAATATACAGATAGCTACGCCAGATTCATCGATAGGATTAAATATCAATTTGAACTCAGACGTACCTCAACCGCCAGAGCCAGACGTACGCCCTACGAGCGTAGCTACGCGAGTACCCCCGTCACCAACTCCTGCACTACCCCAGCCCACTTTAGACCCACCAACACCCCCGCCACCAACCCCTGCACTACCCCCGCCCACTTTAGACCCTCCAACACCAACACCTACGCCGCCAACCCCTGCACCACCCCAACCCTCTCCTGTAAAAAGGAGTCGTACAGTAACCCAGCAGAATTTAGACAATTTAGAAAATTTAGACCCGCCGCCAGACTCGCACGAACAAGAAAAAACTGCTTTAGTCGTTGGTTTAATGGCCGCTGCTGGGGTTGGGTATCTAGCTTACGATATTTTACGTAATTGAAGAAGGCGGTAACTCAGTATCTGATGGAACGACCATTAATTCTTTCGTAACGAACGATCTCTTGGGACCATCTTTTAGCCAGTACAATGCGGGCTGCCCAGGATTCGTCGTTCTTTCTTTTATCGTATACATTTCTAAGCTCCAAATAGGATCGGTAGCTCTTCTTCTAACGTCTTTTTCGAGCTCTCCAGGAGCGTAAAGATATCTAACGATATCATCATTTACGCTTAAAAGTTGTTCCGGACTCAAGAGCCCCGAAGAACTCAATTGTCTTATTTCTAACTGAGACATAGCCAATTTAGGAGTTAATCAATCTAGTTTCTTCGTCGTTTAACGCTTTTATAACATCGGGCAATCTTTTTACCCACGAGCGGCTACGCTCAGTAGGCTCTAACATTTCTTGAGCGTATTGATGGCCGAATAATCTTTCGGCCAAAGTACGATTAAATCTTTCTACTATACCTTGAGCTCTATGATTACCAACCTCGCCTCTTTGTGCTATTACTTGTCGAGTCCGCATCAAAGTATTAAATTCAGCCATAAATTCTGTACCGGGATCTACTTTTATAGTTTTAGGCCAAGACAAGGCCGATCTTTTGTAAATCTTTTTTTAGCGCCTCTACAACTTGAGTACTCGTTTTATTCGTCAAGGGTTCAGCTTCTTTATATCGAGTGGCCACATCAACAATCGTCAACGCGTATTTATAAGTTTTTCGTCTAACTACATCGTGAGGTAGATATAACAGATCCGCTTGATGCATTTCATTGGGTAATCCTATAACCTTATTAAGGCTCGTAGGTCTCGGGATATTACTGGGGGCCGGTAAATAAATTTGCCACATGGCTTGTTTTCTTAACCAATTTCTAACGGCTGACTCGGGTACATTGGCTTTTAACGATAATTTTTTTATGGCGCCTGCACTTTTCCAATATCCTCTAGGACTGTAAAATATTTTACTTAATTTTGTTTCCATTTTATTAACGACTTATTAAAAATGGTGAGTCATTTAATTATGGGTGCTGGACGAAGAACGTAAACGACATGATTTGGCTTTAGAAAGATTAACTGAAGCTAAACAAGAGTGGGTGGAACAAAGAACGAAGTATCTGGATTATCTAAACGATCGACTACATAAAGAAGCCAGGGCTCAAAAAACATTTTAAAATGTAGATGAGGCGTTGAGAGAATATAACGAAGTAACCAACGAAGACTTTCGATTACCTCGCGAACCTGTATTGTCGGACTTTTACGTACCCAGCGAAGATCAAAAAGATGGTGAAATTGCATTTATCTTAGGAGGCACTGCTGTTTTAGGTCATTTAGTTTATAAATATGTTTAAGTTTTTTGCTTAAATTTAAAATCAATTTTTTTTTTTTTTCGTTAAGTAAAATGAACGCAATTGATGGAAGCAAGCTGAATCCGCACAGAAGTTTAAAAAATCCTAGAGCGTTGAAGGGGTTGAGACAATCGATGGTTATTACTCATACTCCTAGTACCGCGGGAGCTAACGACCTGTTGGTCGTTCAATTTCCTATGTTGAGTCAAGACGATGTAGTCGTGCCGGGTACAGTACGATTAGCTTTTAATATAGACTTAGAATCTGAAGGCACTGGCGCCGATGATGAAAGAACTCTATATCATAACGTCGCACGAAATTTAATTAGTAGCGTAAGAGTCAAACTAGAAGGTAAAGATTTCGTAGCGTTGTGGCGACCAGCCAGTGCGAACGATGCATATCGAGGACTCGAAACTAGTAAGGTTACAAGACTCAGAATCGGCGCCAGTGATGGGGATGCTAGCGCGAATGATGGAAAAGACAAAGCGATAGCCGATGCTTACGGTAGCCGATATTACATTCCTCTAGATTTTGAAATGCTTACGGATCATCAACCTTTTAGTCCATCGACGCTCAAAGATAGACTAACTTATGAATTTACATTTAACGATCACGCGAGCGTAGTAAAAATCTACCGATACTAACGCGAAGTATAACATTTCGGGGTTAGATCTCGAGTTTGAAACAGTGACTAATAAAACATTGGCCGATAATATCAGACAAAAATATCGAGGTAAAACTCATTTTCTATATGAAAAAGTTCAAAGATATACGGTTGTAAAGTTAAACAAGTCCGATAATACTTGGAACATTAATCTTAATCAAGCCGTTAAGAGTCTCAAAGGTATACTACTTTTATTTAAAGAATCGAACAAAAAAGATCCTCAATTTTTTTATAATCCAAAGATTGAAAAAGTAGACGTTACGATAGAGGGTAAGCCAAATCAATGGTATAGTCAGGGTATGAAGCGTTATCAACACTGGGATGAGATTACCAAGTTTTTCGGCGACTCTAATACAGAATTTGGTGCTGGTGTGTGCAAAGACTTAGACTTACACGATATGACGCTAGGAGATTACTTAAGCACTAGTTACGGTCTTTGGCTAGATACGAGGGTGACGGATGATAATAAAAGTCACGGTTCTGGTAGGAAAATAGGAGACGTAGGTGGCGGTATTTCCCTTCATTTAGAAAGAGAGGCTGGGACAGCTGGTGAACTATCGTGTTACGTTTTCTTGGTGATGGATGGTCAGTTGGTTCTCGAAGATGGAAGATTTAGCGGTAGTTACTCTTAAAATACAAAGAGTAAAAAGTATACCTTACTATAAATAAGCATGTTTCCAAAGACACCACACTGCGCGCTAATATGCGGTAGGACTAATTCGGGTAAAACTAAATATATTTTAGATTTATTAGAAACTACGTATAGAGATCACTTTGAAAATAATGTAGTTATTTGTCCTACGCTATCGAACAAGAAGACTTATCGCGAGAGACTTTGGTTGTGGCTAGATCCTGAGATATACCTATGCGATTTAGAGGTAGAAAAGGTGTCTCTCAACGAAGCTTTAGAATTTTATAGAGCTCGATTTAAAGGATCGCACGTTCTATTTTTGATAGATGATTGTAGCTCGGAACAAGAAATAAAATATCGTAAGGCGGCGTGCTCGCGTAGCTACGACCGTAGGGGGTATGGTAAAAATACTTGCGTTTTAACAAAGTTGGCGTTTAGCGGTAGGCACGACAATCACTACTGTTGGTTGATGACTCAAAAGTATAATTGCGTAATGACGGATTATCGAGCTCAAACTGCATTTGTCGTATTGTTTTATTGTAAAGATAAAAATAGTTTCGATCAATGTTTCGATGAAAATGATGCGGTGCCTTTAGAAGAAAGATCGAGAATTAAAAAGATTTTAAGAGATGTGCCTTTTAGTAAATTATTGGTAAAAACTGATCCTCCAGTCTGTTGGCAGTTGATCTATAGTTGATCTATAGATAACTGATAGATAACTGTTAGATAACTGATAGATGGTCTATAGATAACTGTTAGATAACTGTTAGATAACTGTTAGATAACTTTTAGATAACTGTTAGATAACTGTTAGATAACTGGTAGATGATCTATAGATAACTGTTAGATAACTGATAGATGATCTATAGATGAACTATAGATTATCATCTATAAATATGATAGAATATCTAGACCTATTATTAAAACTAGTAATAGCCATCAACTTATCTTTATTTTCTTACGATTATATGTCTTGTAGAAATAAGATTAAAAAATATAGTTCTATTTTAAATGAGCAAATCGATAGAATCTCTAAGCACGTTATCTCAAGAACCTCGTCCAACAGTAGCTGCTACGCCCATAGGGCGTAGCTACGCGAGTACGAGCGAGTCTCCAGATCCTAAAAATAGACTTTTAGGTGTAGTTGCGGGTGGTGATTCTAAAAAATATTTCGGTAAAGAATACTCCGTTAATGAAATAGAAAATTTAACTACGGAAAAACAAGAAAAGCTGTATAAAAGATACGAAGCTAAGCTTGGTAAAGAAATGATAGTTAGTTTGGGGGGTTGCGTGTTTACACAAAAGCTTTAGGCGTGACTTTGCCGCTGGCTTCGCCATTCGGTTATAAACTTTGTTTAGATTCTAAAGAAGCCCTCGTTATGACTTAGAAAACGATCCTGTTATTTCTAGCAGTATGTCCAGTTTACTTTGCGAAGTGCATTACAATTATGGGGTTTATTTATCTCCTTTGGTGGCTATGTTGATCACGACTAAACATTTACAAATAGATAGTAGTATTACGAGTAATAGTATTACGAATAATAGTAGTATTACAAATAATAGTAGTATTACTATAAAAGATGAATCCAGAAACGAAAACGACGGATCAAGCACCAGAGCCTCCTCAGCCTCCCCAAGAGACTCCTCAGCCTCCTCAAGAGACTCCTCAAGAGACTCCTCAGCCTCCTCAAGAGCCAATAGCTAGAGTCACTAAAAAAAGAGTAAAAGATCCAAAAAGAGTAGAATTAGGAAAGAGACTAGCCGAAAGAAACAGAAAGATGAAAGAACAAATAAAAAAAATGCAAAGTGTAGAGGATGAAACTCCTAGTCAAACAGTTACGCCGCTGATCTTTCCGAGCTGGGGAGTTGCGATAGTAGGTTTGGCTATTTTAGGAATTGGAGTTCTCGCGCTTAAAAAGAATGCAGACGCAGCGGATGTTATAGATCCGCAACGTCCGCAAAAAAAGTACATATTGCGAGCGTAACCCCTAAAGTTGAAGAACTATTAGAAATGGAATAAATAAAAAGTTAGTACAAACAAAATAAAATGTTAGTACAAGTAAAATGGATACTAAGAACGTTGCAAATACTCTTTATCACGGCGCTGTGTTGAGTTTGTTGACTGTGGGTTATACTATGTTGAGTAAAAAACTTTTGAAAATTAATCCCGCCGATTTAGGAAAGTTAGACGTAGAAGATACGGTTAAAATCACCGCTACTATAGGTAGTGCTCTAGCTACTCAGACTTGGTTGGTGAGCCAAGGAGTAATTCCTCAGAATGTAGTAAATACTACGTAAAATATAAAATATACTACTTATTAAAATGGCTGAAGGTGGAGAATTTATACATATGGATGACTTAGGTCGAGAAGACGAACAAAATGATGCCGATGTTCAAGATAATCAAGATTTTCAAGATGCCAATGGCGATTTTGAATTGGACAGACCGGCTGAGCCACAACCGCCTACGACGATGGATGAAGCCGGTAATATTATATATAAACGTCGTGATATATATAAAGAAGGTGTAGCTAATAAATGTTATGGTTTTATGAAAGAAAAGGGCTTCAATAAACCAAAACTCATTAGGTATGAACTTTTTACTAGAGATGAAAATGGTACTTACTTCGACGGTGTTAGATTGACTGATAAACGTTCTCCCGATGTATTTGTAGGTGAAGCGACGTTAAGAAAAAACTTTTAAGAAAAGTATCCGTCTGAAAACGTTAATACAATTTTTAAACAAGATTTGGGTTTATTAACGAAAAAAGAACAAGAAGTGAAAGATTTAGAATACTATATAGATGATGCTGTTAAGGAACACGTCACTCCAAGACGACAAGTTGAGGTAGCCAACGGTATACACGATTACTTAAAAAGTGTGTTTAAAACCGATGAAACTACAATTCCTCCCCCTCAACCAAAAGGAGTAGATGCTCAAGCGCAAAATGAGGGGCTAAATTACAGAGAAATTGCTGGTTTAGATGAAAAACTACAAATGCTCAGTGGTAGTTTAGAATTAAATTTAGCCGAGCTGAATAGGATAGATGATGAAATTGCTAAAACAAAAGTAGCCTTAGGTGAATCAGAAAATGAAAACGAGCTAGACTACCTAGCTAATAAATTAAGAGATCTCGAAGATGAAAGAGCGCCTAGATTAGAGGCTGTACAAAGCAATACGCAAAGTATTCAAATCTCCAAATCCAATTTATGAGAATCAAAGAAACGATTAAGAAAATACTACGAGGTGATACCTCGCTACGGGAAAAGATTAGAATTCTGTTTCGAGAACAGGGTGTGACGGTAGTAAGTATATTAGCCGCGTTTGCTTTAGCTATAAGTACGATCGTTTCTTCTTTGGTGGCGGCTGTTGGTGGGGGTGGTGCGGCTGCTGTGGCGGTTGTTCCTGCTCCGACTCCGGTTCCTCCCAAGCCCGGAGGTAACGTGAAAGATTGGATAAGTAATCATTTAAAAAACTTGTCCAATTTGCTAAAAAAGCTCGGGGGTAAGTTATTAGCCGCTTTACCGGGTATTCTGGGTAGTATCGCGAGTTGGTTGTTTAATCTATTGAGCAAGAGTGTCGGTTGGTTGGCGGAACACGTGTGGGCTCTATTGGTAGGTGTTGGTACTTTGATTCTCGTATACATGCAAACAGAATTAAAATATTATACGACTTTATAAAATGACCGCAGAATCTATTTACCCTAAATTGCCCGATGTTCCGAGAGAAACGGACGAGTCTTCAGTCTTTAGGTTAACCCTATCAATACCGCGCGCGCCACCTGGGCTCAATGTTGCATGGACGTTCGCTACCATCGTGCTTGTTTGTCACAGGAATTTATAAGCTTTACACGACCAGCGTTCTCTGTTGGCACGAGCTACTATTGTTTGCAACTGAAATGTGAACAGCGCCCTCACTTTGGGCAGCGCTGTGCAGTTGGTTTACACTTGAAAAGGCACGCGCGCGAAAGGCAGTTTGCATCCCGGGCCCCACGCGCACTTTATAGCCGCTATCATGGCAGAAAACGCTTCCAAGATTTTGGAGGAAATCTTCGCAGATAGCGGTTCAGATATGTCCGATGATGAATCTTCTCTAGCGACATCTGACGACAGTGATGGCGAAGCTATGCAAACTTCGTCAACTTCGTCGGGAAAGCCAAACTTCAGGTAGGGAGGTTCATAAAACTTAAAAGGTTCAACTTGGCTAGTCTCGAAATGTTTCGCATCCGTCATTCATGTCTATAAAAATATTACTGGGCTACTGTAATGTAACCTTTGCTTTTTAATGTTCTTTCGCGGGGAAAATCATAAAAAGCACTGAACGTTTAAGTTTGCATTGCATAATACGATGGAAATCCAATTAGAAATTGATGAAAATATTGAATTTGTACCTGAAGTATGCAAAGTCAAGTGTGATGATTTTGCATCCAAATCAAAGTTCAGATAGTACTCTATTTGCACCACCGCTTTGTTCGGGCTCCAGAGTCTGCTAGGTTTAGATATGGGCGAGAGATTAGAGCATAGAAACCGGAGCCCGAACAACAAACCGTTGGGGTGGGTGTGGGTGGGAAAACAAAAACGAAATGGCGACCACCTGAGCTGGTCCGAATCCTCTTTCGCTAGCATGAACTTGCTTATTTTTCAAGTTAATAGTGTTATTTAAAACCCTCCATATATACAAAGACGATACAGAAGGCACTAAAAATCAAATCAATACATACACACTTATACATGTGCGTTTGTATAGTTATTAAGACCGCGGACCGGAAATAAAGAGGACAAAAGGGTCCGTTATTGTGTCAAGGCCCACTTATGAAGACCGCGCACAAAACCAACGGGAGGCCCCCGAAAAAGTTAGAGTACAAACAAAAGAGGGACAATAGGAGCCCCGCGATTGCCGGCGCCCACACACCTATGTGCGTGTAGGCCTATGTGTGTGCAGGCACGAATTACATAATTACATAATTTACGCTTCTCCCTGCCGCTTATCCTAGCCGCGACCAGACTGAACTGTGATAGTGTCTCTTCTGCCCTCTACGTCGCGTCAGTGCAAATAGTACTCTATTTGCACCACCGCTTTGTTCGGGCTCCAGAGTCTGCTAGGTTTAGATATGGGCGAGAGATTCTTCGCTCCGAACCAAGATAGCGAAGCCACTCCCTTTCCCTGGCTGTTAGACCCCCTAAATACCACCCATACCTCACCCATACCTCACCCTTACCTCATCCGGTAATGCGGGATATTTACTTGAAGCATGCGCAAACAGGGCCATCAGCTCACTGCTAACGCGCCTTGCGAACAAATTGCACCACCTTGTAACCAATATGCACCTGAATCGTGTCAACGCAGCCTGCGAACCACCGTCCAACCACATCAACCACCGTTCCACGTGGAACGCGCAAAATCCGAGACAAACAAACATCACCACACAAACCCCACATGCACCCTGTGGATACATGTACGTCAGCATGATACATGGCTATACAAAATAACGGCTTGGAGCTCCTAAAGGTTGAATAACTTTGAGTTTCTCAGGCTTCTCTTTGATACGGACGCTCCCGACAATGACAACTCACCTGCAGGCGCACCCTTCAATCCAGGATTCCAACCAGCCAATGCGAATGAAATGAATGAATGAACAAAAAATGTCTCAATTTGTCTAAGTACCTTTTCATAAAAGATGAGTTTTTGCCAGTCTTGTTAAATCACCTGTACCATGCCGGCTTGGTTTTTTTTTTTTTTTTTTTTTTTTTTTTTTTTGGCAGCCAGTCATGGCCAGGCCCAGTATTGTGAAAATTTCAGACCAGTTCCGTGCACAATAAAGTAGTTGTTGCGGTGTCTTGTCAAATTTTGACTGAAAAACGCTCGTACTTACCTTGCCTGCAAGGCGGAGCTTAAATGCATCATTGTCCTCATCAGTCATATTTCTCCGGAACAAAATGCCTTAACCAAATATATTACATGCCTACATGCGTGGCAATCCGTGCATACTAATATTTGAAAAGGCGAACATGAAGAAGAGAAGTATAGCAAGCCCAGCAAACCACTCAAATGCTGTCAATTTAAAATCAAAGTAGATGGTCCACTTTATTAGCTTCACTCATTTCTTTTAATTCTTGAGATAATTTTTTATTCGCTGAATACGATTGATTTCTGTCAAGATAGCAAATCATTATTGCAAAATTGCATTTACGTTAAAGGTTAGAACTGCCACCGAGTTCAGTGTGTGGTTATCAGAAATATGAAATACCATGTGTTTCATGTATTTCAATTTTCATCCAATTAAATTAGCAGATGTACACTAAGTCTTATTTAAATCATTTACAAAGAAACTGACAGGAGCGGGATTCGAACCTGCGACCTCCAAGCTACCGTACAGGCCGCTCTACCAACTGAGCCATCCCGCCCCATGCCAGCGGTCTCCCAAATTGTCAGCATCGTTGCTCGGGTGAGCGCTAGCCAGAAGTCAAAAACCCAGAATGCCGTATGGCCAGGGGCCACACCCATTTTTACGATACAACATAGGAAGCGACATTGTGAGGATCACTCAATGAGTGATACGACTTCTGAACTTAAAATTCGTCAAACAATCCACAATGAAAACTGACCACAGGCAAACCCGGACACATTTTCAAAGTGAACAAAGAAACTGGAAACAGTATAGGCCTACTCTATTACATGTGGCATTGAAGAAAACCAAAATGTATAATACTTTTACTTAGGCCTATATACAAACTGGCTGATCTCCAGAAATTTACACTCTGGCGGTTTTATTTTAATTGAACACCTCAGTTCTTTACACACCAGTGTCCTAACTCATGCAGTGTACAATCATGCATGTACATATCGTCGGGTAATCTCATGGCTGCCTTCACTCAAGCGCGCGGATTTGTAATTTCCACCTGAAACATAATACTCCATATTAATTGCCTTCTGGCCTATCTTCATTTTCTCTTTTATCTGGAGTTATTGTCTATCTGTGGGTGATCTTGCTAGAAAGTGTGTGTAAGTGGAGATATATTCTGCATCCCCACAAACCCGAAATGATGTGGCTGCTGTCACTAATCAATACTTCTTTATGTCGACAATGTTTCATTGGATTATACTGAACCATAAAAAGTTTGGATGTCACGAATACGCGTACACCATTTGCGAAACTCTTCTGATGTTTTCCTGTGCGCGAATATTATTGCTTTGAAAACATAAATTGAATATAAAATCAATTATGATGCGGAAAGTTGTAAAGGCGGAATAGTAAGTACGTAAAGACACTAGCTGTCAACCAAGGTTATACCTTTCAATTTACATTCGGAAGAATAGAAATATCTCACATGCTCACTCATCATCCTTCTCGTTATTATTATTATTATTATTGGCCGTTTCTGAAACTTTTCCGAAACAGCCTTTGTTTTCGCCAAGTTTTTTCTTTTTTTTTTTTCTTTTTTTTTCTTCAGCCAAATAGCACACGTTTTCTTTCGTACCGGCACTTTGGCTACTTGTATGCTGCCGATTGGCTTTAAATGTGGCAGACACTTAGACTAACTGCTCAGAATGTATGCCGAACATGTACGTCATGATAAACGTCATCACGTGATTATTATGAATTTTGAAATCTGAAAATCGTAACATCCTTTTCAATATATCTAGCGAACAAAACGAGATATTTTGAAAATTCTTTGTGTTATAGCTTTGGTATGTCTCAAAGATATGCCCTAAAAGGGAGAAAATGTGTGACGTCATGACGACATCACCAACAATGTTTTTTTTTTTTTTTTTTTTTAACACATATGAGGATAGGTCCGATCGTCATGAAAATTGGTGGGTAGGTAGATACTGCCACCAGCATGCAGAAGCCGAAGTGACGTCATGATGACTTCATCGGCTAATTTTCTATATTTTTCTTTATTTTTGAAATTTCATTTCAATCACCAAACTTTACACAAAACGAAACAGCCCTGTGTTTGTCCACAAACACTGTACCGTTCGTCGAGTTATTTGTCGTTATTCTTTGCCATGCTGAATGGAGTCTTTAAAATACTTACCCTACTGGTCTCTGGAAAGCGCCACACAAATATTTCGTATACACTTATTTGATGTCTAAATAAGCTTCAGCTGCGAAACGGAAACCAGCTGCACTACAGGAGTTTCTCCGCGGATTTTAACGACACGTCTGCCTGCACGCAAACCCGAAAAATATTTCCCCCAGGCATGACAAACTGGATCACGCGGATCGCGCAATCCTTCAACGGGCAAAGCGGCGCGATGAACTTTAAAAATCCGGAAACACGACCTCAAAAACCGCACCCAGGGTGACCGCGGGCTAGCCAAATTATGAATAATCCATTCATCAAGGTCAAACTCAATCATTGATGGTCTCCCCCGGAAAGTCGGGGGAAAATGATCGAAAAAGTCAAGAAAAAGCCAAGACCCGCTTGGAGGAATATCCGAGACCTTCGTGGAAGTAAAGAACCGAGCAAAGAACGGTAGAATCGATTCTTTCAGAGCGTGTTATACAAAAGATTTTAGAATCGAATACATTGTCGAGCCGATCCGCTGAGAAACAGCGACTTCGTTTTAGCGGAAGCAAACAAAAATGGGGACAAAAGGGTCTCGGAACCAAGACTATACAAAACGCGGCAATAAAACCGAAGAATGCTAACAATGGACGTTTCCCGGCCGGTCGGTTCCAACTGGTGCGGAGCGCTGTCTTAAACGGAATTGCAGTTTGATCGAGAGAGGATGTTTTGCAAACAAGCTAAAGGGAAAACACGAGGCGTCTGGAAACTCCTGCGGCATCACGAGAAAGAAAACACTTCTGAGTACACACGATGGCACACATTTCTATAAGCAGAATACGGGCGGCGAGAGGAAAGGAACTCGGGATTTAGCTGGGAACAAAGAATATACAACCATACGGTTCGCCAAGCGAATGATACAAAATATTGGGGATGATCTGACCAAATCCTGCAACATCAATCGATTTTCCCCCTTTTATGAACGAGTAAATTTACGGTATATAAAGGTGTAGTCTCCTCGAAGACCGTGACCCAAATGTCCATGGAATTTAGGCAGGCTGCTTGAGACAGCACGAACCATTGGGTGGCCCGCCATCCATCATAAAATACCATTTTCATAGGGCTTTTCTCTGTCTCAAAGTCTCAAAATCACAATGACGTGTTCGAACTGGAGGCCCGTTCTCCACTATAGTATTCTCACACGTATTTTTATTTTTTTTCGGTATTATTATTATTTTTTATTTTTTTTTACCAGAAGGCTTTACTCTGCTTCTAAATATCACAATCAGAAAGGTGCGCTTAAATATGAAAGCAGGTCACACAGAAAGTAACATAAAAATTTCATTTCAGAGGGTCTTTCTCTGTCTGAAAATATCAAAATCACGATAGCGTGTCCAAATTGGATGGCCCAGGCCGCCCTCCACCATGGCGCATAAAAACTTAATTTTCAGAGGGCCATGCTCTCTCTGAAAATACCACACTCACAGTAGTGCGGTCCAAATTGGGTGGTCCATCCTCCACCAAGGTACACAAAATGTCGTTTTCAGAAGATTCTTTCTCTGTCTGAAAGTATCGAAATCACAATGGTGTGTGCAAAATAATGGAGAGGCAAATTCCTCCATCATGGCAAATAAATGAGTCATATGCAGAGGTCTTTCTGTCCAAAAGTATCACCCCCGCAATGGTATGCTCGATTTGGGAGGCTCGTCCTCCCCATGTACACAACGCTCCATTTTTTAATTTTATGTATTTACAGAGTCCATTTTCTCTCTGTCGAAAGGCGCCGCATTCATAATCGCATGTTCAAACCACGAGGCCTGTCCTCCACTATGGTACACAATTAATGTTGTATTTACAGAGACAATTCCTTCTCTGTCCAAAAGTGCCACACCCATAATGGCATGTTTAACTCACAAGGCCTGTCCTCCACTATGGCACCCATTTGTTATTTTAATTGTTGTAATGTTCTATTTACAGAGACAATTTCTTCTCTGTCTGTATGTTTAACTCAAAAGGCCTGTACCCCACCGTGGTACACATATATTTCAGTTACCGAGGCAATTTCTCCTCTGTCTGTCTGTTCAAACTCACAAGGCCCGTACTCCACCACGGTACACATATATTCCATTTACAGAGGCAATTGCACCTCTGTCTGTCTGTTCAACTCAAAAGGCCTGTACTCCACCATGGTACACATATATTTCATTTACAGAGGCAATTTCTCCTCTGTATGTTCAACTCAAAAGGCCTGTACTCCACCGTGGCACATATATTTCATTTACAGAGGCAATTTCTTCTCTGTCTGTATGTTCAAACTTACAAGGCCTGTACTCCACCATGGTACACATATTTCATTTACAGAGGCAATTTCTCCTCTGTATGTTCAACTCAAAAGGCCTGTACTCCACCGTGGCACATATATTTCATTTACAGAGGCAATTTCTTCTCTGTCTGTATGTTCAAACTTACAAGGCCTGTACTCCACCGTGGTACATATATTTCATTTACAGAGGCAATTTCTTCTCTGTCTGTATGTTCAAACTTACAAGGCCTGTACTCCACCGTGGTACACATATTTCATTTACAGAGGCCATTTCTCATCCGTCTGTATGTTCAACTCAGAAGGCCTGCACTCCACCATGGTATACACATATATTTCATTTACAGAGACAATTTCTTCTCTGTCTGTATGTTCAACTCCCAAGGCCTGTACTCCACCATGGTACACATATATGTCATGCACAGAGGCCATTTCTTCTCTGTCTGTATGTTCAAATCACAAGGCCTGTACTCCACCATGGTACACATATATTTCATTTACAAAGGCAATTTTACTTCTGTCTGTATGTTCAATTCACAAGGCCTGTACTCCACCATGGTACACATATATTTCATGCACAGAGGCCATTTCCTCTCTGTCTGTATGTTCAAATCACAAGGCCTGTACTCCACCATGGTACACATATTTCATTTACAGAGGCAATTTTACTTCTGTCTGTATGTTCAATTCACAAGGCCTGTACTCCACCATGGTACACATATATGTCATGCACAGAGGCCATTTCTTCTCTGTCTGTATGTTCAAATCACAAGGCCTGTACTCCACCATGGTACACATATATTTCATTTACAAAGGCAATTTTACTTCTGTCTGTATGTTCAATTCACAAGGCCTGTACTCCACCATGGTACACATATATTTCATGCACAGAGGCCATTTCCTCTCTGTCTGTATGTTCAAATCACAAGGCCTGACTCCACACATATATTTCATTTACAGAGGCAATTTTACTTCTGTCTGTATGTTAAATTCACAAGGCCTGTACTCCACCATGGTACACATATATTTCATATACAGAGGTCATTTCTTCTCTGTCTGTATGTTCAACTAACAAGGCCTACCATCCGCCATGGTACGCATATATTCTATTTACAAATGCAATTGCTTTGTATGTTCAAATGACGAGGCCTGTCCTCCCCATGGTACACAAATGTTTCATTTACAGGTGGCAACTTCCTCTCTGTCTAAAAGTACCACACTCATGAGAGTATGCTCAATCCACGAGGCCTGTCCTCCACCATGGTACACATATATTTCATTTACAAAGGAAATTCCTTTGTATGTTCAAATGACGAGGCCTGCCCTCCACCATGGTACACAAATGTCTCATTCACAGATGGCAACCATGCACTTCTCTGCATAAAAGTACCAAACTCATAATGGTATGCCCAACTGGCGAGGCCTGTCCTCCGCCATGGCACACCAATGTTTCATTCATAAAGGCCAATTCTTCCCGTATCATCCTTTTGTTTTTTGTCTCAAAGAATCAACATCGCAAGATTGTACCCAACCAAGGTACAGTAAAGTATGATTTTCAGAGGGTTTTTCTCTGTCCCAAATATCACACTCAGAATGTGGTGTTTGACTTTACAGTCCTCCAGCCAGGTACATAAAAATGTCATTTCCAGAGGATTGGTGTCTGCTGCTAATATCACAATCAGAATGGTGTGTTGGA
Organism: Hippasteria phrygiana; assembly: GCA_037893225.1. Classification (NCBI taxonomy): domain Eukaryota; kingdom Metazoa; phylum Echinodermata; class Asteroidea; order Valvatida; family Goniasteridae; genus Hippasteria; species Hippasteria phrygiana. Next base: position 252,573 of record JAZGUH010000413.1, read on the forward strand.
ATACAGAGGCATTTGACTGTACCGTCCTCCAGCAAGGTACATAAAAATGTCATTTTCAGAGGGTTTTCTCCGTCTGAAATATTACGCTCAGAATGGTGTGCTAGGTGTGTGACTTTACCGTCCTCTAGCAAGGTACATAAAAATGTCATTTTCAGCGGGTTTTTCTCCGCCTCAAATATCACACTCAGAATGGCGTGTTGGAATATAACTCCAACAGTCCTAAATCCTCCGTTTTTAATATGATTTTCCACACACCCTAGGGAGTTAGGGTTAAAGGTGTCTGACTTTACCATCCTCCAACAAGGTACATCAAAATGTCATTTTCAGAGGGTTTTTCTCTGCCTCTAACATTACACTCAGAATGGTGTGCTGGAATATAAAGGTATCTGACTTTACCACCCTCCAACAAGGCACATCAAAATGTCATTTTCAGAGGGTTTCCCTCTGCCTCTAATATCACACTCAGATTGGTGTGTTGGAATATAGAGGCGCTTGACTTCTACCATCTTCCAGCAAGGCACATCAAAATGTCATTTTCAGAGGGTTTTTCTCTGTCTCTAATATCACACTCAGAATTGTGTGTTGGAATATGGAGGGGTTTGACTTTACAGCCCTCCGGCGAGGCACATAAAAATGTCATTTTGAGAGGGTCTCAAGATATCACACTCAGAATGGTGCGTTCGAATTGAGAGACCCGTCCCACGGTAGATACAATTGTTTTATTTTCAGAGGGCTTTACTTGTCCTAAAGCATCACGCCTACAAAAGGAAGGGTGTTCAAATTTTGAGGCCCTTCCTCCACCCAGGCACATTTGCAGTAGGAATTTTCTTTTGTTTGCATTTTTTTTTTTTTTTTTTGTTTTTTTTTTTTGCATATTATTATTATTGTTATTGTTTTTTTCTTTTTGCTCATAGTTCTGGGCCGTGAATTATAGCTACTTTGAAAGAGCAGGGCTCCAGAATCTAGAATCTGCAAAAATATTTAAAATAGCCCAAGGGGTTCTCGAAATACATCAAATCTAAGGACGGACAACTTGTGTCATTTTTTCTTTTACTTTAGAGGACAAATGCCATTTTATGTATTTCCTTTACTAGCGGCCACGGCTCCAAGAAAATCACATAATCACAAGACATTTTCTCCCAGTCTCCATAATGGTTTATTTGCTTTCATCCCTTTTTGGCAGGCATGTTATGCATGCATTCTTCCAATAACATATATGACTTCAGATGTTCATAAATAATTTCAATGTCAATTTACATAATTAACCCCAAAGGGCGCAAAAAGTCAGCTTTGAAGGGATGTGAATATCTTTCTTTGACACATAGACTCACTGGCATCATAGAATCGGCAGATGACATTTTAGGCAGTCTCTGAAAATAACTCTTTAAGATCTACGTACAAAATTTGCATAATTCATTAGGTTTGGAATAATCAATTATTACCATTTCGAAATAACTGCAGTTTCACCGGAGATACTGTGTAGAAGACATTCATTCAGGGTAAAGTACGTTTGTGCAAAACCCATTTTCAACACCTACGTGAAACCTATCAGTAATTGTGTGGTCAATGCTTAGAAAATTATTAAAATGAAATATATATATATATATAATATATTACAAAATGCACATAGCTTCCGCTGCGGGCGCGAACCCCATTTCGGGAACAAAAGTCATCTGTATTAAACAACGGCTAGGCCTAATCCTTCAGAAGAACCATCTTGCGAGGGGCATGTAGATTTAAGTCTACTCCAGATTTTGGGCCATAATCCCTGTAATGATTGAAACGTTCTATTATAAATATCCTCGTTATGCCCAACAAGAGCGCATGAAAATTTATGAGTGCCATTTTAATAAAAATAGAATCACAGCAATTAGCAGATGACTCTACGTTGTCATAGTCAGAGGTAAACCCTCAACTTTTTATGAACTGTAAATAATTCATGACATCTTTAAGCCATGACGATCAGCCGTGACGATCAGCCGTGAAAGGCAATTCTGAATTTATTATTATGATGTATGCGGCAGTATTGCGTATATAAAAAATACAGCAGGTTCCAGTTCGTGTGAGAAAATGGATATTAGACTGGTACCCAAGCGCACCCAACAGTACCAGCGCGCAGCAAGTTACACAGCACCTGTCTGAACCATGCATTCTATCAGATTATCGGCTAAAAAGCTGCCTAACAAAAGTATATTTCCTGAAGCCACTTCATAACCAATATCATCCGAATTTAGCTATTTGCGATATCTATCTGCTGCTTATCAAGATGGATCTCAAACGATACCCATTTTCAAAGTGAAAGTTGAGCGCGAAATTTCTTTTGGAGCGTCACTTCTTTAAACCGCTCGGCCGATTTTGAGCAGGACGCATCAGACAAAGAATGAATTTGGGCCATCCGGGAAAAAACCCGAACAGGGGCCGATATACTATTCCACAGCGCCAGGAGTGGACACGAAAAACCGAAGCGCCTTCCGACTGTTACCAAGGGAAGTGCGACAAAGGGCGTCCACGGCCGATCGGGGAGATTTTGCCTACCCAGTACGGCGACGGGAGAACATTTTAAGTCGCAACTCAAAACTAATCATCTGTTTGGATGCATTTTCTGTTGATAATGACATGAGAAATTCATCAGATCTGTCGAGAGATTTCAGTTTTTATTAGCCTATTTTGGGGAAATTTTGCCTACACAGTACGGCGACGGGAGAACATTTTAAGTCGCAACTCAAAACTAATCATCTGTTTGGATGCATTTTCTGTTGATAATGACATGAGAAATTCATCAGATCTGTCGAGAGATTTAAGTTTTTATTAGCCTATTTTGTCTCAGAGTGAAGATATAGTAACATTCCTCACTACATGCGAGTGTGCGGGGACGTTGGACGATGTTCATGACGGCATTGTTTAAATATTTGTTTATATCGAACTCGCAAGGATGCGTAGTACTTGGGACCGTCCTCCAGCAAGGTACATAAATACATTCGTATTTCATTTGCAAGGGTCTTTTCCTGTCCAAAAGTGTAATACCCACAATAGCACGTTCAACTCATGGGGATTAACCTCCACCATGGAGCGCAAAGTAATGTTTCGTTTCCAGAGGCCATTCCTCTGTCTAAAAATACCACACTCAGAATAATGTCAACTTGGGAGGCCTGGTCTGCGACCCGTAATTGTCAGTTATGCAAATGCATGTTACGCCGATGCAACTCCAACTATTCCCAACTTTTCTTAGGGTTACATTTAAATGAGAAGAGCCATGTCAAATAAAACAGATACTGTCAAGATTCCATCTTTGACACCGGTAACGATCTTACGCATAACAAAAGCCAAATTTTTTGCAAATAACTTCCGATAAAGGAAAGCAAGACTATACATTCCATCGTCATGCATCGGCGAGGGACGCCGATGCGCCTATTGTATTCAACACAATAGCATGAGGCGCGGCACTTAATACGAAACCCCCGCAACGACACGGGACCGAAATGGACGAAGTGACCCGAAAAGGATTTCCCAAATTGTCGGAAAACCATTCAATCTTAGGCAATGGGAATAAACTCCATAATATCAATGAATGCGGGTGCAAATTGCTTCATAAATTTCTCCACGGCATCTCCGTCTTACGTGAAACCCTCACAAACAGCTCGGGAACAAAACTGGTTTTTTTTTTTTTTTTTTTTTTTTCCTACCTCATTTCTCCATGGGAATGAAAAGGGGGGCAAACGTCAAAACCGACTGCATGTCAATAACACCACCGTGGTTGATACCAATCAAAGACTGAGCCTCCCCAAAATACAATTGTTGAATCCTGGAACGGCCCTCGGCTTTCCTAACGGGCCGTGGCGTAGGATACAGCCCAACAAACCAGTGCCAGCGCAGAGCGAAATCAAACACGTGTAAACTGGATGACGACCAGACTGAACTGTGATAGTGTCTCTTCTGCCCTCTACGTCGCGTCAGTGCAAATAGGACAGCAAATGCAATGCTGAAAAAAAAAAACATTTCAATTCCACTGAATTGGGCCTTATTCAATTACTAAAAAAAGACTGGCGGCAATAATAATCTATAAAAAGGAGGAGATTTGAATGTAATTAAAAACTACAATTTATATTAATTAATGTACATGTATCCCCGAAATCAAAATATTAATCACAATTTCCTATAAGAACATTGGTCTACAAATGAACAGCAGCCTCGTACATGTTTCTGAATGTCCGTATTTTTACTTGTTCGCTAAGAATAAGATTGATAAGTAAGATACTAGAAATATTAACTACAATCTGTGTCTTAGGCCTATGTGAATTTAGGGATAAAAGGCCTACAGCAATTACATCATGGCTGCACTTATTTCAGTGGGAACACTAGATATGAGCATCCAAAAACAGCATTGTATGGACAGTTTGTCATTAAAGGTAATACAACATTTGCGACCACCCACCCCCCCCCCCCCCCACCCCACACAGACAAGAAAAAAAAACTACCTCATTATTATGAATGACCGTACTTGACAGTCAAGAATAGTCTCGAGCATCCTGTGAAATCAGGGCACCTGGTGTGCTGTTCTGTTTAACCAAACTGACATTTTGTAGCAATTTCCAAAGATGGTTGGCCAACCGTCGTCCAAACAAATACTAAACCCCGGATCAATCCGTTTGACCCAAAAAACAAAAGCTAATGTTGTATACTACTTTAAAGAAAATGTGCCTTGAAATGAATAGCGTCCCATTACCTTTCTGAATGTTCCTATTTCAGGTGTGGATGGAATAAAGCAAGTACCTCCTACAGCAAGCGCCCACCGATGAACTTCAGTGAAGAGACTGGCTGTACGGAAGATTTCAGTCACCTGTCACCCATGCAGATCTTTCAGCTCTTCTTCTGCCAAGCAGTGTGGGAGTTGATGGTGGAGGAGACCAATCGCTATGCCCACCAAATAATGTGTGCAGATGCAGCCAATCATCAGCCTGCCTGGACTCCAACTACTGTTCCTGAAATGATGGCATTCATGGCCTTGCTTCTGTGCATGGGTATCAACAAAAGGCCTCGCTACAGCATGCACTGGTCCAGGTCCGAAGTTCTGCGAAGTCCCCTGTATTCGGCGACTATGTCTCGCAATCGATTCACTGCGATCCTTCGATTTTTCCACCTTGCCAACAACAGAGCTCAACCAGGTGATGCTCCCCCTGACAAACTGTCCAAGGTTCGCCCGCTGCTCGACATTGTATTGCCATCCTTTCCTCGCATTTACAAGCCAGGCCGAAACCTCTCACCGGATGAGACAATGATCAAGTTCAAAGGCCGACTTGGTTTCAAACAGTACATGCCACGAAAGTCCGCCAAATGGGGATTGAAATGTTTTTCATTGAACGAGTCAGAAACCGGTTATACATGTCCCTGGAAGGTGTTCACCGGCTCTCAGTCCACATCAAAAGAATCTAGTCAATCCTCCGTTGGTTATGCTTCAACACACCACCCACCTAATCTTTCATCTGCTGGGCATGTAGTCCTCGACCTTATTAAAGGACTCGAACATAAGGGACATTTCATTTTCATGGACAATTGGTACACGAGCCCGGCTCTCGTCTGCAAGTTGTCACAGTTAAAATTCGGAGCTCGTGGAACTGTACGCTACACCTCACAAGGGATTCCAGATTGTGCAAACCCCAAAAAGTTCCCCATGAGAAGAGGTGCTGACCCCCAGTTTTACACCAAAGCCGGGCAACTGTGCGTCGTTTGGCAGGATGCCAAACGTGTAACTCTTCTTACCAATTTTGGAAACTGCGATATCGACACGAAAGACATTCGGAGCAAAAACAGTTTGAGTGGACTTCGTACAATCAAAAAACCTGCTGTCGTCAATGATTATAATAAATACATGGGAGGAAGTGATCTCGCAGCACAAATGTGTCAGTACTACTCGCACCCTCACAAATCGATGAAATGGTGGAAAAGAGTTTTCGTGACCATTCTTGACATCTGTTTGTTGAATGCTACCATTGTATACAACAGCATCCCTACAAACCAGCACTTGACCACTTTGGATTTCAGGGTCAAGGTGATAGAAGGACTTCTTTCCACCTGGAAGCACAACCCAGCTCAGCATGCCAGTCAAGTCACATGTGGTTCCAGCCGCTTTCCAAATCATCACTATCCTGGGAGAAATGTTGCTGGCAAAAAGCGCAACTGTGTTGTTTGCAGTACCAGAGCCAAGCGGAAACAAACTCGCATAATTTGTAAACAGTGTGACAAACCAATGTGTGTAATACCATGCTTTGAGAAGTTTCACAGTCTGTGATAAGCATTCGCCCGAGTAGGTTTTATTGCGGTCCCCCCCCCCCCCCCCCATTTCAATGTTGGAGTGACGGTGCACACTGCCAACCCAACATTGAATCGGGGGGGGGGGGGGGAGCTGCATACACAGCATTTATACCCTGCATTGGTGCACAGCGCCCGCTGAAAATTGATTCAGCATTGACCATCGTGCGAAGCATGCTAAAAATCACAAAGCTAGGAAGTCAAAATAATTGGTCAGCGAGGTTAACAATTGAGCATACATGTAGTTCATAATTCCACAATGTTGCACCTGCCTGTGCACACATTTCATGTCGTATTGACTGCACACGCAAAACATTGATCAGAAATTACACATCTTACGATTGACGCAAAATTGCAACTAATAATTATAATAAATGGGGAAGGTACCAAAATAATCATGAATAAATAATCTTCCTAAACAACCGTTTCCTTAAAAAATTACCAATTTGAGTGAAAATGGGAAAAAAAAACTAAAATGCACACTATTTTGTTTACATGTACTTGTCTAGGTAGACCTGTATTTTTGCAGTCTCCTGAACTCTGATCGACCCTTCGAATTTGTCAGATCCGTAATACATTGACATTCTAAAAGATTATTTTTTCACAATTTTGTTCATGGCTTGTAACGGAGATGGGCAGCTATAGGGAGTTAGCTCGATTTGACACATTGTATAGATTTTCATTGCTGGTCAAATCAGCGCTAGCGACGCGTATTATAGTTGCTTTGTGTACACTGTATAACTTATGTTTCTAAATCTTTACTTTTTTTTTAAATGTGTTTTGTTATGTCTGGTATGCCTTACACAAGCTGTCGCTTTTTAGGTTTTGCCTCTTTAAGATCTTCTTGACTTGATTTTCTTATTTGTATTCTTTTATATCTGTTGTGAATTACCATGAAGAGGAAATAAATGTTGCTTGTTGCTTGCATTAAAAACATCAAACGTTTATATACATTTGTACATGTACATGTAGCCAAAACTATTCAAGATCTTGCCTAATCTGGCGACAAAATTACGCGAAGCCCGAGCCCAAGCCAGGGTTTGAGAAATGCCCTCTTAACTGCATCCAAACGTTACTAATTTGTTCACGTTTGTGCAATTATCACAACAATCCTTGAGAGTTGGGGATTTATGAACCACCCCTCAAAATAAATCTCTTTTCAAAGAGCAATATTTTAGTTCTCATTCAATTAGTTAGGTTGGGGTGCTGTTTCTCAATGAACCTCAGGATTCCACAACACTTCAAAGAAGAATAGCCTTTCATTACATTGCCTTGTGAGGGCGCTATACACTAAAACTTGGCCAAAAGTGTCTGGTAAAGAACTGGACATGTCATGTACATGAGTGTGGTATCCAGAGCACAGTCACAAAATATGCCTTGGTATTGAAAGGGTTAAATAAAATCGAACAAGTGCAAAAAGAGATAGCCGCCGAGAGAGATAAGAGAGAACGGTTGCACAAAAAGTATAATAAAATTATTACCTGTTTATCTAACGCAGAGACCGTTATAGAATGTTTCGGAGCCGTGTCTGGCACCATAGGCATAGCCAGTGTTGTCGGTGTCATTAGTATACCTATAGGCGTGGTGCTAGAAGGCGTAGCTATAGGATGCGTAGGTGTAAGTTTAGTATTAAAACGATTTAGTAAAAAGTTTAGAGGTAAAGCCAAGAAACACGACAAAATTAGAGTAGTAGCCGAAACAAAATTAAATACGATAAATGAATTAGTGTCTCAGGCCGTAGACGATGGCGATGTAAGTCACGAAGAATTTGCTTTGATTAACGACGAATTAAAAAAAATTTATGGAATGAAAGAAGCCATTAGAACTCAAACGAAAGCTAGAGAAGAGTCCGTTTCTAATCAAAAAGAAATAGACGATGAGGTAGAAAAGAAAGTGGTCGAGAGAATGGAGAAAGAAAAAAAGATCTTATCGCAAAACTTACAACTTTAAATTAGAAATATGTAAAGAGTACGATAGTAGTACGCCCTACGAGCGTAGCTACGCGAGTACGCCCTACGAGCGTAGCTACGCGAGTATAGGTGAGCCGCCTAATTATGAGAGTTTACAGCCTAGGCCTAGCGCTCCTTGCGAAGAATAGCTGTTGTTAGTTATACAGTAGATCTACGTACGCGAGTAACAAAAAAAATAACCCCCATCTCTACTGAGTGTAGAGGTGGGGGTTATTTTTTGCCTTATAACAAATTTTATTTTGAGTTGAAAAAGTATCTGTGTGAACAACGAAAAAACTCTTTTTCAGTTTCTGATTTTGTAGATTTTGTGCTAATTTTGCTGTATATCTATAGGCCTACAGCAAAATTTAGAGAAATTTAGATTTATTTTTAGACGATTTTTAGAGGATTTTGGGAATTTCAACTTTTCAAAAAATTTGGTGTATATACCTACAGCAAAATTGGGGAGATTTTTGAAATGACATGGTATCGGCCCCCACTATACTACTGGTTGTATCGTAAAATTGGGTGTGATCCCTGGCTATACGACATTCTGGGTTAATGACTTCTGACTGGCGCCCCCCCGAACAAAGATACTGACAATTTGGAAGACCGCCAACATAGGGCAAGATAGCTCAGTTGGTAGAGCGCCGGTACGGTAACCCGGAGGTCGCAGGTTCGAGTCCCGCTCCTGTCAGTTTCTTTGTTCATTTTGAAAATGTTTTAAAATTTACCTAGTCAGTTTCCCTTGTGGATTGTTTGATGAGAAATAAATCAACACTAATTAGGCCAAGTAATTTTTTTTTAATGTTTCTCGTCCGGACTTTTTTCAAAAAAAGGAGGAGGCAGGGTTTTACTATTTAATATTTTTCATTTTTTGCAATTTGTTTCCAAGATGGCCGCCATGTTTAATATGGCCGCCACGGTATATTTAATGAGTTGTTGGTGATATGTAAGTTATACTGATACAATATATGACAATCAAATTATTATTTTAGTCCACTTGGTAAGGAATTTTCCAAATTTAGAAACAGTAAAAAATGTAACACTGGTATTTGTGAATTTCTGATTGCACGATCTCAAACTGCCAATCGCAACACATTCTAGTATTAAAACACAACACACTTAATTTGCAAAGTACAGCTTTTCTAGTTCCATGTGTTTGTTTTTCCTTTGATTTCAGTCGTTTTGTAGTGCTGCTGCCGTACTATGATCAAGAAGCTGAAGCACATCAATTGTTTGCGGCTGTGTATACTAATACGCACATACATGCAATATCAGTATATACATAGCCTAACACGAACATTAGGGCTTGAAATGAATGACGGCCACGACGGCCAGTGCCGTCGTTGCCCTCTTACTGGCCGAAGTGCCCCACAAAAAATCTCCGTTTTCACGGCCAGTTTTGCCTTGCCCCATATTTACCTTGGCCGTTGTGCTCTTTTTGCAAAAAACACAGCCACTACAATCCTTCATTTCATTTTTTACACACATGTCATGCCAGCCCAATCGGTATTCATAAAATCTCGCTGCCCAACACGTCAACGATCGCATTGAGTCAACGGTGTATATACAAACTGAATCTGGCTTCGCGACATCGACAGTATACTTTGTACACAAACTGAATCTAGTCCAGTTTCGGAGTGTGCCGATACTTCAAGCAGCGACACCCCCGCCGCAAGAATAAATGTGTGTATTCGTACATACACACATACCAGCAGGAGTAGGCACGGCAGATCTTACGTGCAAAGTGAACTGACTTTCTTTTCCTCAGCACTTGCACGCGCGGTACACAATACGCATTGATGTTCGTGTACGAGGCAAACGAAGATACTGTTGTCACAACCGCTGATCTCCGATTTCCAGCAGAGATCAGCGGTCACAACACGTGGCGCGCGGTGAACAGTTGTATTGCGAACGTGGAAAAGGAGTCTAGACCAATTCCTACGGCAAAATAAACCAAACTTCGTTTCTGTTTCGAATATTTTCACGATTTGTTTTCTGTTTTACGGCCAAAAAGGAGGGGGCGGGGACGAGAAACATTAAATTTATTTTACTTGGCCTTATCATCCTGATGATTGATATTCCTGATGATTGATATTCCTGATGATTGATAATCCTGATGATTGATGATCCTATTCTTTTCTGAATAGTACATAGTAAAAAAGAGGAGGCGGCGGCCAAAAAGAAGGCGGGCGGGGACGAGAAACATTAAATTTATTTTACTTGGCCTTATCATCCTGATGATTGATATTCCTGATGATTGATAATCCTGACGATTGATTATCCTGATGATGATGATGATGATGATGATGATGATGATGGTGGTGATGATGGTGATGATGGTGATGATGGTGATGATGGTGACGGGGATGAAGAAGATGATGATGTGTCTCTCCTACACAAGCCCGTTGCCAGCGCCGACCAGGGGCGGATCCGGGGGGGGGGGGGGGGGGGTCGTACCCCCTCCCGCTCGTTGCCAATTTTTGTTTTTGTTTTTTCTCGTAAGCTCCTACCGTAGCAAACCATAACAGAAAAACAAAACAATGTAAAGGTCCTATTTTGCGTGTACGGGTAAGTACAAAACAAAGAGGTTAAATGCCGCCACCAACGATGAGAAAGTGTTCCCCCTTCCCCTCGCGGGCGAAACATTTTCGGAGTCAACTTTTTGGGGAAATCAGGACCCCCCCCCCCCCAGTGGCGTATCCAGCGGGGGGGGGGGGGGGGCAAGGGGGGGGGGGGCAAGGGGGAACTCTCCCCCCCCCCCCCCGACGGCATTTGAGGCGTCATAAAAAACAAAAAGAAATAGTGTTTTTAAGACGATTTTTAGGGGGGGGTCAAACCGCAAAGTGAAACTTTGTGCATTATGGGCAATATTGTAAACACATGCATAAATGAAAACAAAAGTAAATTTTTAAAATTGCTGGGGGGATTGTCACCTGCTGCATATGCCAAACGTCAATGACTGTAATGGACCAATGTGGCATTTACAGCCAATACCCTACAAATAGCGTTGATCCCAACTCTTTTCCATTAAAAGAATAAGACAAAAATATTATTTAATATTGCTCGATCAAATTTTGAGGATAAAGACATAAGCAAGTGAACATTGTTCATTAAAACTGTTACTACTACAAGTGGATATAGATTTCATTAAATGCTATTATTGATTTTAATCTCTTTTGTTTTATTAATTAACCAGACACATCTACGGAGCGCAATGCGCTGATGCGCGACACGTACCCCCGCCTGAAGGACTACTGCAAGTCTAGACATGGCCTGGAGTTTCAGGTCATTGACATGCGATGGGGAGTACGGGAAGAAGCCACAGACGACCACATGACGTCACAATTATGCATGGCGGAGATTGCCGCCTGCCAACGGCTTTCCGTGGGACCAAACTTTGTAGTGAGTTTTCAATTTTGATGGCATTTATTTCAATACAGGTCTGACTCCTAGAGGACTGCATAATACCAAACAATTCACAGTCCTTGCTGTCCTACAGTACAAAACTACGTCTGGGTTCATTGTAAGTTCATTGTAAATGGTTCATTGTAATAACAAAAGTTTCGTGTCCCTGCCCGCATCTGTTTAGCGACTACAATTTTGTTCTCCCCGCAATGCCGTAAATTTTGCAAAGGTACGGTAAGGAAAGAGAGGACATGCCTCTCACTCAATGTATTACATGTGTAAATAGATTTAGGGACTCGGAATTATCAGAGAAAGCATCTCGAAAAATAGGGGTGGCTATCTGAAAAATATTGATCTGAAAGTAGAAGTTTACAAAAAGGCCACCTCCTGCCTTTTTTCTTTGATTGTAATGGGCTATTTTACAATACCAAGTTCGCCACTTCTATTTAATGTATGCATCGATACGTGTCTATTTCCAGACGTTTCTCTGTCAAAAATACGGATACAGGCCATTCCCGCCTAAAATTGCAGCCGATGAATTCAAGATATTGCGACAAACGTTGGTTGAGAGTGAGAAACCAACAGGAACCCTGGACACCTGGTTCATTCGTGACGACAACTGCCAACCGCCCGTGTACGTTCTACAGCCAATCAGCTCCAAGCTGCCCTACTTCAGTCGCAATGACGAACCGGAGAAAATGAAGGTACATCAGGGAGAGTGGTGGACAACCTTCGAGTTACTTCAGGGCCAGTTGCGCTTCGCTGCTAACGAGGCAGAGAGGCAGGGAGTATTATCGGCAGATCGGGCCAAAAAGTACAGAGTATCAGGTGGGTCACTTGATGAACTGTAATTACCTGTATGACGTCAATTACTACCTAAGTAACCATTTGTTTTAAACAAGGGTCGCTTTGTGTTAAAATGTCTTTATTCTGATGCATGTAATCAAGCGACATCCTCGTTAATCCCCTGATAATGATACGTTTTGATGAGTACCAATTTTCTCAAAACAAGGGCGGGACTATGACATTAGTTCAACAACGTACTTCCACGAAGTAGCAGACAAAGAACCACGCAAAGGTCCACTGCATGTAAAACAACACTAGCAAAAGATTAAAGACTCGCTAATGACACATTTAAACACTGTGTCAAAATGTGATTTGTTATTTGTATTTTCAGTTACCCATGACGAGGTTGATCATGGTATCTTAAGTGCACCGGGAGACCGACGAGAGCACTGTTTGTGCTTCGTGCGGAAGTTCAGCGACGTGGAGAGCAAGTCTGAAACCAGAGAAGCAGCTAAGTTCATCGATGTACAGGCGGGGAAGGTAGACGCCGAAGCCAAAGAACTGCTGTCTGAACTACGTGACAGGAACATCCCCGAGGTACTCGAATCATCAAATATCATCTTAACTGAGCTTGGCGAGTGGACGAAGGACGGAGTTAATCTTGATAATGAGAAACACAAGGAGTATGTCAAATGTTTCCTAGACACTTTCTACACCAAGATGATCAGCATGATCGATGTTGGTGTCTTCAAAGAGAAGGTTGCCAGCCTGCAAGATCCTCTACACCAGGAGATTTTGCAGCAGTTGTCTTTTTGTGTCACCAAATGTGTTGGATTTCAAGGTAGGGATGATATAATCAGCAAGGTGAAGGACTATGTGCTACAACGAGCGAAAGGAAAAGGCGGGGGTAATAGCGTTCCAATGGTGTTGCACGGAGAGTCAGGATGCGGCAAGACGTCAATTATGGCGAAATGTGCAGCTCTTGTAAAGCAGTCCTGGCTTGCTAGCATGGGTACAGCCATGGTTATACGATTCCTTGGCACAAGCTCTAATACCTCGTCCATAAAACGGGCCCTTGCAATGCTCTGCAAGCAGATCCTACAAGTCTATAATCAGCAAGAGTTCCAAGTTCCCACAGAGTATAACAAGCTTGTGGCAGTCATCCCAAAAGTCCTGAAATTCGCCACATCGGAGAAGCCTCTAGTTATTTTGCTGGACTCACTCGATCAGTTATCAAGCGAACACGGCGCCCATAGGATGGTTTGGCTCCCCAAGGCGCTTCCACCGTACGTCGCTCTTGTGGTTTCCACACTTCCAAGAGAGCATGGAATCCTTGAGAAACTCAAGGAGAGACTACCAAGTATAACACCCTACATACCGGTAATTCCGTTCTCCCAAAAGGAATGCACGGGGATCTTAAAATCCTGGTTACTCACAGCAAAGAAAGGCGTCACCAGCTCTCAGCTTGAACTGATTGACAAGGCCGTCGCTGCATGCAGCCTTCCCCTTTTCCTGAAACTCGTCTTTGACCAGGCTGCGCTGTGGCATTCGTACCATCCTTCCGAGAAATGCATTCTCAAGCCAAGTATTCAGGACATGATCAATCTCATTTTCAAGAGATTGGAGGAGTACCATGGCCAACTGCTTGTCTCCAGGGCCCTGTCTTACATCACCTTATCGCCTACTGGAGTCACAGAGACGGAGCTGGAGGATCTTCTCTCACTAGACGATGATGTTCTAAACGATGTCTATCAATTCTGGTTGCCTCCGGTGCGTCGAATTCCGCCATCCTTGTGGACGAGAGTCAGAAAAGACATCAGTTCATACCTCGTGGACAGAGATGCAGACGATGTAACAGTGATGTACTGGTACCATCGGCAGTTCATTGAGACAGCACGTCAGAGGTACCTCAGTGATGACAGTATTAATAAAAAGCTCCACAAGACTTGCGCCGAGTATTTTGACGGGACCTGGTCTAACGGTCAGAAGAAGCCCTGTCGGTATTCTGCTTTGCAAGTCCAGCGTTTCGGCGTCCCCGCTGAAGCAGAAGAGGATCGTAAGGTTTCAAGCCAACCTCTGACCTTCTCATCAGAAGCTGTGGCTGGAGCTGCAGAAAGTGTGACCTTTAACATCCGGAAGCTCACGCAGCTTCCTTTTCACCTGACACAGGCCGAAGAATGGGAAGTCCTGAAGACATCTGCGCTCTTCAACTTTGACTTTCTGCTCGGCAAAATCAAAGCCCTCTCTGTACAGGACGTCTTGGCCGATTTCTACCAAGTGGAAGAGAAAACAAAGGATGCAGAGGTCAGCATTTTACTTGGCGCCCTCCGACTCTCCTCCTCAGTCATTTCAAATGATCCTGACCAATTGGCACCAGAAATGATGGGAAGGTTGATGAATGCAACTACTAAGTTTCCAATGCTGAAATCCCTTCTCGGGCAAGCTTACGAAAGAGGTTGCCTTGCCCACCCGATGTTGCCTGTTAGCTCATGCCTTCAACCACCAGGAGGAATGCTTTTGACGTCACTGGAAGGTCATACAGATGAGGTCCTTGCCTTGGCAATAACGAGTGACTCTCGCTTGGTAGTAACCGGCTCCAAAGATAACACCGCTCGCATCTGGGAGGTAGACAATGGCACTCTGATACACACATTAACCGGCCAAAGAGAAGGTGTATATGGGGTCGAAATTACGCCAGACGACCAAAGCTGCGTGACGTACAGCCACATAGGAGAGTACATGAAGTCAGGCAAAATCTGCGTGTGGAATATGGAGACTGGAGATCTCATCCATCGGCTAAAGGGGCACACGGGAAAGAGCAAGTCTAACCTGGCTATCAGCTTGGATGGGAAGTATGCAGTCACTGGACTGCAGACAAAAATAGACTACGATGACGCCAACGAAGACACGGATTACGAGGAAGATGAGATCATCACCGATGCCAAACGAAAACACAGGGAGGAAAAGATGAAGGAGGTGATGAGTCAAGAAGACGAAGAATGGGATGAAGAGGAATACCAAGATAATCGTAGAGATGTCGTTATTATTTGGAACTTAGAGACTGGTCGAGTCATGCACTGGTTAAACAAGCACAAAGGTGAGCTATCTGTTTGAACCATTATTTTATCTGTTTATTCCATCCTTTAGTCGTTTGAGGGTCCTTTTAGGGTTCGTTAAGTTGTTTTTCGTGTATACGATTTCCTAATGGAATATCTATGGGACAAACTAAACCTATGACTTTGGTCTATCTTTTTGTTTTTGGTTTGTAAACTTTTTAGAAGAAATAAGAGGCGTCCTGACAACGGAGATAGATGACCGCCAAATAGTTATGACGTTCTCCCAAGACTATACACTGGTTATGTGGGATATTGTTAAAGGTGAGCCGATTCGCGAAATGACAGATGCTGATGGGTTCCCTATCTGGAAAGTGGCACTCTCCGAGGACAGACGACTACTCGCCGTGCACGGCTGCGAAGTCTCGCTGCACAGCTTCCCTGATTGTAGGCCTTTGGGAGACACTAGAGACCCGGAGACAAACTCTACTGTAGAAGACATGTACATCACCAGGGATAACACCCGCGTGATATCCAGTCATTGCTGTGGCCGTGTGAAAATGTACGGAACTGGAAAGGGTACTGAACGAACACTACTTAAGCGGCAGGAATACTTTGAAGGGGACGGTATCACTAGAATGGCAGTAACTTCAGATGAGAAGTAGGTATTTCGTTCGACATTTAAAAATCTATAATGTTTAATGGGCTGAATGTCTTACCAAACAGGCATAAATAGGTTTATGCAAACGCTGCAAACTTGTACATTTGGCCATAACCAGTCATGATCTTGTGATTTAGATTATGCATATAAAAATAGCATGCAACGTGGTGATAGGGTTCCTTTAAGATTTCAGAGTTAGTTACATCAGTTGTAATAGTCTTTTACTGTTGGTTACTCACCAGGTACGTGGTAGCAGCATCTAAGAAGGCTGAAGCGATAGTTCTGAACCTAGAAACTTTGGAAGTAGAGGCCAAACTGCCACACATCCTGTCCGTTTCTACTGTTGCTGTCACCCCAGATGGCTCCAAGGCTCTTACGGCTTCTCAAGACAAGAATGTCCGTATCTGGGATCTCGAGAATATTGGGAAGAATGTCTCAGCTGATGAACTGGAGCTGACGATCGATAAACACGACGATTACACTTATGAAGCAGTGCCTTTGAAAGCAGACGACAAAGTAATAACGACAGGGGATGATGGAACGATCAAGCTGTGGGACGTGCAAAGTGGCAAGCTGATCAAATCCCTGCGGGATCCCATGGAAAACACCTGCCATGCAGTTGCCATCAGCAGGAATGATACCTTCATGGTCGGGTGTAGTAACGGATGGTACGTTCTCAGCTTGCCCGACTTCGAGCTAAAGCGCAAATTCAGAGAGCATTTAACCACACCTTCGCATTGTAAGATCACTCCTGATGACAGTAGACTCGTCGGGGGCATCGGCCAGCCGAAGTGGGAAATGCGCATCTTCAATCTGGAAACGGGACAGACACTACAAATCATCAAGTTAAAATCATATTCCATCCACATGCTCAAACCGGGCGTGTTCGTCAACCAGTACTTGATGAATATGTATGATAGTACGGGGAAGACCAAGATTCTTCAGCTCGTCGACAGCGGCAGTGGAAGAGTTGTTGGTGAGCTTCGCCATGGCGAGCGGGTCCTATCCTACGCCGTCTCCCCGGACGAAAGAAGGCTGGTCGCCGGCTGCAGCGACAGCGACGTAGCCTTGTGGGACCTGAACACATTTTCTCTCGTTAAAACCATGAAAGGGCACACGAAACGCGTCCAATCAGTTGCATTCTCTCCAGACGGAACCCTGATAGCATCCGGGGCCAACGGTGGTGACATCATCATCTGGGATGCCAAATCCCAGGCACTGAAGTATTCTATGAATCAGGCGCATGAATCTAATGTCAGTGAAGTTGTGTTCAGTCCTGATAATCGTTTCTTGGTGAGCAGTGCAGACGACGATAACTATGTCCAAGTATGGGATGCGAAGAGTGGAAAGCACATAATGAAGTACCACACGTACGCTAAAGTCAAATCAATCATTATGTCCAAAAAATGCAACTCGGCTGTGGTTATGCTGCAGGATGGTAGGGTAGCTTTCCTTAGATTCTCTCCTAGCTTCAGCTTATTAACAGCTGCAGCTAGGCAGCCAGGTGAACTACAGGATTCACGGCACTCAGCTGAGATTGTGGCACCACATCCAGGCACTGAGGGGTCAAATAACCCGCCATCGACATTGCCAAAACATAACCACCAACTTCCTAAACAGAAAAGTAAAGCATGTCAGCTGCTTTAAAACTATTCGCCTTTGCTGATAGACAAGACGCAGTTCTCCGTCAAAAATTGGGTATTCGAAAAGAAGTCTGTCGGTATCCGGAAGGATGGTCAGAATATTGTTATAAAACCATCCCGGATGTGGCAAGGACGAGGAAACTTGCTGAGAAAGGTGTGGATTTAAAGAGGAAACTACTAAGCCTTAAGCATGGGCCTAAGTTTTCTTAAATACTTTTAACTTTCCTAATCATGCTTCCAAGATGTTGCGCTCGCACCAGGCGTAGCCATGTATTAACACGCAAAGCATGTAAAAGGAGGGAGAGTATAATTTTGTGTATTTGCAACCAAATGAAAGATTTCCCTCAAAGCAAGCTTTCTTTGCTCACAAGCCTGTACAAAAATAAATGAATTTGGATCCAGAATGACACATCAATCCGTAAAGTTTCAAACTTTATGTGTCATTCACAGCATTTACACTGCCTATTCACCCTGCCATACTAGCCCACACAAGGGCGGATCCAGGATTTTTTGCGGGGGTTCTGAAATTTGCCCAGAAAGGTGACTCCCAAAATGTTTCGTATGCGAAAACAAATTACAAGCAAGCCAGGGGGGGGGGGGGGGGGGCTGAGGCTGACACACTTTCTCACCGTTTATGGCGCCATTTAACCTCTTTGTTTTGTTCTTACCCATAGGCAAAATTAGACCTGTAGGGTTTCTGCTTTTCTGGTTTGCAACTTTAGGCGTAGGCCCCTAGAAAATAAAAACAAAGCTAATACGCATCGCTGATTGGCCAGCAATAAATATCTACACGATGACGTGTCAAATCAGGCTGACTCCATAGCTGCCGAACGCCGTTAGAAGGCATGCTAGAAAATCGTGAAAACATACCGTTTCGCAGTGTCAGTGTATTACGAAATAACAAATCGGAAGGGTCGATCTGAAGAGTTCAGGAGACGCCAAAAATACGGGTCAACCTAGACTACTAAAAAGATAGCGTGGATTGTATAGTTGTTTTTTCTCAGTGGCAAGTTGAAGTGCGGTTTCGGGAAAGAGAAGATAATTTTGCTTGTTTTTTTTACCACTTTCACTAAAATTGGTAATTAATGAAATAGTTGTCTATGAAGCTTATTTATCAGGATTATTTTGGTACATAACTTATCTATTTAGCGTAATTATTCGTCGCAATTTTGCGTCATTCGTAAGATGAGTCATTTCTGATCGTCAATGTTTTGCGCGTGTCGTCGGGCAGGCAAAATCGTGGAAACACATGTACGACGCAGAAGAGTTCAATTTATTCTGATTTTCCTGGGGAAAATACGATCAGATGCTACAATATGCCTGGGGAAGTTTCCCAAACAAATAAAGATAACGGAGTGCAATCCAAGTTTTAAATCTCCTTGATGTGGGTTGTCACAATTTGATTAAAAAAAGCTGAGACTAATTGATTGGTACTTAGTTTGTATCTTTTTAGTGGTTTTCTAGGAGAGACCCCAACCTGAATTGTAACTTTTGCGATTGTATAAAAAGGGAGACCCAACCTGAATTGTTGGGGTACTGGAAGTTAAATTTGGAATTAGGTTAATCTTTAAGGTATAAGCTGTAAATCCTACTAGAAGGAAACAATGATGGGATTTGACTTACTTTACTTACCTTAACAATGACTGAACTTGATTGACTTTACTTACCTTAACAGTCAGGAGATTAAGTTGACATGTTCCAGGGTCTTAAAATACATTTACGCTACCAGCGTAAGGTATAAAATCTACAGCAGGACATTGGTTCCTCACTTGGATGTGATAGGACCGACACCACGTCAGGGAATGTTATGCCCCTAGTTTTACATGCAGTAATTGTAGAGAGTTGTAGGTTCATGAGCGAACTGAGTTGTAGGTTCATGAGCGAACTGAGTTGTAGGTTCTGAGCGAATCGAGTTTTGCAAATTTGTTTGCGCCACTGTGGGATGAGTCCCATTTAGGTCGGTGTATAGCATGTGGCAGTGTCGCCTCCTCGTCACTGCTATGTAGACCAGGTTATCGCCATAACCTGTAAGTATCCTTGATTCATTGCTATTTTCAATTTGAAATGGAAAATGTGATTGCAAATTGTTATGTCCTTTGCTGGATTTTGTATGTAATGCACTCAGTGAATAAGTAAATTGCAGTCGAGTCCCACAGTATTGGTTACAACTTGTATTTTTAATTAAACTAGTTTTTACCGGGTAGTCTGGTGCGGGAATCTCCACCTTATAGACGTCCTCGGCGGGTCGAGCTGACCGAGTCGACCGTCGACCGGCAGGACTTGTCACAAGGTCCAGCTTGGGAGGGGACATCACAAAGGCCAGACTACGTGACATAGAGGCAGACATGGTTCACCATTATCACCACACCCAAGCACACACGTGGATAGAATTATTTTGTACCCACATCTTCATTTTGTGAAGTATTTGTTAATGTATTTGAATGTATTTATTAAATTTATTTGTTAAATTTTGGTAAGAATTAAATTAATTGTGAAATTGTTAATGTTCGTGTAAAAACCTATCCCTCATTCAGTCTGTCTAGATCATCTATGCCGTGGGTGTTTGACCGAATGTACCACCCCGGGGTCCTTTCTCTTTGGGGGACCCTGTGACATGGTTAATGAAAGCGATGAGAAAGGGGACCAGTCTTTACATTATAGAGTACCGAAGTAATGAAGTAGTAAGGGAGATGCCGATTCTGCGACAAATCCTATTTTTTCACTTTCTTCCCCAATTTTGCTGTAGGTACATACGTCAAATTTAAAAAAAACAAAATAGTCTAAAAATCGCCCAAATTTTATTTAAAATTTTGCTGGGTTACTACACACCAAAAGTTGCACAAAATCAAGAAAATAAAAAGTGTTTTTCATAGTCGATAAGCGTACTAAAACGCCGGGCGGCCCGACGAAAAAAGCTATTACCCTAAAATAACATGATTTGTCGCAAGCCAAAAAAAATTAAATAATTTTTTATTTTTTTTTAAAATATTATATTGCCATTATAAAAGATGGAGACACAACCTACGATTCGAGGATACAATAGATGGAACAAAATATCTTTAAAAAGATATATCGATAAGTATAACTTATCTTTAGGAACACCAACAGGACGTAACGGTGTAACTATCAGGCGAGATTATATTCGAGCTATAAAAAGAGAAGAAGACAAATTTAAAAATTTGAAAATACAATCTAAAGCTTCGTTAGAGCGACTCGCGCACGATAACAATATTCGAGTTGTATCAACGGGTAGAAATGGTCCAGCGATAAAAAAGGATTACATCGAAGCTATAAAAAGATTTAAGGAGCAAAATACTTTTCGAGAATCAGACTTTCGAGAGACTAGAAGATTTGAAAACAGTTATAGAAATTTGGAACTGATTCCGAGTCTGTTTACCGACGATCCAGAGCAATTTTACAACACCCATACGTCGATGATCAAAAACAAAATCGTCGCTGAATTAAGAGAAATAAAAACGATGAAACTACAGATCGCTATGAAAATAAAGTATGTAAAAAAATCAGGTGTTGAGACTACAACATCAACCGCTACTCATTTTAGTTATCAAAATCGAGTCTTAAACAAGAGTGAGATAGCTACGACTATCGGGAAACAATATGAAACGATATTATCTCAGATAGATAAATATACGAATAAAGGAAGTGGTTGGACTATAGATAAAATAGTCGCGTTTTACATTAACATAAACAGAGTTAACCCTCTGGTAGGCGCTTCTTACGTAAAACTACCCGAGTATGTAGCTAACAAACACGCAACCGTCAACATCAAAAATGAAGATCAAGAGTGTATAAGATGGTGTATAAGAGCCGCCCGAGGTATATATACCGATAGAGTTAAAAATCAAATAGCAACCAACCCGAATTATGATTTTCAAAAAAACAGAACTTCTAATTATAAAACCGATGACGGATTAAATTTTAAGGACATAGACTTCCCCACACCCATAAGTCAAATATCTAAAATAGAAAGACAAAACGATATAAGTATAAACGTGTTAGGATATGACACAGACTGTAAAAATAAAACCTATCCACAAGATAAAAGGGGCTTGATATATCCGCTATATTTATCTAAAAGACCATACGATATAGAAACTATCAGTTTGCTATTATATGACGGTCATTATTGTTGGATAAGTGACTTACCTAGATTCTTATCTGGCGTTACCAATAGTCAGCATCGTAAAATATTTTGCTTGAGATGTTTAACCCATTTTAATTCGAAAGAGAAGCTGGACAGGCACATAGAAGATTGTGAAGGAATAGACTCTGCTTTATCTACTATTAAAATGCCGCATGAAAGCGCGAACAAATACTTAGACAAAAGCAAATTAATGTTTAAAAACTTTAAGAATTTACAAGATGCACCCTACGTCATATACGCGGATTTTGAATCTATCTTGGTACCCCAAGAAAAAACAAAGACGACGGTATGCCCTACGCTCGTAGAACCGTCGAGTAAAACTCATATTCACAAAGCCTGCGGTTATTCGTACGTTGTAGTTAGATGCGATGGCCGACAGATCAAGCGAAAGACTTATAGAGGTGAACACGCTATAGACAATTTTATAACCTCGTTGCAAGAACTCGAACCTAAGATTAATGAATTACTAGCTCGCATTAAGCCGATAATATATACGCTAAAAGAAGAAAAAATTCACCTAAACTCTAACGAGTGCTGGATTTGCGAAAAACCAATTTATCCAAATTACTCGTGTAATTGCCAGTGCTACAAGCCTGTAGAACCTAAAAGTAAAGAAGAACTGGAAGAATACACGTACGAAAACGAAAAGGGATACGTCGAGAAAACATGTATGTTCTGCCAAAAGAAAATTAACAAATTTCGAAAAGTAAGAGATCATTGTCACACTACCGGTAAATACAGAGGAGCCGCACACGCTTACTGTAATCTTAAATTACGAGTAATACCCGGCATAACAAAAATACCGGTCATCTTTCACAACTTAGAAAATTATGACGCGCACTTGATCATGCAGGGTATTTCCAAGTATCAACAAGATATCTGGTGTATACCCAAAAATTCAGAAAAATACATTTCATTTTCGATCGGTCAATATAGATTTATCGACTCGTTTCATTTTATGTCTAGTGGTCTCGACAAATTGGTAAAGTCTTTCCCGAGAGACGCTTTTAGGCTACTCCTGAAACGTTATGGCGAAGAAAACGCGGACCTCTTATTACAAAAGGGTGTATATCCGTACGAGTACATGGACAGCTTTGAACGATTTAGCGAAACTACTCTACCGCCGAAAGAATTTTTTTTCAGCGCTCTAAAAGATAAACATATAACGGACGAAGACTACGAAAGAGCGCAACGAGCATGGCGGACCTTTGACATAAAAAACATGGGCGAATACCACGACTTATACGTAACCGCGGATATACTAGCCGGCGTATTTGAGAATTTTAGGCAAATGTGTAGAACGAATTACAAGTTGGATCCAGCCAACTACTTCACAGCACCGGGATTAAGTTGGGACGCTTTATTAAGGCATACTAAAATAGAATTAGAATTATTAACCGATGTAGATAAACATCTATTTTTTGAAAAAGCGAAAAGAGGGGGAATATCGAGCGTTGGAAGTACGCGCTATGCTAAGGCCAACAATAAGTACCTAAAAGATTACGAGCAAGATAAACCCGATTCGTATATTCTCTATCTAGACGCCAACAACCTCTACGGATGGGCCATGAGTCGACCGCTACCTTACGGAGGATTTAATTGGGTCGTCCCTAGTCAATTTACTCACGATCGTATCATGGCGTTAAAAGATGATACTAAAACGGGATATATGTTCGAAGTTGACCTGGAATATCCAGCCGAACTACACGATCTACACAACGATTATCCTTTAGCCGCCGATAATATAATCATACCTGAAGAATGGTTATCGGAGTATCAACGAGAGTTGGCGAGTGAGATAGGAGATAGCGCTAAGGTAAAAAAATTAACCGGTACGCTATATCGCAAAGAAAAATATGTATTGCACTATGTCAATTTGAAACAGTGTTTGAGGCTAGGCCTAAAACTAACTAAAGTACATCGGGCGTTACAATTTAAACAAAAACCTTGGATGAAATCATACATCGATAAAAACACGCAACTCAGAACGAAAGCAAAGTCGGATTTCGAAAAAGACTTTTTCAAATTAATGAATAATTCCGTATTTGGTAAAACGATGGAAAATGTCAGAAATAGAATAGATGGTGTGCTACTGAGAAACGATCAAGTAGAAGAATACGAAAAAATAGTTTCTAAACCTTGTTACAAGTCTACTACAGCGTTTAAAGAATGCGGTCTCTCATTCGTGGAATCGTACAAAAAGAAAACGTATTTAAATAAACCCATCTATTGCGGCGTTAGTATCTTAGATTTATCTAAGACTCTAATGTATGACTTTTATTACAATCAATTAAAAAAGACGTATGGCGATAAAGTAAGATTGATGTATACAGACACGGACTCGCTGCTTTTGATTATCTATACGAAAGACGTTTATCTCGATCTGGAAAAACAGTCTGATTTTTCTAACTACGAGAAAGACCACTTTTTATACGACGATACTAACAAGAAAGTTATCGGTAAATTTAAAGACGAATGCGGGGGAAAAGTCATAAGCGAAGCTACTTGCATCAGATCGAAGATGTACTCGATTTTATACGGCGATCACGATATATTAAAAAAGGCCAAAGGCGTAAACCGAGTGGTTATAAACAACGATCTATCTTACGAAAAGTACAAGCGATGCGTTTTATCGAACGAATGCTATTCAAACAAGATGATTCGTTTTGGAACTGAGCGCCACATGATATACACGGAGGCTCAAGTCAAGCAATCTTTAAATCCTTTAGATACGAAGAGATATATTTTACCTAATGGTACAGACACTCTGGCTTATGGTCACCGTTCTTGCTCAGAACAAGAATTTTTATAAATATCTACTCGAAAAATAAATTTCTTATGGTTATTCTCGATTAACTCGCCGTCGCAGTCTCTGAAAGAAAAACTCAGTTCGGGTATTTTACTCCTAATTAGAGGTATGGTAATTTTTCTTTTATTCTGGACAGTCGCTATTACATCCGATTCAGCCTCAATATATGCAATCGGTATAACGTCTAACAAATGCGTGCTCTTTCCGTTATAGAAATTATTAGACGTAGATAACTGATCGCAATGTAAAAAAATTGCATTCACATAATTCAGACTATAATATCCTACAAGTTCACCATCACTCAAAGGGCTCCAAGTATGGGGTAGACTCAACACTTTTCGAGTATATACATCGAAATAAATCCAAACATATTTATCTTCCGATATTATACCGATATTAAAAATAATCTTTTTATTAATCTTGTCCGCGGAAACTGCAATAACAGTTAAGTTATTAAATTCAGCTATTAACTCATCGATAGTATAATTTCCAGGTGGAATTACCGTTTCGCCGCGAGTTACACTAGTGCCTACAACTATTTGCCATCCTATAGTCATACGTTGAGCTATATTAAAAAAACCGACGGTAAATATCGCGTTGTTTAAACTCATGCAGTAATTTCCCTTAGAGTTATCTATAGGTTTTGACAGTCTAAACGTTTGTTCGTTACCATCCATTTTAAAAACGTGCGATTCCATTTTATTTAAATATTATAAAAGCGTAAAAAAATCTTCAAAAATCGCTTAAAATTTACCTATCGTCAAGTTGAAGCTGATCATTTTTCCTCGATTATTTATTAAAGCGCCGTCTCGGTCTCTGATACTAAAGCTAAGTTGGTTTATCTTATCACCCGCGAGTCTACGAGCGGCCAACCCTGCACGCTCGATAATCGTATTATCTCTTTTCGTTATTGGTATAATGTATAACAAGTGCGTGCCCCTTCCGTTATAGAAATTATTAGACGTGGATAACTGATCGCAATGTAAAAAAATTGCATCGATAGGCATTGTATTATAATACCCTACGTAATCTACGCCAAAAACTAAGTTTTTGACCGATATCCCCAACAATTGTTTAATGTTTTTATCAAAGCGTAGAACGCTATTTTCTTCCGTTATATTTAAAGATATTTTTTTATTAAGTTTATCTACGGAGACTTCTAACCAAACTAATTTACTGAGTCTCTCTTCGATCCAATCTATATCGTAATATCCAGCTGGAATATCAATTTTACCATCCGTACTACCCGTTTTTTTCATAGTGTTTGGATCGATTTGATGTATAAAATAGAGAATTTCGCTATTACTATAGGCATATTATAAAACCCCGCGGTAAATATCGCGCTGTTTAAACTCATGCTGTAATCTCTATTAGAGTTATCTATAGGTTTTGACAGACTAAACGTTTGTTCGCTACCAGCCATTTCAAAAACGTGCGATTGCATTTTAAATCTTATTTATAAGATTAAAATATTTGGTTTATTAAAATAAAAATGAAATTCGCTCAATTTGTGAAATTTTTTTATCCTAATAATCGACCGGTAAAGAATGCTCTAGATATCGTGAATCTAGCTAGAGGCCAAGACAATACTCGCGTAGCTACGCTCGTAGGGGCGTACTCGAGTAGCTACGCGAGCACAAAGCGTTAGCGACAAGTACGAAGCGATAAGCCCGGAGAGTACCCCGTTGAACATGCACTTGAGTCAACTTAGCATCATCGTAAACACCAACGACAACAGGTCTTTTATCGCTCGACTAGTTGATATATTTAGCGTTTATAAAATGTCCGACGTAAAACACGACGAACAAGTACAACGCTATGCATCGGACCCCATGACGTTTTATCAAAATCAACTCAACTTCGCATTTTGGTGCGCGACGTCGGGTTGCGGCGTAGGACTAGACTTATTGCTTCATAAAAACCCCGTAATATCGGCTTTATTTAAGTTTCACGTATATTTCGCTATCAGAAAGATACTTTACTTTCTAAAATGCCCAATTCCAGGAGACAATATATTCGACGATCTAAACAATAACATCGATAACGGCGCTTATATCGATACTTGTCGACGCTTTCAAGTCGATCCAAACGTGAGTTTTAAACAGACTGCGGACTTAACTTCTGGAGGATTAGGTACGGCGTATTATTACAATATGGACTCGCGTAAATATATATCCGTACCCGGTAGAAATTACGACCCTCGCGAGCTCATCAATGAGCATGCCTCCGCTAAATACTCTGGCGCCACCTATATGGGTTTTGGAGAGTCGGGTGACGCGTATCATTTTAGTAGCTATACAGTCTCGTGGATCAGACAATCCGTAGACGTTATACGACTCGGTTTTCGAGCTTTCATACGTCAGAAGAGCTCGTTTACCGACGTTGGTATAGAACAAATAAACGAAAGCGTTAGAACGTACGTGTACGCCATACTCGGTGCGCAAGCCCAAACAAAAACTAGTATACTAACTGCAGGTACTGGATTAGATGCACAAAGACAATTTGAAAATATAGTAGAAGATATCATCGACAGCCCTACGGACTTAGAATCTTCTATAACCAGATTTCAAGATTCTTTACAGTACGCTAGAAGCTCGTTAAACTTTGTGATTAGCCCTGGATTGTACTTAATTCCATCAAATATGGAGCTTTTAGTCGGTATTCACCAAGGTTATAATAATAATATACAGATAGCTACGCCAGGCGCGCCGATAGGATTAAATATCAACTTGAATTCAGACGTCGTAGCTACGCCACCAACCCCAACCCCTCCACCCTCTCCCGTAAAAAAGAGTCGTGCAGTAACCCAGCAGAATTTAGACGATTTAGAGAATTTAGACCCGTTACCAACCCCACCCTCTCCCGTAAAAAAGAGTCGTACAGTAACCCAGCAAAATTTAGACCCGTTACCAACCCCACCCTCTCCCGTAAAAAAGAGTCGTACAGTAACCCAGCAGAATTTAGACGATTTAGAGAATTTAGACGATTTAGAGAATTTAGACCCGTCACCAACACCTACACCTCTAATCTCAGACGTACCCCCTCCGCCACTCCCTACAGTCGTACGCCCTACGAGCGTATCTACGCGAGTAGCTACGCCACCAACTCAACCGCCAGACTCGCACGAACAAGAAAAAACGGCTTTAGTCGTTGGATTAATGGCCGCTGCTGGAGTTGGGTATCTAGCTTACGATATTTTACGTCGCTGAAGAAGGTGGTAACTCAGTATCTGATGGAACGACCATTAATTCTTTCTTAACGAACGATCTCTTGGGGCCGTGAGTCAGCCAGTACAACGCGGGCTGTCCGGGATTCGTCGTTCTCCTTCTAATCGTATACATTTCTAAGCTCCAAATAGGATCGGTAGCTCTTCTTCTAACGTCTTTTTCGAGCTCTCCAGGAGCGTAAAGATATCTAACGATATCGTCATTTACGCTTAAAAGTTCTTCGGGGCTCTTGAGCCCCGAGGAACTCAATTGTTTTATTTCTAACTGGGACATAGCCGCTCGAGGAGTTAACGGTTCGCCTTTCATAGTCGATATCAATCTAGTTTCTTCGTCGTTTAAAGGAACCATGCTTCTCAAATTTGCCGGATAGCATTTTATTTCATAAATACATTCATTTATATGTATTAAATGTGAATTAAAAGCCAAACTGGTTCAAGTGAAGTTTTAGTGTGATTATTTGCCGCCCAAAAGTTGCCCCCCCCTTTTTGGAATTTGTTGAGACTCAAATTGAGGGCGCTGTTCGTGACGTAGATCGAGGCACCGAAATTCATGAATGGACTCGATAGTCTGGACCCGTTAATGACGCCTGGGTGCGAGACGAGCATCAAAGCATGTCCGCGTGGGTACGCGTACCCGTACGGTATACGTATACGGCAGAGCACGTGTATACTATGTAGGGCCTACACGTACGTATACGTACACCAAGCTGTACACCCTTGTACTGTACGTGTACAAAATGTATCCGCATGTACATGTACGTACACACTAGGTCTACACGTGCAATTTCGTACATTGTAAGTTGCAACAACTATACATCGAACTTACCCTGATTTTCTCCCTTTTAGCGACAGCTCCTCGGGGAATGGGCCGTTTAACTGCTTTCGCCTGTACCTTACCCACATCTGGGAACTTTGTTGGGATGGCAGTGGACTTGAGCATATTTTTAATGGCTATCCCAAAGGAGTTGAAAATACCAGTATCGAAACACGACTGCTCAAAGTGGTCGCTACATAACGCTGAGAAGCTGCTGGGACCGGACCACTTCGCTCTTGTCACCTTCACTTTCGCCGTCCAAATTCTCCGATATTTCGCATCAGTTGGAAATAAATGAAGGCTTACTCCATCCTTCGTTGTTTTGCTGCATCCAGCAGCCACACACCTTGTCGGCATGGCCGAAAAACGCTATATTTTGCTTAGATTTTGGACGAAGAATGTACACTCAATTTACGCGTGATGAATGGTGCTGGCTCGAGCAGAATATGTAATGTTCCTCGATCTACGTCACTCACTTATGTTAATGAGGGTCCCACTCAGGGGGCGGAGTAGCTTGGACAAACATTTTCAAAAAATGTTTTTTCATATTTAATCTGGGAAATAGTTGACTCTGGTAACAAAATATCATTGTCAAGATAATACTTTATTGTTTTAAGCAGGAATAATGCAATGTAAATCCTATTTCATGGTTCCTTTAACGCTTTTATAACATCGGGCAATCTTTTTACCCACTCGCGGCTACGCTCGGTAGGCTTTAACATTTCTTGAGCGTATTGATGGCCAAATAATCTTTCGGCTAAAGTACGATTAAATCTTTCTACTATACCTTGAGCTCTATGATTACCAACCTCGCCTTTCTGTACTGCGACGTTGCGAGTCCGCATCAAAGTATTAAATTCAGCCATAAATTCTGTACCGGGGTCTACTTTTATCGTGAGAGGCCAAGACAAGGGAGATCTTTTGTAAATCTTTTTTATCGCCTCTACAACTTGAGTACTCGTTTTATTCGTCAAGGGTTCAGCTTCTTTATATCGAGTGGCCACATCGACGATTGTCAATGCGTATTTATATCTTTTACGTTTAACTACATCGTGAGGTAGATACAACAGATCCGCTTGATGCATTTCATTGGGTCGCCCTATAACCTTATTGAGACTCGTAGGTCTCGGGATAGTACTGGGGGCTGGTAAATATATTTGCCACATGGCTTGTTTTCTCAACCAATTTCTAACGTCTAACTCGGGTACGTTAGCTTTTAACGACAATTTTTTTATAGCTCCTGCACCTTTCCAATATCCTTTAGGACTGTAAAATATTTTACTTAATTTTGTTTCCATTTTATTTTATACTTTGTAAAAATTTTAACGACTTATTAAAAATGGCGGGCGTATTTATGATGATTGGTGGAGCTCTTGTAAACGCTTTAGCGTTTACAGGATCAAGCTTTATATTTTCTAAGCTCGGTGGTAGGACGGACGAAGAACGTAAACGACACGATTTGGCTTTAGAACAATTAACTCGAGCTAAACAAGAGTGGGTAGAACAAAGAACCAAGGTTCTAGATTATCTAAACGATCGACTACATAAAGAAGCCAGGGCTCAAAAAGATTTCAAAAATGTAGATGAGGCGTTGAGACTATATAACGAAGTAACCAGCGAAGATATGCGATTACCTCGCGAACCTGTATTGTCGGACTTTTACGCACCCAGCGAAGATCAAAAAGATGGTGAAATTGCATTTATCTTAGGAGGCACTGCTGTTTTAGGATTTTTAGTTTATAAGTTTGTTTAAAAGTTTAAGTTTTTTGCTTTTTATTTTTTTGTTTCGTTAAGTAAAATGAACGCAATTTATGGAAGCAAACTGAATCCACACAGAAGTTTAAAAAATCCTAGAGCGTTGAAGGGGTTGAGGCAATCGATGGTTATTACTCATAATCCTAGTACCGCAGGGGCTGGCAGTCTGTTGATCGTTGAATTTCCTATGTTGAGTCAAGACGATGTAGTCGTACCGGGTACTGTACGATTAGCTTTTAATATAGACTTAGAATCTGAAGGCACTGGTGAAGATGATGCAAGAACTCTATATTATAACGTTGCCCGAAATTTAATTAGTGGCTTAAGAATCAAACTAGAAGGTAAAGATTTCGTAGCGTTTACGGATGCCGATGTATATAACGCGTATAAAGACTTGTGGCGACCAGCCAGCGCGAACGATGCGTATCGAGGACTCGAAACTTCTAACGTTACGAAACTCAGAATCGGCGCTAGCGATGGGGTTGCTAGCGCGAATGGTGGAAAATACAAAGCAATAGCCAACGCTTACGGTAACCGATATTACATTCCTCTAGATTTTGAAATGCTTACAGATCATCAGCCTTTTAGTCCATCGACGCTCAAAGATAGACTAACTTATGAATTTACATTTAACGATCACGCGAGCGTAGTAAAATCTACCGATTCTAACGCGAAGTATAACATTTCGGGGTTAGATCTCGAGTTTGAAACGGTGACTAATAAAACATTGGCAGATAGTATCAGACTAAAATATCGAGGTAAAACTCATTTTCTATACGAAAAAGTTCAAAGATATACGGTTTTAACGTTAAACAAGTCCGATACTACTTGGAACATTAATCTTAATCAAGCCATTAGAAGTCTCAAAGGTATACTTCTTTTATTTAAAGAATCGGGCGAAAAAGATCCTCAAATTTTTTATAATCCAAAGATCGAAGAAGTAGACGTTACGATAGAGGGTAAGCCGAATCAATTGTATAGTCAGGGCATGAAGCGTTATCAACACTGGGATGAGATTACCAAGTTTTTCGGCGACTCTAATACAGAATTTGGTGCTAGCGTGTGCAAAGACTTGGACTTACACGATATGACGCTAGGAGATTATTTAAGCACTAGTTACGGTCTTTGGCTAGATACGAGGGTAACCGACGACAACAAAAGTCACGGTTCTGGCAGGAAAATAGGAGACGTAGGTGGGGGTATTTCTCTTCATTTAGAAAGAGAGGCTGAGACATCCGGTGGACTATCGTGTTACGTTTTCTTGGTGATGGATGGTCAGTTGGTTCTCGAAGATGGACGATTTAGCGGTAGTTACTCTTAAAATCTAAAAAGTAAACCTTACTATTAAATATGTATAAAACGTTTCCAAAAACCCCACACACTGCGCGCTAGTATGCGGTAGGACTAATTCGGGTAAAACCAAATATATTTTAGATCTATTAGAAACTGAGTATAAAGATCACTTTGAAAATATCGTAGTTATTTGTCCTACGTTGAGCAACAACAAGACTTATCGCGAGAGACGTTGGTTGTGGTTAGACCCCGAGATATACCTATGCGATTTAGAGGTAGAAAAGGTGTCTCTAAACGAAGCTTTAGAATTTTATAGAGCTCGATTTAAAGGATCGCACGTTCTGTTTTTGATAGACGATTGTAGCTCGGAACAAGAAATAAAATATCGTAAGGCAGCGCTTGGGAAAAACACTTGCGTTTTAACGAAATTGGCGTTTAGCGGTAGGCACGACAATCACTACTGTTGGTTGATGACTCAAAAGTATAATTGCGTAATGACAGATTTTAGAGCTCAAACCGCATTTGTCGTATTGTTCTATTGCAAAGATAAAAATAGTTTCGATCAATGCCTCGATGAAAATGATGCGGTGCCTTTAGAAGAAAGATCGAGAATTAAAAAGATTTTAGGAGATGTGCCTTTTAGTAAATTATTGGTAAAAACTGATCCTCCAGTCTGTTGGCAGTTGATCTATAGTTGATCTATAGTTGATCTATAAATGATCTATTAGATGATTTATAGATAACTGTTAGATAACTATTAGATAACTATTAGATAACTATTAGATAACTATTAGATAACTATTAGATAACTATTAGATAACTATTAGATAACTGATAGATAACTGTTAGATACCTGTTAGATAACTAATAGATGATATATATATAACTAATAGATGATCTACAGATAATCTAAAGATTATCTATTCATCTATAAAATATGATCGAATATCTAGACCTATTATTAAAACTAGTAATAGCCATCAACTTATCTTTATTTTCTTACGATTATATTTCTTGTAGAAATAAGATTAAAAAATATAGTTCTATTTTAAATGAGCAAGTCAATAGAATCTCTAAGCACGTTATCTCAAGAACCTCATCCAACATTAGCTGCTACACCCATAGCGCATAGCTTAGTGACGACTGTAGCTACGACCGTAGGGAGTACGAATGAGTCTCCAGATCCTAAAAATAGACTTTTAGGCGTAGTTGCTTCCGGTGATTCTAAAAAATATTTCGGTAAAGAATACTCCGTCAATGAAATAGAGAGCTTGACCGCAGAAAAACAAGAAAAGCTATATAAAAGATACGAAGCCAAGCTCGGTAAAGAAATGATAGTCAGTTTGGGGAGTTGCGTGTTGACCTTTTACGCAAAAGCTTTAGGCGCGACTTTGCCGCTGGCTTCGCCATTCGGTTATAAACTTTGTTTAGATTCTGAAGAAGCCCTTATCAACGACTTAGAAAAAGATCCCGTTATTTCTAGCAGCTTGTCCAGTTTACTTTGCGAAGTGCATTACAATTATGGGGTTTATTTATCTCCTTTGGTGGCTATGTTGATCACGACTAAACATTTACAGGTAGATAGTAGTAATAATAGCGTTACAAATAATAATAGTATTACTATAAAAGATGAGTCTAGAAACGACAACGACAGATCAAGTAGCAGAGACTCCTCAGCCTCCCCAAGAGACTCCCCAAGAGCCGGCTCAGCCTCCCCAAGAGCCGGCTCAGCCTCCCCAAGAGCCGGCTCAGTCGGCTCTATCAAGAGTCACAAAAAAAGAGTAAAAGACCCTAAAAGAGTAGAGCAAGGTAAAATACTGGCCGAAAGAAACAAAAAGATGAAAGAACAAATACAAACAATGCAAAGTATAGAAGAAGAAGCTCCCCAGCAAACGCCAGCGCTAACGATGAGAGACATTCCGAGCTGGGGATACGCTATGGTTGGTTTGGCTGTTTTAGGAATTGGATATCTCGCGTTTAAAAAGAGTAAACCTATAGATACACAGCGAGAGGTGGGAGTTTATACGATCGCAACTTCAACCCCTAAAGTTGAAGAACTATTAGAAATGGAATAAATAAAAAATAAAATGTTTGTACAAGTAAAATGGATACTAAGAACGTTGCAAATACTCTTTATCACGGCGCTGTGTTGAGTTTGTTGACCGTAGGTTATACTATGTTGAGTAAAAAACTTTTGAAAATTAAGCCTGCCGATTTAGGAAAGTTAGACGTAGAAGATACGGTTAAAATCACCGCTACGGTAGGTAGCGCTCTAGCTACTCAGACTTGGTTGGTGAGCCAAGGAATAATTCCTCAGAATGTGGTAAATACTACGTAAAATATAAAATATACGACTTTATAAAATGGCCGAAGGTGGAGAAGATTTTGAAATGGACGACCGTGGTCGAGAAGACGAACAAAATGATGCCGATGTCGATGATGATTTTGAAGATGCTAATGCCGATGATGGCTTAGGAATAGACAGATCGGCTGAGCCACAACCGCCTATGACGACGGATGGTGCGATTGATATATTAGCTAAATATTCTGATTATCCAAAATATGGTTACGCAGAATCGTTTTATGATTTTATGGAAGGCAACGGTTATAAAAAACCGACGAATATAAGATATGACAAATTTCATAAAGAAAAAAATGGTATTTACTATGATGATATCTTGCTGACGTATGTAAACGACCCCAAACAATTTGTAGCTATTGGCACGTTAAAAAATAGAATTACCGCTGTTTCTGGAGTTAAAGCCAGTTTATTTTTACGAGAAGAGCTTGGTTTTGTAGCAACTAAAAAGACAGAATTACGCCCTACAAGCGTAGCTACGCGAGTACAACAAGAAATAAGCCAGATACAACCCGAAAATATTGAGTTGAGTGAACTTCCAACAGCAGCCGATGATGTTAGCGATATCGTAAAAGAAGTAGTCGATGTATTAAGAGAAAAAGAAGTAGATTTGGAAAATCAAGATGTTGGTTTTCCTGTATTAACCCTAACAGCCCAAGGCTTTTTACTAGAATCCTTCCCTAACCACACAAACTCCAACACTGTGTAGTAAACCTATGGCACATTCTTTGTACTTAGACAAAATCAGGGCATCAAGTCCCATGCAAAGTGATGGTGCCAAGGCTCTACAGTACCCAATCACACAAAATTCAACACAAATGGGGTGTTTGATTTTGGCAGGTTAGGGAAGGTTAGGGTTAATAGATGAAATAGATGGACTACTAAACGCATTAGATCAACGAGAAAGATCATTAGATAAACGAGCGAAAGAATTAAATGAAGTAGTAAAAACATTAGATGGACGAGTAAAAACATTAGATAGATCGAGAGAAGTATTAGTTAAACGAAGAACAGCATTAGATGAACGAGAAAAAGTATTAGATGAACGAGAAACAGTAATGGCTAAAATTTCAGGCTTAAATAACTTTAGAGAACTTGCTGGTTTAGACAAAGCGTTACAAACTCTCAAAGGTGAGTTAGAATTAAATTTAGCTAAAGTAAGAAGGCTAGATGATGAAATTAATCAAACCAAAGCTGAACTAACTGAAGCAGCGAGCGAAGAAGAGAGACGAGAAATAGCCAATCGATTAAAAGGTCTAAATGATGAAAGATCCGCTAGAATGACAGCGGCGCTCGAAAAATCGCGAGGACTCAAAAGTCAAATCGCTAGAATCAAAGAAACGATTAATATAATATTAGAAGGTGATACCTCGCTACGGGAAAAGATTAGAATTCTGTTTCGAGAGCAGGGTGTGACGGTCGTAAGTATATTGGCCGCGTTTGCTTTAGCTATAAGTACGATCGTTGCTTCTTTGGTGGCGGCTATTGGTGGCGGCGCTGCAACAGCTGCTGCAGCGGTTGTTCCTGCTCCGACTCCGGTTCCGCCTAAGCCCGTTACTCCTACGCCCAAGCCCGGAGGCAACGTGAAAGATTGGATAAGTAATCATTTAAAAAACTTGGCCAATTTACTAAAAAAGCTCGGGGGTAAGTTATTAATCGCTTTACCGGGTATTTTGGGTAGTATCGCGAGTTGGTTGTTCAATCTATTGAGCAAGAGTGTCGGTTGGTTGGCGGAACACGTGTGGGCGTTATTGGTAGGTGTCGGTACTTTGATTCTTGTATACATGCAAAAAAATTTAAAATAATAAGTTGTATAAAATATACGACTTTATAAAATGACCGCAGAATCCGTTTACCCTAAATTGCCCGTTGATTATAGTGTCCCGAGTGAAACGAACGAGTCTTCAGTCTTTAGGTTAAATAAAATCGAACGAGTGCAAAAAGAGATAGCCGTCGAGAGAGATAAGAGAGAACGGCTGTACAAAAAGTATAATAAAATTATTACCTGTTTATCTAACGCAGAGACCGTTATAGAATGTTTCGGAGCTTTATCCGGTACAATAGGCATAGTCAGCGTTGTTGGCGTTATTAGTATACCTGTAGGTGTGGTGCTAGAAGGATTAGCTATAGGATGCGTGGGTGTAAGTTTGGTATTAAAACGATTTAGTAAAAAGTTTAGAGGTAAAGCTAAGAAACACGATGAGATTAGAGTAGTAGCCGAAACAAAATTAAATACGATAAATGAATTAGTGTCTCAGGCCGTAGACGATGGCGATGTAAGTCACGAAGAATTTGCTTTGATTAACGATGAATTAAAAAAGTTTTACGGAATGAAAGAAGCTATTAGGACTCAAACTAAAGCGAGAGAAGAGTCCGATAGAAATCAAAAAGAAATAGACGATGAGGTCGAAAAAAAAGTGGTCGAGAGAATGGAGAAAGAAAAAAAAGATCTTATCGCAAAACTTACAACTTTAGATTAGAAATATGTAAAGAGTATGAGCGTGATTCTAACGTGAGTAGAGATGAGCCTCCTGATTATGAGAGTTTAGGGGTTAGGCCTAGCGCTCCTTGCGAAGAATAGTTGTAATTTAGTGTATAGTAGAGCGTAGCTATGTGAGTACGACAAAAATATCCCTCATCTCTACTGAGTGTAGAGATGAGGGATATTTTTTTGCCTTATGTTATTTTGGGGTAATATCTTGTTCGCCGGGCGCGCCCCGGCGTTTTAGTACGCTTATCGACTATGAAAAACACTTTTTATTTTCTTGATTTTGTGCAAATTTTGGTGTGTAGTAACCCAGCAAAATTTTAAATAAAATTTGGGCGATTTTTAGACTATTTTGTTTTTTAAAAATTTGACGTATGTACCTACAGCAAAATTGGGGAAGAAAGTGAAAAAATAGGATTTGTCGCAGAATCGGCATCTCCCTTACTACTAATGACGTCAACGCAATGTTTGGAACCAGAATACTTTTGTTATTTTGTGTCAATATGTTTGCATGACTGGCTGTTAACAAAGGAACAGTCGAAATCTCATTTTGTTTGGAGCCAGTTGTCGCGCCAACTGACGCCACACTTTGGTACTACATGTCCATGTATGTACAATGTATTGTAGCATTACATCTCATTATTTTCCAGTGCGTTTCCGTGCCGTATAATTAAAGATCCTAAATTTAGTATTCTAAATTCAGTATGGATATTTATACAAAGTTGTACAAGGTGAACCAAAAAAAAAAAATCAGAGAAAAAAGGGCAACTATTCCAAAAATATATACATGTCGTGAATATATCAATTATTGCATCACATAGTATAGGAGCTACAAACCTTTCTTTTAATACCTATTTCAAAAGGCTACCGGTACAGTCACGGATGGCCGAGTATCATTGTCCCCAAAACCATAGGCAGAATTCAGAAATGGACAAGTCAGTCGTTCTGACCACTCCTATTACTCCGTCATGCATCCCTATCTAACCTTTCGTGCTTGGAAGACATTGGCTTATGTAACTGTAATAGCTGGTTACCATTTAGTGGGTACATGTGCATTTATGATCATCACAGCAAAGGCTTCATCTTGGCGAGATGGTTCACGGCTAACAGTTGAACTGACGGTTTTCGTCAAAACGTTCCACCGAACAGGAATTTTGCAGGCAACCCAAGATGCATTCAGAGCGAACTTTCCTGATCGAGATCCACCAGTAATATCGACATAACAAACACATCATAATGAAGAAATTGTGGATTTTGTCATTTTCCTGTTTTCCAGCAGACATCCATTGCCCGATACATGCAAGTTCAAAGCATAACACCTGACTTGTCCATTTCCGAATTGTGTTTATGGTTTTGAGGACGATACTATGCCATCCATGACTGCAGCCTTGCGACGTAGGTATTAATTTAAAAGAAAGGTTGTAGTTCCTACTTTATGATGCAACCATTGATACATGATCGTTGTATTTTAAAGCTGAGGCTGTAGTTGTCAACATATATCTGTGACGTTGAGGCCACACATCCAACCCGTTTCGACAGTTACCGTCAGTCACCCCGGACGGCTCAAAGGGTCTCACAGCATTAGAAGACAAGAATGTCAGTCTGGGATCTGACAAATCTTAGTAATGATAAATTCTCTTTGGCACTAGTAGAAAAGAGAATTGTTATCTCATCGTAAGTTTGAGATCGGATTGGCTGTAAAAAGTGGCGTGCGTTATATGCAAAACAGGGATTAATGTGCAGTGAGGCACGGAAGGTGTTGTGGAAGGTGTTGTGGAAGGTGGTTTAAGGTGGTTTAAGGTTTGGTAGTCATTCGCGGTCACCACGCCAAACAGTCAACTCTTCAAGGGTTATCGCATATCACACTCTCTGATTCTATATTGTTAATGCATTCACTTTAATGGTATGTATAGCAGATATCACTTTTGAAAATTTTAAATTCAAGACATTGGAGCTCGTTCGCTTTTCAAGCCGCTCGATCGCCTTTGGGGGTCAGATAGGAATTTTCAGACTGATTTTTTTATCTCTGTTTTTCGCCTGTCTCAAGGTCAGTCGCATTTACCAAATATGAATGTTCCAGTCTATAAAATGTTCAAATTTAATGTTCTTCGGTTATTTGGTAATCTCCAAATGGCAATAATAAAGCTTATTTTATGAGGATGATAGCTTTAGACGCCGTATATAGCGAAGTAAATATTTAGTGGGTTGACTATCAATAATTATAGCCTAATCGGCTTCTGTTGTAATAATTGTATATATTTAAGCGTTTGCCGTATAACAAGACAGTCAACGTATGTTTACATCTGGGTTAGGCGTAAAGAATGGAAAATACTTAATCTGGATCGTAACAGGTAATATATTCAATTCAATCAGCAATATTCTAATAAACGGCTAACCTTTTTTGTAATAACGAGAAACGCTAACAAAGATCAAAGATTATAATTGTTGTTACGACGGCTTGTCCGGGACATGATGTGAATTTAATAAGGAAGTTTACAAATGACACAGTATTTGAAGCGCTCGTCACGTAATGCAGAATGAAGCACA
This sequence comes from Hippasteria phrygiana, assembly GCA_037893225.1. Taxonomy (NCBI): domain Eukaryota; kingdom Metazoa; phylum Echinodermata; class Asteroidea; order Valvatida; family Goniasteridae; genus Hippasteria; species Hippasteria phrygiana. The sequence goes on from JAZGUH010000413.1 coordinate 291,838, forward strand.
CAGACGAGAAGTTTTGGATGATCAACATATAGGTTGTATAAATTTCGACTGGCGGTTTAATCGAATCGATGTGCGAAAATTTGTAGTACGAGACGAGCCTCATACACACAGAGGTAAGATAAAATTAACGCTTTTGGAATTATTGTTAGTAGTAATGTATAGGATTTTGGAGCGGTGAATCCCCCGGCGTGGGGGACCGTAATCCAGCAAAGTGTAAAACATGGAATAAAATATAATATAATATGCAATTATATTTTATACGGTGCATGTTTGTACGTATTAGGGATGAGATGAGATGAGATGACTAATTCAACTGATTAACCGGAGCTGACGATCAATAAACACGCAGACTACATAAATTAATTAGTGACCTTACATGCGGACGACAAAGTCACAACATCCGGCAGCGATGGAACAATCAAGCCCCCGACGATCAGCCCCGATGACCGTGGACTCGTCATGGGTGTCTGTCGTCCAAAGTTTGAGATTCATATCTTTCTCCTGGTCACTGGGCAGTCCCTGCAAATCATAGACTTGAAATCCAATTTCCTGTATATGCTCAGGTCGGGCATGTTCGTCATTGTATGACGCACATGGCCGACATTTAGGAGAAGACCAAGACCCTTCAGCTCATCGACAGCAGTAGTGGAAGAGATATTGGGGAGCTTTGCTATGGTGAGCGGGTCCTGTCCTATCGTACACCGTCTCCCGGACGAAAGAAGGCTGGTCGCCGGCTGCAGCGATATAAGGATGTGTACTTGTTGGACCTGAAAACCTTTTCGCACGTGACAACCATGGAAGGGCACAGCAACCGCGTCCAATCAGCAGTTTCATTCTCTCCGGATGGAATTCTGATAGCATCCGGGACCACTTTATGATTCTTTTTGTTCAGTAATAAGTTAATTATACACCAGCAGGTTTTTTGAGCATTATTTTTTACTTTTTTCGAACTTGTCTTAAACAATTACATTTTTTTGTCATTTTGTTTTATTAATCTTGATAATAGTATTAACTTGTTACGGGAAAAGTTGGTATTTGTCAATTATTGTTTTAAGTTGGATTGTTTAAATATTTTGGTATAACTAGTTTTTATAAATAATTGAATTTAACAATCCATCGGTCACGCATGATTTGAGCTTCTTAAAGGGCTTAGGCCTAGTTGTCTTTAAGGGGAAATTATCTTCAATTTAAAAAAAATTGCATTAATGAAGGTTTTTTAGGGTTATCTGTACAAGTAATATTCCAATTTGCATCGTTTAAGTCGATTTTAAACCTTTCCAATCTATCCGCTTTATTTAAAAATGCACGTCGTTCATTATTAAATAATCAATGCCTCTAATATTAAAGAAAGATATCTGATTAATTACTAGATGGTCAGCAATTTCATTAAACAGAATGCCGCTTTCTGTGCGTCCAAAGTAGCAGTTGTAGAAGTTATAAGAGTTGGTCTATCTTTCAGCGGTAAATAGGAATTGCTAAAAAGCAATTCCCCGAGTTGGATTATGGTTAGGCCCTATAATTCAATATATCGATGTCATTAAATTGGAAACGCCATCCGACATGATCTTTGTCTTGAATTCCCTCGCTGGCATTTGAATAGAAACTGACTGCCTCCTCAATCTCGTGGTGTTTAGTTTCCAGACTGTGGATCCTGGTTAGGAGAGATTCTTGGTTGGATATCATCTTGTCCAGCTTGCCATGTACATCAGATGCCATTTGATTGAATTTCTGGCTACGTCATTGTCCGCAGACGCATCGGGCGATCGGGGTTGGCCACCTGATTGGCGCGAGAGATGACTCTGTTGACGCTGGTCCCTTATCATTTTTAGAGTGTTGCCTGCGTCAAATAAACTGGGGATGGGAATATAACTACATGTACATGTACATGTACATGTACAGGGTGTCCCAGAATAAAGGTAATTCTGACAATAAGGGTTAATTTGACAAAGATGTGCATTTTATGGCTATTAATCATGTGTTACCATAAAGTAGGAGCAAAATGCTTTCCAGTAATACCTTGAATGCATTCCTCCGGTCATGCATCACTGAGCACCATTGGTATGTGAAAACCCTTTTGGGACAGTTCATGGTCAGACATGAGCAGCACATTCAGATATGGCCCGAGGGGAATCTAACCGTTTGAAAGCATGTGACATACGAGATGTTTATCAATTGGTGATATTTGTTCAGTACTGAATTATGCACCAACACCTTCCACGTGTCCACCTCCTCTTTCGATGCAAAGTCCACAGCGGCAGCGCATGTCAGCCACAGCTCGTCTCACCATTGGAGGATCGTCACGTAAGATTTCGACCTCATGCTGAATGTGGGCTTGTAAATCTTGAAGGTATATATGCGGTGGATTGGTGAACACTTTGTTCTTCAAATACCCCCCCCCCCCACAAGAAAAAGTGTTCACAAGGAGTCAAATCCGGCGACCAGGCCAAGCATGACAGTGGATATTCCATTTCACTCATTTGACCCTACTGTCCCAAAAGGGTTTTCACATACCATTTTTCAAACAATGGTGCTCAGTGATGCATGACCGGAGGAATGCAATCAAGGTATTACTGGAAAGCATTTTGCTTCTACTTTATGGTAACACATGATTAATAGCCATAAAATGCATATCTTTGTCAAATTAACCCTTATTGTCAGAATTACCTTTTTTCTGGGACACCCTGTATAGATATTATGCACTCACAAGGTAGTTGTTAATTGAGATGGAGGAGCTTTATTGCAAAATTGTAATTGATTTTTCCGGAGCACCGGTTTGTATGTTAGCTCATGATGCTAAGATACTCAATGATAAATTCATGCTCAAGATCAATTCCTGATGAACCTATTGCATGTATGTACATGTTCAAAGACAAATCTTCTCCGATACACAATTAACCCGTCACATTACTGGCTTTATAAATGGTGCTACATGACATTTATGTGTCTTTATAATAAACACGAATAATATTCTTATTCTGTAAATGAAATGTTATATAAAAGCAAATTCTAAAACAATGGCAGCTTCCCCAGCTGGAATTTTCAAAGGCAAAAGTTTCACCGGGGTAGAACATATAATTCTGCTACCTGCAGCTTTTTTCCCTCCAATTTGCGGTAATTTTTAGTACACTTGTATATAACTTTCGTCGCACAGGCTAGTCCAGTAAGAACCGAAGAAGACCGTAACATTTTGGTTAACAGGAACATTTTAGTGGCAATGTATTTATTTATTGGGACTCTTGCTACCTCCCATAAAAATTCAACCAAAATCAACCTTGGGGAAATAGGTTAAATAATTGAAAAACAAAAGGGATGCACAATTTATATCGAAAGCCATTTATTTTCGACACCGAAGCTAAATCATACCCTTTGAAAGATTGGGAAAGGGTCCTTGGAAATATATGTATTCAACCTAAATTAATACAAAATGGCAAGTGCGAAAACTTAATGAAGATTATGACCAAAATTTTCATGAGAAAAGAGTATTTTAAGGACGTCATCGTCTTTGCAAAGTACCAAACGGCTTCTGCCTTCAAAACTCTTCAAGATTTTCGGGAAAAGATGGCCCTAACATATTTTTTTTAATGATTTCAATTACTTATCCTAATACCGTTTTAGAGTGGTGTAATGGAATTGTGACACCCCCCCCCCCCCACTATTGTGAGGCCTTTTCCCCCTCCTACCCCCATCCCCATTATAACTTTTGTGTTGGTAAAACTCATTAATTGCTTTCACAGCAGCAACAAATCGTGGTAAAACATTATGGAATTAGCCGTATTGAGGGTAATTTGGTAATTTGTTTTACAAAAATATAAACTTTTCAAAAAAATCGCACAAAACCTCAAAATCAGACCTCAGCTAAGTGCAAGTTATTTTATTTGGCTGCAAATAATTCAATCCGGTTCATAACATCAGTTCGGTTAAAATATGGCAATAACTGAGTCTGTGATCGATTAGGAAAAGTAACTTACTTAGCCACATCGGTTTTACGTGTATGCTTTATTGCCCATATTGGATTCTGACCAACTTATGATGAGCCTGTATTGGCTAATCATTGTTCCAATTTGGGCATCAGTAATAGCACATTCGCATTTAGAAATCAGCATTTCTTATAGCTCAAAAATCACATTTCCCCAAGGAAAACATTTGTTGAATTTTTGATGTGTGTTCAGGGCAACCATATACATTTGTAAAGGTTTCTGAGTAGAAATTCGGTTGTTAACTAAAATGTCGGGGTTGGGCATTTTTCATGTCAATTCCAACAGGACTTTGTAGGAAAGTACGCGACTTTAGACAGTACCGAATACCCACTGTCGCTATAGCAACAATAGGCCGCCATATTGTGGGACAGGCAAATAATAATCGGCACGTGTTGGTGTACGCGTGTCCCACAATATGGCTGCCATGACGTCATATCGACACGGTTTATATCTGCGGTCCTATCACTGGTGACCTTTTGACCTTTGAGTCAAATATTTCGCTTGGTACCTATGCAATGGTCTATGTCCCGTGACCTTTTGACCCGGGGAAAAGCATTTGATGTGGTGGTTTGTATTTTTGGCAACCACAACCCAGCCACATTTTCAGATCTGTGACGAAAGTTCAAAAATTGAGTTGGATGAAGAGGGGATGACCGCTCTACACGCCCTTCTGGTTCTTGTAATTTTTCATGACAAATTTAACTGTCATTACATGTACATACATGTATATTAATACTGGCAAACCACTAAAAAAAAGAATTACATCAAATAAAGTTAGAAAACGGGTGAAATATAATATTTGACTCAAATACCGCCCAAAACATTTATTTCAGGGTTCTACAGTTACATAAATATCAAACACTTCACCTTTAAGATGTTCCCATTCCATTTGCGGGAGAAAAAAGAAGAGCACAATTTGAAATTTCAGTTCAATTCATTCTGTAAGAGTATAAATTTAGAAAATTCCTTTCGCGTGCACACAGGCTAAGGTAGGAACATTGCATTAAGATATCTTGCTTTAATCCGCTAGATCTCAACCTAAAGAAAAAAATACTAAAACAAAACCTTCACAGCAAAAGGCGACACATGATCAAAGATTGAGGGACCAAGATATTCATGGTGTCCTCGTGGTCAAGGTCAAGGCATCCTGGTGCACGAGACGAGGGTAGATCTGCCCAACACATTACATTACACAAATGTACACAGTTTCAAAGTCCAGAAAATAACTACATGTAGGTACAGTCGAACACCTTTATAACAAGGTACTTGGGACCTTGTTATAACAGGTACCTTGTATTATCAGTAATGGAAAACAAAGAAAAACAAAGACTCAGGACCTATTTTTGTCCCCTTGTTATAAGCAGGATGTTGTATTAACAGTGCTCCTATTATCAGGGTTCGACTGTAATTACATGTACTAATACCTCCTAACTTGAGATCTATGGAAGGCAAAAAATACGATCTTAAATACATGTACAGGTCTACAGGAATTTATTTCAAATTCAAAATCTTTCCTGTATAACTTCCAAAACCTCGGCTTGGATTATTACCCCTCCTTTGATTGTGCAGTTGGGGGAAATTGGGTATAAGACCCCAATTTGGAATTTGAGGAAGCCAATTACGACTCAAAATTCTCAAGACTATCTGCAAGAGTACACTAGCTGTAATCTACTCCTCCCCCTTCACCCTCCTTCATTTCCACCTCCCCCTTTTCTACCATTTACTTCCATGTAAATTTGTAGGCTATACACTCCACATGCAGTAATGTGTCTTGCTCAGGGACAACTGCAGAGACTGCCAATACAGATATCCAACACCAACTCGACCAATGCTCAGTGTCATGTGCCCTCTAAGTGCCTCGATATCAAAAGGAATGTCGAAATACTCAAAAACGAAAGTAAAAAAAAATATGAGAAATATGAATAGCAATGTAAAATAAAAAAAAGGATTACTGTCATCCTATATTTACAATAACCATTTATATACAAATTTCAAAAGTATATATATTTGTACACACATCAAACCAGAATTCCAATTGGGGCAATGTGCACATTTCAAATCAGGCTACATGGATCTTGGCAACTGTTACTTTATTAAGACATCTGAAGATTTGCCTTTTCTTTCATGTCCCCCAACGTACACTAGAAAAGTTATGGTGTAGCCACAAGATTTTGACCAGGGGTGGAAATGCAAGCAGTGAGCAATCTGCTGTAATTTGCAAAAATAGGACACTGAAATAGTTTACTTGTGATATTTTTGCACGAAAATGTATACCCAGCACGATATGGGGCAGAGGGGTACCCCTTTTGTCCCTATACCCTATACATTCTCCAGATTATTGTTACCTAACACATCCCCCCTAGAGATCTGAACATTCCTGAGATTCCGGGAACACAATGACCAACACAAAAGAGGAAGGGGGGGGGGGGGAGGGTTCCCTCTGCCCCATATCGTGCATCATATGCACAAATTACAAATATAACGTTGTCAAGGTTCAAATCAGTTTCAAAGACACTCCCCAAACCCCTCTGGTCATGCTAGTTAAAGCTCTGGCTGGTAATGGGTACCGGGTACAGCGAATAGTAACCAAGGGTAGATCTACGTCACCCTTCCCCACTCACCCAAAGTATAATTATGTAACAGTGGTAATTTCATGTTCTGAATTTGACCAAATCTTATGAAGCAAGACTTAATTCCATTGTGTAAAGAACATGCTTTCTATATCACATTAGATAATTCATTAGATAAAGCACTTCATCAAGATGAAGCAGTCAAGTCTACATAATTTCAACATGTGTCGCATTTTCCACTCTTGTACCAAACCTGGGGGATTTTTTTTTTATGTGAACAACAATTGTTTCAAAATAGATGGCCCATGCAAGATATTCATCATCTAATTCACTAGCTGTCAAAGGATGGTTTGTTCTAGACTTGATTTCAAGTCTGAGATCGCGGTTATTTGTTTTCTTCTGCATCAGCAACGCTAAACGTCATTACCCCCTACTGGCTATCACACACTAACTCGCGATCTCAGACTTGATCCCCATGTGCATGTGGGATATTCATGCATTCATAAATAAAATTTACATAATAAAACGGAGGCCAGAGAGTGGCCAATCAGAAGGCCACAAAAAACGTGTAGGCCGCGTCCATTACCACTAGGTTACAATCCCTAGTTCTGTTATACTGTTCAGTATCAAATTTGTATTATACTTGGTACGTAATGGTATTAAAAACCTATAGCTAAATCATATTAGATCTTATATTCGTAAAAAAAAAAGGGAATTACGCGATTGTTTTTGTTACTAGACGAAAAACGTGTTACCTATATGTTGAATGGAATCTTCGAGTAATTCAATTTGTTTGAATATTCATGTTTTAGAATGCTTTTGGCAATTCCGACCAATCCGCTTGTTCCGTCCACTTTTGGACTAATTCACCGTAGGGTGTGTACAAACCAATGAACAAGATTCCCAAGTCTGTGATCGAAGGTTAATTCACAAGAGGGCGCAAGAGGGCACTATTTCCAGCACAACTGTATTGGCTATCAGGCTAACAAAAACCATGATCACAGACTTGGAACCAAGTCTAGGTTTGTTCAGGCATAGAAGCTTCTTCAAATTTGCACATTTGCCTCAATTTTACAAATTACCTTGCAGTTGCATGCTGATGACAACCTTGTTTATTAAAACAGATAATTTCAAACAGCAGGTGAGGAGTGCCTCCTGATCTTTTTCGACGATGGTGGGCTGGGAGTTAGTGAGATGTCGCTCACATCTGGCCCTGCCTCCTCAGTCGTGCCCGGATCAAAGTCATCCTCTGACGAGGCCTCCGAGGACTCATCTGAGGACATCTCCCGAATGTCACCCGGCTTATGGAAGTTTATCTTGACCAAGAGCTTCTGCAGCTGCTGGGCCCGGCTGGCCTTCTTGGATCCCGTGTCTGGCGGAGGCTTCATCACCTTCCTTTGCTGCTTGCCCTTCTTGGCTTTCACCGCTGCTTGCTTCCCCGGGGACTTTTTGCCCACACTGTTTTTCCGTGGCCGTCCCCTCTTTAGCGCCTTCTTTTCTACTGTCGTCTTCGTCTTCTTCCTGGGAGTCTTCTTCTCCTTCTTGACTGGTGTTGTTCTCCTGAATCTGGCCGGGGTGACGGAGGAACCCTTGTGCTTAAAGCTGAAGTTTTCAATAGATAGGGAAGAGCCAGTTTCTTCCAGGTAGGCAAGAAGTTGCGGGCGAGAGCGGAATTTTCTTCCAGAGGGGCTGTGCAAAATGGAAAACAAATTCCCTTTTAGGTGCACAACAATAATGAACTGAGAAAAACTAAGACTTAACACACTTGCATTTTTTCCAATTTTATCATAAAAGGGTATATTTCAACATACTCTTGATATTAACATCATGCATTTTTATTTGAGTTTACAGATCTATATATTGTCCGTGCAAACAAATCTGATTTTTTTTCATCTCATTACTTTCTAATTGTTTTCTTTTTGTCAAAACAATCCACAAGGGAAACTGACTAGGTAAATTTGAATACATTTTCAAAGTGAACAAAGAAACTGGCAGGAGCGGCATTCGAACCTGCGACCTCCGGGTTACCGTACCGGCGCTCTACCAACTGAGCTATCTTGCCCTATGTTGGCGGTCTCCTAAATTGTCAGTATCTTTGTTCGGGTGGGCGCTAGTCAGAAGTCATAAACCCAGAATGCTGTATAGCCGGGGATCACACCCAATTTTACGATACAACCTGCGAAGCGACATTGTGGGGATCACTCAATGAGGATACGACTTCTGACTAGTGCCCACCCAAACAAAGATACAGACAATTTGGGAGACCGCCAACATAGGGCAAGATAGCTCAGTTGGTAGAGTGCCGGTACGGTAACCCGGAGGTCGCAGGTTCGAATCCCGCTCCTGCCAGTTTCTTTACCTGGTCAGTTTCCCTTGTGGATTGTTTGACAAATTACTTTTTGCTATTTTGGAGGTGTGTATCACTCAAATAAGGCTTTTATTCTTGGTTGCTTTCGCACATCTAATGCACACAACCCATCAAAATCCAACACAAGCTGCTGTTGGAGTTTGTAAGGCTTGGTGTATAGGGTTTAAGGTGTTAGACAATCTAGAACCAGTAATGTTATGAGATGGCCTATTAAAGTACCAAACTGATACTGAAATCATCTGAGAGAGCTTGAAATACATGTACATGTACATGTAGATGTAGATGAAATAAAATGGAATCTCTTTTTAATCACAATCAACAAGTTACTTTTTTATCATCATGTTGAATTGTTGAGGGCTGGGACATCATTATGATGTATTTGATGAGTAGTATGCCATTTGTTGTGCGTCTGTATAGTTGATTTCTTTTTAGTATCGTTGAGCGTGCAGTACATGTATTTGCTTCCTGGCATGGTCGGAAATCAGTGGCATTAATGAAGGGTCTCTCCAGGTATAAAACAAAAATAAAATAAAATAAAATAAAATAAAATAAAATAAAATAAAATAAAATAAAATAAAATAAAATAAAATAAAATAAAATAAAATAAAATAAAATAAAATAAAATAAAATAAAATAAAATAAAATAAATCTTTACCTCCAGATGTAAACATCACACTTCCCTGCACTCTCCCCCTGCATTCTTTGAGTGACAACACGTCGCCATCCCTCTGGAAGGGGCGGCCCACCCGCCACCCCCGTGATCGTTGGTGTTGAAGGTGTCCTGGGTGATCTTGACCTCTTGGGAGATTTTGTAGGTGTGGGTGATTTAGCGGACGGGGCCTTCTTTGGGGTGGATTGTCTCTTGGTGGATGTGGTCATTGCAGAATCTGGGTCCTCTGCATCACCTCCTGCTTTCCGTTTTTTAGTCGAGCCTCTCTTCTCGTCTTTCTCTTTTGAGGGCAGTTTGATTTTAACGTCTTTTGCCTTGGCTGTGGGTGTAGCTGGTGATGTCGATTCTGCTTCGGCTGGGGTCTGGGCCTCAAGTTCCGGTATTCTTCTCACAGAGGGTTCCTGTCCTTCTTTCGGTTCCTCAGGCTCCGTCAATGTTTTGTCCTGAATCTCTTCTTTAGCTTGTTCAGCTGCCTGAATCCTGGCTTCTTCCTCCATCTCGGCCCGGTGACGCTTCTTGGGTGTAAGAGGCCTGGGGGAGAGGGTTGAGACGGGCACAACGAGGGGGCTGATCTTACAGATCGGCGAAACATCACTCTCACTCGATCCTGATGATGACCTGTAGAATAGACATTGATCAAATTTTCAATATTGTGAAAAGATACACACTGAAAATCTTCAATGTGACAATTCTAAGGTAATCTGAAGTCGATATTGTGAAGTCCTTAGTACAATGCATGTTTTTTGCCACCTTTGCATAGAAGGCAGCAAGAATTATTGTGAACTTACGACATGCACCTACTACCAGACATCAGTCGATCGTGCAAATATTGGCCGATCATGCAAGACAGAGTTTGTGCCATCCACCGAGCATGCAGGATAGTTTTGCTGGGCAAAATTTGGCAAACTACATGTACATGAACCAATAGTGCATGGCAGAACTTGTGCAGTGGGTAGATCATGCAGGAATGAGTTTGTGCGATCAGTTGATCGTGAAGGAATGGGTTTGCGATCTACCGACCCGACAAGGCAGCATGATCAGTAGATTGGTAGACTGGTAGATCATTCGGAAAGAGTTCACTTTATTAACACCCCCCTCCCTCCCACACAAAAAGAATCAATCAGGTACGGAAAATTTTTGGAAAATAGCCATCCATTTGTGTTGAGAAAACAAAAATCCTCGGATTGTTTTGGCAGTAAAGAGTCGTATAAATATTTGCTTCAGCTGCTAGAGTATGCTGTATGAACCTGAAGCAAATATTTATACGACTGTTTCCTGCCAAAACAATCAAATTAAATTGAACCTAACCTACATGTACATAGCCATTATCAAGATAAGGCATATGAAATGTGACAGAAAATTTTGTGACAAGAGAGTTATGGATCATCAAAACAAATGGGTAAAAATCTTCCACAGAAGTTTCAATGCGTCTCTCTGTAGGTTTGTGAAAACCTTCAAGTTCTGGAAGTACCTGCAAAAACACAGCCAACCTAATTAAAGTTATTTTGACCGTGCATCAACATACAGGCAGTCGGCGTGCACGGCGCGCACAGGTGACCACCTGTAAATTACGCCCTCTGTTGTTGATAAACGTTCAAGACGTGCGGATAAGGTATTACTCCTCTTGTTTGTGAAGTCAGCATCGCGTGGAGACGATTTTGCGCTGGAAATATCTCCTTTTCTTTACATTTTTGGAGGAATATTTCTTCCCTTCGGGAAAGATGGACTGTTGAACTGTTGGCAGAGATGATGCCAAGAATATTCTTGCAGGTAAACTGTGATTTTTTAACCTCAATTTCTAGCATAGACCTGCTGTGCAGTCTTGTGCGCTAGGACGCCATATCATGGCATCCTTCTAGGGCTACGCCGAGACTAGGCCTAGGGCCTACCCCTAGAACTATGGGGCTCCTATAGAAAGAAGCCCAATTTTCCCATTGGCTACTACTACAGCAAGAATAAGAACATGCACCGTGCGCACAAAAACTGCTGCAAAATTTGCCCCAAAAATCCGTCTGTGTAGGCTGTTTCAGTGATTTTTTTCAAGAGCCCCAGCTTCTTGATTTGTACACTAGTGTGTAGAGGAAACCTTCAAAGGCATTATACAATTTGAATTTTTAAAATCGGACTTGTGGTTTTTACTATATTACAGTTTTAATGAGCCTAGTCGGCCCCATTTGGGGACAGTTCTAGATCGGCAATTCTTATGTTTTTCTTTATCTTTTAGACAGCCCAGGTTTTGTACGCACCATATGGAAAAATAAATGAAACCCTTTTTTACCAATTACTTTCATAATAAACGGTTATAAACCTTTTATTCACATTAATTTGCCACTAATTGAAACATGAATTATTAAATGCAATACAATGCATGAAAAAACGAAGTTAATTAACATTAATTAACACTAATTAACACCAATTAACACCAATTAACACCAATTAGCACAAGTAAGTAAAAGATACAATAATGCCAAGGCATGGTGATATTTCTAATAAAGTAATGAAAGACATGGATTTGTAATTGTTTTGTTATAGATTGAGTGAATAATTAATTCTAAAAAGAAAATATGTTTCCTATTCCTGCCAATGCATTTTTATAGGTTTGTTACAGACTAACTTTTCCCATTCTTTAGAGATGCGAACATTGAAACAATCAAGCTGATGATCCGAAAACACAAAAGTCTTTAAATTCACTAAAATTCACTAATTGTTATACATAAGTAAAGTGAGAAAAGTGGGGAAAAACCATTGACAACGTGTATAGAATTGCAACACGGCATGCACAGTAACATAACAAAATACCGCACAGCTGGTCCTACGCGCGGTGTGCACCAAACAATTCATGGCGCACGTGCGGTGACCCGTGAATGTGGCCCCATTCATTTGTACATACGCGACGGTCCCGGTTGAGTCGTACATTCCCTCACAAAAATCATCCGTTTTTCATATTTCGCATCTTAAAAACTGAAACTTTTTATCAAAATATATTCCTGAATAATATACAAATGTGCATACCTCGTCTCCAGCCATTGTGTGGAGTCCTTCTAGGTGGAATTGTGTCAAGAAAAACGTATTGACATCGTTCGATGTGAATACCACGTTTTAGACAACCGGGACTTGTAGACTTTTGTTTCTGCTTGATGGTGACGTCAAAATCGTCACAAGCATAGCATAAGAAGTATCAAGCGATCGACTTTTTGCAGCTTCGGCCATTTTCGGTTCTAAGCCGAAGTGCTCCGATTTTGCGCACCCCCCGAGACAATGCCGCTACTCGCGGGCAGATGGCGCGCATTTTTAACGATAACTTCAGAACGGTACGTCCGATTGCATTCATTTTTTGGGAATATTACCGTAAGATAACTACCTGAAAATTTCTGTTTTATTACTTGTTTTGTTTGTTAGTTATGATTTTACAAAATTGTTTATCGTGTGCGGTTACTTTTTGTTTGCCCCATGGGAATTGACCGTGTGAAACGGCGTACTGTTAGTTACTTATTTACATCCTCACCTTGCGTGCACCAAACAAAGGATCGGTCGAATCTATCCCAATTTTAGAAAGAAAAAGGTGAAAAAAATCCGTTCCAGACTGAAGCTTGAAGCAAAAGGACAGTCATTATTGAGACAATCACTTCACAGGGCTGTTGAGATTAAATCATGAATAATCAACAGCTCTGTGAAGTGATTGGTCCATGCCTGACCTTTGTACCCGGTCATGTTGCTTCTGAGTTGTAATTCAATCATTTCAGTCCGGAGCAGAGATTTTTTGTTCACATTTTTTTTCTTCTAAAATTGAAACAGATTCGACGGATCCTTTGGTGCACGCAAAGTGAGGATGTAAATAAGTAAAAGACGGATTTTGGGGGAAACTTTGCAGCGGTTTTTATATGCACGGTGCATGAAAATTGTCATGCTTATTCTTGCTGTTGTAGCCTAACGTTATGGAAAAATTGGGCTACGCGAGCGAGCGAGAGGAAGGAAAACAGCCTGACCGTCCTAAAAACGTTATTAGGACTTATTTTTTAGGTCATTTCCTTCCCATCGTAGGCTGTAGCTTGGCATTTCAACTGTATATCCTCAACCGATTTAAAAGACATTTAAGATGTCAATAAAAATGTAATGGGTCCAAAATGTGCTTCCTTTTACCCTGATCTGGACCTGCAAGTTCCTTCTGTTAGTGTTACCGCCAAAGCGATGCTGTCTTCCGCCATTTTGTCACTGATGAAGTGCGCCCTCTCTTGGTGTAGTCTATGAACATACCGTTCGATTATTACATGTACGTCAACCGGCTGGACGTGCGCCCCGTGCATGCACGACAGCGGCCGGTGTAGTAGATGGTAATTCTGTCCCTCTCAAAACTGTCCCGGGGGGCAGACTTACCTAGGTAAAAGTGTCCCCCTGGCCTGTTAATTTCGTCCCCTATTTTTTCCCACGCATAAAGCCCTTTCCATATGTTGTTTTGATGAATTCACTTGACAGAGTATACATGTTTTTGTGCCATTTATGAAGCTATCTCTTTCGGAACGTGTTTCTTGCGTAGAAATGACAGTGGTGTAACTACGTGGGGGGGGGGGGGACGGTGGGCACGTTTTCCCAGCTGACAACCGTGCCCCCCCCCCCCCCCCCCCCCCCCCGGTGCCTCCCCATTTGAAATCTTGAAATGTACAAACAATTATACAACCCGCAGTTCATGTAGGCCTACTGTCAGTTCCCCCTTGAAAAAGATTTGTGCACCCCTCCCCCCCCCCCCCCCCCCCCCAGGTTCACCCCAGAAATGTAACCCATGCAGTTTAGTAGTTACGCCACTGGACAGCACTCCCAATAATTTGCCCATGCATGGTCATATACATTTTATGGGTCGTTGGCTTTTACATGCACCAGAATGCACCACGGAATACACAAAGATTAGCACACGTTTTCAAAAAATTTCCAGGACACTGCGAGACGTAGACTCGACTCGAGACACCGAGTACAAAACGCTTAACAATTGTGTGAATTTTCAATACGTGGTTCTCCAAAAATAGCCCTCCTTCCTAACAGAAATCATATTTTTTTTGTTAAAAGTATGCATGGCTTTGGCAATAATCAATAACTAAATTGATTATATAGTTTTAATCTGAATCATGAGAAAGATAATTTCCGTCTGAAATGCTGCCATCTTCGAGAAAATTGTATATGGATCGAGACCTCATAAAATACTGTATTTAGCAATTAAACACTTTTCTAAACACACATTGCAATCAGTTTGTAAACATGTTAAAAAAAAATAAACATGTTTGTTGACGGATAGTGTTTTTGCCATTGAGCATTGATGTTTAGGATACAACGGGACAGTAGTACATGTATATTGTTTAATTGCTAAACACAGTTTTAATTTGGCTTATTCAGCAATCGGAGCATATAAGCCAATACGAAGGTGGATAAAATAATTTACTGTGCATCGGAACCGAGTACCCAAGTACCCGACCGCTAATGTCAGGAACCGTGGAATCCATGTACCCGTAACCGAATTAAAGCATTACTTAGTGATTAATAATAATAATATTCATGCTTTATACAGGGTGGTCCAAAAAAAAACGGAACGGCATACTTCCGCTACCTTAAAGGGCCGGTCACACTGGCCACGATAAACGATAACGAAAACGAAAACGATGTGAATAAACGCTCTCTATTGGTGGATGGAACGCGCGGTAATACGCGCGCGTTCCACCCACCAATAGAGAGCGTTTATTCACATCGTTTTCGTTTTCGTTATCGTTATCGTGGCCAGTGTGACCGGCCCTTTAGAGTCCAACCACCTGTGGGTGGAGAATCTTTCTAGAAGGAAAATTATACTTATCAAATAAGACCTCCCGATTCGGTCCAGTAGTTTTTGCTGCAGAGTCTATTTTAAACAGAAGTTATACTTCATCACCTTAAAAATAACCTGTTCGACTGCCTACAATTAACACCGGACAGCGGTGTGTAGTTGCCATGTTGTGTAATTTGTGGTTTTAATTGGTTGGTTCTTGGTTGGTTAGTTTACATAATTACATAGTTTGACAATTGTACATTGCTGCCCTGTGTCATGTCATGTAGTATGTTTACTTGTCCTGTTTGCTTTTATAAGTACATGTATAACTATGATTTGTTCATGTTCTTGTTATTTAAGGGATGAGGTTGGGCTTCCTCGAGTGTTGGTCATCTGTATCTATTCTAATTGGTTTAATTTTTGTAGTATATACTTTCTTATTATATATTATTATTTGTATTCGTCTTTTTACATTGTATATCTTATAATTTTTAATAGATGGCCCATTGAAAATCATCCTAGTGGTGACATGGCTACCGTCAGTAAATAAAGTTGTTATTATTAGCTGCTCCGGCGCGAAGCGCTGCGGAGCAGCTATTGTTTTCGTTAAGATTTTCTTTTCTTTTTTTTTTCTTTTTTTTTTCCTATTTTTCTTCTGCCCTTTTTGCCATAGGTTTTGTACACAACTCCCTTTCCCACCTAATTTCATACTATTAAAGCTCGTATTGTCCCCTCGAGTTGACACAACAAAGGCCATATAGCGTAGATGGTCCTAAAGCAATGACGTCATGATGACGTCAGTAGTTTTTAAATTGTGGCCTCATGAATATTTAATTTTCCACGCTTCCAAGCTCAATATCTGAAAAACCAATTGAGATGTGAAGTTTATATCTATTGCAAAGTATTAGATGGGCGGCAAAAATGTTTCTGCATGAGTAAAATGTTCGTGACGTCATCATGACGTCATCTGGAGGCCATTAACTGAAAGCACAATTTTGCGTGTTTAGCAACCTCCTATGACAGCAAGCATAAGAAAAGTCATACATTGTATTTTGGTCGACCTTACTGCAAGCGGAAATGATCGTGGCTCATTCCAGTGTGAAATAAGGCCCATTTCAAAATTTAGCGAAAAGCAATAAGATAACATAAGAATTCTGGGAAGGCGATAACCGTGGGTATTTTGTAGCGCGTTGTGAATTTATGTGTGGACTGATTTAGACTCGTTATCGGTCCTTCCGTTGTCCTTCGGACTTCTAATGCAGGATTTCGTGTGTGTTTTTCTCTCCGAGTCTTTTACCATCTTTCAGCGTTTTTCGAGTGGCATTTTGCCCAATTTTTTTGCAGGGTTGGTTCTTTACAGTTTGTAGACCACCCTGGTCATTCTTTTCGTTGATATTTTGGTATATCTGTTGAGTTTTTAGAGGGTTTAGGTGGTGGTTTTGGTTGCTGCTGTGGTGTATAAGTTCTACACACAGCAGCGTTTCTTTTGTTTGCACGTAGGGCTCGTGGCAGTGCCCAGCCCTACGTAGCCTTTGTTAAGCCTTTTTTGTTCAGTGCACAGCCCCCAGTCTTCGGTTACGTAAGCATCCGGAGTACTGTGTGGGCTGTTTTATTTCCTTTCAATAGGCGGGCACAGGTGTTGCCCTGCTTTCTTTTTCCAGCACTGTCAAGCTAGACAGTGCATGTAAATACATACACATATACATAATCCTGTTCGCCTTGCTATCTGCAGTGAGATAGCAAGGTAATTATTTTCTTTCGGCACCAATACAAGTGTTTATTGGTGCGATTTATATTATCCAAGTAGGATAATTTCATTCGTCCAACCGGACTAGGCAGCTGCTAGCCGGTTCCTTTTTTGTCTACCCCAGTTGGGTCTGTTTTTCTTTGCCTTTCGCTTTTTTCCCTTTAGAATGCCTTCGCAGGCATTCTCCCCCCGGCGCCTCCGAGCCTTCGAACTGAAAGTCGATGGCAAAGAGGCGCCTAGTGAAGTCTTCAAGGTCCTCCGAGAGGTCGGGGTAATCCCCAAAGACCACTTGGAGGCCTTGCAACCTCTCCCTGGCGGCAGATTTGACGTCACTTTCAAATCTGCCGCATTAGCCCAACGTTTTGGGCAAGTTTTGGTAGAGCGTCCCGGTTGCCATGTATCATCTTTTGGCGCCGTGACGCTCGTAACAGTCAAGTTCGTGGAGGTGGACTTGGACGACAATGTCGTCCGGTCCATCCTCTCACGTTTTGGGAAGGTTCAGAAGGGTAGGTTTCAAACCTACCCTGATGAGCCTTCCGTTTTTACTGGCACCCGGCAGTACCTCATGTCGGATGTCAAATCCATTCCTTCGGTTCTCCGCATCGGGAACCGCAACGCCTGGGTGTCCCACTTGGGACAGACCAGGACTTGTGCCCGATGCGGGGACCCTGGCCACACGGCCAATAAATGTAACACCGTTAGGTGTTATAAGTGTTTGGAGGTGGGGCACACGTCCTCCGAGTGCCCCAACTCAGTTAAGTGTACATTTTGCGGGGGGGTGGGGCACAACTTCCAGCGGTGCCCCAAATCCTACGCCACCAAAGTTAAGCCCACCAAACGGTGGGCTGATGTAGTGGTGCAGCAGCCAACTCCTCCTGCACCACCCCCTAGTCAAGAGCCCTCTGCCGCGTCTGCACCCACATCTGCGGAAGCAGGCGTTTCGGAGGGCGCCTCGCCTGTTTCGTCCTCGTCTTCGGACGGGGACACTATTTCTGGGGACGACAGCCCGCAGACGTCCTCTTTTAAGTTGCCTCGAGCGTCCTGCCTTGGATGTTCGGGGATTGTAGGTCCTTTTGAGGCGCGCTCCGAGTGGAATTGTTTCCACTGCGAGCGTGCCATCATTCGGACTACTAGTTTTAGCCTTGTCGGTTGCGTCGGGTGCACGGGTGTTAACTCGCAGCCAACTTTGGTCTGCGACAAGCCCGCGTGCCTGGGGGCCGCGACCGATAAGGTTAATCCCTTTGTAGTTCCGCGAGGAAGGAGGAAGAAGACGAAGAGGGCTCGTCCCTCCTCAGATTCGGACTCCCCATCCTCCGGGTCAATTCCCCAGAAACGTTTTTCTGGGAAGCCCGGATCTAAACTCTCCGAATCTTCTGACTCGGAAGAGGATAGACCCGGGAAGGAGATTCTTCCTCCCCTCTCACCTTTGTTTCCTTCTGTGGAGATTATTCCTACTCAACCTAGCCTGTCCGGCTCCTCGGGGTCCGGGGAGTCGAACATGGACGAGCAGGGTGGAGATGAGGACGAATTTTTGTCCTCGGCAGAATCTCCCCCTAGCCCAACCCCTGGGGCGGAATCGCCCCCTTAGATTTGTTGATCCATAGCTTACAATATGGTCGCCATTCTTACCCTCAATGTACAGGGCATGCGCGGTCCCGTAAAGAGGAGACAAGTTTTTGAGTTGTGTGGAGATTACGATATTTCCTGTCTTCAGGAATGTCATATCTCCTCCAACTCCGATTTAGCTGCTTGGCAGGCAGAATGGAAGGGCAGGATGTTTGCCAGTTTTGGCACATCCGCATCCTGTGGCACCATCATCCTTCTGCCTGCTAAAAGCCTCTTCGTTTTTTCTGATCCTTCCTTCGATACTGAGGGGAGGGTCGTTTCTGGTATTTTGCGTGGTCCTGGAAGCGGGCCGGGTGTGCGTCTTTGCACAATTTATGCCCCCACCAATCCCAGGTCGCGCCGTCTCTTCTTTGCGGGATTAGGAACACACCTGACGGGTAACTTTCCCGTTGTCCTCACGGGAGATTTTAATTGTGTTTTGGATGTAGGGTTAGACCACCGAGGTTCCGATAACACACGTTGTGGACTCGGAGCCAAGGAGCTCGGCCATCTACTTTCTGCTTTTTGCCTTCGAGACTGCTGGCGGTCTCTTAACCCGTCTGACTATTCTTACACCTGGCGCAATGCAGCGAACACATTTTCTAGCCGGCTAGACCGTATTTACGTGTCGGACCCGGTTGATGTTGTGTCTTGCTGGCATAAGCCCTGTTATTTTAGCGACCATGATTGTGTAGTTTTGGATTTTCCTTTTCCGGAGAAAACACGCGTTGGTGGAGGTTTTTGGAAATGTAATGTTTCCGTCCTTGCCGACGCGGGTTTTCAACGGGAATTTAGTTGTGCTTATGCGGGTTGGCGGTCTCTCAAGGAGGGGTACGATAACGAACTCCTCTGGTGGGAGGACGTCAAATCCCGCATAAAGCATTTTATTATTTCCTTTTCTTGTCGTTTGGCGAGAAAGAAGCGGAAGCGTAGGGAGTCACTTTTGTCTTCCCTGCGCTCCGTTACTTCCGATCTAGATGCCGGGAAGTGTGACGCTGCCACTCTTTCCCGGCATACCGAAATCAAGGAGGCCCTTCAAGAATTGGACGACTTCGAAGCGGAGGGTGCCCGGATCCGCTCGCGGGTTCGGGAACTCGAGGAAGGGGAGAAGCCGTCCAAATACTTTTTTCATCTGGAATCCTCCCAGGCTCAGAAGAAAATTATTTCCTCCGTCCGTAACCCACGGGGTGACATTGTCACATCCTCCGGCGGAATTTCCACGGTATATCGAGAATTCTTTCTCGACCTTTTTACTGAAGAGCCTGTGGAGGTTGACTCACAGGGACCTTTTCTTGACTCTTTGTCTACACTTGTAGATGAAGAGAGCCGCATTGACTTGGACAGTCCACTTGAATTGCCTGAGCTCGGTGCGGCCCTTCATAGCATGGCCAACGGTAAGACTCCCGGAGGGGACGGCCTGCCCAAGGAATTCTATGTGATTTTTTGGGACATGGTCGGTCCTGACCTTCTCGGGGTCTTCCGGTGTGCCTTTGCACTGAACCATTTAGGTGATTCCCAACGTTTAGGAGTCATCACACTTTTGGAGAAGGCTGGGGATCAGCTTGATCCCAAAAACAAGCGCCCCATCTCTCTCCTTAATGTGGATTATAAGATCCTGTCGAAGGCCTTGTGCCTCCGTTTGGGTAATGTTTTACCTGAAATAGTAGGTCCATTTCAGACTTGTGGCGTCAAGGGGAGGTCCATCCATGATAATATCAGACTCCTTCGGGATCTGGTAGCATACGTGGATGGGAGGAACCTTGACTGCCTCGTTATTTCCCTAGACCAGCAGAAGGCCTTCGACAGGGTCAATTGGGATTTCCTTTTTATGGTCCTAGACCAATTTGGTTTTGGGCCGAATTTCCGGCACTGGATTAAACTGTTATACACAGATATATCCAGTGCCGTCTTGGTGAATGGGGTTGTTTCCGACCCTTTTTTAGTCACGAGGGGTGTAAGGCAAGGTTGCCCTCTCTCCCCTCTTCTATATGTCCTTTTTATTGAGCCTTTTGCTCAGACAGTCCTCAATGATCGCCGCGTGACTGGTTTGGCAATGCCCGGGGCCAATGGCTTGCAATGCAAAGTGTTGCAGTACGCTGACGACACGACCTGCATTGTAAGGGATTGCCAATCTCTCAGGCGGCTTTTTGGGATCATTGATGTTTTTTCGCGTGCGAGCGGGTCTCGCTTAAATCTTGCCAAGTCCAAAGGCTTGGTCTTTGGCTCATGGCCCGATTGCCTTCCCGATCTGGTCCCTATTCAATGGACCAACGACCCGATCAAGATCAACGGTGTCTGGGTTGGCAAGGGGGACATGGGCCCTTTTAATTGGAAAGCGCGGCTTCCCAAACTACTGTCCTCTTTGGACAGCTGGAAAAGGGGGACGTTTTCCCTCTTAGGTAAGGTATTGCTGGTCAATACCTTAATTCTATCACCTTTGTTTTTTCTGGCTCCGGTTTATCCACTTCCACTTGCAGTAGAGCGGACTATAAACCGAGCTATTTTTTCCTTCATTTGGTCGGGCAAGGCTGAACTCGTCCGGAGGACAGTTCTTGTCCAGTCTCTAGCCAAGGGCGGGTTGGGTGTTACCAACCTCCGCGACAAATGTGACGCCTTTTTTGTTCTTGGGGTAAAGGCCTTGTTGGGCGATGGGGGCCCACCCTGGAGATTCTTTTCTCTATACTGGGTGGCCTTGTCGCTCCGCCGGGTCTTTCCCCCGAATTGGTGGCGGAACGATGTTCCTCATGCTTTTTCGCCCACGGGCTATTATAAGCAGTTTTGCAAGCTGGTCTTGCTGGCTGTTGAGATTTCCCCAGACATTGATTGGGGGCCGGCATCGGTTCGCAGTCTTTGCGAACTTTTTGCGGGCCAACATCCCAATCAGCGTCCGGCTTGTGACATTTCTGACACCGATCAGATGTTTAAAGTTTGTCATGCCTCCAATTTGAGCAACCGACTTCGGGACTTAAATTGGAGGATCGTTTGGGGGGCACTCAAGACTTCTCAACGTCTTCATCGCTGGGGTATAGGGAATGGCAAGTGCCCTCGGGTCGGCTGTGCCGCTCCCGAGTCACTTTGTCATACCTTTTGGGACTGTTCTTTCGTTTATAATTTGTGGGCTTGGGTTGAGCATCTTGGATGTAAAGCACAAGCCCGACAATTTTCTCTTACACGTTCCTGTGTCCTTTACGGGTCTGGTGTGGACACTAGCCCGGAGTCCCTTTTGATTTGGTTTGTAATTTGCACGGTGAGGTGGCTGGTTTGGCGTTCGCGTTGCGAGACATTGTATGATGGATCCCGACAGGACGCCGACCAGGTACTTCTCCGTGTCAAGAGTTCAATTAAGGCACGGCTCCAAGCAGACTTTGCCCGGCTGGACCGGACAAAGTTTCGCACCACTTGGTGCGTGCGGGGAGCCGTCTGTACTGTCAGAGACGACCGATTGGTATTTCACCTTTGAAGTCCCTTGACTGACTCATTTCATGGAGCTTCTGTCTCCCGTCTTTTACCTGCTTGTTCTTATACGTCTTGTTTACTGCTTGTTCCTTGTGATATTTTAGTTCACCGTTTTGGTTGAAGACAGGGGGGGTCGTACCCCCTCATGGTAATGCATGGGTAGCGGGGCTACACTGTCTTCGTGTAATGTTCTTGTTTTGTGTTTGTTTTTTGGTGTTCAAATGTAGTCAGGGGTAGGGGGGCTCGAAGCCTCACGATTCTAGGTATAGCGTGGCTATCCTACCCCGGGGACTTTAGAAGTCCCCGAAACTTTAAAAATAGGATTAGGATATAACGTATGGTGCGGGAAGTAGTCTAATTCATCCCGCACGTTGGGGCATATCTACCAATGTGTTGAGGGCAGCAGACAACCTTAGCGGTTGCAGAATTTCTAAGAATGAGGTGGAATTTAGATATATTCTGCTAAAGTGTCTGAGCTGGAAATGTGTATAGCGCCATCTCGTGACTATGATTTCAGACAATTCCAACGTGATTAATGGTGCATTTTTTAAGGCCTACATCTACAGAATTACAGGTCCGATTGGGCTGAATTTCGGTATGTGCTAAGACCATGATGTGTGATAGATGCAAACTAAACTGACGAAATGATGACGTCATCACGTGATATATGACGTCACATTAAAGGTGCATTTTTCTAAGGCCTAAATCTTTAGAACTACAGGTCCGATTGGGTTAAATCTCGGGATCTGCCCAGACCATCATGTGTTACACAGGAAAATTAAACTTACGTAATGACATCAGCGCGTGCCATATGACGTCACATTAAAGGTGCAATTTTCTAAGGCCTAAATCTTTAGAACTACAGGTCCGATTGGGTTAAATCTCGGGATGTGCCCAGGCCATCTTGTGTTACACAGAAAAATTGAACTGACGTAATGACATCAGTACGTGCCATATAACGTCACATTAAAGGTGCAATTTTCTAAAGCCCACATCTAGCGAACTATACCGATTGGATTGAATTTCGGGATGCGCCTAGACCATCATGTGTGATAGATGAAAATTGAACTGACGTAATGATGACGTCATCCCGTGCCATACGACGTCACATTTAAGGTGCATTTTTCTAAGGCCTACATCTTTAGAACTACAGGTCCGATTAAGCTGAATCTCGGTAAGTGCTCAGACCATCATGTGTGATAGATGGAAATTCAACTGACGAAATGATGACGTCATCACGTGTCATATGACGTCACATTAAACTCGGATTTTTCTAAGGCCTAAATCTACAGACATACAGCTCCGATTGGGTTAAATATCGGGATGTGGCCACACTTTCACCTGAGCCATATTTACTTGTATGTGTGCTAGTATATATATATTTATACGATGCACATCATAAACACCCTTGAGGAGCAGCTTTTTTCGTCATATTGACGAAAAACCTCTAGTTATTATTATTATTATTATTACTATATTTTGTGAAGCAAAGTCAAGGGTCAGTTTGTCCCAAGATCATCATCCTCTTTTCTGCATGGAACAAATGGCCAAGTGACCCGACCTTGCTTCATAAAATTGACTCTGGAGCAAAAACAACTGGACCGAATCGGGAGGTCTTAGTATCATTTTACTTCTAGAAAGATTCTCCATCCATCGGTACAGATGGTTTGACTCTAAAGGTAGCGGAAGTATGCCGTTCCGGTTTTTTGTTTTTACCCGTGCACCCTGTATAGCGCTTTACACAATGTCTCAAGGCGCTTCACAATTATTACCCCTAGACTATGAGATCAATTCTATGCAGCAGATCGAAATCCGCCCTACCCATTTATACTCCCGGGTGGAGAGATCGAGGCAATTGTAGTAAAGTGTCTTGCCCAAGCACACAAGCACACAAGCACCATGATAATCCCCGGCGGGGTTCGAACCCATATACCATCGCACGTGAGTCAGACACGGTAACCATTGGACCAATTTGCTCATAGACAATGAAATAAAAGTTTTTCAATGTCATTTATGGGAAATTTTTATAATGAAAACCAGGGTACATGGAAAAAAACCTGACAGAATTACGTTTAAAGCCTTTGCGAAAATGCAATTTACACTGTGTAAAGCTCACTGTACACACTTGGATCTTATTGCATTGGCATGCATCGATGCGTACCGTTTAATATACGAACAATATGAACAGCAACTTCCGAAATTTAATTTTTGAGATTTGCTTTCTTTAACGGATACCCGGGTTAACGGGTAGTCGGGTACCCTTGCTTTTTCCAGTCGGGTACCCGATTCCCGTACTACTCGTGTGTGTGTGCATACCCCTAGTTTTATACCAGGTTTCACATTTTGTGTGCATGTTCAATCCCAGAAAGTATGAACACTGCCTGCAACGCAGTTCTCTTCCATAGGAAGTATGTTGACTCTAACGGTCCCAAATCCTCCAATTTTAATATGATTTTGCATACACCCTAGGAGTTAGGGATTATTGCGTGATAGGGGTTGGATGGCAAGGCGTTTAAAATTAATATTTTCCCATAATTTTTACGTTTTAGATTTATCTCAGAAAGGGCTGTGGGAGTAAGTTGGCTATTCTGCATAGTTTATCCTACCCCACCTTTTTCTGCATCCCAAAACGTCTGGATCGTTGTTTTTTTTTCATTTGAATTGTAAAACCTGGGGCGCCGTGGTCCAATGGTTGGGTGTGAACGTGTTGGGGTATTCAAACAGCGGACGAAAAATTCCGGAGAACAAAAGATAACAATATCGACGTCCGCGATGCCCAGCATACGTCCGCGATTGAGATCGTGTATAAAACCTATAGGAGTCTTCTGAAAAAGTAGAGTACAAAAGAGGGAACAATAGGACGTCCGCGTTCGACGGTGTGTGTGCGTTTGTGTGCGTTTGTAAATACCGGCAATATAGGGACAAAAGAGTTAGGGTGTAGACAAAGGGTCCACGATTGACCGAATGTCCACGATTGAAAATCGTGTACAAAACATAATATGTTTGGGAGGTCTTCCAAAAAAAGTTAAAGTACAAACAAAAAAGGGACAACAGGAGGTCTGCGATTGGCGCTGTCACTTTGGTGCATTTTTATAAAATTGTGTTTACTATTTCAAAATTTCATTAACTTGAAATAATTATTTCGTTCAATCAAAATAATCGTAAGTATGGATGGCGCCTTGTAAAAATCACTCCAGATGTGTCTCGTCCCATGTACGTCATTGAACCTTTTTCAATACTAGAGAGAAAAAGTCAAAACCAAATGTTCGACCACATACCATGTGTATGGTACACGGCTTGTAACTGATTGTAAAATAATGTAAGCCCTTAATCCTACGAACGTGTGCCTCTGATCATGGATTCCAAGGCAAAATATATACGTCTTTGTCACAGTCTTCGTACATGCTTGCTTTCTCTTCAAATGTGGCGTTAATTTGTCAAAATGTTCAAGTTCGATGGCTTTGTTCATTTTGATGGATAACGACATGTTGCCATGATCATCCCGACGCTTTTGTGTATGTTGCTTCTAGTTTGTAACTTGAAATGTTGTTGTTTCTGCTGGAGAAATAGGACAAGCACAGTCACCTGCAAAGTGCACCCAAAGGCATCTTCTTTTAATTTATTTATTTATTATTATTATTATTATTTTTGTTTATTTTTTTTTTGGGGGGGGACTTTTTAACCCAGTATAGGTACTCAATAATCTGTGGTTCTTATCATTTTGATACTATTACCATCGACTTTTTAAAATTGTTTTGGCAGTTTTGCGTTCCACAGGGTTGAAAAAAAGGGAAACCAAGAAAAATATGTATCCATTATGGTAGAATAATAATCAAATCAAAGGTTATGTGTCAGAAAGATTAATATCTCAGCTTTTAAATAACACCCATCTGATGAAATTCGGCCACGGTTTCCTACCGAAGAAAAAAGTGCGAATGTCATTTTAAACACTTTTCATAATGGTCATGTGACCTCTTTATGATTTCTGTACCATGTGGAAACATATTAATGTGCAGACACGTTGGGGTATTTCGTATCTGGTCGACGGACACAAGCTTCAATTAAGATGGGGGACCTGCACATCATTATAGGAATTTCTCAAATGGCTTCGTCGGGGGCTTCGGCTTCGTCTCCAGCCCCATTGCCGATCGGAAGCCTTGAATACGTAAATAAATAAATAAATAAACAGGCTCTGGAGCTGGGTTGATGAACATTTAGCAAAAACAGTGTCCCATGCCGTGCCAAATCTGGGGACATAAATATTACGCGAAGCCGAAGCCCGGGTAATTAATAAGTCGTTTTTGGAAAAGGGCCTCTCAAAAACATGTCAGTCGACACCGACAGAGGGCGCTGTTTCAGTCTGGTGCATTTTAATAGAAATGTTGTTTACTATTTCCTTGGTGAGATCGGGCGTGGCTATGATAGAGGGTGGACGTGTCTCAGTCAGTGGCGCGAAATTTAAATCCTCTTCTTTGCCTTTGATTACCAGTGATTAACTCTTCGGCCAAGGCTTCATTTTTTCCGGACTTTGGTAAGCAATATTAGTATTTCAAGAGGTGTTACCGTATTTGTTCATCTTTTCTCCCTCCCCTGGTTCCCAAATCGGCCAAAATGGCCGAGGACCGGGACCCAGAATCCGATGAAAACTCTTGGGCGCATTTATCCCAACAAACCCCCATGGAAGCACATGAACTTGAATATGACAAAAATCGCTCAACTCTGGATATCCTATTCAGTCAGGCTCAAAACCAATCTCAATCACAAAATACTAGAAAACGACCACAATCCAGCCTATGTTACAGCGCTGTCTACTCCGACTCGGAAAATGAACTCTTTACCGAACAGCCAACTAAACGCCGGTACGTACAAAACCCCCAAAGCCAACCCACACTAGTCATAATCAACTCCCCTGATGTTAAATTAGCTAGGATAAACCCAATCAGAATTGCTAAAGCACTTAATAATTTTGGAAAAGACCTAATCAAGAGCGTGTCTAGAAACAACCAAGGAGGGATCACAGTTCGCTGCCACACCCCTGCGCAAGCACAGAAAATGAAAACCATAACTCGACTCGACCAATGGACTGTACATACTGACTTCGCGAAATCAGAAACTCAAAGTAAAGGTGTCATTACAGGAATAGATACTGATATAACTGACGACGAACTACTTTCTTCTTGTAAAGAAAAGGGAGTCCTTGGAGTTAAGCGCCTTATGCGACGAAGAAACGGTAAACTCGAAAAAAGCCTATCCATCTGTCTGACTTTCAACACGCCTAACCTGCCGTCCGAATTTCAAGTAGGGTACGAGCTTTTCACAGTAAAACCTTTCATCCCTCCAGTTATTCGATGTTTTAACTGCCAAAGGTTAGGCCACACGGCAGCCAACTGTAGAAGTACCACACGATGTGTACGGTGGTGCGGAGGCCCTCACTCGTACGAACAGTGCACTCAAAAAGAAAATGCTAAATGTTGCAGATGTGGGGGCAGCCATTCGTCTGCGTATGGAGGCTGCAATACAATAAAGCAAGAAAGAAAAATCCAAGGTTTTAAGGTAACCTATAATATCTCCTACGCTGCCGCAGCTAAGGCTATAAAAACTGATATCAGTTTTTGTCCCGATAACACTCCCACGCAGACGCAGCAAGCCTACCAGCAAACTCCCGTAGCTCAACCCTCCACTAGTTACATTGGAAACAAACCCCATCAACAGTTCACCGAGACTAATGCCAAGAATACCACAAATAACGTGCCCCCAAAAACCACCCCACCGGTAAAAACTTACAAAAATGCCTCAACTCAAACTGCTGAAACGGCACAAACGCAAAGGCCCTCATATATCACGTCACCCCACTCGGGGCCACTCCTCTACGTAAAACTACACAAAGAAAACAGTCTTCTCAGTTAACAAAGAAAGGTGACTCGAACCATGGGCCACTCAAACCTGAGACCAAATCACCGCCCCGATCAAACAAACAGAAACCGGTCGCCAGTAAGATCTTAACCTAGATAGAAATCAGACTAATAAAGGAAAACCCAATAACGTTTTTCATGATTTTTCTTCTCATGGTTCTTATCCTTCAGTGGAATGCACAGTCACTCACAGCCCATAGTAAAGAATTCAAAAATTCCATTTATTCCTGGGCACAGCAACCTGATCTTATTTGCATACAAGAAACTTGGCTTAAAGAAGGGAAAAACATCACCTTTCCTGGTTATAACATTTACCGCAATGACAGACAGAATATTGGGCCAAAAACAAAGGGTGGAGGGTGTGCCTTCCTAGCAAAACGTGACCTCGCCTTTAAATATATAATTGGTTCCGAAAACTCCGTTGAATACCAAATTGGCAAACTCTATGACACACATAAAAATGCCATCACTCTAGTAAATGTTTATAATCCGTGTAATACTTTAGATGCCAAGTCTCTGAAAGCAATGTTGAATTCAATTGACCAACCTTGCATAGTTTGTGGTGACTTTAACAGTCACAACCCGCTGTGGGGAAGTTCCAAACTAGACCGTAATGGCCAGATCATTGACGACATACTAATTGATACGAATATGGTCTGTATTAACTCCGGCGAGGGCACAAGAGTCGATACATCTCATGGCTCTTTTTCCTGTATTGATGCTACCTTTGTCTCGCCATGCTTAGCTGCCAAATGTAACTGGTCAGTCCTAAATGACACCTGGGGTAGCGATCATTGCCCTATCCTCATCGAAGTCAATCATCCAATCTACAAAAACCCGATGAACAACACCCCTAAATGGTCCCTTAAGAAAGCTGATTGGAGCAAATTCGAAACTGCCTGCAATAAATACGTTACTAAACCCAGCGAGTTGGATGCCATTGAAGATACGTATGCCAAGTTCATTCACCAACTTGATTCTGCTATGAATGTTCCATTCCCAAGACTAACCCAAATCACTCCAAAACGCCCTCCTCCTGGTGGAACGACGAATGCAAACAAGCTATTGCCAACAAAAAGGACGCCCTGAAAACGCTTAGGAAAACCTGCCTTCCTTCAGATCTCATCATCTACAAAAGGGCATGTGCAATCGTCAGGAAAACCATCAATAAAGCTAAACGAAAAGATTGGGAGAATTTTTGTAATGGAATAAATCAAAAAACCAACACTAAAACTATCTGGAACAAAATTAAACGTATCGAAAAAACTCGCAATACTAACAGTATTCCTGTACTTCGTCATAATGACACCGACGCCATCACAAATAAAGATAAGGTTGAAGCCCTTGCCGATAGTTTTACTCAAGTTAGTAGTACGAATAATTACTGTTCATCCTTTATTTCCACCAAAACTAAAGCTGAAGATACATTCTCCTTCAACGATAACAATGACAGTATTATTAATGAGCCTTTTAATATTGAAGAATTAAATCATGCCATTAATTCGTCTAAATGCAGTACTCCAGGAAAAGACGGTATAAATAATGCCGTTCTTAAACGTCTCCCTGTGAAAATTCGGGATTACTTGCTTCTTATTTTCAACATGATATGGCATACTTCCTATTGCCCTAAACAGTGGAAAGACGCTATTCTCATCCCACTCCTGAAACCAGGGAAAGATTCCACTAACCCTCTGTCATATAGACCAATAGCTCTGACTTCTACCATTTGTAAAATTATGGAACGCATGGTCAACTCCCGCCTTCTCTGGTATTTGGAAACACACAACTTACTATCTAAATGCCAGAGTGGCTTCCGAAAGGGAAGAAGTACTAAAGACCACATCCTCAATTTAGAATCTTCAATTAATAAAGCCCGTTCTAACAAAGAAAGTACCTTGGCTATTTTCCTCGACATAGAAAAGGCCTATGATATGCTTTGGAGAAAAGGTATAATAATAAAACTTCACTCCTTAGGTATCTACGGCCGAATAACCAAATGGCTGGACAGTTTTCTCACTGATCGGAAAATTCAAGTTCGAATCAACAACACTTTTTCTGAAGAAAGAACACTAGAAAACGGTGTCCCACAAGGTAGTGTTATTAGTCCGCTCCTGTTTAATATTGCTGTCAACGATATCATCAATGAAGTCACTGATGCAAACTTTGCACAATACGCGGATGACATTGCCATATGGAAATCAAACAGAAACATTCCCTACCTACAAAAGAAAATTCAGCGAACCCTTGATAATATCAATACATGGTGTAAAAAGTGGGGCTTCAAGTTATCTGCAACTAAAACAATTGCTGTTTTGTTCACGAACAAATTGAAACACACCAACATTTCCCTATACATTCAAAATCTAGCGGTCCCTATCTGTTCTTCGACAAAATTTCTGGGAGTAGTCTTTGACAACAAATTAACCTTGAAACAACATATCGACAGTGTCCTCGTCAGGTGTAAAAAGAGGCTCAATATTCTGAGATGTATATGCGGAAATTCCTGGGGTGCCGACTGCAAAACGCTGTATCAACTCTATTCTGCCCTCATAAAACCCATCTTAGAGTACGGGTGTGAAGCCTTTGATTCTGCCTCCCTGACGATGAAACAAAAACTCGATAGCGTTCAATACCAAGCCTTGAAAATATGCACTGGAGCTATTCATGGATCACCACTCTACAGATTGCAAACCGAATGCGGTGACCCTCCTCTCGCTTTACGCCGACAATTTCTGTGCAATCTCTATGGAATTAAAATGAATGCTCTCGACAACCATCCTAATGAATACTTCAAATTTGATAACTGGCAAAAACATTACTTTGCTAAAAAGTGGCTTTCCTCGACCCGCAGTACCCCTTTCGAAGCAAGGGTCTCTCATTTTCCTTTTACCGTTTTTCCCCTTAACGATCCCTTCCCTTTCTGGCACTACAATAAGCCGTACTTTTCCACGGAAATTTTGTCTCGAGTGGCGCATATTGATAATATTTACGACAAGAGAAGCCTAAGCCTAGAAATTATTAATACTACCTGGAACAACTCTCTTCATGTCTACACAGACGGCTCGTATCACCCTACTCTGGATACGGTCGGATGCGGCGTTGTTATTCCCCAACTGAGGTACTCCAAAGGTTGTCGTCTCAATAACGGTGTCTCTGTCTTTACATCGGAACGTTTTGCTATCCTCCTTGCCTTGGAATGGATTGAAGATGTTCAGCCACTACACACCTGTATTTTTAGCGATTGTCTTAGTGCCTTGCAGGCCATCTCTAAACCATTTCCTCAACACAAAATAGTCTGTGATATACGACACACTCTAATTAATATTCACAATCAGGGCAACATAGTTAATTTTGAATGGGTCCCAGGTCACTGTGGTATCCCTGGAAACGAAAGAGCTGATCAAACCGCTAAGTCAGCCACCTATAAAAGCAACATTGATCACCACATCCCTCTGCTGGATACGGAAATCAAACGCATTCTTAAAGTGCAACTCAAAGAACAATGGGGTAAAACAATTCCTAATCTGGATCCTACAAAGAACATGCTATATGAGGCTTCACTCTCCTTCTCAAGTTGGGGAATGAGGCGTACCAATGAAATTACTATGCACAGACTACGTCTTGGCGTATGCAAAAACCTCCGGAATTTCCTCCACAATATCGGCCAACATCCTGACGGATTATGCGAAACTTGCGCATGTACAGATGATGTCGCCCATTTTCTTCTCAACTGCCAAAAATACAAAACTCAAAGGCAAAACCTCCTAAAATCGCTTGGCCTCCAAAATGCACAAATGAATCTTACACAACTTCTTGGACAAAAGCAAAACTGCTGCCACATCATTAAATATGTCCAAAATTGTAATGTGACTGTTTAAAACTTGCGGTACACCTCTTTGACTTACTTAATATTGTTTTCTTTTGGGGGGTGGGTGGTGCACCGGTACGGTGATGGGGGAGCGAGTGTTTGGCCGGACATAGCGTCACATGTCATCACCTGGAGGTGTTGCGGACCTGCAAATCTACCGGCGGGGCCCGGGCCCTTAAATTGCAGGGGACACGGTCCGACCTCGCAGGACTCTCGTGGCGGTTTTTGTCTGGAGGATCACGGGCTCCTCATGTCACCATAGCACCCCTCTCCTTTTAAATGGTATCGTCCTACCCCCTTTTCGGTAGTATCGACCGCCGCATCGCAACGCAGCGCTGTCCGATTTTTGGTATCGACTCCCAAGTCTTTATTTCGAATACTCCACAGACACAGCACGCGTCACCCATCTGGCCACGAACCGTATACTGATTCTACTGTTTATTAACGTACTGTAGCTAGCTGCAGATTCATCTTTCGTTAATGGCGCCAAGGACACTTTTGTGTGTGTCATATGCGCCATCTCTCATTACTACTACTACTACTACATTTCCTTGGCGCCAAGTATACGTACGTACGTACGTAGATAACAAGCTCAGCTCCGTACGCGTCGCGTTTACGCTGTTGAACCACGAAGAATGAGACGATTGAGGGTCGGCATAAAAAGGTAGGCTGTGGGTCATTCCATAAATTTGGAATCCCAAAAATGTAAAGTGTGCCATTTTTGGTGTTCCTGTTATACAATGACCCGCTCCAGAAAAAGGTGATATAAGTCGCGCTATGCATTTACGTGTAATGGCCCTTTCAACGTTGTGAGAGGGTAATATTTTTCGTCCAAATTTAGTTTTTGTTTTTGTTTTAAATCAATAATTGAATAAATGACATCTTAATATCTAAAGTTTCAGGTTTGGTGCACAACAAAGTTGATTTCAGTGAATAAAGTGAAAAAATAACCTTTTTATAGTGCATTGTTCCATTGCATTGTATTAGAACTAGCTATTTCAAAGCCTGTTTTCTCTGTTGTGCAATTTGAACTCCATAGAACTAATTAATATGCAAACACGTGATATCTCCAGAACGGAAAGGGCTTTGGAGCTCTATCATGTACCAAATGAAAGCTTACATTGCAGGCTTTCCAAACACACATAAAACTAATTTTTCATATTTTGCGACATAATATACCTTTTTTCCAGAGCGGGTCACATGTGACATAGCTTACCTTTAAATCAGTACTCGAGTAACACCAGTACTAGTAAGTACTTAGCCTAGGTTGGACGTCCTTATTTCATTGCATATTAGTGCAATGTAAATGTAATGGAGATACTGTAGTGTAGGCTAGTACTAAGTACTAGTGTAGGAGTCCAACCTGGGCTACAGTAGTAGTACTACTACTAACTATGACTGAGTACTCACAACACTGGCATAAATGCTTCATTTTCATGTCATATTTTTTCCTCATTCCCTTCCAAGGCCCAACTGATACTGAATGCTACAAAAACCAAGTTCTGGCCATGGCAAGTAATGGATTAGATCAGCCAGCCATTAAACGGTAAGTCCTTATTATTGAAACTGTTGCATTCAAGTATGGAATTTAATACCGGTCAGTTGCTTGTTTTATACCCTGTGGGCAATTTATGAAGTAAGTTTTACTAACCTTACAGCAGCTTTTACTGCCATTTGTATGCTAGCTTGTAATAAATGATTTTTTGTTTCAATCTTGATGTGCACTTGCGCAGTTGGAATACCGAACTGGCTTATTCTCTCAATTTTTTGTTTGGATTGAATTAGAAGCCATTCTCTATCGCGCAATTGCCTTGGACCCTACTATCGCCAGATCATGTCCAAATGTTAAAAAAGGCGATAAAGGGTCCAAGTTACTCGGACTAGTTCACTTGTAAATACAGTGAAATCTCAATAAGTCAAAACCGGTTAACTCAAAAACCAGGTTAACTCAAAGTAAACATTTATTCCCCTCAAAAGAATAGCAAATCATGTATAAACATGCCCACGCTAACTCAAAATTTTGGACTGGAAACTCCGGATAAGTCGAACTCAAAATTGATAGTGCAGAAATAAACTTGCATAATTAGGCTACAGAAGAAACTGGAATCCTTTTGTTATAATCTCCCAGGACCGCAATCAATAAACCTAAACTGGGGTATAGATAAGCAACAAAGAGGCTATTAGCGTCCATAGTATCATTGGAGCAGCTGCCTATTCGATCTAGTGCAACTTACATTCTATACAATGATAAAAGTGAAATGCTGGTGACGCACCCAAGAGGGCCTAAGACGCAAAGCAGGCTTTATTGTCACTGCAATCCTTTCAAGAAGCGCCCACGCAACCACGATGCAGTTGGCAATGATTCCAGTGAACTGCTGACCAATCACACAGTCGCTGCAGTGACGTATTGCGGGTGGCTGAATCGTTTCAAGGCCCGCCGCACTGCCGCCGCATGGGATCGTTTTCTCGAGAGAGAGAGGGCGCATGCCATCTCGAGAGAGGGTGCATGCCATCTCGTGAGAGGGCGCTGTGTTGTGACTACGGAGATGACAGACGAATGGCTACGTAATGGAC
Source organism: Hippasteria phrygiana (assembly GCA_037893225.1). Taxonomy (NCBI): domain Eukaryota; kingdom Metazoa; phylum Echinodermata; class Asteroidea; order Valvatida; family Goniasteridae; genus Hippasteria; species Hippasteria phrygiana. Next base: position 326,370 of record JAZGUH010000413.1, read on the forward strand.
TGCCTAATGTTTTGGCGGAAGAGACATCTTTAACGCCGATGAAACGGGCCCGTTTTATTGTCTCTTGTCGGACCATTCCCTCACACTAAAGGGGGAGACCTGTAATGGCGGAAAGCAAAGCAAACATTGCCTAAAAATGCCATGAATTCGTGCTCTATTTCACGGCCGTTACATTGGATATTCGCTTGGTATTCACGTACGTAATCTTTGGGGGAAAAAGGGGACCTTGGGTAACTCAAAACTCCGCTTAACTCGAAATTGGAGCCCATTCCCCTCAGGTTCGACTTATCAAGATTTCACTGTACTTCAAAATTTTGACTGTGAAACATTGTTGGCTGATTTAAATCAACGTGATGTAAATCTGCCAACCCTGATATATTTTGCTAAAATAAGACTTTTACAAAACAAAAGTGATTTAAATCAGTTATTAACCCTAACCCTGCCAGACGCAGCACAGTGCATCTCTGGTGACAGCTCCACTTTGCTGCACTCTGCACACAAGTCAATGTGACAAAGTATGCAATCTGCTGCATCTGGCAGGGTTTCTAGCCAAAATACCCTGGAGGGTTGGGCTTAAAGAAAAATCGGTTCATTAAATCGCAATTTAAATAGTGATTTAAATCAGCCAAACCTGCTGTAAAAATAATTTAAAGATAATGATAATGAAATGCATAACCCTCATGCATTAGGGCTAAAATACAGACAAGGCCGAGGGAATTCATACATTGATTTTGTATTCCATAAAGTTTATCAACCTCTTGAATACGCACACCAGCCATAGCCTCCAGTTGTCATCTGTGCATGCATTCCTGCTCGTACTCGATCCATTCATGTTTCAACTATATTGCTCTTGAATGGGAGTGTAATGAATAGATGGAGCTTTTTCAAACAAGGCTTTCATTCACAGGAAAGGGGAGTTCCAAGTATGATGACCACTCTATTCAGTGTGGTGCCAATTGTTTGCATTTACACTTGGCTGCACAGCCCATTCTGCGCATAACCTCCCCCCCCCCCCCCCCCCCCCTCAATAATAACAACCGGACAGGATGGGTTTTAAACATTGAAATCTAAACAATTCTTAATTTGTTTTTCCCATACAGAAAGCGTAAAGATGAAGATGGGTTCTATTTCAAGTAAGTTTGGCAGTTTCATATTTTACAGCATTTTATGCCCATTATTTTTGCCAAATTAAAACCCATAAGCTTAACAGAGAACAAAGCCTGTTTCATACGTCACACAAATTTGTCAGCGAATGGGAACATTGCAATGGAGAACTATTGTGGACGTCCTGATATTCACATCTGCGACAAGCATGAGCTGGACTTGGTAAGGCAGGCTCATACTTGACCCAATTTGAAAGTGAAGCAAATTATAAGTAAAGAGCAAAGCATCAATTGTACATGTAGTGTATTGAACCGTGCTGCTTAAAGGCAAAATTAGTATGGAATTCTTTGCCTGGTGCATGTTTCCCTTCATCTTACTGCTTCAAGAGTACCGGTACATGTAGTCTTAATTTCTACCTCTTGCATCTTTGATTTTTTATTTATTTTTTATTTTGTAGCTCCATATATATGTGGAGCGGCTTTTAGCTTGAACTTGCATAAAAAAATATTGTCTCACTCCTGCTTCACCCTCAGTAGGTACAGAAACTGGCATAAAATGTGACCGGCTCTACAAAAATGGGTATTTTGTCACACATTTTTTATAATGAGGTATACATCGTTGATTTTGACACATCCTAAGCTTTAATTTGCTGTAGGTTTGACCCCTGTGGCATGCAATTTGTGTTCTTAAACATATTTTCCAATTCAACAGGAGCGCATTTGGAGATGCAGGCCTATATAGCAAGTGGAAAGAAATGAGTAATTTCTAGCAACAGTTGTTTTTTCATCTTTATGCATCAATATAAATGTTTCTGAAAAGAAATTATAAATAAGCCAACCAACCAAAGACAAAAATATCACTTGAATGAAGATTTGTTCACCCTGTTTATAGAACAGCCTTGTGTGTGTTTCGCATAGTGCGATGTGGAACCCTTTTTTGTACAGCGGGTCACAAATGGCAGTACATTTCAGTAATTTGTCAGTGGGTTTTTCGGAGGTTGATTTGAATGCCTGGTGGCTCGGTTGGAGAGTTTGAAAAGGATCCAGACGTCTCTGGTTCAAATATATACTGCCTCTATCGAAGATTTTTGCTTTCCACGTTGTATACATGTACATTTTTGTTTGTATTCCCAGATCATATGCTGGAGTTTCTATTCATGAGGAGATGATACGAGATACCGTCAGGACAAATTCATACAGGTACATGTATGTTGTTTGGAAGGTAGGAAGGTAGAATGAGTATCGTACGTTGCATTGCATCAACATCTGATATATGTGTACGTGCACTGTATATATCTCCAAGGACAAGAGAAGAAAAGAAACACAAAGAAACCTTTCAGTCCTCGAACGTAGTCTTTTGTTGAAATCGGTCCTCGAACGTAAGGATACGTGCTTAGTCTATGGGGGAAACACAAAGCATTGTCCTCGGACGTATTGGGGAAGTACGACTGTGTGGACATGCTATCGGAGTGGATTTTGCTAACTCAGTGGCGTATCCAGCATAGGGCGGAGCCGGCGTACACCCCCCTATTTGCAGGCCCAGAAAAACAATCATTTCGATCAGAAATGTGGACAAAGGTACTGATTGGTTGATAGGTGTCAGCTGATCCCGTTTCTCTGTATTCATCATGGCGGCCTCCACGGAGCGGTTTGCCGAAGGTCCAAAAACGAGCAGGCTGATTGGTCAAAATCTAAAGGTCAAGAGGCTATTCCATAGGCTAGTAGGAAGGTGCGCCACTGCCTGAGAATACCTACTGGAGGTGATTTGGTCTCACCGACTGTAGAAGTTACCCCCGCCTGCATCTGTAGGTCTAAAAATTGGGATAATTTCTCTGGAATCTGTAGAAGAATAATCCTGTATTTATAGAGCTGGGCCCAGGGAAACCGTAAGGGTGGCAGGGTTGGCAATTAAAAATGTTGCCAACCCTACGACCTCTCTGATCATAAACCTTACATATAGTGGCTTTTAGCCTTGTATTTGGTGATTTCAATGTAAAAAAAAAACTCCTTTAGCCCATGTATTTACATGTATGTGTGCATTATAATGGCCACATTATTATTATTCTTAACTTTGTATTTTTGTAACTTTCAGGCTAGCCATACTACGCAGTTGTGAGCAGATAGCAGGCAAAGTTGTGGCTGACATAGGGGCAGGAACAGGTACATGTAGGCACCTGTTACTTTAAGATTATTTAGGAGAGACTTTTAAAGTCCTGTAGATTTTGTGACTTGCGGTTTTGATCTACTTTCTTTGCAGGCATACTTAGCTGTTTCTGTGCACAAGCTGGTGCTAAAAAGGGTAAGTGCTTTACCGCAAGTTTTCTGTATTTTGCCCATCACGGACTGATGAGATGATGGGTGTCCAAAATCAAATCCAGAATCCAGAATCACAATAAGATTTAAGAACTCAGAAGTCACATTGTCAAAGTGCGACAATGCTTTACAGACCTCCGGTGATATTTTTTTGAGAGTACAGTATAGGATGTGATTTTGGATGTCTATCGTTAAAATCACATGTGCCTAATCTCCCATTCCATTTAAATTGCAAATTATATCTGAGTTTTTTTCTTCTTCATATTTTAAGTTTGAACAGTGTAAAACATCTTGGGGTTCAGCACTGGTGCAGCCCCACCATCTTGGATCGTATAACAATGCATAACTTCAACATTTGAAAATCAGTGATTCAGGTTTCAAGGTGAAAATGAATTGAACTGCTGCAAACTGCTTACTGACTGAATGGACCTGAAATATACAAATCAGAAAATTAGCTGGCCTAATAACGTTTCGAACTTAGGCAAGTTCTTTCTCAAAGGCAAATGACAGAGTACAAGAAACAAACATGTAGGGAACACACATGCAAGAGGGGGTGGGTGGAGAAACACAAAAGAGAGATTATGGACCAAAGGAGAGTGGCAGTGGGTAAACATCAAAGGGAGTACAGAGAGGGAAGGGGCAGTAATGGTTAGGGTAAGGATGGGGAGGGATAGAGATGTAAGGGATGAAGCTGGGGAAGGGGAACAAAGGAGTGTGGTAGGTGGCCACATGCAAGTTTGTCCCAAACAAGGCTAAAAACCACTTGAGATACAGGGCTACAAAAAGAAAAAGAATAAAAGATACAAGAGGTAGGAATTAATATTCCTCTTGAAGCAGGAAAGATCATAGGATAAAGGGAAACATGCACCAGGCAAAGAATTCCATAGAGATACAGAACGAGGGAAAAAGCTATTGGCATAGCTTTTTGTTCTACATCTAGGCACAGCTAGAGTATATTGGTGGGAACAGGCGGAAAGCAGATTTTCACGCTCAAACACCCTAACTGGAGGAACCAAGCTGGACAAGCCGGTGGAACATTTACCATGAAAATATCTGCCTGCAACTCTCTGACCACCCATCTTCTTCTTTTTTCTTTTTTTCTTTTTTTCTTTTTTTTAGTGTATGCCATTGAGGCAAGTGCCATTGCCAGTCAGGCCAGAAATGTGGTCAAGTCAAACGGGATGGAGGATAGGATCCAGGTTATACAAGGTAAAGCAGAGGAAGTGGAACTCCCTGAGAAGGTGGACGTCATAGTCAGCGAATGGATGGTAAGGAATATTATGCATGAGGAATCCCACTGTACACGGAAAGGCCTGCGAAATGGATGTCAGAATATATTTTGTACTTACAACAAAATGTTTTTGGCCCGCCTGATGAATTGATGCAGTTCTTTCTTTCTAATCAGTGTTTGAAATCTTTACGATATTGCTTGACTCAAGAGGGCGCTGTTGCTCTGAGCTCACAGTGGACACTTGCTGTCTAGTATCATTTCCTAGCGCGCTGTGAAATAACACTGGCTGCTTTGTTGTCTTGGCAACCAAGAACTACATGTAATTGTCTTACGGCCAAGTTTGGTCAACATTAACAAGATGGCTCCTACCACTTTAGAAAAAGAATACCATGTTACATAACATGTACTTAACCTTAACCTACCTGAATCCATCAAAATCCATACCCCTGTTTTGGAGGATTTCAACGGATTCAGAATACCTCCATATTGAAAACGGGGATTTTAATGGATTGAGGATTGTAAGCCTAGCGGTACTGCAGGATTTTGATGGATTCAGGATACCTCCATATTGAGCAGTCACCAAAACCAACTTTTTTGTGCATGACAAAATAGGTGGATTCAGGATACTTTCTAGTAAAGTTACCCAAGGGGTAATTAGGGTTAATAAAGTGGTTGGTAGGGCTGTGCATCCGAACCGGTTACCCGAGTACCCGACCACTAATGCCAGGAACTGGTTCCAGATTATGGAATCGGTTACCCATAACCAAATTAACATATTACTTAGTAATTTCTCAGACAATGAAAAAGAAAGTTATTGAATGTCATTTGTGGGGAATTTTCAAAATGAAAACCAGGGTGCAAGGAAAAACAAAACAAATAAATGTTTATGACGCTTGTGAAAATACAGTTTACACCGTAAAGCTATAGAGCTTCACTGTACGCACTTGCGTCTTGCTGCATTGATGCACCGACGTGGTAGTATTATCCTGTGGACCTTTACAAACAATAGCAGATTTAATTTTAGAGTTTGGCTTTTTTTTTACGGATACCAAGGTACCCGTGCATTTTTTTCAATCGGGTACCCGATTCCTGTACTACCTGTAAATGCACACCCCTAGTGGTTGGACTGAAGAAGCTAATTATGGTCTGGTAGGCCAGTAGGGAGGGGCTTAATGTAACAGAAGTGATCATTTCAGTTTTTTAAGTTTGCTATGGCCAATATCTGTACATGTATGCATGTAGGTGTCGTATATTTGGTGATAGCTTGAGTTTTCATCACTTTGCCTTCGGTATTAACCTCTTGAATACGGACGACGGCCACAGCCGCAGTTTGAAAAAGAAACCGGGCTAGTTGATGTCTACAGGTGCATTCCTGCATGTACTCAATCCATTGTTTTCCTGTTATTTGTGTTACACTTGGCTGCACAAGCCTGTCTTGGCATAACAACCCATCAATAACAGCTGGACAGGAAGAGTTAAACTGGGATATTTGCTGTTTCCAGGATTGGGAGGGTCGGCAAGTGGGCCATGGATGTTTCTTGTGGACCTGGGCAATGGGCCCACCCTTACTACCCCTAGGAACTTCACACACTTGCTCACCTTCCCTAACCCCCCCCCCCCCCCCCCCCCCTCTACTGCTGGACCAATTTTGTAGGACCAAGCCTTGACACTTGTTGTCAGTGTCCATACCACCTCGTAATTTGTTAGTCAACTCAACGCCTGTATGCTCAGTCTAATCACTACAAATGCACCTGTAGTTTTTCTTTACCCGTAACCTCACCTGAGGGTACAAAATACTACTACTGTTGTAGTAAACTATAGTATGCAATACTGGCATACTAGAAATTGTGTCTTTTTTTGTGTTACATGTATATTCATTGTACTGTGCTTACCCCCAAATGAATACCTAGGATATTAGGGTGGCATGGGTGGCAAGTGTGTAAAGCTCTTGTCTCTCACCAATGTGGCCCGGGTTTGATTCCTGGCCTGGACCTTATGTGAGTAGAATTGTTCATTGATTCTCTCCTGTGCCACAAGGGTTTTTCTGCGGGTTCTCCGTTTTTCCTCCCTCTGCAAAAAATCAACATTTACAATCTTTGGCTGTGCTCTGTACATGTAGTTAGATATGGGTCGTATGGCCGGCTGCCAGAGGCGCCTTTACGTGCATTCGACTCGACCACATTGTAGCCGCGTCCTTCGCAATTCAGCACCCCAGCTGCGAGTAAGGATGATTAGCCTCCCAAAATATATTGATAATTAGAAAAATCAAAACCATCCACATTTCTAACCTACATTTGTACTCAAAATGTGGTTGTATATATGTTTTGTATCTTTTAAGGGTCATTTTCTACTGTACGAATCAATGCTGAACTCTGTCATCTATGCAAGGGAGAAGTGGCTGAAGAAGGTAAGTCATAAATCAAGAAGAAACAGCTGTACAAAATAATCACATTACAGCATAAACTTTGTATTTCACATTCACGTAATACAGGACAAAGACTGTGCAAGGTGTACATGATGAATGGGATTTGAGGCATTCGTAGTGGAGTAAATAACTAGAGATAAAGTTCTTAAAATCTTTCAAATTTTGAAAAGTCGCTGATCGAGTTGAACAAAAAGCAATCTAATGCAGGCAAATTTATTTGAGAATCATTGTTCTGTGAAATAATTGAACATCATGTCGATTTTTTTTTTCGTGATGAACCGGTACCACTCGACCATGCTGACCGTGCGCTATGCTGTCATTTGCCGTGATTTATGCATGCATAATTGGATTTGCTGAACAGTACTGTGTTGATTTAGCACAGAGGGCCTCCCTTTCAACCTTGAAGTTTGCAGATGGGGCTTATGTGAAATTGGTCTATTTCACATGGTGCATCCGCAACATTTCTCTGTAGTTTGCATAATGGAAATCATGATGGTTTCCAGCAGCACCATGTATTGATTTCATGTATCTTGTCAATACTCCAGGAGAGGATGTACTAGGCGGAGTGTCAACTAGTAGTGTTCATTGTACAATTGAAAAAAAAATGTGTTTATCGTAGTCAGTTTCCCTTGTGGCTTCTTTTAATAAAAAGCGGCATGCTTTCCCTATGATACCCAAACTGCTGTTTTCAAGGATGAATCAACTTGGGATGTAAAATTGTGAGAAAATAAACATATTGGGCTAACTAACCCAGCTGTTGAGGCACTGGTACAGTGATCCTAATGTCAGAGGTTTAATTCCCATTTGAGACGGTGTTCTTTAACTGAAGTAAAGTTGACTGTATTTTTGAACATTTACTGTGTTTTTTTATCTTAGGATGGGATTATTTTACCATCACAGGCATCTCTGTATGTGGCTCCGATAACCAACGAGGAGATATACAAAGAGAGGTAATTCTGATAGTTCTTTTTTATTTTACTTCAATGGGTTTCCACTTAAATTAATATTTGTATAGGCCTATGGTTGTACCACAGTTATTAAACGTAGTGTACACGATCGGTAATCCTCCAATTGTTTTTTACTGAATTATATTGAAATACCTTACTAGACTGCAAGTTAATAGTAGTCTCAATCATCCTGTGAAATGATGGCACCAGGTGTGCTGTCGTTTTCATGAAAAGTTGAAATTTATATTGTTTTCCAACGATTGTTCTGCTGAACAATCGTTGGAGAACTGCCTTCTATCAACCGAATGTAGTTAATCCGTGTTGTGTCTAAAATGGGTTAACAATCCGAAAACAGGCGCACGTGTAGTGTACCGAAGCGACGCGTTGTAACCAGTGCATGCAGTCGATCTTGGGCGTTCCGCTCGGCCTTCGGCCTCTGTACATGTTATGTGACCAATTTAAAACGATCCCATGTACACAAATTTGTCTTATTTTACAAGAGGGCGCTATAATTACAAATGCCGCCAGACGGTTGAAAACGAATGCCGTTTTTCTCTCGTTTTCAGTGAAAACTTTCAGTGGAACGATATTTCCTATAAAATACCAACCCCCAAATCTGTCCATTTCTGAAAATTGCAACAATGACCAATCATGTACACTACCTTTAACAGGCAACCACAAACTATCGGATCTATTCATCAAAGTGAAATAAGTAGATTCTGTGATATCTAAAACCCACAAAATGACCTACATCTACCTCTAGTTTGTTGAATTTGTTTTATCTCTTTCAGAATTAATTTCTGGTCGGAGGTGAAAACTAAATACAGGTTGAACATGGAGTGCATGATCCCATACGCAAAAGAATGTATATTTGGTAAGTCCATATTTGGAAGATGATTAATAGCTTATTTTCCAAGAAACGTGATGGGCATTGAAAGTCTATCTTGTTCTGTGCTCTTTCAACTTGAAAGTGTAATGGTCCTAGCATATCCCCAGTAAATCTTGTCTCATCATCCTCTCCAGTGTTGCATATCGAATTATACTTATTCAACTGGACACGCTGTTTAAAGGAAGTATACAGTGCAGACCTCGATCTTAACTGTGGCCCTCGCGGCCAATGACCGCATGTCCTGTCGAGTATTTCAGAGATGGTTTGTACCAGGGCTGTAGTCGAGTCCCTGCAAGTCCTTTCACAAGTCCTTTCGCAAGTCCAGTCACAAGTCCTTTCATAAAGTCAGTCACAAGTAACTGGATGAACAATGACAAAGGAATGCTTTTGTCAAAGCTCATTTGAATAGCTTGTGATTGGAATTAGGACTGGAGGGTTTGTAATGGACTTGCAGGGACTTGCAGGGACTTGTGATGGACTCGACTACAGCCCTGGTTTGTACAATAAATCTTGCAGCACTGCAAAGAGATTTAAATGAGACACAGTGTCCTGGTTATACAGCTGTTCCTCCGTGTCATAAATTTTTCACAAAATGCCAAATTTCTCAGCCAAGTAGTGTTTGAATGGTACAAAACATGCCCAAATCTGTCCGACATCCAAGACAAATAGCATGAATTGAAAGTAACTAAACATGTAGGAACATGTCACAAGTCCCAACTTCATGGAAGGACCCTTAATGCAACCGGATTTGGTCGTCCTCATTTTGATCAATACTCGTGGCTGGCAAGAGGGTAGTAGTGGGTTTGTTGACCCCAAAAAACTATGAGTGCCAAAAATTGGGTCAATGACTTTTCCAATTACTCCCTCAGGTTCGGTTCAGATAGAGGATGTGATAGGGTCGGATCTAATCGCCCGTGAAAGCAAGCTAGCTACCATTGATGTAAGCACGATAACCACGGAGGAACTTCAGTCCATACAGGTTGGTAGCGGGGGTGCTCATATTGCTCAGTGACATACCTATATGTTTGGATTCAGAAGCACTAAGGTGGGGATGTAGAACTGGAAGGTTTTCTGAAAAGGAGAAAACGGGTGTTTGTACTCGTTCTTAAATAGTTGCACTTTTTATAGTGTCAAACAAAATGCACCTTATCAAAATACACAAGAACTAATGGGGGCCGCCGCCTTTTTTTATATGCTTAAAAATCCCCTCCTGTGGTAGTGTTTTCAATAGCTTTCCAGCTCCACATCTAATGGGCCGGAGTTTGCTGTGTTCTCTTTGTTGCTTTTTAAATCAATGCCCTGTTCCACTGACCACCCCACCCAAGATTCTTATGAATATTCATCCAACTCTTTCCAGGGATCCTTTGACTTCAGCTGTTTCGGCTCTTCAATGCTCTGCGGCCTTGCAACCTGGTTTACAGTGACCTTTGACATACCAAACAAGGATCCCATCTTGATATCCACATCTCCCTGCAAACAGTAAGTCAAGTCTGTCCCGGGTCAGTGTGGCTCATGAGGCCGGTCTTATAATCTGGTTTCATTGGCATTAAATGATCAAGAATTTTTCTGTTCACCTTGGACAGAATTCCCAGTTATCCATTTCTACTCCTGGGTGGAGAGAAGCAATTATGATAAAGTGTCTTGCTCAAGGACACGAGTGCCGTCACTGGCTGGACTATGATTTGACCCCTCTTTCTGACTCGGCCACTTGGGTCCGGTGTGCTAGACCACATAGCCATGACAATCCTCTTCCTTGCAAACAGTAAGTCATGATAATCCCAAGCTGCCATGTCTACAGTCGAACCCTGATAATAAGAGCACTGTTAATACAACATCCTGCTTATAACAAGGAAAAAATAGGTCCTGGGTCTTTGTTTTTCTTTGTTTTCCATTACTGATAATACAAGGTACCTGTTATAACAAGGTAAATTGTAAAGTCCCAAGGACCTTGTTATAAAGGTGTTCGACTGTATATACATCCATCCCTAATAATAAATGTCTTTTAATGGTGCCTTTCCCTAACTCTTCTATTTTTATTCGTCAAACAATCCACACGGGAAACTGACTAGGTAAATTTAAATACATTTATAGTTTTAATTAGTTACTGACAATTTGGGAGACCACCAACACAGGGCAAGATAGCTCAGTTGGTAGAGCGCTGGTACGGTAACCCGGAGGTCGCAGGTTCGAATCCCGCTCCTGCCAGTTTCTTTGTTCACTTTGAAAATCTTTTATTTGTAATCATTGTATTGTTCCTACAGTCCCACCCATTGGAGACAGAGTGTTCTGTACCTGCCAGACCCAGTCAGTGTAGAGCAAGATACTAAGGTTGAGGGCTGCATAACTCTCACACCAGGCACTGTAAATTCCCGGTGAGTATGTAGGCCCAGCGAAATGAGTGTCATTGCAACCTTTTCTTGGATCAGCTGATTTCCTCGTTGTTCACTTCATACTTTATGCCATTGAAAATTGAAAAACACTGTACAAAGTCTTGTAAAGATTGGAATTTCCTCGTTTTTTGTTAATTCCAAGTTGCATACCTAGTCATAAGTGTTCAGTGATGTAGTCGAGGCCATCACATGGCCACACAAGAACCCTACAAGGCCAGCACAAGGCCTTGTGCCCGGCCTTGTGCCCGGCCTTGTGATGGCCTCGACTACATCACTGTTAGTGTTGTAGTCCAAGTCCAAGTCCAAATCCGAGGTAGAAAAGTAGGTTTGAAGTCACAAACTAGGAAAACACACATGGAATTTTTTTTCAATGGTCTTAGATGGAGCATGTAGACTCGGCAAGTCTAGACTCATAAGCCAAGTTGGGCATTGGATTAGTCCAATCTTGAGTTCAAGACACATACAGCAGAACTTCGCTATAACGAACATTTGGCTATAATGAACATCCTCTTTGGGTCCCAGATTGTATTCAATGCATACCATCATTCACTATAATGAATGACCACTATCGTGAACCCAATGATGTTCGTTATAATGGTGTTCTACTGTATACAATTAAAAATATACTACCGAATGCCAATTAGTCAAGTCTACATTTGAGCCAAGACTTGCGTCTAGTCTAACTTTGTCTTTTTGAGTTTTGGACTCGGATCTACTTTTTTGTGTGATTGGCCTTGGACTCGGAGGCGGACTTAAACTACAACAGGGAGTGTCATATCGGAACACATTCTCTGCAGATTTCCATCACAGGCTATTTCTTTGACTTTGCATCAAATTACGTGAGCTTTTTCACTAGTTAAAATGTTTATGCATTATCCTGACAAATGAGGACGTTGTTTGTGTGTTGTCAATTTAGGTCCTAACTTGACAGTAGTGTTTGTTTACTGACAAGATAAAGATTAATATAGTCAATCAAAAAACCTGGCATCTCCTTGCACCCCCCCTCTCGACAAGGAGCAAATTTGTATTATGTTTTAAGGACCTCAGTGTATATCTGCTGTTTTTGAATACTTCCCATGGGACAATGGACATAATAAACACAGACCAATCCTTCACTGTACAAAGAATATCTGAATTGAAGGCCTGATGAATGATTTCATTGTTTTTAATCATTTCAACTTTTCAAGGTCCTCATCACATGCAGAGAATTGCCTGCCCTGTCCAGGAGACATTCTTGTTAGTATTTCCCTCATTAACATCCCTTGTGATCGGAGGTAGAGATTTGTATATTTCTGAAATATGGCTTGCTTGCTTGTGATTTTATTGTGTCAGCTACCTGGATGTTACATTGCGGTACACAGTGGGAGAATCTGCTCAAGTTGAAAGGCATTACACTATGTCCGATGACTGCCCAAGTTGACAGATGTAAGTTTGTGTTCCTACTTGAGTGCGTGGAATGTTGAGTGACATTGTACATTATACAACACCTGAATAAATCCCCGCCATCCGATTGGTGGAGAGTCGATCACGTGCATTGAATTATTTGACCCATCACACGACGCGAACCCGCCCCGCCCAATACGTTCTATCACATGGGTCTATCACATGGTGCGCGCGCATTGATAGAACCCAAAAACTTTTCTAATTTCACGGTCACTAGGTGGCGCTACAACAGCGCTGTCATTCACACAACATGGCGGCCAAGTTACCCGAACTGCCGCGGTTTGTTCTCCTAACAGACGACGAAATATTGGAACTTGTAAGCAATGCTGACGCTCCAAATACAAAGAGACAAATCAAATGTGCAGTGAAACGATTAGATGAATTTGCTAGACACGCAGGAACAACAATTGAAGCTTTAACTAATTCGGAACTCGACAATTTTTTGTCCCGGTTTTATGCGGGACTGAGAAAGGAAAACAGCGCGTTGTACACAAAGAAATCCATGCATGCAATCCGCATTTTTAACTTTTCTGGACTAGTACAGTTGTAAACTTCCATAAATTGGATATAAAAGTGCATTAATTGGTTACTGAAAGTTCTGAATTTGTGAAACAGCTTTTTAACAATTCTGAACAGTTTGATCTTCAACACTTCGGAACGGATATTTTTAGATGACATTCTGCATCTGAAGTGAATAATTCTTCTGAACTTGTTGAAAAACAGTGAACATTTTTAACTGTTTGAGACTTTTCGAGACAGTAATTAGTTACTGGAAGTTCTGAATTTGTGAAACAGTTTTTACAATTCTGAACAGTTTTTAACTTGAATAAAATGCATTGAAAGTGTTCCCCCAGCTATCAGTGTTACTACATGTTTCTTACATTTATGTAAGCACCAGTTTACAAGTTACCAATCAGATGACGAGAATTTATTCAGGCGTTGTATAAAACAAATAATGAATGTTTCACATTCGTGCGATGGAAAGAATAATTTCATTCGGTGACAGATGACATGTTCTATTCCACTCGGCTTCGCCTCGTGGAATAGAACATGCCATCTGTCACCTCATGAAATTATTCTTACCATCACACTCATAAACATTCATTATTTGTATAATACAACATTTGGATGATGTGCAGTCTTGCTTTTTGTCAATACATTGTACCATACTTTATATAATCCATTTTCTGCATTAGTTAAAAAAATTCACGCAAAGCTGGATTCAATATTACTTCAAGCCAGGGAGAGAGAAACTGAAATATTGCCAAGCAAACGAGGTTGGGATGTAGCACATGATTTGTGTCATGTTGTGTCTTATTGTGTCAAAGTAATACTATTTTTCTTTAACAATTAATCCAAGAAATTGTCAAGGCACAAAGACTATTTTGGCAAGAATGTAGGTGAAGCACAGTTCTGTTATATTTAATTGCATTTTGATTGGAAATATCGCAGAAGTACAGGAAGTCAAACTGGCCTCAAATTTTCCCCAGCCATTTGAGTGTATCGATTTTAGGGTCATCATTGTAATTTATTTTCTCATTAACTTCAAATCTGTCAAAAGATGGAATTTGCGTCGGGGATGACGTAAATTAGAACAGAGATTTTTATCTTTGTTTGCCCTGTCCCGACTCAATATATAAAGCACTGCATGCTCAGTGCCTTCCGAGAGTCTGTGGGAAAAACAATTCACAGGCTTACTCGGGCGAGCAGAAAAAATCTGTTCTAATTGATGTCATAGCCCCGATGCAAATTCAATCTTCTGACTGATTGCGCGCTACCCGCTGCTGCATTGGATTTGAATTGGCCAGTCGACCCCGGCAAGCTCGGTGGTCAATTGGTTGAGACGTCTGCACACAAAAATCTCTGTTCTAATTAACTTAAAGTCTGTTGGTCCTCATGCCTGGAGCAATGTACAGACTTACGGTAGGGCTGTTCATTTTCGAATAATTTACTATTCAAATTAGGCTTGGGCGGTATTTCGGTATTACCGTATAGTGACGTTTTTTTTTTAATACCAGACAATACCGACTGACGATCCATAAATACCGAAATACCGGCGAACTCAGTTTTGAATTTCAATACCGCGGTATTCCCCCTAATGTTCAGAATGTTTGCAAAAACCCTTTCAAATATAAAGAAAAATAACCGCATTCACAGTTGACTCACAGATACTCCAGTGGCTGCCATTCTACCAGAAAGGCCTTTGAAGTTTTGCTTACACCGCCGCATTTGCGGTTAACTTTTTTGGGTGTGTAGTATGTCATTTTAAAACCGTCTGATTGGCCATCTAAAAAGACGTTCGGAACACATCTCATTCATGTTTTGGGGCTTGTGTGATGTGGGTGCGGCAAGCCGGCATGCGATGCATGCAGCGAGCTGTACGTCATTTTAAAACCGTCTGATTGGCCATTCGGGTCACATCTCATTCATGGTTTTGGGCCACCTCGATTCTTGCCAGCATCTGGTCCGATTGTAAGTTGACATTTCGTGATTGTCTCTACCAGCCAAGCCGTTACTCTGTAAACTGTGTTGTGAACTTTTAGTGCTGGCACGAGAACAAAAATAATTCTGAAATAATTCACTCCCTGGGGGATTGCCCACTAATGTATAAAAATCTGAACTTGCATTGGCTGCTCAAGTTGACGACACCGTCCACCATCTTTCCACTCCACGCGATACGCGAACGTACGTAAAACTAGTACGAGCATCCCGCAGTAGTAGTCTACGCCATGGAGGCCGTAGGATGTGTGGATATGTGCCACAAGAGAGGTAATGTGGCGGCTGCTGGCGACAGTTGTTCGTACAGCGCGCAGCAGCAGTGGGCTTGCGGACCACAGCGCCGGGTGCTGTTGTTGCGCGCACGCAGTGTTGGAGTCGCTGGTGACCGGGGGCTGGCACAAGACGTGAATCACTGTTGCTGCAGGGTACCAACTGCAAAGCACATGTTCGCTGTGCAATACCTACGTGAATGCGTGAAGCATGATATGCACGATTGACAGGGTCGTTGATGATCGGTATTGTTTTAACAAATGATGTTACAAACAACAATAAGTACATGTACTACAAAAAAGTCAGCTTTTGTTTTAATTAATCACGTTGATATATTTTTGCAAACAAATACATTAATATTGTCACTAAAGCTGGCATAATACTGTTGCCCGGGACTGTTGCAGATGTGCGTGCTCTGTGGCGTTGTTTTTTTTTCGATGACGTAAGTAATAGGCTACCCCAATTTAAATAATACCCGGTTTTAGTGAATACCGCGGTATTTTTTATATGTAAACCGCGGACTCCTGGAATTCGATACTGCCCAAGCCTAATTCGAATATTCGAAACTGGGTTTGACCGAATATTCGAATATTCGATACTCGCCGATCAAGTTTTTTAGTGCATGCCACACCGGTAAAGAAACATTGCACGTAAAAGCACGCCGGTGTTTTACGTATGGCGATTGATATTATGGACTGTTCAAACAGCATTTTTTTTGCATGCCCCTGTTGTATCAAGGGTTTTACCGACAGGAACAATAAACTTCCGTCCACACAAAATTTGCGATTGACAAAAATGCGGCATTTGACACTGCTAAGTGCCGTAACTTTTCTATTAAAATAGCATCAGAGTCATATCTGTACGTGCATATATATCTTTTCGAATATTCGAACTGGCAAAATGGTATTCGAATATTCGCTTGACAATCGAATATCGAATATTCGCTTGACGATCGAATATTGAATATTCGGTATATTCGGGACAGCTCTAACTTATGGTGTATGTAGGGGCTAGGAAGCAATGATCTTAGGTGTTGAAAATAGGTTTTGCAATAATGTATTTGGGTGATTCCATTAATGTGGGGGCCAATTACTTTTGGTGTCCCTCTTTACATTGTGATATTTGTTTCCCTAGTATTACCAACAGTGAAATATACAAATGATTTTAGTTGCTCAAATTATAGTACTTGTACTTTAATATCTGGTAGCAAAGGATGAAACATCTGACTAATTTCCTGACAGTATAGTGTCCTAAATAGTTCACGGTTTCACGTGTAAAAGGGACACCAAAGCTGCGACATTTCAAAAACTGCTGTTGAAATGCATTGTTTGGTTCTCAAATACTACCATATTTACATATATGTATGAAAAATTGCCCTTCATTATGTTAAAGCTGGTTAATACTGCTTAAGAATGGCACCATATTTAAATGATTTTTTAACTAGTTGACTGAGATTGACTGTGTGTTAGCCCAAATGTTTCACATGTAAACAAGACCCACCTTTTTGGTGTCCCTTTTACACGTGAAATTTGTGTAATGTTTCTGAGAAATAGAAGGATAATTGGGTTCACTGGCAAATATAAATCTATCATCATTAATTACATGTCCCACTTGATAAGTGTGAAATCATAACAAAGACTGCATACTTGGAAATTTTATATTTTGGGCCATTTACTAGGTTTCACGTGTAAATGGGACACCAAATGGTGTCCCCAATACGCAATCATGCACCGAATTGTTATTTTTAGTCTAATCAAGTTATTTTCACAATAAACCTTGATGTTTTATCCTGGGTAAGACAAAAACGTACATTTTAAAATAAGCACACCACATTGAGCATGAATTATCACAAAAATAGCATAAAACTAAATTGGTGTCCCCTTTACACGTGAAACCGTGAATGGGTTTTGACATGATATTTTGGCATTTTTTGAGTAAATAATGACTGATTTTAGCTACAATTAATGAGGAATGTCAATATCTTTAAGTTATACTGAAAATTATTAATAAATCCCCTGTCAATCAATTTTTTGGGTCAAAATGTCACAAGTTGGCACCCTAATTTATGGAATAACCCATTTCCCAATGAGTGTCTTCAACACAGTATCTCCGGTGAAACTGAATTTTTTCGAAATGGTGATAATTAATTATGCAAAATCTAATAAATTAATTATGCAAATTAGGTATGTAAATCTCAAAAAGTTATGTTTAGAAACTGCCTACAATGTCATCTACCGATTCTATGATGCCAGTGAGTCAGAATGTGTCAAAGAAAGATAATTAAATCCCTCAAAAGCTTAATTTTGTGCCTTTTAAGGTTAATTAATTATGTAAATTGACCTTTAAAATAATTACGAACGTCTGAAATTATAGATATTATTGGAAGAATGCATACATAACACGCCTGCCAAATATAGATGAAAACAAATAAACCGTTATGGAGATATGGAGAAAATATCTTGTGATTATGTGAAGCAAATTTTCCGTCATTAAAATTGATGTATCTCGAGAACCCCTTGGGCTATTTCAAATATTTCTTACAGATTCTGAATGCTGGAGCCATGCCCTTTCAAACTAGCTGTAATTTACAGCCTAAGACCATGAGCAAAAAAAACATGGAAAATGCCTACCTTTAGAGTGAGTATAAGCGATTTAAAGTTAATGACAGTCAGGTTTGAATAACAGAAATTGTTTTTACATTACAAAAATAACAGAAATAAAAAAAACATCAAAACCTGATTTTTATTAGTGATTTTTAAATAATTTTCCCAGTGATTTAAATCATGATTTAAATCAATGATATTAATCGAGTGATTTGAATCAAACAACCCTGCTTAGCGTCAATGACAAAACATGAAACGCATCAAAATAACGTTTCTCAAGTATCCATCATTGTTTTGAAACAATAGTGCTTGTCCTATTTGTGACCGAGTTCAATCATTTTGATACAAAATTTGGTTATCCCCCTTAAAAATATAGTCGTGCCCCTGTCCCGTCAGGATGTTGGTCACGGTGTGCTCGGGCGCGTAGATGTCGTTTTCTTGGGGCATTTGGGCAGTTTAGGATCGTTTGGGGGGGTTTTCTATTTTGCTTTCGGTTTTCTTAATTTTGATTATGTAGGCATACAATGTACATGAAGGCGGATCATCGACCGAGCAACAACTGTTTGCCTCGTTGAGAACTGCAGGCTTGAACAAAGTCAGTGTTTACACAGTCCGAGACCGCCTTTAATATTTTATGTACCGGTATATAAATATATAATATATAGTAATATATAATATCCAAGTAATATATAATACATTTTCTAACCCATTTGTAAATCAAGTTTAATTTTAAAATTAAAAAATACATGTTTCTTTAGTAGGTGGTTTATTTTATTACCCGAATATCTTCGCAGCATAAAGAAACTGAAAAGGCAGACTATTTTGATTGGCGAATAATGTGGATACTTATGAATTTGTCAAGACAGCGACCATTTCCCATTATATTTGTAATTTTTTTTTTATTATTTCCCCCTCCCCCCCGGGATAACATTTATTGCTCTTTCATCAATTCACATCATTAGAAATACAACACTACAGGGAATTAATAAAGCATGATCTATGTAGATCGAAGGCCGATTTTGATGTGTGACAAGCAACAGGTGAAAGCATACATTTAATCTTGACAAAGTAAAGAGTTAGTGCTCCCATTTTGCATGGAACTTCTGAGTAGCGCCGTTAAAAACAGACAAATATTTCTCCAAATTATATTAGTTCTTTATGTCCTTTTTAAAAAGTGAAATAGATGGATATTTCTCGTTCATTTTCATTTTGTAGATATGAAAACGAGAAATGAAAATAATTAGGTTAAGGCATTTCAAACTGGTATTGGTTTTACCAAACAAAATAACTTCATTATCCAAGTAAAGATTAACTTGGGTTTTTTCTTTGACCCAGTTGACTACAGATGACCAAAACGTGAAAGAATAAATACGGTACAACTACAAAAAAGGTGGACCAGCGATTCTTCCTCCTTTTTACAAATTTCCCATTATATTTTCCCTGTGATACTTTACGCCCGCCTACGGATGACAAGAAAGTCACACTTGCCAATATTTTTAGCAATAATGTAGCACTGATCGGTGGACTATATGGGTAAACCCAGATTAAGTGTTTCAATAAATCAAAGGAACACATATTGTGACGGCCTCCGTATATATTCCCTATTATCAGCTTGTGCATTGTCCGTTTGAATAGGTGTTAATGAGTGGCCTAGTTGACATTAATCCACATTAATTTGTCATTATTTTGACAACTGTCAATACAGAAGCGATACGCGCGTGAAATATAGCATTATAACACAATTAGAGTGAATTTCGAGGTCGTTTATAAAACTCATGTTGTGCGAAAAGTTCACTGCCACCGATTAGAACTTGACGTTTTTAACATGTTTAGCCGTAACACAATGACCACTACATGTATTTCCAAGGGAAGGGCTGAACTATTTAAAAGAGGAGTCAAATCGAAATGGAAAACAGTAAAATTTGCACGCCGCTAGGTAAAGCTGCTGAAAATTTGCATGTACAGTCGAACCCTGATAATAAGAGCACTGTTAATACAACATCTTGCTTATAACAAGGGGACAAAAATAGGTCCTGAGTCTTTGTTTTTCTGTGTTTTCCATTACTGATAATACAAAGTAGGCATTCCTGTTATAACAAGGTAGATTTTAAAGTCCCAAGGACCTTGTTATGAAGGTGTTCGACTGTATATATTTTTTCCTGCTTTGTTCCCCGTCAATATCTGAACTCAACATAAATCAATCTTTTGAGCTACGGGTGATTTCGTAGCGAACCATTTATTGACAAATTACAGCCTTGGTTCATTGCCGAAACTCTAAGGAACTCTATAGTCAAACTGATGCCCCAGAAACAATTTTTTTTTTGAGCATTCATTTTCTTTCCTTTATAGCCGAAGTGTATTTGGCTGGATTGTGTGTGTGTTCGTGTGGCCTGTGCTGAGGTGTCAGCAAAACGTGACATCCGGGTTTTTTTTTTCACCAAGCCCCACAAACTTGCATTCCACCAATCGATCGCGCTCGGTCAAAATATTTGCTTTTTTTGCTAATGCATGTGGTATAAAGGCCGGTTCATACTCGCTGCGACTCCTTGTGCACACACCATTGGTCTATACAGGAATTCGCCGACCCCATTTTTACAGCGGTGCCGCGCTCGCGTGCAGGCTGCCCACGATTTTAATTTGAGTCGCGTGCGCATTTTGGCAAGTTGTAAACACCCTGTTGGTCGAAGCTGCGTCGAGCGCGTGCGTCTAACACGCACGCGAGCGCCTCGCCACCGCAGTAAATGCTTCTAATTTTGGTAGCCGGATTAGTCTATTATAGGGGTTTTCGAAACGCTGGCTTCGGCTTGGCTTCGGCTTCGTCTCCGACTTCTAAATAACTGAGAAGCAAACCAAATGAAAATATTCTAAATTTTGGTACATGTTCTGCTTCAGGAACATTCATTCGGTTGATTATGAAAGTAAAAATTAGAATACTTACATTTTGTTTGCTTCTCAGATATTCAGAAATCGGAGACTAAGCCGAAGCCAAGCCGAAGCCAGCGTTTCGAAAACCCCAATATGGGGATCAATGGCACACACACACATTCGGATGGAGCGTTCATACTTGGCCAAAGTATGAACTCCATTTCATGCGTGTGCGCACACGCATACGCCAAATGTTAAATAATTTCAGTATGTCCGACTACGATCAGTGTGTACGCACTTTCAAAATCTTTTCAAAAGTGCGCGTACACATACGAACTTTATATACGCACTGCGTGTTCTTTTGCGCACTGAACACGGCTAAAAATGGACCAGCGAGCTGCATACGCAGCGAATACGCAGCGAATACGCAGCGAGTATGAACCGGCCTTTAGTCGGTTTTTCAGGGAGACGGATATTCATACAACACTGCCAGAAAATACACTTCCAAGGCAGCCAAGCGTCATGAGTTCACAACGAACCTCGTCATCCTCAAACGCACTGCCTCCATGGTGCCCATATTCGCGCATAGCGCAAAGGTCATTGCGTCACATTCGACGAGGGCCGCGTGGAACCATACTTATTTAGGGGCCAACTAAAGGTGGTGCGCGAATATTCATTACCCGCGAATATTCATTACGCGCGAATATAGTCCTCCGCCGGAGGTGTCGTCACGTGATTGTTTCCACTTAACATTTCACGATGACGGCTACTTTTCCAATGAAATTTTGTTATCGTTTTTCTATTGTTGAACTGATCTTTGGATTATATATTGTCATAAATATGATACATAAAGGAAAATGTTAAACTATGTTCAATACTAACCTTGACCGTTCATGTTTTTTTAAAAGATGTTTTGTACACTCCAACTTGTACGCTTGATTGGAGAAAAATGTAAGATCTAAATCAAGAAATTATACTTTATCGTTTTTTGTGTTCAGCAATAAGACAAACAAAATTTATTTTCTCAACTTATTTTCGTATACAGACGCCCTTTAATACCTCGCTGCAATATGCCTCTGCATTAATTGTCGTATTTTGATCAGTCCGTGAACAAATATGGCAGGAAAATATCATTATGTATAATGATCAAATTCTTCCTTCGTTGGGCCTATCTGACAAACAGTAAAGCCATTATTCGTCGGTTCATCAAAGGCCTGGTAGTGTCAAGTTGCAGGCTTGTTTTAGAGTGCGCGATTGCGTAAACCCATTTCGATTATTTTTTCTGAACAGCCATAGACATTTGTATTACTATAATCGGCTCCCGGAACGTGGAATCCAATCAGATATTAACGGGCGCATTGCTAATGGGTGATTGGTCAGCCGTGATAATGCCATAATATATTGGGAAAAACTGAAGTACTGATTACCATATAATAAGTGCCTCTAATGGATGCGTACAAATTTGACTTCGCCAGTTGGGGGTGGGCGGGCGGATTTTTTTTTTAAACATTCCCCGAAAGTCCAACTTCAAACCATACACAAAGTAAAACAAACACACAAATGTTGTTGGGCCGATAAACAGTTTAATATACGTAATACGGCTGCCTCTTCAGCGATGGCCGCCAAGTCCTGCACTCCATTCGAACAACACATACCGTAGTCCTGAGGTTGCCAGTGCTGACACTGTCTCCTGGGGCTCAATGTCACTCTATGGACCACTTTTTGGTGGACGCGACCTTTTTTGTTTTAGCTATATTTGAGCTGGCTCAACATTCGACCCCAAAACCTTACGAAGTTTCGATGTGGTAGCCACACTGCACATACAATCAAACAAGACTTTTACACCCAGTTTGCAATGAATGCTGAGCGTGTATTAAAGACGCCATCTTGGCTTACCCTGTGCATACACACGCTCATTTGATGCATTTTTTGTTTGAATATTTATTATTTAATCGTTTGTGTAAATATACAACAAAAAATTCCAAATTAAATATTATAATAGTGATTAAGAATATAATTAGAAAAATTTTGAGATTTTATTTTTTCAAGGCCTTATTTCTCAAGATTTTCATAACATTTTAGCCTCGTGCGTTATACACTGTGGCCACTCCTTCGGATTTTTCCCAAGATCGTGGGAATTTTGGTGGGAAAAATATAGTTGCACATGCGCAAAGCGCTTATTCCGATGCTCTTTGCAGTGTTTTCCCATCGCCTTAGGAATTCTTGGGAATTTTACTGGATGAATATTGGGAATTTGAAATTTGATGAGTGGCCACGCTGCATTTGTGTATTTCTCATGGAGGAAGGGTTTGTGCTCCTTCCTCCTCCATGGTGTGTTTGCCGACTGGGTTCGGTAAACACTTAATTTTTCAACCTGTGCCTCTCTGTTTTGATTTCAAGAACAACTTCTCCTCCAATTTCCAAATCACTCATCACAACCGAGCCTAGTACAATGTAGTATCATATTGTACAAAACCTCTCAAGTTGGCTTCGGATAAAGCCTGACCGACGAGGTGCTGAAGAAGGACGCTCCCCAATCGAGGCCCTTTTTAGCAGTCGATCGAGGACGGGAATTCCTCAGTGCAGTCGGAGTCTGTCCACAATCGGAGTACGAGTATGCGGTCAGGCCGGCTCTAGAGTGAAAACGAAATATCCTGCACTGTTCAAGTGTATTTCTTTCCAATTTGAATGGACCTGTATGAAATATATAGTTTAAATTTAGCTTGAAAATTCCAGCTCTATAGGCTCATGGCGAATCTCACATCCAGCTATAGAGTGGTTGGGGCAAATAGAAAAGAGTGGTTGAGGCAAATATGAATGGAAATAGGGATATTTAAAACCATCATAAACACTGACTTAATACCCTTACCCCCAGGACAGCCTGTGTGGCAATTCATATTGAATTTCAGAGTACAAATTTCACTTTAAAAAATGCGTCCGTGATTCTCGACAGTGCTTTGAGTATTACTTGTGACATGAATCACACGCGTAACGTGATGCACTGGAGAAGTATAATCCCAACGATATCCCCAATAAAAGCCAAAAATTTCACGAGACATGTTTTGCATGTTATTTGTTCCTTCCAAAGATCCTGTACTAGCTACTATACGCGGCGCTAGGCGTATACGATCTTCGGTTTCTTCCCACAAACCAGACACTATCGTTTGTACATGTATGTCATGGTCGCCGACTGCATGAAGCGCCATGTTGTTCGAAGGTTATCAATATTAACACAAACAAATTCATTTGCATATTACAGCCGAGCCCACATTTTGCAGGATTCCCAAGACGATAGTGCGAGCCCATGAGTTGGTCTAATCGTACCGTCAGAGGGCGCACTGCATGGAACGAATAAACGCGACGCTACACGATCCATTATCGATCACTGTCGTCTTGAACCAAGACTAAGGCAAGCTTGACGTTTTAACCCGTCAGCCGTGCCCGTGTATACAAACAGTCCTCCGACTCGAACTAGTTTTAAGGGTTTCCTTTTTATTAACCGTCAATCAAATTAGCCATACCTTGCATCAATTTAGAATGAAATTCTAAGCTGCATCATGCATTATTGATCTCTGTAGTTGGAGTAACATAAAATTAAGATCAACATTATCAATCTTTTTTTCTTATTCAATCTTCACCCGATTTTTAAATGTCTTTTTCCATTATTTACCTACATAAGTATATATATTCTTACACTCTTTGCATTACATTCGGTCAAATCCCACATTCCCTCAGAGCCACCACTGACTACATCTGAGATCAAGTTCATTTTGTGACAGACTTTAGATCTCAGTATAGGTTCCTCTGCATTGCCAAGCATCGAGGGAGATAAGTTTGTGCATGAGCACACTGCTTGTGCATTTTTCGTGGGTGATTTCTCCGATGTTGTTACGGGCTATTTCCTGTAAACAGGTAGATCTGCAGAGTATCGGCAGTCTGCAGATAGTCTGCGACACTCTCAAGAAGACTCAAAGATGCATAAGACGGTTGCGATCGACATCGACATGAGAGGTTCGTCTATAATGGCTTCGAATTCGTGCTACCATCACGTACAGGTTGATTATTTAATTTGAAATACATGAATTTACAAACAAGTGAAACTGCCAAAAGTATTCAAATATTGACATTTTTCATCTGAAACCGTGACTTATGGCAGGATAAGGCTGAATATAAAGTAAAGCGCGACATTATTTAGTGGGTAGTGTTTAGTAGATTACTGTAGCATTTGTACAATTGCTATCTAGAGTATAATGTATATGTATAATAAATCACGTCTATTTAGTCTGGTTCCCATTTCTGTAAATTCGTGATTACTTACACCAAGTTTCCAGTAACTGAGTAAAACATTTTATACCCTGTATTTTTACAGAAATAGCAGATTAATTTTAAGAGACAGCAACGTAAAATAACAGTGTTCAATGAGTCGCAGCTTGCACCGTTTTTTTACGGGATTGCGCTGGCGTCCAAACTGCCAGGAAATTCCCGTAAAAAAAACGGTGTTTCTTTTTACAATGTATGGATAACATTTTTTTCTTTGTGAAAATGTTGTAATATGAACTTTCATCTTTTCTATGTTGAACTAACAAAATGAAATAACTATGATCTAGTACCCGTCTTAATAAACATGAACAAATGCATAAAAATGAGCATGAACAAAATATATATTGCTCACTGTCAAATTTCACCAAGGACCTGCCATTACTATTTCCCATCTTTGTACATGTGTTTATTTTGCTTGAAGTTGGAATAATTTTTTTTTACATAAACTGTCTTTGTTTTTTAATTGTTTTTCCAAATCGTTCTTACAAAGTTTAATCAAAATTCAAGTTAAATTGAATTATGAGAACCGATGACCATTTCAGTGATTTTATTATCAGTTATCCAGCAGCTGTCTCTGTAGTTTTTCAACTTTTGCATCACTGATATTAACGCGATATTATATCAGGAAACTTCAAAAGTAAATTTAGTCAAGGTTTGATTTGTAGTTTTTGTGGGACACTCGAACCCAGTTTCAAAGCTGAACCTTGTTACCGCAAGTCTTAGATTCTGTAGGCCTTGGGTTTTACAAATCGATACATATTTCATAAAGGAAAGTAAATTTCCAGAGATCCTATAATTCAGGGTCTCCCTGATTATTTCAAAAATAGCTAATGAGGCACCTTGGTTTAGAAATAGAAAAGGCTAAAATGTAACGAAAGAAACGTTCAGTATAAGCATCTTCCTCCATGGTATAAGCTAAGACAGGCGCACCAGCCTCCATAGCGCTCGCACGCAATGCGTGCAAGAATGTTTGTTTGTTTATTTATTGTGTCAATAGAGGGCGCTATTTCTTACTTTTTTCTCATGCACAACTCGGGCGTGTTTTCGTCGTATATTTTCTCATTCCCAAACAATTCGTGGATGTGGGAACAAAGTTTATTCGATTAAGTACATCATCATTTATAGAACTGGAAATGTTTATAAACCTCTGCACACCCGATCGCGTATCTCCAAAACTAAAAGCACTTTCGGCCTCTCGTCCCACGGACTATAGTCCTCCAAACTACGGTCATAGATTTGCGTGCTTCGTCTAATGGGATTGGACAGTTGTTGACAAACAGTATCACGCTATTCTTACCGCTTGGTAAAATGTCAAGTCCTTGATCAGAGCATCCATACATTGTACCATACTTTATATAATCCATTTTCTGCATTAGTTCTAGTTAATAAAATTCATGCAAAGCTGGATTCAATAACTTCAAGCCAGGGAGAGAGAAACTGAAATATTGCCAAGCAAACGAGGTTGGGATGTAGCACATGAACTATTTTCAACGTATTGTGTCAGAGTAATATTTTATTTCTTTAAAAACAATCCAAGAAATTGTCAAGGTACAAAGACTATTTTGGCAATAATGTAGGTGAAGCACAGTTCTTTTATATCTAATTGCATTTTGATTGGAAATATCGCAGAAGTACAAGAAGTCAAACTGGCCTCAAATTTTTCCCAGCCATTTTAGTGTCTCGATTTTAGGGTCATCATTGTAATTTATTTTCTCATTAAGTTCAAGTCTGTCAGAAGATGGAATTTGCGTCGGGGATGACGTAAATTAGAACAGAGATTTTTCTCTTTTGTTGCCCTGTCCCGACGTAATATATGAAGCACTGCATGCTCAGTGCCTTCCGAGAGCCTGTGTAAAAAAAATTCAGAGGCTTATTCGGGTGAGCAGAAAAAAATCTGTTCTAATTGATGTCATAGCCCCGATGCAAATTCAATCTTCTGACTGATTGCGCGCTACTATACCCGCTGCTGCATTGGATTTGAATTGGCCAGTCGACCCCGTCTGCATACAGAAATCTCTGTTCTAATTAACTTCAAGTCTCTGTTGGTCCTCATGCCTGGAGCAATGTACAGACTTACGGTGTATGCAGGGGCTAGGAAGCAATTATCTTAGCGTCAATGACATCAATGAATTTGTCAACACAGCGACCATTTCCCATTATATTTTCCCAGTGATATTTTACGCCCGTCTACGGATGACAAGAAAGTCACACTCGCCAATATTTTTAGCAATAATGTAGCAGTAAAAAAGGTGGACTATATGGGTAACCCCTCCTAC
Organism: Hippasteria phrygiana; assembly: GCA_037893225.1. Lineage (NCBI taxonomy): Eukaryota > Metazoa > Echinodermata > Asteroidea > Valvatida > Goniasteridae > Hippasteria > Hippasteria phrygiana. Next base: position 353,944 of record JAZGUH010000413.1, read on the forward strand.
TATTTGACCATACAAAATATTACAAAATTTTCATATCCAAATTTTACCATAGCATTAACACACACATGCCAAAACCATACCGTGTAATGCTATAGCAAGCTTATTGACATGGCAAAACCATACATATGGTTTTGTATCATGGTAAACATGCTTCACTGTGGTGCAGTGTATGCCAAAGGGTTTTGTATGGTAAACATGCTTCACTGTGGTGTACAATGTATGCCAAATGGTTTTGTGTGGTGAATATACTTCATATCAGCAGACTACATGTTTTGGGGCTATGGTGAGTTATATGCTGGGGGCTTCGTTTCATATTTGCACTATCTGGACTGCTTTGTTTTACATCCTGGATGGAGTGTGTCCAATGTTGCTCTTTGATATCTTTGGTGTTTTTTGTTTTGTTTTTTTGGCTCAGTTTATTCATGGAGAAAAGAATTTTCTGCATGAATCATTCATTATTGCCTTTGTTAATTTTATTGTTTTAATACTGAGTATAAGATTGGTTTGTTCTTTTGACTCAAGCTCGTAAAATGTTATAAGCCTATTCATCAATGTTCCCCAGTACACAATGGAGTTGGTTCAGCATACAAAACCTTGTACCTGCCAGCAGACACAGCCTGTACAACCATACAAAACCTTACAGTGCCATACAGAGGTCAAATTGATTTACCATTCATTACCTAATTACATAGTACAGGCAAGTCTTTTGACCATACAAAACTAGACGGTAGCTCCACAGTGGACTAACTATTGTACCACACACCAGTGGTACACAGTTATCTATAATAAGCAATGTGACCATACAAAACCATACAGTGAGTCACTGAGTGTACAGCAGGTATACCATACAAAACCGGACAGCTGTATGGTTTTGTATGGTGAATAAACTTTCTTATAAATTGCCTCAATAGTAGGAGGGTTAAGTGTTTCAATTAATCAAAATAAACACATATTGTGACGGCCTCCGTATATACCTCTCTATTATCAGCTTGTGCATTGTCTGTTTGAATATGTGTTAATGAGGGACCTATAATCCACATTAATTTGTCAATACAGAAGCGATACGCGCGTGAAATATAGCATTATAACACAATTAGGGAATTTCGAAGTCGTTTATAAAAACTCATGTGCGAAAAGTGCACTGCCACCGATTAGAACTTGACGTTTTGAACATGTTTAGCCGTAACACAATGACCACTACATGTATTTCCAAGGGAAGGGCTGATGACTCGAAATGGAAAACGGTAAAATTTGCACGCCACTGAGTAAAGCTGCCGAAAATTTGCATGGAAATATTTTTTTCCTGCTTTGTTCCCTGGTAATATTTGAACTCAACATAAATCAATCTTTTGAGCTACGGGTGATTTCGTAGCGAACCATTTATTGACAAATTACAGCCTTGGTTCATTGCCGACACGTAAGGAACTCTATGGTCAAAGTGATGCCCCAGAAACGATTTTTTTCCCGTTCATTTTCTTTCCTTTAGCTGAAGTGTATTTGGCTGGATTGTGTGGGTGGGTGTGTTGACAACGTTATCTTCGCAAAACGTGACATCCCAGCTTTTTCACCAATCCCCACGAACTTGCAGTCCACCAATCGATCGCGCTCGGTTAAAAATATTTGCTTTTTTTTATCAGATCGATCCCGTGCTAATGCATGTGGTACAGTAGAACACCTTTATAACAAGGTCCTTGGGACTTTATAATTTACCTTGTTATAACAGGTACCTTGTTATAACAGGTACCTTGTATTATCAGTAATGGAAAACAAAGAAAAACAAAGACTTGGGACCTATTTTTTTCCTTGTTATAAGCAGTATGTTGTATTAACAGTGCTCTTATTATCAGGGTTCGACTGTATATATAGAAGGCCGGTTCATACTCGCTGCGACCCATTGTCATCCTCGACTCCATCGGCGCGTGTGCGTTCCTTCACTAAGATCGCGCAAGGCATGGTGGGAAAAACATGGCGCAGCAAGATCGTACCCATGGTAACGAGGTTGACCCATTGTGCACACCAAACACGTTCGATTGTCGGATGGAGCGTTCATACTTGGCCAAAGTATGAACTCGATTTCATGCGTGTGCGCACACGCATACGCCAAATGTGAAACAATAGAGAGGTTTCGTAGCGCACGGGTAGAGAAACGACTACGTTAGTTCCCGTGACCTCATCAGTTTTTGCGTTTGTTTGACGTTTTCTCTCAATCATCCTAAACGTAATTACCTTGTTTACACGGATAGCGGTAGAAATACATGTAACAAACGGATAAAACCAACGAACAATTTTCGCTGCCTTCTGTTTAGAGCTAATCGTCTGCGTATGCACTAACCGTACGCTAACGAAACCTCTCTATTTTCAGTATGTCCGACTACGATCAGTGTGTGCTACGCACTTTCAAAATCTTTTCAAAAGTGCGCGTACACATACGAACTTTGTTTACGCACTTCGTGTTCTTTTGCGCACTGAACACCGCTAAAAATGGACCAGCGAGCTGCGTACGCAGTGAATACGCAGTGAATACGCAGCGAGTACGCAGCGAGTACGCAGTGAGTATGAACCGGCATTTAGTCGGCTTTTCAGGGAGACGGATATTCATACAACAGCGGCCAGAAAATACACTTCCAAGGCAGCCAAGCGTCATGAGTTCACAAGGAACCTCGTCATCCTCAAACGCACTGCCTCCGTGGTGCCCATAAATTCGCGCATAGCGCAAATGTCATTCGACGAGGGCCGCGTGGAACTATATTTATTTGGGGGGCCTACTAATTAATTACTTCACATATGGAGAAAGGTGGTACTTGAATATTCATTACGCGCGAATATTCATTACGCGCGAATATTCATTACGCGCGAATATTCATTACGCGCGAATATAGTCCTCCGCCGGAGGTGTCGTCACGTGATTGTTTCCACTTAACATTTCACGATGGCGGCTACTTTTCCAATGAAATGTTGTTATCGTTTTTCTATTGTTAAACTGATCTTTGGATTATATATTGTCATAAAAATGATACATAAGGGAAATGTAACTATGTTCAATACTAACCTTGACTGTTTGCGCGACGCGGTTCGAGAGTAATGCGCACGCAATATTTTCCTGCACCCGCGAGTATCAAGAGTAATAACACGCTCGAACGCACCCCATGATTCACAATTTAGTTTTGAGATATAAACAGTTCGCCACACGCGTGCAAAATCCTATTTATTTGTTGTACACTCCAAATTGTACGCTTGATTGAAGAAAAATGTAAGATCTAAATCAAGAAATTATACTTTATCGTTTTTTGTGTTCAGCAATAAGACACACAACATTTATTTTCTCAACTTTTTTTCGTATACAGACGCCCTTTAATACCTCGCTGCAATATGCCTCTGCATTCATTGTCGTATTTTGATCAGTCCGTGAAAACATATGGCAGGAAAATATAATTATGTATAATGATCAAATTCTTCCTTCGTTGGGCCTATATATATCTGACAAACAGTAAAGCCATTATTCGTCGGTTCATCAAAGGCCTGGTAGTGTCAAGTTGCAGGCGTGTTTTAGAGCGCGATTATTGCCATAATAAATTGGCGTAAGCCCATTTTGATTTTGTTTTCTTCTGAACAGCCATAGAAATTATATTACAATAATCGGCTCCCGGAGCGTGGAATCCAATCAGATATTAACAGGCGCATTACTAATGGTTGATTGGTCAGCTGACAGCAGTGATAATACCATAATAAATTTGGAAAAACTGAAGTACTGATTACCATATAAGTGCCTCTAATGGATGCGTACAATATATAACTACGTGTATCAAGTACATTATAAAAAGCAATATTCGAGCAAGGCGCCATTTTGAAAGGAGTCAGCATTAATGCATTGGAACTGATATGTTGTATGAGCTCGTAAAATGTACTTCACTGGTGGTTCGAACGGTCAGCGTAATAATCGCCATCGCGGGCGCCTTTGCCAATTATCCCCAGCCGGCCGCAGGCGTCAGCGTATATTATTGACCTATCGCGGTCGAATCGCGTCAACGCAGCTTGTAAATTATTGTCAATTGACCTATCGCCGTTTACGAGTTAACCACGCCCCTTAGACAACCCTATGTGAATTTTGTGTTGTATTTTTTTGTCTCAGATTTTGCGCGTTCCGCGTCGATTTATAATTCATATGATTGGACAGTATTTCACAAGCTGCGTTGACGCGATTCTACCGCGATAGGTCAATTCTACAGAGGCGCGCGTATTGCCGCTAACCCTGCTTGCAGCCATGAAACTACTAGTACTACATGTATTCATCTTGAAAATAACCTTTGCACCTAATACATGTATAGCCTCAGCCCTAAATGTCGCCCCAACCCCTGTACCTAAATGTAGCTGCAGCCCAACATGTCGCTCCAACTTTATGGCACCAATGTACGTAGCACGAACCCGAAATGTATCCCCAACCCTGTACCAATGTAGGCCCATGGAGGAATAAGAAGGCCGAACTCTAAATGTAGCCCCAACCCTTAACACAAGCCTATATTTAGGTAAAGCGTTGGAACTACATCGGGCTGTACATTGGCCAATTTCATAAAGCTGTTAAGCACAAACATTTGCTTAGCATGCAAATGCTTCCTCAATAAAAACTGGATTACCAACCAGATTTCCATGTGTGGAATACTGCTTTTGACTGGCATTCAGCTGTTGTTTGCTTAGCATGAAAATTACATGGACTTTTGGCTGGTAACCTGTTTTTACTAAGCAAGACATTTTCATGCTAAGCTTTGCTTAGTAAAAACGGGTTATTACCAGCCATACACCTGTTTGCTTGGGTTTTTTTCCCACGTTGTGTTTCTCTTCTATTCTGCTCAGTCAGTGGCGTAGCTAAGGGGGGAGGGGGCACATGCCCCCGCCCCCACTGAAAATGTGAGCCCCCACTTTCCCCCCTGTGCAGAACCTTTCGTTTATGTCCAATCGGATTCATTTACACGACTTCTTTTTTGGTTTTAGAGGGCGAAATTCAAACATTGACCATTCAATTTCACATTTTGTGTAATGGCATCTGCACCAAATACAAATTAACCAGTTCGCGCCGGGATTATTTTTGCCGAAAATTTCTATTTTCAAAAAGGCAAAATATAGCAGCCAACTTCTGATATACAGCCAAACGCCACAAATACTGATTTGCAAGAGTAATTTCAACAGTATTTGTGCAACTTATATTTCTTGCCGAAACCTCATATATTTCAATACTCCGGGTGCGCCCACCGGAGCGTAAATTGTATAACAGGCCGTGCACAGCGGCCAAGTTCAAGTTTAACATACGGTCCGCCTCCCCACAGACTTCTCGGACTTTATGTGTGTGTACAAAACAAATGAGGGGTTAGTGTGTGTACAAAACAAATGAGGGTTTAGCGTGTTGAGACGTCACACGAAGGTGAGTCGAGGCAAGCTTGATGTTAATAACCCGTCAGCCGTGCCCGTGTAGCCTGTAAAAACAGCCAGATCGTGTTAACACGTCCTCCGACGCGAACTGGTTTTAAGGGTTTCATTTTTATTAACCGTCAATTAAATTAGCCATACCTTACATCAATTTAGAATGAAATTCTAAGCTGCATCATGCATTATTGATCTCTGTAGTTGGAGTAACATCAAATTAAGATCAATATTATCAATCTATTTTTCTAATTCAATCTTCACCCGATTTTTTTAAATTTCTTTTTCCATTATTTACCTACATAAGTATATTTATTCTTACACTCTTTGCATTACATTGTCAAATCCCACTTTCCCTCAGAGTCACCACTGACTACATCTGAGATCAAGTTCATTTTGTGACAGACTTTAGATCTCGGTAGGTTCTCTGCATGGTGAAGCATCGAGGAAGATAAGTTTGTGCATGAGCACACTGCTTGCGCATTTTTCGTGGGTGATTTTTCCGATGTTGTTACGGGCTATGTCCTGTAAACAGGTAGATCTCCAGAGTATCGGCAGTCTGCAGATAGTCTGCAACACTCTCAAGAAGACAAAAAAATGCATTAGACGGTTGCGATCGACATCGACATGAGAGGTTCGTCTATAATGGCTTCGAATTCGTGCTACCATCATGTACAGGTTGATTATTTAATTTGAAATACATGAATTTACAAACAAGTGAAACTGGCAAAAGTAAATACAAAACTACTTTTTGTCCATAGACAAAATGGTATGGATAACATTTTTTTCTTTGTGAAAATGTTGTAATGGGGACTTTCATCTTTTATATGTTGAACTAACAAAATGAAATAACTATGAACTAGTACCTGTCTTAAATGACCATTACTATTTTCCATCTTTGTACATGTGTCTATTTTGCTTGAAGTTAGAATAAAACAATTTTACAGAAACGGTCTTTGATTTGTAATTGTTTTTCCAAATCGTTCTCACAAAGTTTAATTAAAATTCAAGTTAAATTGAATTATGAGAACTGATGACTATTTTAGGGATTTTATGATCAGTTATCCAGCAGCAGCAGCTTTTGGATCACTGATAACGCGATATTATACAAGGAAACTTCAAAAGCAAATTTAGTCAAGGAATAGCTATTACCTGGTTTGATTTATAGTTTTTGTGGGACACTCGAACCCAGTTTCAAAGCTGAACCTTGTTACCGCAAGTCTTAGAATAAAGAATCGACAGTTTTTTGTAGGCCTTGGGTTTTACAAATCGATACATTTTTCATAAAGGAAAGTACATTACCAGAGATCCTATAATTCAGGGTCTCCCTGATTATTTCAAATTAAAAATAACTAACAAGGCACCTTGGTTTAGAAATTTAAAAAAGGCTAAAATGTAACTAAAAAAAACAACGTTCAGTATAAGCTAAGACAGGCGCACCAGCCTCCATGGCGCTCGACCGCACGCAATGTTTATTATTGTGTCAATAGAGGGCGATTTTTCTTACTTTTTTCTCATGCACCACTCGGGCGTGTTTTTGTCGTATATTTTCTCATTCCCAAACAATTCGTGGATGTAAGAACAAAGTTTATTCGATTAAGTACATCATAATTTATAGAACTGGAAATGTTTATAAACCTCTGCACACCCGATGTATCTCCAAAACTAAAGCACTTTCGGCCTCTCGTCCCACGGACTATAGTCCTCCAAACTACGGTCATAGATTTGCGTGCTTCGTCTAATGGGATTGGACAGGTTGTTGACAAACCGTATCACGCGATTCTTACCGCTGGGTAAAATGTCCTTGATCAGAGCATATGGGACGGACTGAGATTCGTCTCTGCGTGACGCCGCCTAGTTGGCTGTAGTTTCGTCGCCCGTGTATATATGCGTGACATCGGTTTCGTACGTGAACATTAAAGGGACATATAACATGGTGTCACCAAAGATTTTGCAGTATGTCAAACTATTCTGTGTATATACCCAAATCCTAAATTTTAAAGGTAGGCCTATAGTATACAACATTTCCCAACATCAAAAAACAAAACTACTGAATTATTACGAAATACTGTGTAGCGTGAATTTCAGTCACTATGAAATACGGGCTTTGTTGGTACGGTGGTATTGCACTTGTCTAGAGTGGCCGGTCACGTGAGAGGGTTTAACCAATAATAGGGAAAATGAGTTCGATTTTCATGGGAGTCGGATATTCATGATACCCTACAAGACTGTATGTAAGTAAATAGCAGTCGTCTCAAGCATCCTGTGAAATCATGGCACCTGGTGTGCTGTCGTTTGCAAGAAAAGTGGAAATTTATATCGTTTTCCAACGATATAAATAGTCTAGTTCCCCGACCTGAACAGACTACCAGTAGGGAACAGACTACCAGTAGATTTATTTTCTGTTTTCTCAGGATCTATGCACACAAAACTTTAAATAGGTCAGTGTTACGTACAGTATTTGCTATAAAATACTAACCCCAAATCCATTTATTTCTGAACATTTTACAGCAAAAATAAATGGTGTATAGGCCTACTACCTTTAAATAACCATAATAAGTTTCAATCACGAAGAACGAGAGGAACATTTCCAGGATCGAGTAAATGTTATGTTTACGGTCACCGCGTACTCGGCAGACCATGCTAGTGCTGTGGGCAGCCATGCATGCGTACGGATGGACATACCCATAACTAAAATAGTAAGATGCTTTGTTTGCTTTTGTAGGCTTCATTGGTTACGTATGCATGACCGTGCGGGACAACAAAACAATTTTAGTTGAACAAAACAATAGACGTGTGATCAGTGACTGAAGTTCGTCTTTAACCTCGACTTTCAAGGGTAAATTTTGTAGCCATTATGCCGTGGTGAGTGTGGCTTAGGGTCACATAAAGTACATCTATATATGCATTTAACGGCCTTTGATGAGTAATTCGTTCAGTCTGCATCAGCATACTTTTGATCTCCCCAAGTGCCTCCTTAACCTACATAACTGACGCGTGGCTCTCGATAAGACACGTGCTTTGCTTTTCGATGGTATTTGATTTTATTTTTTCGACATGGGTGAAAGTTCTGGTGATTTGTATTTAGTTTTTCTTTCGAGCAACACTGAGCTATTGTCTGAATTTATGCTCCAGAAGTACCGGTAGCTAAAATCCTTTACTTGAGGACTTAAGATATTTCAAATTGAGCAAATTTCCACATGATCATCCCAAGTGACTCTATACCAAGGATACCCAGCACGATATGGGGCATATAGGGGTACCCCCCCCCCCCCCCCCCCGCCCTTTTGTCCCTATACCATAAACACACTCCAGACTATTGTTACCTAACACATGCCCCTAGATTTCTGGAAATAATTCCTGAGATTCCGGGAACACAGTGACCAACGCATGCACGTATGTTTCCTCCGCCAACTTAGTTTTGCTCATTGTGCAGATCTACAGTTTACCCTTTGTGCTGTACAAGTGACGTCATAAGAGGCATAATGGTGTTGCGTAATTGAATTGCATATTACCCTTTTACAAGCAGTGATAATCATTGATTTCCGCTGTTGCTGTCATACTTTTCATGAGATTCTTTGGAAGCGGGGTTTTTACAAGAATGCGAATCCCATGGATATGAAGCTATAACGACCAACTTTAAACCTTCCTGGTGATTATTAGTGTGCAATATTTTTTTGGGGTCAGATTCACGAGTTCAAACTCGGTTTGTGTAGGTTGTGCTTCGATTCTGTAGCAGCAATTGATTAACTGAACCAGCGATCCCGGTGATTTTCGGGTAGTGCATAATTCAATAGCTTTTGATCATATCGATACCAATCACTATAAAAATATGCCAAGAATCGATACTATCTACTTGCGACTTTACCTGACAATGTTACAAAGAAATCAATAAATATTACATAAAAAAAAATTGCACGCCTGATTTTATGATGTGTGTCTTGGGAAACTTCTTGTGCACATATATTTCTGGGGTACATCTGACAGAAAACCCCGGAAGAGATAATTTGAATGGTTCGTATTGTCATAGCGTTTGTACAGTATTTTGGCAACACTGTAAAAAAAAGTTGGGCAAAGTTTGACCAATTTCTTGCCCAAAATTGGTGCAAATATCAACTTCCCAACTTCTGGTCAGAAACTTCCCAACCACGGTCTTTAGCAAGCCGTTGTGACCAGAAGTTGGGCAAAAGCGCTTCACCAAATGGTTGGTCCACGAGCTTTCACCAATACAGTTGGTCATGCATGTTGTGCATTTTATTGGTTATTTCATTTTGAACAATAGATGGTCTCTTGATTTCCATATTTTATTGGTCAAAGCTTTTTCCCCACAAATGGGGGCCCTCTTTTATCATTGATTGGTCTTTTTTTCTTTAAAAATTGATGATGTCTCTTTATTTGTTTTTATATTTATGTTCAATCAACTCGAAGTCTGGAGAACGTTTTCCGATGCCGTGATGGTTTCTCAAGTTGCCTTTAAGTCTAAATATGCTGATCCCGGGTCTGGTTAGCGTTACTTTCAAATACATTACAGTCACCTTCACCAACATTAACATCATGATCACGGTGCACAAGTAATGGATAAAAGCCGCACATCAATCAGTTATAGACCGCCCAGGCGGCCAGCCGCCTACTCCATGGTATACGAAGTAGTTGTCATGTTGTCCAAAATACAGATTACCATCGAAGACATGGTGGCCTATGTGAATCACTGATCACCTTATTAAAATATCTTGTCAAACATTCGTACGAGAGAGCGTACAGACAGCTCTACTCACCGGCCATTACTCGATGTGATGTGTGCACGGTAACCCGGCGGACTGATTGCACGTGCATAAGGCTTGCGATAAATGTAACAATAAGTAGTTATACCACGGTACGCGCTACTCGCCCAAAACCAAGAAATTGGTCAAATCCAGACCAATATTTGGAAGCTTTTTTGGAGGACTGCCAAATTTCCTTCCGAAATATACCACGTATTAAGTGCTCAAGTTAAATCACTGTATAGTTTATATAGGTTTAATGAACAAATGTGGGGTTTATTCTCTGCTTCAAATGCTAAGCAGCGAGCTTGAACGTTTTTCACCAAATAGATTTTGACAGGTTAAATCCATTGTTAGCTTAGTTTTTCCTAATTCGTCACATTTTAGATCCTCCATCATGACCAAACGTTTGACACAAACAGACCAGTGAAAATATAACTGTTGTTCCCTAATAGGTTGTTCATTTTGTTGGGTAAACTGTTGCCCAAACTGACAAACTAAAATTGACCAATTCAGTTGGGGTAGGCCTAATTGAGTTATAAAACATTTTGTCACATTTTACACATTTTTTATCAAACGTATTTCAACCATTTAGAGCACCTGGTGTTGGGTATAATATTTTTGGAAAATGACCAACATTTGTACTAAAAATTACCAACCTCTGGGTAAATCATATTTGCCCAATTTTTCCTTGCCCAACGTTTTTACAGTGTATAGTAGCAGCCCGATGTAAGACTATCTCACAGATATTATTATCAATGGCTACGGCTCTTCACCGTAGCCTGTCAATGGCCAAATTCGAAGCCGTAGCCACAACAGATCCGATCCAGGCAACGGCTTATACTGTGCGACTGCAGCATACCAGCCTGTGAATAAACTAAACTGATACACCCGCAATACACACGTCAACATACGTGGCAGAGCGAGGCTTAGGCCTACAGCGTAAAATCCGGAACAGCCCGTTATGCATTTTTTTAAAAGACATTTTTTGGCAAAACCCTCCTGTTCCCAGGGCCAAAATCGACCCAGCTGCTGTACAGATCAAAACCTATCAAATGACAGGTTGAAACACACACAAACTGTCAGTGTTTAGAGTTTTTGATAGGCTGTGATAGTTATAAGTATATAGGAGGGTTAATTAAGGACGTCGCAGGTTAGATCGCATTTGAATTATGTTGCATGTTCCCAATTCATGCAAAACACGATGCGGGCATTGAATTATAATAAGGGCGGTTATGTAAACAGACAGACAAATGACACATAGGCCTAATGGTCTTTTGGCTGGCACATAACACGGGTGCAATATGTTTGTGTTTCCGGTTGTAGGATATAACGCTGCACTCGCAGTACAGCCCGTCAAAGTTCGACCTCTGTGTTTTAAAAGTAAAGATAAGACGGCCCTCTCTCTGTCAGAAACATTGACCATCAGAGCTGTGTTTTTCGCCTGTGCTAGTTTCCTAAGAGCAACAAAATTGATGGCGGTCGTACTGAGTGAAAGACGTTTTTCATGCGCATCCGACATGAAAAATAAATAATTGAATGCATACGAACCGTAGGATTGGAACCTGCTGATGTGTCCAGGACGGGGATATACGGTCACTTGTATCACTAAGTTCGAGAATTAAATGGGACCTGGCATCACGAAAAGGGTGGAAAGTAACAAAATGGGAACAATTTGATAATGGTCTTTTCTGAACAGTGGTAATATAGGCTTCAAGTTGATGTATTGTGTTTTAAAGTAGCTCATATTCCCTACGCTATGGACAAATTTGACAAAGCTTTTACGGGCAGGATTATGCCTAATGCTGCCATGATAGGGGGCCATCCACATTTGTACAACAAGCTGTGCTTTGTATGAATACATTGATTGTGTTCAGTCAACCGAGCTTGGGATGGTATGTGGAAGCACCCATCAATGGCCACCTGTGTTGCACCAGTTCTAGCCAATAACAAAGAAGGTCGAATTCCTCTGTAGCCTTTTGAAGTTGTTCCCCTTAGGATAGGAGCAAATGAAACCCAAAGGCAGTGAACGTGGGAACAACCCAGCAAACACATTATGCTTTTATAACATTATGAAAAGGTCGTACGAATGTTATATATAAAACATTTTAAAATAACATTTTAAACACCTTATAGAAATGTTATGATAAACAGAACAACATTTTAATAACATAACATAAATGTCTCAAATTTGACGTTTTATCCAAATGTTATAACCAAATGTTTTAAATTAGTTTTCATGAGGGAAAAGTTTGCCATAAATGTGATATTTTAAAAACATAATCCAGATGTTTTATAAATATCATAAAACGTTACTAAAACATCTCCTGAATGCTTGAGTCCACGGTACTATCAAAAACGTTTGAAAATGTTATAAATGCACTTCTACCTAATGTTTAAAAGTGGTTTAACTTAATTAATAAATGTCAGTGCATGTGATATTTTGAAGACGTCATTATAATGTTGCCACCTTATTATCTGTAAGTTTTTAGGATGTTCTTAAAACATATTATAAACAAATATAATACTATGTTTTACAAATATCCCTAAAATGTCATACCGCAGAGTTGACAACATTCATAAAACATTTTATAAATGGTTGAGTCCATGGAAGAATCAGTAACGTTAAAATAATGTTTAAAAAACACTACATCCTGATGTTTAAAACTTGTCCGAATTATTGAATATATCTCAGAACATTTGATATTTAAAAGACATCATTATAATGTTACCAGTCGTATGTTTTTATAATGTTCTTAAAACATATATTTGTAGCCTTAAAAACATGTTGTAAAATATTATGCCAAATTATTGATAACATTCTTAAAACATGTTATGAATATTTGAGTCCACATAACTATTATTAACGTTTTAATAATGTCAAAAAAGCATTTCTGCCTGATGTTTAAAACTTGTTTCAGGTAAAAAATAAATTTTGGGCATTTGATATCAAAACGACGCTATGATAATGTTACCATCTGAACATGTGTATGTTTTCATGATGTTCTTAAAACATCTTTTAAAAATATGAAACCATGTTTCACACATATCCCTAAAATATTATGACAAAGAGTTGACAACATTCTTAAAACATGATGTAAATGTTTGAGTCCATGAAAGAATCAGTTAAACGTTTAGGGACTAGGCCTATATGATGTTGCCAAAAGCACTTCATATTGAGTTTGAAACTTTTCTGAATTATTAAATATATATCTTAGAGCATTTGATATTTAGAAGACATCATCATAATGTTACCGCCTAAATAGTGGTACATTATTATGATGTTCTTAAAACATATGTCTTTAGCGTTAAAACATGTTTCAGAAATATCTTACAAATGATATGCCAAATTGTTGACAACATTTTTAAAACATGTTATAATTATTCAAGTCCACAGAACTATTGTAAACGTTTTAATAATGTTGTAAAAGCATTTCTGCCTGATGTTTAAAATCTGTCTTCGGTAATAAATATATTTCGGGCATTTGATATATAAACGACGTCATGATAATGTTACCATCTGAAAATGTATATGTTTTTTATGATGTTTTAAAAACATCTTTTTAAAATATGAAACCATGTTTTACAGATATCCCTAAAATGTTATGACAAGAGTTGACAACATTCTTAAAACATGTTATACATGTTTGGGTTCTTGGAAGAATAAGTTAAACGTTTAGGGACTACCCAGCAAACACATAACGTGATTCAAACATTTTCACAAAGTTTTTAAAATGTCATACACAAAACATTTAGTGATAACATTGTTATGATGTTAATCAAACATCTCGATGAAATTTAAAAACATCTGAAAAACATTGTTAAAACATTGAGGTACAAATAATTAAATGGTAATACTTTGTAAATGTTATTTTTAATGTTTGATTAAAGTTTCGGAAAAGCTATTTTGTTTTTACTTGAAATATTTTAGGAACATTGTGTAAATGTTATTCAATTTTCAATGAAATATTTTAACGATATTTTTATGATGTGTTAATTGACGTTAATCACATAACGTGATTAAAACATTTCCACAAAGTTGTACAAATGTCACACAGAAAACATTTAGAGATAACATTGTTATTACGGTATTAATAAAACATCTACTTGAAATATTTTAAGGACATCGTGTAAATGTATTTTGAATTTCAATGAAATGTTTTTACGATATTTTTATAATTTATAAATTGACGTTACGACTGTCATATCTTAAGACTATTACTAAAACATTGTAGTCGCATTCAACAAAATGTTTATATAATGTAACAGTTATATTTGTAAAAGATGTTTTAATGAAAATACACAAACGTATTGAAAATGTCATTAAACATATTAAAAACAAAATGAAATTGTCTTTAAAACATCATTCTATTGTCGCGGTACAAACATTTAAAAATTAATGTTTTCAAAATGTTTTACAGATATAAACTCTCAAATGTATGTTTAATGTGCTATACGGTTTTTATAGTTTTTACATCAATTATCTTTGAAACATCATGCAAATGTTATTAAATTTTCATGAAATGTAATTATAACATTGTTATAATGTTTGAATTGACGTTACACTTGCATGTTGTCAAGCTATCATAAAACATCATCCGCGCATTTTTAAAAATGTTTTTGTAATGTAAAAACAGCTTTGAGACGGATATTTCGATTAAATGAAAAACGTTATTAAACATAATTAAAACAAATTTAAATCGTTTTAAAAACAAACATTTCATGTCGCAGATTAAACGTGGAATGTTTGCAAAACATTGTTGAAACATCGAGGTATAACAAATAATTGTTATTTGTTGATGTTTGAAAAAAAAGTTGACAGCAGTCTAAACATGTCCTAAATGTTTGAGTCCAAGGAACAATAAAAATGTTTTAAAATGTTTTATATTTGTCTTGATACGTTATATCAAGGTTGCCACAACATTTAATTTCATTATCTGTATCCCCGTGTTTTAAGTTTTAATACATGAAGGTTAATAACGAGGCATTCATTGATTTTGTTGACAACGTATTGATATACTGACCATCACATCGTGATCACGTTGTATTTTGATGTTCTAACACTCCTTGGTAAATGTTGTAAACGTTGTGATAATGTTGTTGATGGTGTTCTGCATGGCAACATTATTATGATGTTAAATACACGTACTACGTTGTGATGATGTTGTGACAACGTTATAGTGACCTCAATTTGCATGTTGATCCCAAGTGGGCGTGATAAACCTTGGTGAAACAATTTTGTCACTTTCTTTCAACATGAACGTTATGTTTTGCGTAACAGCGATATGTTTTAGGGTGTTTTCATAGAGATAATTGTGTAATATTTAACTATTCAAAGTCTCAAAGAAACGAATTTGCCAAAAAAGCAAAACAAGACAAATATGAAAAATTTGACTTGCAAACTGTGACTAAAGACGACGGTGATATTGGGCATATATATACCATTTAGGGACATACTTAAAGTGGAGGAGAGGCTTCCTTATAGGAACCACTGATATCTATTTATGTATAGTATGTATACATAGTATTAATATATTGTATAGTATGTTACTCAATATTAATTGAGTATTAACCGATATAAATCATTGATTTTCAGGAGCAGAGTTGCCGAATCTTGCTAACATAAACCGTTCATAAATGCCTCGCTTCAGCGAGTTTCACTATTCCTATTGGTCGAGAGCCTGTCACGTGGGTGTGTTTAAACGGTTGTTTAAACACGGCTGGAAGTTGTTTAAACACGGCGCGGTTTTAAACATTTTTTCTGGTGTCACACGAAATGTAGAGTCCTACAAAATCTGGTCCATTTTATTGGTTGAACACTCGAGCGACCAGTCACTCTCCTAATAATGCAAGCGCAATACTACCGATGCGTCCGTATTTATAGTCCATAATTTAACGCTACACCGGCACTGCTGCGTTCTGCACCACCTGGCGAGCGCGTCGCGCGCGCGTGTCAATTTCCATATAAGGACATGTTTACCACTACTCGCGCGTGGCACGAACCATTAAATAGCTGAAGGGGTGTTTTACAAACCAAGGTAAAACAAATTGAACAAAATCATTGGAAATTTATAATTTTCGGTGGTTTTTGCTTAATTATACAAAAAGGCATTTTATGAATGGGAATAAATATGTGCTGGGCCGGTTTTAAACGTACGTTTAAAACCGCCTTGGGGCCTGGACGCTGATAATGACCTTCGGCTCGGGTCATTATCAAGCGCCCAGGCCCCAAGGCGGTTTTAAACGTACGTTTAAAACCGGCCCAGCACATATTTATTCCCTTATTAATTGCAGGAACGATTAGGTGTGGGAATGGCATAAAGTGCATACAGATCCATAGAGCTTGCAAATTACTGCTCCAACACGTAGTTCAAACGTTAATTATTATAATATAATGTATTTTTACGTAAAAATAACATTTATTTTATAACATTTTAGTAACATTTGGGTGCAATTCCCTAACATTTCTAAGATATTATTATATTATTTAAACAATGTAAAACAATGTAAGAGCTGAATGCCAGTCACAAGCAACCCAGCTAACACATTGATGTTTTGATAGCGTGGTATAAATGTTATGTGTAATGTTGTGATGATATTACGAAATAATGTTATGGCGACATGGTCTTACAAACGTTTGAGTGATACCTACATGACATTAATGAAAAAGCGTTGGTGCGATGTTTTCATAACGTTTCAAAATGTTCACAAAACATTCCCCATGAAATATTTTTACGATGTCAAATAAATATTTCATGGGCAATGTTTGTAAACATTTTGAAACGTTATGAAAACATCGCACCAACGTTTTTTCATTAATGTCATGTAGGTATAACTAAAACGTTTGTAAGACCATGTCGCAATAACATTATTTCGTAATATCATCACAACATTACACATAACATTTATACCACGTTATCAAAACATGAAACCCAAAGGCAGTGAACGTGGGACTTACTTGGCACGCTTGGCCGATGCATGCAGCGCAATTCTACATCCGTAATCACGGTGTCATATCTGTCTCGCTGGATATTGATTTACTCGTACTGACTAGTATAGCCTATCAGCACCTTGTTATCTGCATTCTTTTTCTGCTAGTATCCCTTACGAAGCAACTAATTAACAGCACAAGGTGTGTGCCAAGTGAATTCTACGGGCATTCACTTTTTGTGATATAGGTCCAGGTTCAATATTTTTTAAATTATAATAAAAGTAATGATGATAAAAAGAAATAATCCATCATTTTGTTTGTGTGTTTGTTTTTCTTGTTTTCTGAGGTCACTGTTTCAAAAAATTATCGACAACATTATGTCATTGTCTTTGTATATGCCCTTTACTCCTTTTTAACATTTGAAAATACTTTAACAATAAGAGCATCTCACAAATTACCACCTGGCCATCAAGCAATTATATTAGTTATGTAGCACCTCGAGATCAGCGCAAGCTGTAGTCCTTTTTCCTCACACAGTACGTAGTTACAATTAAGCACAATACGGAGTTTTAACCCATAACCCCCCACCCCCCGCAAGTGACGGAAATAGCACCGATCTGCGCACTTCCAGGTTTGAAAGTGAGGCTCGCTGCTAAGTAAACAACCTATATCGTGTAATTTATACACGGCAGAGTCTGTGGAATTTTGAAAAAGTCGCTTGTCGAGTCGTCCAAAAGCAATCTAATGCAGGCATTAAAGTTCATTTGAGAATTATTGTTATGTTTAATCAACAGTGTAATGAACAATGTGTCGATTAAAAATGAATTTGGACGATTTTTGCCGTAATGAAACGGTACGGTACCGCTTGACCATTGCTTGACCGTGCGCTACACTGTCATTTGTCGTGATTTATGCATGCATGAATGCTTTCTTGAACAGCACTGTGTTTATTTGGCACTGGGAGCCTCGCTTTCAACCTGGAAGTAAACAGACGGGGTTTCAATCTGTACAATTCGTCTATGAGACACCGTTAAACCACTGGGCCACCAATGGACCACAAAAAGAAAACACTGGTGTATAAGACGTTTTCACCGGCATGCATCCTAACTTTCCTGTGTATACATTTTTATGCACAGACAACACTGTATTTCTCATCACAGAATGTGTTGGACGTGCAGTATCTAGGCTATGCTATTTTACGGCCATTTATGAATAACTCGTTCAGTCTGCATGAACATACTTTTGATCTCCCCAGTGCCTTCTCAAGTTACATCTGACTGGTCGTATGATACACTATCCCCATGGAGTCATCAACCCCATTACTTTGCTAATTATATAAAAGACGTTTTCTTTTTTCGTCAAGCAATCCACAAGGGAAACTGACTAGGTAAATTTGAATACATTTTCAAAGGGAACAAAGAAACTGGCAGGAGCGGGATTCGAACCTGCGACCTCCGGGTTACGGTAACCCGGAGGTCGCAGGTTCGAATCCCGCTCCTGCCAATTTCTTTGTTCACTTTGAATTTTTTTTCTTTTTTCGATAGTTGTTATTTTTTTCGAAACAGGTGAATGTGCTGGTGATTTTGTGTCTAGTTTTATTCTCTCGGACAACAATGAGCTGTAAAGTATAGTCTGATTTTATGCTCAAGAAGTAACTAAAATCCTTTACTTGAGGACTGAAGATGATTCAAACGTGTACATTTGCACATTTGTATCATCCCAAGTCACACTAATACCAGATATTAGGCAAAATATATATTTAAAAAATGTTCAGCGTCATGTCTTTTTCAAAAAGAAGGAGGCCCTTTTTAACTTTAATTTATTTTTAGATCATGTCTGGCAATATTTCCTTGGCAAGATGGTCGTCCTTTTTTGTAAAGATAGCTTTCTCTCTGAGACTAAAGGTCTCTTAAATCAATTACATGCAATAAATCGACGGGGATGCATTTCCTTTTTCCCTTTGCATTTATATGGCGTTTTGAGCGGAAAGATGAAAAAAGGCATAACAAAGCATGCGACCGCTTAAAGGACGCAGGCGGCGCGGGGATGCTAGCATTTTTCAAATGGCCCAGTTCACTCTTGCGCGTAAATCAGACAATCTATTAAGTTTGAGATTGATCCCCTTGTTAATATGGTGTCGATGTAACTACTGTATTTATTTGTGTATTTATTTATTTGCTGTCTTATTTAATCAGGGTGGCCTTATCAGTTAAAAAACTGCTCTTCGTAAGGGCCCTGCTTCATAAATGTGAATTAAAAACAGTTTAAGAAATTTAATTAAAACAAAATCAGAAACATAGATATTATTAACAATAATCAAAATTTAAATCAAATTGAAAGGGCCATAGAGAAGAAAAAAGACTAAAACCACAAAATGTCCAAATAGAACAAATCCTTAATTAAAAGCAGTTTGATAGCAGTTTCATGAATCTTAAAGGAATGGGAAAAGCAAAAGAAAAAAATATGTAAAATCATTTAGAATATTAAGCAAAAAAATAAAATGACAACCAATAAAAAAGACTTCACATAAAAATAATGAGCAAGAAATGAAAATTAAAACGCACTGTTAAATAGAAACGGCAAGCAAAACAATAAAAACAGATAAAAATTAATTAGTCTTAGTAAACCTAGGTATTCTCTAAAATATCAGAAAGTAAAACTGGATAAAATATTTAAAATAGAAAAAGAGAAAATTTGCAGCAAAATCAGTTTAAAAGAGCTTTAAAAACATTTCAAGACTTAGCCTTTCGCTGGGTTGTAGTTAAGTTGTTCCATCCCAGGGTCCCACAATACTGAAATGTGTGCTTTGTGCAGTGGCGGATCTACGGGGGGGGGGGGGGGGGCTTGGGGGTTTAAACCCCCCCCCCCCCCCCCCCTTGGGCTGAGAAAAAATAAAAAATAACCAGTGTCGGGTGTCGAAAATTCGGCACGCTGGGGTGTGTAGGCCAATCACCTCAGGTAAACCCCCCCCCCCCCCCCCCCCCTAGTTAAAACCTAGATCCGCCCCTGTTTGTGGCATTTGTTTTGGGAACAATGGGCAGATGTAATAAAACGTTTGACTTAGAACGGGTATTGGCAGTATGACATGGCATTTCAAAGCGTGCACTGAGATACGCTGGACTGAGGTTATTGAGACATACCTGACACGCTCTATGACATTCCCAGCGCGATTGTAATGATAACAAGAGAGTGCCTCATGTAAATCACTAATAGGGGCCAATGTGTTCTAGGATGAGCATTAAGGATTAATCTGGCAAGACGATTATGTTGTTTTAGCAACTTGTCAGAATGACAGTGTGCACAATTCGGTCGATTCACAACTCAGTACGCCGCCAGCGGCAAGTCGGGAATAGCCAATTTCCCACTTTCGGGGTCGACATCGTGTCTATCGCGTTGTATTACATGGTGGACAGTACAGCAGTATGGATTTCGCGCGAATGCGAGTGGATGAGTTAAAGCAATCTTTGACTAATCGGGGAATACCTTGTGCGGGAAAGAAGAGAGAGGATTTGATAGATTTACGGAAAAGGGATGTTAGAAGTACGGTCGATGCATTGGCGATACCCACTTCCGGTTTTGCGATGTCGACTTTTTCCCATGATGCACTGCGTAATTTGGCCTCTCCCCGGTTGCCGCTGGCGGCGCACCGAGTTGTGAATCGACCGAATTGGACCAGACCACATCACAATAATCAAACAATGGAATAACCATGGCGGAACTTAACATTTTGAAGGTGGAACTGGGAAGATATGGTTTAGCACAACGTCTCATGAACCCTATTCTCTGGGAGATCTTCTTGGCAATATTTTGATTTGATTTGATTTGATTTGATTTATTCGCAATTTCCACATATAGAAATGATATAAATTTGTTAATTATCTAAAACTATAAAATAATAAAAATTAAACAGAGAGTCCCCCATACTGTGGAAAAAGCAGGGATAACGCAAAAAAGTTTAAAAAAACTTATTTCCATTGCGGTCCCAAATATAATCAGTGTGGTCGGCCCATGTCAGTTGCTCAACTAGAATGACTCCGAGATACATATAATGATTTATTCGTTCGATGACCGCGTCGTTGACTGCTATCTGAACTTGGGCAAATGTGAATAGACGTGGACGAGTTCCAAAAATCATGAACTTAGTTTTGCTCACATTTAAAGTCAGTTTGTGCTTTTGATCGCATACATCATATCACATTTCATATCATCCGGGGAAGTGCCATCGATCATGATCAATGTGTTATCAGCATACATACTGACTTTGGTTCCTGGAAGAGAAATACTG
This sequence comes from Hippasteria phrygiana, assembly GCA_037893225.1. Lineage (NCBI taxonomy): Eukaryota > Metazoa > Echinodermata > Asteroidea > Valvatida > Goniasteridae > Hippasteria > Hippasteria phrygiana. Next base: position 375,332 of record JAZGUH010000413.1, read on the forward strand.
GAAGGAAGGCTATTAAAAAGAAAGTATGTAAGACAGACCAGCCTGTAATTATAGAAGAATACAAGGAATTAAAGAAGATTTATTGAACAATAAATTCTTGCCACAAGCGGCTGTTGATATTGAACTGTTGATCGCAGGCGGAGCAGCCGTACGTGAGTTGAATATAGTAACTGATGAATCATCGCGATGAAATACACATAGGTACTATTATGGTTCGACGTCGTTTTCATAATGCGCCATCATTCAAAATACTAGATTCCATTGCCAGGGGGTGGCACACTACATGCGTGACTCAGGAAGCATCTTAGCTCGCAATATAAAGCCTTATGGCTCTGCAGAATAGCAAATGGGCTGAACTGGGGTCCATGTTAAGCCCTGACTGTGTTCTGTACTTGGCCGTGTGGAATCGCTACTTGAATAAAGTTGATTATTAACGACCGGTCACATCACTCACGCTCATGCATTGGAATGATACAGCCATGTGAATGCCGACTGCCAGCTCCCATTTCCACAGTGATCGAGGCGAACAGGAAATTAACGTTGAGCAGGAAGCGTACGCTTCCGCTGTGGGTTTGGTTTCAAAGTGCTCTTTTTGAAACTCGAGATTCACGTTTTCGAGCTCCAGTTTCTTCTTGGCCAAAACTTGAGCGAGGGGGATTCAGTCAGGGCAGCAGTTGCGAGCCTGGCCTAGCCATGAACGTATCGGAGGACCTGCCCACGTTCTGCCCTCCGGAGCAAGCTGGTCTCGTTTTGACTCGGGAGAATGTCTCCTCGTACACGTACAGTACGGGAGACACCACGGTTATCTGCATCATTATGCCGGTCATTCTGACTGTGGGAGTGCTTGGAAATGGTGCCTTCCTCCTGGTCATAACACGCGTCGAGTGGATGCGACATGTCTCGTCTAATATCTACCTTGCGTGTCTGGCGCTCGTTGACATCACCTTCATCGCCGTGGCCGTCGGCAGCAAGGTGTCGCGTTTTCTGGCCTCGCCCATCGTCACGGACGACTCCATCCTCGGAGTCCCCGGCTGCGTGTCTTTGTACTTCGTCTCCGAGCTGTGTTTCTTCGTCTCCCTCTTCCTAATAACCTTGGTCTCGTTCGACAGATACATGGCCGTGTGCCACCCGTTCGCGTTCCGGAGCAATACCACTGACGGAAGGAAGGGTGTGACGCGCCGGATCGCCGGGTGCTGGGTCATCGGTGCCCTGGCCGCCTGCTTGATAATCCCCGACAGGTTAGTGTGGAAGGAGACCTGCATCGCTGGGTCCCCACCGGAGGATTTCGTCCATCTGCCCCGGGTCGTTGGTAGATGCTCCTCGGTAGTTGCATGGTACTTCGATTTCTCCACCTGCGCGCAGGTCATCCCCTTCTTCGCGACGATGTTCGTGAATCTGACTCTGTACGTCCTGATCGTCCGGAAGCTGCGGCAGCAGACGGACGATCCGCTGGGACAGAGCAGCGAAACGGCCCAGGAGCAGGCCCGCGTCCGGGACCAGATCACGCGGATGCTCGTCATTAACGGCACGTCCTATTTCGTCTTCTTGGTACCCTTCGAGGCCCTGGCTCTGACCATTACCGTCAAAAACCTCAGCGGCTTCCCGTCAGTTCTGACCGAGGATCAGATCTCGCTGACTCTTAACATTTGCCGGTGCTTGGTGTACCTCAACTCGGCCGTAAATCCCTTTATTTACACGCTGACGAGCCCTGCATACAGGCGCGCCTTTCTGGATGCCCTGTGCCCTACCAAGAAAGGTTCGTCTCACGATTTCATTGGTCTGTCAGATCTACCAAGAGCAGACAATAGTGGACAAGAAAGAGAAATGCAGCAACATTGAGTGCGAAATTAGTTCAATCGGTCTCTTTATTGTTTCACTGCAAGACTACCGTAGTGCTACAAAACTAATTCCTACTAAGACCTTCAATGTGCTAATTGTGTGATAATATAGGTTTTTCCGGCCAATTTCATCACAAATTAATTAAATTTCATTAAGACGCATTAAAATTCACGCATTTCTCCCTAATTCAATCAAACTAGGGTTTCTTTTTAGCTACTATTGCATTCAATTTCGTGTTTGTGCACACGTGATTTCGTTCTTTTTTATTCAGGTTCGTTTTAGTCATTCTATTTCATTTATAGGCATTCAAGACTACATTTTCACTAATCTTCAGTTGAAGTTCTACTACCTATATCTACAATTGATGAAATCAAATTAAGACTCATCGAAGCGCACATGAATTTGTTGCTAGTTTTTGTTTTCTTTTTCGTTTATGGGCAATAAATTTCAAATTCTGTGCGTTCAAATTATACATGAGTTATGGCTTGTTTCCCGAGGAAGCTGGCAATAGCTCTTTTACTGGCACTTGAGTTTTTCTTTGTTAGATGCGTTTCGGTGTTGTTTGCATTTCATTTACATGTACGTCATGTGTTTTGTCTTAATTGCAATAATTGTTCCTTTTGCTTTGTTACCCCATGATTAAAGTTAAAGCCTGTACCTTGTATCTAGAAGACTGTTAAGTAAAGTTTGAAAAGTTATGGTGATAAGTTTGAAATGAAAACAAAGTCTTTCGCTATAGCCTTGTGATAGTTTGCACTGGTCTTTATGTTTTTTTCTTTATTTCTGCTAATGTTCGGACCACGTCAAATTAAAATACGAATCAGAAAGCACATACCATAGAAACAAATTTGAATGTAAACATTTAAAAAATGTTTGCCAATTGATGAAATTGAATAGTTGAGCAGCCTCTTGCTGCTGGCTTTTACGAAATTGAATGATCTTTGCGACCTCATGAATTTGAATGATCTTATTTGGCCAGTAAATGCTAACTGCTGAAATGGAATTACTCCTTTTAACTGTTGAATGCTGACGCATCGGAGCATTCATTTTCAAACGAAATTAAATGCGCCGGGTATTAAATTGAATGAATTTTTGTTTAAATTGGCCGGGAAAACCTATATTTATGTAAAGGTACCTGGGTAAATCACGTTATTGTTCCTTTATAAAATCCACCAATGCTTAAAGATATGAACAAAACTTGTGGCATTAGTTTGATGAACGTATAATATTTGAGGTTCAATTCTGGTAAACTTTTTTTACTCATTCACATGTTCCGCAGTCTTGACGCCACCGCATTATGGCCACATTTTGTGTTCGAGATAATAATAATAATAACCATTACGGGCGATGGGTCATTTGGAAGACATTCCTATAGACTTGTGCACAATTTGTTTTTCAACTTTAATGTAACCTAACCCAAATATCCCCTATCCTACCCCCCTGAAATTTGGTATAATTATGTTTTGGACCATCCTCTATGGATATAACCCAGTTCCGACCGTAAAATTCTCAATATTTAAGGGGGCTGTGACATTAGCGAGACATCGAAATGTCTCCTTAATGTCACTTGTCTCCCTAAGGTACAAACAAAACTTTAAAATGTCACCTTAAGGGACCATTGACAGTTATTAGAATAATTTAATTTAATTTGCATACAAATGATCAAAAGCGCATTACAGAATCAACATTAAAAGTAACTACTTTAAAATATAACAAAAAGACACAGATGATTTATTATAAAGTCATGTCGCCGCGCCAGTGCCCAAACCGCAGTATGGGGATACGTCTGTCCCGCCAACTGGGAGAATATATTACTTAAGCCTAACCCTGCTGACATCGGTGATGTCTCGACCTTTCCCGGAGACAGACTCCTCTTAACTCTACATACGTAATTAAGCATCTAACTACTCGACACGGTGACACTAAAATTACGAATAAGAAACACTAAAAACTATTTAAAAATCACATTAATTTACAACTGCTACATTAAAAAGAAAGGTTTTAAGTTTAAATTAAAAGGGTCAAGTCTGTGTTCACTACGTATGTGCCATGGCAAAGCATTCCATAGCTTAGGGGCTGCCATTGCAAAGGCCCTGTCACCAAGTGTGGGTAACATTTTACCGCTAGGATAATCCAAAAAGGGTCCGTTGTTCGCTGACCTGAGATGGTATCTGGATTCTTTCCTATAACGGTAACGAGATCCTGTAAGTATCTTGGAGAGAGACCGTGAATTGCTTTGAATGTTAATGAAATGATTTTAAGATTAATCCTGTATAAAACAGGTAACCAGTGCAGTTGATGTAATATTGGTGTTATGTGTTCGAACCTGTAAGTGTTATTACAACTAAAATTATAAGATGGCGTACGGGTGTACCCAAGAATGGGATGACTCGAGTGGGTGTATACATGTTTTAACAGCAGAACAAACAAGTCATGTAATCTTTCGAAGTTCGTAAGAGATGTTCTCTGTGTTTTTCCCTTTCAGAATGGCAGCATGCTAGGTTTTGAATAACTACTCTGGATTTGATATGTACTCATAACTACATGTGTAACCAGGTTTGCTTTGTTCAGTTAATATAGGTTTTCCCGGCCAAATTCGTCAAAACAGCAGTCAAATTCATTAACGTGCAATTTTTTCCGAGCGATTTTTCTCAGCTCGATGCTTCATTTTCAAACTTTGTGCCTTCAATTTCGTTTGCAAACGTTGAATTGTGTACTTCCACGCATTCACTTTAGAAATAGCTTCATTCAATTAGACGATGCATATATACCCGTCATTCAATTTCGCGCCGGGTGACTGGAAGGAGAATTTCCTACCGAATTTCACTTTTGTATTCGTCTATGGGCAATCATTTTCGCACTTCGAGCCTTCAAATTGGAGAAGGAAAGTACAATGTATATGAGGAAAACTTTAAGGTAAGGAATGCACCACAAATTAAGCTGCGTATAGACGGAACAGTCGTACTTTTTACAAAACTTCCGAGGACAATGCTTTGTGTTTCCTATTGTTCCTTTAATATAACCCAACCCCATACACTAATCACGTATTTTTACTTCCGAGGACCGATTTCAACAAAAGACTGACTTGCGAGGACTGAAAGGTTCTTTTGTATTTTCTTTCTCCTCCTGTCCTCGGACGAATTATACAGAACCTCTACACTTTGTGTATTATGATTTATGCTTGTGCCAATTAAGATTATTCAGATTTTTTTCGCAATTTTTTCCAAAAGTTTGTCTCTCCATTTCTTCATTTGCTTTTTTCATCCTTTTTTAATGCATTTCCACCCTCTTTTTTCATTTATTACTCCTTTCTATCGATAATATATAACGCACCGCCATAACATCCCTGAGGAAGGTGCTCGTCACCGAAAGCTCGGACAACTTCATTACGTGAGCACTATAATAACTTAACTTTTCAACTTACTACTTATACATAGTGCTATACGCAGCATTCCACGTTTTATATTTCAATTCCACCGCTGCGAACTTTTAAGATCTATCTTCGTTATGGCCCGTTTGATTTCCACATTGCATCTCCGTCAACGTCTTTTGGACTACATGCCCGATTGGACACCATCTATCCTGTGCCTCCTGACAACGACTCTACTGACGCCCAACGCATAACATTCAACTTGGGAACGCGCTCCCCCGACGGCATCAACGTGGAATTCAACGCGTTCATTCCACCCAAGAACGCACCGCCATAACATCCCTGAGGAAGGTGCTCGTCACCGAAAGCTCGGACAACTTTACGTGAGCACTATAATAACTGAACTTTTCAACTTACTACTTATATATATAAAATATATATGGTAAAGGTGAAACAGTGCTTACCGGATAGTTGTTCCCCGAGCTTTCGGTGCAATGCACCTTCTTATATATATATATATATATATATATAATAAGTTGAAAAGTTATTAAGTTATTATAGTGCTCACGTAATGAAGTTGTCTGAGCTTTCGGTGACGAGCACCTTCCTCAGCATCCTCGACTCCATGGGTGCGTGTGCGTTCCTTCACAAACCCCTGGCCGTGAGGAATACGTAAACGACGCTGACTGGCTATTCGAAATGAATATTTATGTACTGAAAGTGAACCGCGCGCGTAATCCGAATGTTGAACGCCCTGTGTGCGCTCGCGCCCGCGTTAACATCCTGTTCGTCACGTCACATCAGCAAAACGACTCCGAGCACTTTTTTTTCCATTATCAAGACAAGGCCACTAGTCTTGGTGGCTACGATAAACGATATGGATTTTTTCTGGTCAGGAAATACATGTATTTTATGTTTAAACAGAGATAGAAAAGGCACACATATTATAAATTCGAGTCGAGGCCGGAAATCAAAATTGTTCCAATCGATAGTGAATTTACTCATTTATCCAGTTCAAGAAAGCAGCTCATTCTCAATGACAGTGTTTGCCGCCGCTGCAGAAGATGCATCGAAAGGTTTGACAAATTTGCGAAAACAGCTAAGAAAACATTTGGAAAATTATCCGGCGAAAACATCCGGCGATAATGGGCGGAAACGGTCATGACGGTCGTCATACTTTTCCTTCTTCCCGATCCCACCAGGCCGGCTGTTACTACTCAGTGCAGTGTTAGATTTAACGTCAGGCGGGAAAAACATTAGGCATCATTATTAGGAGCTAATCTCATCCTTCCAAAAGATTGATTCTACAAATATAACCTTCCTACTAAAAACACTGCGTCGCGCGTTAAACACATCGACTGCAGTCCTAATTACCATATCCCACCATATCCCACTATGGTAATTACACAATTCCAGGGGTTAAGATCGCGCAAGGCATGGTGGGAAAACATGGCGCCGCAAGATCGTACCCATGGTAACGAGGTTGCTTCCCCAGGGACGTTATGACGGTGCGTTCTTGGGTGGAATGAACGTGTTGAATTCCACGTTGATGCCGTCGGGGGAGCGCGTTCCCAGGTTGAATGTGATGCGTTGTTCTAAGGAACGGCGCTGGGCGTCAGTAGAGTCGTTGTCAGGAGGCACACGATATGGGTTATTCCATAAATTAGGGTACCAACTTGCGACATTTTGACCCAAAACTGAAACATTAATTGAGAGGGGATTCATTAATAATTTTCACTATAACTTGAAGATATTGACATTCCTCATTTATTGTAGCCAAAATCAGACATTTTTTACTCTAGATATGCCAAAATATCATGTCAAAACCCATTCACGGTTTCACGTGTAAAGGGGACACCAAATTAGTTTTCTGCTTATTTCATGCTCAGTGTGGTATGTTTATTTTAGAATGTATTTTTTGTCCTACCCAGGATAACACATCAAGGTTTATTGTGAAAATAACTTGATTACACTAAAAATAACAATTCGGTGCATAATTGCGTATGGGGACACCATTTGGTGTCCCATTTACACGTGAAACCTAGTATGGCCCCAAAAAATAAATATTTTTAAGCATGCAATTTTGTTATGATTTCACACTTATCAAGTGGGACATGTAATTAATGGTGATAGATCTGGATTTGCCAGTGAACCCAATTATCTTTCTATTTCTCAGAAACATTACACAAATTTTCCGTGTAAAAGGGACACCAAAAAGTGTGTCTTGTTTACACGTGAAACGTTCGGGCTAACACACTGTGAATATCGCTTAACAAGCTATTAATTCATTTAAATATAGTGCCATTTTTAAGCAGTATCAACTTGCTTTAACATAATGAAGGGCAATTTTTCATACACATGAATGTTGTATGCGCACATTGTAGTATTTGATAACCAAAACAACACATTTCAACAACAGTTTTTAAAATGTCGCAGCTTTGGTGTTCCTTTTACACGTGAAACAGTAAAATATTAAGGACACCATACTGTCAGGAAATTAGTCAGATGTTTTATTCAGATATTTAGGTACAGGTACTATAATTTGAGCAACTAAAATCATTTGTATATAATCACTGTTGGTATTAATACAAGGGAAACAAATATCACAATGTAAAGAGGGACACCGGCCCCCACATTATGGAATCACCCATATATGGTGTCCAATCGGGCATGCAGTGCAAAGGACGTTGACAGAGATGCAATGTCGAAATCGGGCCATAACTAATTGAAATATAATACGTGGAATGCTGCGTATAGCACTATGTGTAAGTAATAATTTGAAAAGTTGTTAATTTATTATAGTGCTCACGTAATGAAGTTGTCTGAGCTTTCGGTGACGAGCACCTTCCTCAGGGATGTTATGGCGGTGCGTTCTTGGGTGGAATGAACGCGTTGAATTCCACGTTGATGCCGTCGGGGGAGCGCGTTCCCAAGTTGAATGTGATGTGTTGTTCTAAGGAACGGCGCTGGGCATGGGCGTCAGTAGAGTCGTTGTCATGACGCACACGATCATGTGCTTACCTTTGGGCTGTTCTATTTGATTGTACAATGTACTTAAATGTTTTTCTTTCTTTTCATAATTATTCAAACAGAAACAAAATACAAATTAGAAGATAAACATTAAATGAAAAACATTGCAGACAGGTCACAAATGCTTGCCTATTCACGAAATTCAATGCCCAAAACGCTTACCGCGGAGTGTCCGCGCGAATTTGAATGCTATTTATTTGCATGTTTTTTCCCAAATCGAATGCTAACTCTTCAATTTTGTATAACAAGAGTGTGTAATCGCATGCTCATGAATTTAAATTGAATGATCATGTTTGCTCTTTCAATGGTGATCTAGATCGTCAATCAATTTCGTGCTAAATTGAATGAACCTATCGTTAATTCGGATGCTAAGTTTACGAAGTTGGGCGGGAAAACCTATAATAATCGATCTATATCGTCATCCACCTATAAAATAAGGTATAGCACGCGATGGAGTTCCCACGCACAATTTCGTTTTGCAGCAGCCATTACAATATGTTACCTCTTTAATATTGCAGACAGGACAAACTTAATGCAATATACATGTAATTCGTCATTAGTTGGACTTCGCCCTTTCTTCCAGGTTAGCTTTGACCTAAAGAACTCAAAAGAAAAGGGACAAAATGGTATGCGCTCTAAAACCTGTCCGATTTCATCTTAAAAGAGTAACTGTGTACTTGATCCACTGGAAATGATGAAAATACGAACAATTTCCAGATTCTTAGCATCTCTATAATGTCTCCAGTACAAGGGGGCAATTTCATAGAGCTGCTTAAGCTCAAAATTTGCTTATGCACCAAAAACCTTGCTTAATAAAATCAGGTTATCGGCCATACCTCCATGTGTTGTACATCGCTTGTGACTGGTATTTAGCTGTTGTTTACTTAGCATAACAATTACACAGATTTTTGGCTGGTAACCCGACTTTACGAAGCAATGTTGTTGTTTTTTGCTTAAGCAAATTTTGTGCTTAAGCAGCTCTATGAAATTGACCCCAGGTTTGTACGTGGATCAGACAGTGTTTTACGGCGTATTAATGCCAGTACGGTTTGATAAATGGTCGCCCGGACTAAAAGCATACACTGACTGTTGTTTTTAATGTACATGTAGTTAATAATTGCATCATGAGACATACACAATGGGTTAATATTTATAGCGCATTGGTTTTGGAACAGTTCTTTAATTATAAACCTGTCGATTTTCTTTCTGAACCAAACTGGACATTTTTTTTGTCTGTACGTATAACGTGCTTGTGGATATTGTTGTGCGATAGAGCATGCCATTCTGCGAGGGTCGTACTCACTTGTTATCACGAACACTTCCAACTGCCTCTAGCCTCCATACTTATTCAACTTGAATGCTTGTATTTCGTTTAAGGACAGCATCTTGTCTGTGCATACGGGCTCCAGAATGTGCATATGTGACGAGTCGTATACAAAATTTGCTTTTCATCGTTTATGTCAAACGTGAGCACACTTGATTGATTTATTACGAAAGCTCCATAACCTTTGACAAACCAAACATTTCCAGGGTAATTTTAATGTTAGTCTTTGGCTTGTGAATATCAATTTGCATTCTTAACTACTTTATCTCTAGTTTTATAACAACGAGCAAGCCCTTTAAAAAATTCTTCTAATCCCGATATGACCCGTGTGGACGAAAATAACCTCACACCACATTTACCCTCAGAAAGGCCACATTTCCCCTGGGTATAGAAACAAATGCAGTGTCTTGCTAAAGGACTTGGAAACCCTTGTCTTCTGGCGAGGTCAAACCCACGGACGGCCATTATTCCTGTCGCCGTGGTCAAGTAAGACACCATGTTAATTACCACAAGACCATTGCTGATATTGTTTTTCTTTCGCCAGCTGACTGGTGAATAGACTGGTTCCCAGTCCCTAGTTCTGACTTCGTATATTTTGGACCTATTGCGGGGTATGACTAGATATTACGAGGAATTGCTCCCGGTGTATGCTAATTAAGAAATATATATTGATATACCATTATGCAGTGCGATGTTCTCAAGCACTGCAAAAACTTGCTAAAATACATGTGCATCCAACAAAATAAATTTCTCCACAATTTGAAACCCATTTTACGAGAATGAAAACGGCATCCAACTCTTAAAATGAGAAATTATTACAACGCTTGCGCACACGAGGGCCAATGAAAAGCGTCTTATCTGTACTAGCTACCGGTCCCATACGTGGGGGCGGGAACCAGACTAACTGATTAATGACCGGACGTGACTTTGGGTGGCTCGGCTCCTTAACTGCGGACCCTAATCACAAAGCGACTCCCATCCGTTGGACTGTACGTGGAATGTCCTTCCAGGATCAGGCAGCCACGACGCCATGAAACATGGGAGTATTCTCTGCATGAAACTCTATTTTCGGATATTTCGTCAGAATTCATATCAATCTAAGTGCATTTCTGGGCACTATATAAGTTTTCCACCGAAAAGTCACGTCCCAGGAGCGACGTGTATGCAGTGCATTCATTTTTGCATACTTTCAAGGATCTCAAGCTCTTAATGAACCATAAAAGAATGAAGAATGGGGACAGTTGGCCGGCACAAGCTGATTTACTTAAAATTCCAACTATATTACGTTGTATGATGATCTTTTCAAGTTGAGCACGCCAGGGCGGTGGATAAAAGGAGTCATGGAAAAGAGCTTACTAAAGATCAGGCCAATTTCATGGAACGGTATATTAAATGCACAGATTAACTTAGTACATAAAGATTTGCATTAACGACGCCATGAAACATGGGAGTATTCTCTGCAAGAAACTCTATTTTCGGATATTCGTCAGAATTCATATCAATCCAAGTGCATTTCCGGGCACTATATAAGTTTTCCACCGAAAAGTCACGTCCCAGGAGCGACGTGTATGGAGTGCATTCATTTTTGCATACTTTCAAGGATCTCAAGCACTTAATGAACCATAAAAGAATGAAGAATGGGGACAGTTGGCTGATTTACGTAAAATTCCAACTATATTACGTTGTATGATGATCTTTTCAAGTTGAGCACGCCAGGGCGGTGGATAAAAGGAGTCATGGAAAAGAGCTTACTAAAGATCAGGCCAATTTCATGGAACGGTATATTAAATGCACAGATTAACTTTTTTAGTACATAAAGATTTGCTTTAAAGTAAATTGTCTGTAAAAATGCCATGTGATATGGATTATACTTGTGGCCGGTTCTTAGTGTACACGTTCTGTGCAAGCACTGACTGATCACATTTGAATATAGCACTTTGTTTGTTTGTTTAGCACTGAGAGTCTCGCTTTCAACCCGACAGTGCGCAGACGAGACTCCTGTTAAATTGGTCGGTCTGCAAGGCTTATGTATACGAAAGAGCGGAACCATGCACCCTGAAATCGGATATTGTAGAAGGTTTACAGAATGACGCATTTCGAGAAATCTGAAGCCTTACATTGAGTCAAACGTATTATTAAACTGATTTTATTAGTAATAAGCCCCTACGATATTCGGTCTTGACACAGAATCGCTATATTGAAGAAGAACGAGGTTAACTTTCCTTGTTACATGGAGCTTGCATAACAAAAACTCTCTCGTGTCAGTATTATAGGCAGGTTGCTAAGCTACGGTATTACATAGGATCCATTTTCAGTAGCCCAAGCTTGCCACCGTACACGTAGTCTCTCTTTTGACCAAGACGTGCAAAGGGCTATAATGGGCAATTCCGCGGTAACGGAATTACATTTCAGAAAACAAATTGGGCTGTATTATTTTGTATGTACCGGTAGCCTACCTGATTACAAACATTTTTATATGATCTGGTTATACCCCTGCTATCATATCAAGATAAACAAAAATTGAATCTTCCTGCATGTGGAAAGATCCAAGGCCAATACATGTGTTGGTAACGGAATTGCAGCCAAATTTGACCAAATTTTGAATTTTTCTCCTGCAAATACCAAATACAGTAGAAGAAAATACATTTAAAATATGCATCTGTGGTCCCAAACCCGTATAATTAGAAATCATTTAGATAGTTCGGTTTTACATTCTAGGATTTATTGCCTTTTATAAAACTTAGCTTCGGGAGTCCTTATGCATAGGCCTAAGCAAAAAAACACCCCAAATTTCCAAATCAGATTTTTAGGAAAACCAATAAAGATATTCCAAAATGTTTTTTTGTTCCTTGCTAAGTATGCATTTACCCACTCTGGACATGTAATGTAATGGAGATTTGATCAACATCTTTTTACACTTTCGTTGGATGTGTAGAATAGTAACGAAGAGGACAAAACTAAATTGGCTATGAAAACCGTGGCTATTTTTTTATGAGTCGAAAAAATAATATCGAAGTGAACAAAGAAAACTGACAAGAACATGATTCGTACCTGCGACCTCCGGAATTCCGAACCGGCGCTCTAGCAACTGAGATATCTTGCCCTATGTTGACGGTCTCCCAAATTGTCAGTATCTTTGTTAGGCGGGCGCTAGTCATAAGTCATAAACCCTTAATGTCGTATAGCCAATTCAAATTTACCTAGTCAGTTTCCCCTGTGGTTTGTTTGACAAAAAATAATATCAAGAGTTGTTAAGAAGCCTTGGTTTTAATAGAAATTATCTGTTCAGCTTTTAGACCACTATCAGTCACAAAATGTCAAAATACCGTCATTTACAAGAAGATGTACTGATATTATTTATTTTTTACTGTCGTTTTTTCGTCAGTCACTTTCCATCGGAAGGCAAGGTTTTCGTTGGTTGGCATGCATGTCGTGTTCCGGATCAAATTTGGGGTTGTATTACAGGTAATCGATTTTCAGCCAACATTTGTAATATTCACTGAAAAGTAGCCACACTGGGCTCATCTTTAAAAATTGGACTTTCAATTTTTCCCAACATTCACGATACATCCTGAAGTTTAAATTAGTATCTGTTAATTATTTTCCTTCATAAAATTATAGGCTTCCTATTTGATAGATCTGTTGTTTCTCGTCACCACAAAGGCCGTGGTAGGCTCGCCGAATCCAGCAGCGGAGAAGGGCCTGATGCTGACCCGATACCGCGTACCCGGGGCCAGCCCCTTGACTGTGTGACCTTTCACGGATGCGTCGTTTATAATCAGCGTCTTCGTGGCCGATACTGGGTCACCAGCCTCGCTCACTGCAAGAGAAAATGTAATCAAATCGTACTGCCAATATTTATTCGATCCAATTACGTTCGGGGATGAGAACTGACGTGTAATTCATTTTCCTAATAATTATTACTAGCGTTGCATTAATTATTGCCAGATTGACTCCATGTTTGATAACACAAACACGTCACATCATGGTTCTAGTCGAGCTGTTAATTTGTTGAGCTGTTACTCTGTCTGTCACTTTGCAACTCAAGCAGCCTACATAAAAATACCGTTGCGTATGACTTCATTTCAATTTAAAGGTATGATATAGCATTGATACGGCCAACGACACCGATTCAACATGTATACGTGAAATAACAAACTTGTGAAAGTGTGAGCTCAATCCATCATCCGAGTCACAAGCAAATAGTGACAAATCATTTGGTTTTAACAGGAGATTTTGTGCACGTGAATAATGAGCTTCCACTTTTGAACTTGAAACAAGCCACAAAGTTTAATCGGAAGGTCTCGCACACAATTTTCTCGAAAATGGCATTAGGTCTATTTCAGACGGAAATATTTATCAGGAGGATTGGTACACAATCTGTATAAGCCAGTAAGTTTTTGGACTGAAACTAGTCAATTGTTTCACTACCAAAAGTATGTCATACTTGTTATGGCTTCAGTCAGGCAATTAGAACCGGTGACATGAAAAATACATAGCAAGGATCTGTTCTAGAAAAAAATATGGGTTTTGCCGCTGCATGAACAATTTACCGCAAAAATGTCCTTTATTATGTTAATGTTCTCCAGCGCTTTCTTTTGTGCTGTAAGAAAATGGAAGGGCAACAATGCACTGATTCCCGTTTTTTTAACTATTCCATTGGCATTTAAACCAATCATGATTAAACAACAAAACTAAGCTTTGATTTTGATTTACGGATGTGAAATTTTTAACTTATTTCACTGAGCATAGAAAAATAAATACACAGAACACAATAAGAAATGCTCTGAAATTCCTTTGCCTTTCAAAGTCATTTGAATGTCTTGAATTGTGTTTTAATGCTGTCTTCAGCTACAGGTACGGAATAGGAAACGTCATGCATATAGACACGAAATTCATTTTCTACTTTTTTAAAGGTAAATAATAATGACAGGAATTTCCACTGTGTCCCACTGTGTCCGGTGACTAATTTTTGCTCTAATTGTTTGCGATTGATGATATAAATGATTAATTTTTTTTTTTTTTTTTCAACATGCACCCCGCGCCTTTTAATTCATTACCGCGTACATTGTGTTACTGGCGACTCTCTTTTTTTTGGAAAATGGGTCACAATTATAATTTAATTCTCTGCTCCAGATCTTTGCCATTGGTTACCGAAATGATTGATAACCCATTCCGACGTGAATGCCCTTTAATAATTGTCACAGTATTATTCCGTTACCTGTCAGGTAGGCGATCTGGTAGCCAATCAGCTGTCCCGATTTATCTTTTGGTGGGATCCACTTGACGACCAGGCTTCGCGTCCGCGGACGCACTGATAACGATCGCACCGCTCGTGGAACTGCGCTCAAGACGACAGAAAAATTTCATTAAATAGCAGGACTCCAATCAATCTTGAATAGAATTTAATGTCTTGTGCCAGTCACTAACGATTATTATCAATTGACTGATCTTTACCATTCCCGTATAAAACCGATCCATATGAGAAAGAAATGTGCTGTCATCACTGGACGTCCGTGTAGGCCTATGTTACCAAAATAATGTGTATGTTGTACGATAGTAAAGTGTGCTCAAGAAGTAGTACAATAACCCCCATATTAAACTGATGTGCCGCGGCCCTGTGTTCCTTCCATATACAATTTATGGCACATTTTATTTTAAGTTTAGGGCACACGAAGGAGGGATTCTAACTAAGTTTATGATACACAAATGCGAAAGTACAAATGTTCTTATAGGCCTTTATACCTTCGCATTTTAAGATTATACGGTCGCTCAAGATAATACATGATCTTACAAGCCTTGTTTTCGCTTGTACCCACCGCCCAATTAAATAGGGCGCTGGGAACGCCTGATGCGCTTTGAGCTTTGACTGGATAGATCTTGTGACCTGCGACCTGCTGAAGATCACCACTGCTGATTTTTCCATAAAGAACCAACAATTGCCGGGCATTTTTCATTCGTGTTCCAAACGTGTTTTCCAGCAGACAACACACTGTACTGCACACACAATATACATATCGCCCACGAGTTTCACCGGTGTAGCCATTTTCACAGCGCTCGTGGGTACGAGCGAAAGCGACGTGCATGTAATTCTCAAAGGTCATGGTATGTTACCCAGAATACCGTGCGTTTCCTTCACCAACAAATCTGTGAATCACATCAGAGGTTCCCAGCGCCCTGTTTGGGCGGTGGGTACGAGGAAGTAGTCCTGTTCAGCAGCTGTGGTGTGTCCCGCAAGGGAGGGGACAATTGCACGCCACCCCCCCCCCCCCCCAACATTCATTTTTTCTTTAGAATTATGAACCTAAAGATTATTTTGATGAAGTGCATGTTCATAAAAGCATGGACCAGGGACCTGTGTATAAGAGTTTTAATTTAGTACGTGAAATGGGGTAATGCTATCAGTACGTTGCCTAGCACAACTTCCCCCACCCAAGTAAAAAAAGGAATCCATCTCCCCACCCCTTAATAAAACCAAGCAAACAAAATGATAACACGGGGGAAACGGGAAAACATCAAAGCATTTTATTAAGGAAAGGATGATCCGTAAAAGTGTGCTATTGCATTGGCGGAGCTGATAATACAGTTGCACTGAGTGTTGATACTTTATTTGACTTAACAATACATGAAAATATAACCTGTGAAAGTGCCGAGAAAATAGTCAAATCCGTTCTGCAATAACAGTGACTTTGTGCACGTTCATATTGGTCTATTTCGATTGTTGAAAATTGGTTGAAAATATTAGTCAAAATCACATTTTTTGAGGTCTTGAGCGACAAACAAGACAAAAATCAACGTGTACGTATTCCACCAGCTGTAGCCTTTTTAGCCGTAGAAACGTAAGCTCCATTTCCTTACCGAAAACGTTAAGAGCAAAATAGCTTCCAATCGCATGCTGTCTGAAACTGCGCACAGAGAGCTTTCAAAAAGTGAAGTCTGAAAAGATGTTTAAATCGTAGTAATCGTCCTGAAAAATTGAATTTCACCTTTGACCTCGGTAGTGGCAGTCTCCATGGTGTCGCTCTTGTCTTTGCACCGCGGCGTTGTGCCTACGTTCTGGAGTCTCCTAGAAAAGTCTAGAACGGCTGAATCGAATTCTACCGCACTGAGGCAACCCTCGAAATGGGCTGACGTCACGTGGTTAGCTGTGACGAATGACGGCAGACCTCCAAAGAAGAGCGGCCCGCTTAGGTTGAGAAACCTGCCGCACGGAATTAATAGTGAACATCCATAAGAAATGAATTTCATTCAAAAGGGACGTATCTATACGTATATTTTTATATATATAACCCGCAGTCGCAATTCGTCCGTGGAGTTGAAGCCCAGTTAAAGCCATCTTACCGTGCCGAAAACAAAACGTTTGGCAACCTTGTCCTCGTGGTTTACTTGCACCCTTGTCCTCGTGGTTTACTTGCACCCTTGTTTCATCCTCGTTCTCAACAGTGCACGTTAATCACTCTGTACTATGGGCACGGTAATATGGCGGATGCTGGCTTCAGTGGTCATACAGCTGTATATAGACGCATTGCGAGTCCAGGTTAAACAGGATGTCCAAAAAAACGGTCCAGGCCAAATCAGGCAACCTCCGAATCTAGATTTCGATAGATCCCGATGCGGGAATTTCTTACATGAAAAATAGTCTTTATTTCATCAAAATCAGTCAAGCCAATCAGAAGTTATGTCATTTTTTTGTGCAGCAAGGTCAGCCCCCAACAGGGACTGACTGTGACTTGTTTACATTTTTCATTCCAAGAAGCTGTCCGTCTGTGGTTATAGCAGCCCAGTCATGAAGGGAATCTCTCTGATCGTTTCTTGAGTCTGAAGTAAACTCCCTGGGTAGATGGTCTTTTGCTGCATAGGCTCTAGTGTTCTGTTTGTTGATGCACCCGTTCAGAGGAAACTTTGCCTCATCACCACAGATAAATCGTCTTCGCACAGCAGTGAACCATCTCGAATACCGCATCCTCCGCTCTTGATCACCTGGATGAACGGATGCATCAAAAAACGGAACACTAGAGCCTATGCAGCAAAAGACATCCACCCAGGGAGTTTACTTCAGACTAAAAAAAACGATCAGAGAGATTCCCTTCATGACTGGGCTGCATGCTATAACCACAGACGAACAGCTTTGGAATGAAAAATGTAAACAAGTCACAGTCAGTCACTCCTAGTTTGGGCTGACCTTGCTGCACAAAAAATGACATTGGCTTGACTGATTTTGATGAAATATAGACTATTTTTCATGTAAGAAGTTCCCGCATCAGGATCTGTCGAAATCTAGATCCTGAGGTTGCCTGGTTTGGCCTAGAATTTTTTTTGGGACACCCTGTATAGATGTCAGTGGATTGGGCCAATGCTTCTAGCTTCTGTCCTCGCCTTTCACCTTTGTGACCTCGGTAAAAATCCCGGCTGGTCCGACATATGAATATGTTTCCAGAGCCTATACCTGATTCTGTTGGATTCCATAAATTGTATTCCTCCCACCTCTAATTAAAACATTTTAAAATTACATTCTCTCCACCCTGCAAAAACCGTGGTGTTAAATCAACACTATGTGGTGTTTATATTGAACCATAAACACCACATGATGTTAATTTAACACCACGGGTTTTGCAGAGCACATTCTTCAGGCCTTTGAGCTACAGTGTTATATGAACTTTGAGGAACCCTTGATTTAATTCCTACAAAGAATTAGGAATAAAATTTCATTCTTTATTTTAATGAAACCAGTGATTTCTCAAAATTGCATATGTGACCCGGCAGCACAAAATGAGCGTAAAGTCGCACTATGGCTTTCTGAGTGTTGCAAGCAATAACAACCATTTTTCACTGAAAAGTCAATTTGGGGATTTTAACAACTGTTGTATCGGGGGCTAGGAATGAGGTACCACAACACACAGTTTAAATTAAAGCTTTTAACCTGCACTTTTAGTAAATACCGGTGACGTATTCTTGATTTTTTAATTTTGCGACTTTCCACTCATTTTGTGGGAACAAGTCACATATAACACTGTAGCTCGAAGGGCCGAAAAAAACTTTAGGAAGAAGACGAAGAAATAGCCACTTTTTGAGGTGGAGAAAACCCCGCAATGATATTCTGGGGAAACCCACGGAATCCGGTAGGAACCGAAAACCCAATCCCCATGTTGATCCGGTTGGGATTTGAACCGGACCACCGGATTTGAACTGCGCCAATAAGACTCTCCAAAACAAATTGATCTGTAGATGCACAGCATCTGCTAAAATGACGTCAGAATGCCGTGTCCATAGCAACGCGCCAGACTGAAGTGTTTTCCCAATGGTTTCTTGAACTACTCAATGGGCGATTAGTCTTCATGGCGTATAGTGCCGTTGTGAGCTTTACGTGTTGTTTTAAACCTACTTGGCTCGAGGTGTTTTTCCCTGTACGCCGATGCTGAGGCATGACGGGTCTGCATCGGTCACGCTCCAAGTCAGTGCAGTCGAAGTACAGTTATCTATGCCAATCAGGACGTTCTGGAAGGGCGGAGTATAGAAACAAGAAAAATGTTAACCGGTGTCAATGCCCCGGCCCTACGCGTATGTGAGCTTCTATCAGCCAACCAACCAACTGAATAACTAACCAAGTAACCAACTAAATAACCAAGCAACCGACCAACCAACAAACAAACTAATCAGCAAGTTAAGCAAGTGTCCTATGGTGAATGCCGCTTTTTTAGTTTGATGTTGTTCAGTATAAAGTTACGTCAATAATATTTACCTCGATGTTTCCTCTCAAAAGATGATATACCTCTTAGTTACCCTGCATTTATGACTTTATAGTTTAGCCTCTTAAAT
Organism: Hippasteria phrygiana; assembly: GCA_037893225.1. NCBI lineage: Eukaryota > Metazoa > Echinodermata > Asteroidea > Valvatida > Goniasteridae > Hippasteria > Hippasteria phrygiana. Next base: position 394,711 of record JAZGUH010000413.1, read on the forward strand.
GTTGTCAAATCTGTTCGTGATGTTAATTAAGTATTCAAATGGCATAAGAAAAGGGAAGGGTTGACGACTGCATAATTAAGAGAAAGGCGTAAGAATTTTGGAACTTGTTTTCGAGAGGGGGTATATACCCACACAAGAGGGGTATATACCCACACAAGAGGGGTATATACCCACACAAGAGGGGTATATACCCACACAAGAGGGGTATATACCCACACAAGAGAGATATATGCCTTTTGCGTCCCGTTATAATAGAATTTGCTATGATAGAAATCACGATCGAATGAAAATCTCAATTAAATGACAAAAGAGATGAGATTTTGCCATAAAGCTATAGTGTTATAGCTAATTAAACCACCAAGGTCGAGTTGGTCATGCTCTCTTCGTTTCATCCATAATTCCCTCTGTGACCACAACACCATGTACATTGACATAGCTTGGAAAGGAACCAGCTCCCCGGCTTACCCCTCCCGAGTGGTTGATGAAAACGTCATGCCACGCCCCGTCGCTGACGTTCCTCGCGATAGATGCACTGGTACCCGCGGCGCTGGCACCAAGCCGACCGGACCTTCTGAAATGCAGACGGCTGCCCACAATCTGCAAGGCTATGGACTCACCCCTCCCACCCAGCTGACCGTTGTACATCAGCAGGCCGTTGGGTTCAACGGTCTTGAATCTGGGTCCAGCAAATGTGAAAGAACTGATTTATAGACACGAAGGAATCTGTTGGCTGACGCTTTTACGGCACCCAAATGCAGCCTGCGACTTAGCATGTAGCCATATTTTACATGTATACAGGTTTCGGGGTAGGCCTACATTTAGGGCCCAGACCGTATTTAGGTACAGGGTTGGGACTACATGTAGGGCTCTGGCTACGGGTGCAGAGTTGGCACTATAATATTTTCGGATACTTTAGCTAGGACTCGTGCTACGCAAGGTTAAGGAAAGGGAGTAAATTGGGATCTATGCCTTCGGGCTACATTTCGGTGCTGCACGTAGGCTACGTCAATGTTGCACATTTGTTACGGCCCGTTATGGCCGCATGGCCCATTATGTCCGCGCGCTTTTTCAGGCCCATTATGTCCGCAGGCCCATTATGTCCGCCCCATTGTGTCCGCAGGCCCATTATGTCCACCCTATTGGGTCCGCATGGCCCATTATGCGGACATAATGGACCATGCGGACATAATGGGCCGTTGCACACGTACTACACGTTGAATATTACAATGTACCGCCAAATCCGAAATGTATTTCTTCCGTTTTAATTGTGTTATTACTTTCAAATCTCGGGTTCTTATGCGCAAAAAGTAACTAAAATATGGTGATTCAAAAGTGACTTGATTCAGATGACGAATTTTACCCACTTGAATCGCCTCATGTGCTTGAGGTAGGCCACACAGACTTCTGTTACCTGTTGCGGAATGAAGTCGCATTATCTTTTTAGAGTGATGCCTTCTTCTATTATTGCTATTGAGTCCAATACTGCAACAGGCATATCCGTTATGCGTGTCACCTTGGGTACTGTCTGGCTCAGCTGCCAGTATAGTATTGATAATTAATGACGATTAATGAAAAATAATAAATGAAGACTCAATTTTGACATCGAATTTGTTTAGGATTTTGTGACTCCCTGAGAACAGTGACCGTATGACCACGTATTGAGGGCGCTACTGCAAGTCTATGGGTGCACCACACTAAATAAACTTCCATTAGCCTTTTAGAGGTATGGCGGACGCAATAGGAGGGCGCTATTTGATTTGGGTAAACCTTTTGTATGGCACAAAAGGTATACCCAAATCAAATAGCGTCTTCCTATTGTGTCCGCCATACCTCTAAAAGGCTAATTGACCTTAGTGTAAAATCCACTAACTTCACAGTGAAAAAAATCTTTATCCAGGAGTCTATCAGTTTTTGTGACACTACTGAAAATTATAGTTTTAATCTTATTCTGTAAAATTCTTTTCAATTTTTAGCAGGTTAGCCGTTTGGAATTTCTGCTAATTGTCCCCAGAGAGTACCACCCCTGAAAATGTGGTTTTCCCGAACCGGCTAGCTGCCATTTTTCATACAGCATCCCTCCACTTGCCAAGCCAAATAGGACCAATTTTAAAGCCAAAAATTTATCAAGTCTTTACAAAAGTTGAAGCACAGAACCCCCAGGTTATGATAGCTGATCATAATTACACAATCTACCAATTGCATGACCCCCGAAAATGTATTATTCAAAAAAGGTTGTGGGTTTACAATTTATGCTAATCAGTTTGGCGCAGCCATTTTGGCTTATTTAGTGTGGTGCACCCCCTATGCACTCCAAAGGACCCTGTGTGGCCACGATAGAGCCAGCCCTTATCTCCCGAGGCCCAAGCGTGCAGCCGTTCACAACAAGCTTTTTTGGTTGCTATTATTCTTCAAAAAATATAATATCCAAGCTTTTTGGCGCTGTGTACAATTTTTCTAAGATAAAATCCCCAAAAGACCAGGGCACATGGCAACCAGTCAAGAAAAACACTTTTGGTCGACCATGCATGCACGACAGGCAAGAAATAAAACATCACACCTTACGTGTAGAGATCAGACACTCAGTCTATAATACTGATCCCACGTATGAATCTGCCAAAGGTATAAAGTAATACCCACTGCCACCTACCGTAGTGAGATTTGGAAATCCCTGGACAGCCGTCCCAAGGGCATGAATGCCAGGAAAGAGCCGTCGGTAAAACTGCGAGTCGTCATTTGGCAGCGCGGGCCGTCGTATTTGCCCTGGTCTCTGCACGAGCAGTCGACATCTCCTGTGTCGTCGACTATACACGATCCGCGTTGATTGCATACCGCTTCGGAGCAATTGCCGGCTGGAAAAGGAGCTTGGCAAGTCGTGTCACCTGTTTTCATTAAACAGCCCTTACAAAAATCGCCCATGCAAAACCCCATAGGAATTGCATAGTGAATTGGACACCATGGGAATCCCATAGGTGGTTTTCGTAAGGGAGAAGAAAATATGAAAAATATTTATTAGTTATGCATATTTATAGCACTCTGATGGGGGTAGATTTCATCAGATTATAACTAAATGTATATTGGTTTCGCTTTAAGTGCACATGCATGGGATGCCTTGGGGCGCTGTACAAAATTAAAAACCACATGGCATTGCAGTCTAATAGACTATAGGCGAGATTTTCGAAAAGTCACATATACTGGCATTTTTTAAATGAAGGGGATAACATAGCACTCTTATCTAATTTGAGGGTGTTAATTTCGAAAATATGTTTCCAACCTCAATTTGTGGCCCCAAAACAAAGATTCAGATATTAGCAAGACTAAGAGCAGACGATGTTCTACCATTTGTCCAAAATGGTCGGATTCAACTACGCCTTGGCATTAATTTTTGTTTTGAAAAGATATCTTTACCAGACTAATCGGCAACCTTGCTATGCTTTGTGTGCTTTATTTCTCGCTTAGGTTGCACGACCGAACGTTTACCTACTTATTTAAGAAGTCGCAAATCGAAAAATCGCGCCATAAGAAGAGGTTTTGGGGTGGATTTTCATTAAAGGAAACATGATTTAGGATTTATATTGCATTATTTATTCCTGCTTAAAACAATAAAGTATTATCTTGACAATGATATTTTGTGTCCAGAGATAATTATTTCCCAGATTAAATATGAGAAAAAAAAATTGAAAATGTTTGTCCAAGCTACTTCGCCCCCTGAGTGGGACCCTCATTAACATAAGTGTGTGACGTAGACTGAGGCACATTACAGATTCTGCTGCGCGAGCCGGCCCCATAGTGTACATGTACATGTACGTGTGTGTGCAGAACGGCGAAAATTCTTCGTCCTAAATCTAAGCAAAATATAGTGTTTTTCGGCCATGCCGCCAAGGTGTGTGGCTGCTGGGTGCAGCAAAACAACGAAGGATGGAGTAAGCCTTCATTTATTTCCAACTGATGCGAAATATCGGACAATTTGGACGGCGAAAGTGAAGGTGACAAGAGCGAAGTGGTCCGGCCGCAGCAGCTTCTCAGCGTTATGTAGCGACCACTTTGAGCCGTAGTGTTTCGATACTGGTATTTTCAAATCATGGGATGACCATTACAAATATGCTCAAGTCCACTGCCATCCCAACAAAGTTCCCAGATGTGAGTAATGTACATTAGAAAGCAGTTAAATGGCCCATTCCCCGAGGAGCCTTCGATAAAAGGGAGTAAATCAGGGTAAGTTCGATGTTAGTTGTTGCAACTTACGAAATTGCACGTGTAGACCTAGTGTGTATACGATGTACATGCGTCATTTACGGGTCGATCCATGAATTTCGGCGCCTCGGTCTACGTCACGAACAGAGGCCCTCAATTTGAGTCTCAACAAATTCCAAAAATAGGGGGGGGGGGGCAATTTTTGGGCGGCAAATAATCACACTAAAACTTCACTTGAACCAGTTTGGCTTTTAATTCACATTTAATACATATAAATAAATGTATTTATGAAATAACATGTGATCCGGCCAGTTTGAGAAGCATGTTTCCTTTAAAGATTTTTCCACATCGTTTGGGGGACCGGTGATAATAACCAGACGTAAAAAGCCTAATATGCTTTTTCACTTTTTCAGAAATGTATGCCATACTGTTGGCAATGCGTTAGCAACATCAAGAATTTATATAAGTCTTTACCTGGAAATAAACATCTGCAACTAAACTCTTCTCCCTGCTCTCCCTCTATTCCAAGACCAATGCATTCCTCAAATTCGCTGCATGTTTTGATACCGCACGATCCAAGCGGTGGATCGCAGTTTGCCGTGAAGCTCACGTCGAAAGTAGCATACGACATCCCGAGGGCCACCTCTGTCACAACACTAGCTCCCCCAGCCTGGACGATCGGTACGAGACGGCACTGGTATCGAACAGGGTCCGGGATCAAGTCCGCGAAGACCTGCAACTGTTCGGACTCCAGATAGACCAGCGACCGGAGCTCGTTGGGCGCCACGGCGGTCCCATCCCGTCGCCGGACGGCGAAGATGGCTCTCAGGTATTCTTGTGAATCGCTCACACCGCGCGGCGCTCCCAAGCCGCCCCGGATGATGAGGATCACGTGTTCGTCAGCCGTTCTGAAAACATTGGCAACGGCAGACACGAGTTCGCTCTGCCTGGTGAGGAACGTCTCCAAGTCTGAGCGGATGCCAAGTCGGAGAAGCATGGCACTATTGAGCGCTTGGTCGGTGACTCTCGATAAGTAGATCGTACAGCTGCAGGTTTTTGTGTGGAGCCCGTCTAAGTGGGAAAATATATATTATCAAGCAAATCACAAAGAAAGCTGATTTGGTGATTGAGTGGATGTGAACAAGAACATTGACAAGAGCTGACTTGAACCTATTGCGACCTCCGGACCACCTTACCTGCACACTCCAGCTTATCGCACCGATTGCTCAGAGGGTAAAACGTTGGTACGCTAACCTAGAGGTTGCAGGTTGAAGGCTCTAATCGATTTTCTTTGATCACTCTTACATTGTCAAAACCGTTTTCAATTGCTTTTGATTGGCCAAAGCCTTTTTCAATGACTCAATCTCGAACTTAACCAAAACTGAAGTTCGAAATCCTTTTTACTAGTAGAAATACAAACCTTATGCACGTGTATACTTTTCGTGCACAAAAGTAAAATGTTAAATATGATTAGATTAAGAACTTCAAAAGAACCTACCGGAAACTTCTACATTCAGTTGCACTGTAGACGGTATGTGGTCTGACAATGCTGGCCGGTGGCAAGCGCGGACCATTCCTGTATTTTTATCTACGCTAAAGCTCATACCAGACACGTACACTGGCTCAATGTCCGAGGACCTGGAAGACGGCCCTCTGGTCTTCGTTCCTCCTAAATTCCTCTTCCCTGCTTCTACAAGTCGGAACTGCAAAGAGTCCTCGCTATCCTTATCTAGCGCCCCTACCTTCCCGATCGTGTTGCAGCCTCCAAACCCAGCGTAGAAGTTGTAAAATATCCCCTGAGTCGACGGCACAGTGGGCGAATTGTCGTTTACATCCTCAACGCGGATCACCAGGCGAGCGTCGGTAAAGAGCCGGCCGGAAGACGCGCGGACCACGGTTTCGTACTCGGATCTCTGCTCGCGGTCGAACGGGTACAGCGCGTGGATTATGCCAGTGCTGCGCTCGATCTGGAAGCGGTTCTGCGGGGCGCGTTGCTGAACGAAGAGGTACGACACGAGCGCGTTAGGTCCTTCGTCTGCGTCCGTGGCAGTGACCTTGCCAATCGAGCCGAACGGCAGGTTGTTCTCGGTAACGTTCAGGTATATTGTACTACCAGGGAACTTGGGAGGGTTGTCGTTTATGTCCCCGACGCGAACCGTCACCGCGACGGGCGATTGCCGCGCCGGCACGCCGTGATCTGCGGCGGTGACCAGAAAGCTATACTGAGCTACTCGCTCGCGGTCCAAGTGGCGAAGGGTACGGATAAGTCCACTCCGCTCCTCGATAGAAAACGTGTCTTTGTGGTTGCCCGATAGCTGGTAAGTCACTTCACTATTTGAACCTGTAGTGGGGGAAAATGAGAAACATTACAAGTGTTTGATAATGTATGCAGAATATAGGAAGATAAATGTTATCTGCTGGTTGCCCCTTTTTGTACCCTTACATCCATGCCTGTTACAAAACAATATGCAGAGATAGTCAGAATTGACACTTGGACATTTCAGAAAACCGGTCTTCAGTCCGTAGATGAACACCTCGGATTCTTTACTAAATCTTCAGACAGATGAGATGGCAAGGGGCATAGTTGTAGTCGAGTCCCTGCAAGTTCTTTCACAAGTCCTTTCGCAAGTCCAGTCAGAAGTCCTTTCATAAACCGGTCACAAGTAACTGGATGAACAATGACAAAGGAATGCCTTTGTCAAAGCTCATTTGAATAGCTTGTGATTGGAAATAGGACCGGAGGGCTTGTGATTGACTTGCAGGGACTTGCAGGGACTTGTGATGGACTCGACTACATCCCTGGCGAGGGGTGAAGTTTTAATCGTCTGATGGAAGTGGCCCAGGACAAATTACCCAAGAAAAGTGTCCCCGGTGGTGCAACCATTGCCAAACATACATGTACCGATGTTTTGCACATAAAGAGATCGATGGGTGAATCGGAAGGGAAAAGAACTGTAAACAAAGGTAAAAAGTTGAAGAATTCATAAACATGTTCTTACTTTTAAACAAAGATCAACAGTGAAAAACAGAATTCCTTAGCCCCTATCATTTCATTAGTCCGTTACATTTAAGATGATACATTATGAATTTTACAGACACAAAGATTTTGAAAAAAACCTCAGAAGACAATGGGAAAATCTTATTAATTTGAATGACCACTTGATGAAAATGATTGCCCATAAACGTCCTATGCACACCGACGTTCGCTAATTTGAATGCTTTAACCGTCAAATGAGGTCACAAAACTAATGTATAAAATGCTACAAATAAAATCTTGAATGCAAAACGAAATAGAATGCCCCTAAACGAAAACGAACATTAGGAACAAAATCTCGGGTGCTTAAACATTGAAATTGAATGCCTCAACAGTGAACAAGAAACCTTCATTTGATCAGGTGTGTAAAAACCACGCAAATTTGAATGACCAACAACGAAAATTATCAGAAAAATTGGTAAATTGGCCGGGAAAACCTATACGAGCATATTATCATATAAACCACGAAGTCGTTTATTAATTATAATACGTCATCTGGAATAAGCAATAACCATCCGTCAAAAACGACAAACTCCTGAAAAGATCACCTGCGTCATAGTACAAGTTTTGTTTGCTTTATACAAAAAGGTAAATTACTGTTTAGACAGTTTCAAATGCACAGTCCGAAAAATGGCCTCTTTGTGTGACGAACTCTTGGTTGCGCACCGCATTGCAACACTCCCCAATCTATTGTCTGTCACAGGTTTCGCGCGCTCCACGTGCACGCCAAGCCATACTTGATGTGACTGGGTATTGTTTGACAACCTCCGTTTACGAGATTATCGCAATAGCTGAGCTGCCATTAAGAATTACAAAGGGAGAGACAATCTACTCCGACCTACCTACATCGTTGTCCGCTGCAGTCACATGGAGTACCCGGCTCATGGTATGCGCATCCTCGTCTATGGTAACTTCATATCTGCTCTTCTCGAACACCGGAGCATTATCATTCACATCCAGGAGAGTTACCTCGAGCAGAGCCAATGCAGCTCTTGCTGGCTCCCCTGAAAAACATTGTTGACAATAGTTGATATTATTGGGGAACAGGAAGCGGGGGATGGAGGGATGCACCCCACCCCACAAATGCTGGCGTGTTTTTCATGAAGAGCTTTTATAATTTATAGGCCTACCTGAAAGATCTTTTCATCACCCAAATCGACGAAAAGGCATTGTATGTCGAGTATTCAAACTTTGTGTGGCAAGTCTACCCCCAACCTCCCCCTCAAAAAATAACTTGGTAATGATCGCGACCATTGCAACAAAACATCACAACGAGCTCATTAAAACCCCTTGAGTACGGTTATTGTAGTGAGGCGTCGGGGTGCCGGGGCGGCCTGTGCAGCCAAGCGAAACGGCCGCAATGTGCTTGTGCAGTCAAGCGTATCATACACATTAATCCAACAATGGATTGAAACTGCACAAATAGCGGCAAATGGCGTCATCCAACCTGGGGCCAATTTCATAGAGCTGCTTAAGCACAAAATTTGCTTAAGCACAACAAAACCTTGCTCAGTAAAATCAGGTTACGAGCCAAACTGCATGTGATTGTTATGCTAAGCAAATAACAGTTAATTAAATACCAGTCACAAGCAATATACATCACAATGGAGGTTTGGCTGGTAACCTGATTTTACTCAGCAAGGTTTTTTTGTGCTTAAGCAAATTTTGTGCTTAAGCAGCTCTATGAAATTGGCCCCTGGTGCCACTGTTTTTTGCGCCATTTGGCGTCATCCGTACGCAAGGGGTTTTAATTAAGCACAACCGAAACTATTTGGGGCTTAGAGTAATTACTCTTCACCAGTAGAGGGCGCGCCTTGTAATGTGCTCGCTGTCTCTCTCGCTATTAGGAATGAATGTCCCTGATTCGATTCAGTAAAGCCACTAAGAGGAAATATTCACAGGCATGCTTGGCCAAGACTCAAACAACATCTTGCTAAGTGGTGCAGACGCCTCAGCTGCTCAATGTAATGATCAGTTGATAATCAAAGGAAATTCAGTTGAACATAAGTGCTACCCACCACATGCACACATAGAGGGCGTTGCACCGAATTAACCAATGCAAAGGCTCAGCAGTTTGTGCCCTGGCTGGCTACGAGGGAAAATTTTCGAATGGTATTATGTAAATGTTGAGTTGAGTTGAGTACGTGTCAACAGGCGCAGTGCACATGCGTACAAAATGGCGCCAAAATCACACAATTGGGATTTTCCCCGCTAGAGGGCAACTTTCGATGTTCACAGAGTGGACAAGAGAATTGCCTCATTTTTGCTAATTTTCTTTGCTGTTTACCTTGATCCGTCACCGTCAAGTTGATCATGTATACGCTTTTTTCTTCCCTGTCCAACTCTCCTGCAACGGCCACAACTCCGGTCACCGGGTGCACGGCAAAGTCTGGGCGTCCGGCTGGATCCTTCGCCCCGCGGGAGATATTGTAGATAATCTTCCCGGCATCGCCCTGGTCCCAGTCCAGCGCCTGTACCGTCAGCAGAACTGTGCCGATAGGGGCGTCTTCGTATACATCACTGTAATACATGTCTTCGTAGAAGACTGGCGAGTACAGGTTGGGTGGAGTCGGTGGGCTCGTGGTGACAGTGACAGAAGTAATAGCGAGAGCAAGAGTGGTGCTGCCAATCGTAGCGGTTTTGCTATCAATACTAGTTGTGTTACCGGAATAATCGTTTTTGTCTGGTTCCGAAGTGGTGGCAGTGTCAATTCCAGTTGTTGTATCGACTCCAGTTGCAGTCTCGGTCTCGGTTACAGTATCGATTCCGGTTATGGTATCAATTCCGTATCCGATTTCCGTATCGATTCCAGTTGTAGTATTGATCTCTCTTGAGATGGAGGATGTGGTTTCGGTAACGATACTGGTACTGACATACGAAGTTGTTGTTTTAAAAGTTGTTGGTGCGGAAATGTTTGGGTTGTCGTCAGTGATAGTTGTACCCGTGATACCAGTTGTGTTATCTGAATTGTTGTTGGGGTCGCGTGCGGTAGTTGTGACGGGAACATTTTCAATTATGATATCGATTTTGATATCGATGCTGTCAGCGTTGTCAGAATGAGAAGTGGTGTTGGTGATAGTAGTGGCATTGGTAGTGGTATCGATGTCAGTATAAGGATCGATAGTTACTGACGTGTCAGTAGCATTATCAGAGGAGTTGGTATCGCTTGTAGCATCTTTAACTTCAGCGGTTTTGATATCGATGCTGTCAGCGTTGTCAGAATGAGAAGTGGTGTTGGTGATAGTAGTGGCATTGGTAGTGGTATCGATGTCAGTATAAGGATCGATAGTTACTGACGTGTCAGTAGCATTATCAAAGGAGTTGGTATCGCTTGTAGCATCTTTAACTTCAACGGTTTTGATATCGATGCTGCCAGCGTTGTCAGAATGAGAAGTGGTGTTGGTGATAGTAATGGCATTGGTAGTGGTATCGATGTCAGTATAAGGATCGATAGTTACTGACGTGTCAGTAGCATTATCAAAGGAGTTGGTATCGCTAATTGTAGCATCTTTAACTTCAACGGTTTTGATATCGATGCTGCCAGCGTTGTCAGAATGAGAAGTGGTGTTGGTGATAGTAGTGGCATTGGTAGTGGTATCGATGTCAGTATAAGGATCGATAGTTACTGACGTGTCAGTAGCAATATCAAAGGAGTTGGTATCGCTTGTAGCATCTTTAACTTCAGTGGTTTTGATATCGATGCTGCCAGCGTTGTCAGAATGAGAAGTGGTGTTGGTGATAGTAATGGCATTGGTAGTGGTATCGATGTCAGTATAAGGATCGATAGTTACTGACGTGTCAGTAGCATTATCAAAGGAGTTGGTATCGCTTGTAGCATCTTTAACTTCAACGGTTTTGATATCGATGCTGCCAGCGTTGTCAGAATGAGAAGTGATGGTGTTGGTGATAGTATTAGATGTGTACGCAGTGGTAACTTTGTCCGTAACGGTATTGACACTCGTGGGTGTATCGCTAGTGGAAGTAGAAAAATGGCTTGTGGTTACGTTACTTATTGTTTTTTCATGGGTCTCGGGAGCGCAGGGAACATAGTGAGCATGCGTGATGTGCAGGTAAACAACGAGGACAAGGATACGTCTAAATAGCTGGTTACTGTATGACGTCATGGCGATTGTGATTAGCTGCGTAAGAGACCATGATCCAGTGGTGTCAACTTCACTGTAAACACAATAAAATGATAATTACGTGTAGTTTCTTAATTCTATAATGTGTCTTGAGGAAACCGAGAAAGAGATTAGCATTTCTCCATTATGGGGGAATAATTACAAAAGGATATGTATTAAGAAAGATTAACATAACACTTCCATGTGACACCCCATGTCATACAATTCGCCCATAGCTTATACGCACTGGTGCAAATTTCGTTTTAAACACGTTTAGTTGTTAGCTGTACCATGATACTGCCATTGATCTCTAACCCCCGAGGACGTATGTAAAACCATACTGAAATTGTTGGATTTGGCATGGTTAGGGTTAGTAGACGATTTCTGTGAGAACATTTTGATCAGCAGGCAAATGGGGTATTTCGCATCTCTGGTCGACAGAAGGCGGGGGACCTGCACAATATCTGAGTTACAGTTTAAGAACATCTCCGACGGCAGGTTTTCAACGGAGTTCATCATTGACTGAATGGCCTCCTCGTTTCATGTTTCCACGCCATTTCAAGTTTTTCTTTTGGAGTTTACGAAATTGCATTTCTTTTTACCACACCACGAAACCTAGACGATGTTTAAAACTGCATGGATGCCCTTTGATCAGAATATACCAATACTTTTTTGAGAATAAAGATAATGAAAACTTGGGACCAGCATAGATACAGATAATACGGATAGTACGTCGAACTCCATCGTGCTTCGGATGATCCGAAAAGTCTTCAAAACGATATTTGTACCATAGTGCTTTTTTGATTAAAAGCCGTGAGCAGATTACGTCACATGGAATGCCATATGAAAGCTGAGATCTTAATCTTTTTTCTGTACATATCCTTTGGTTCTACAGTATGTCCCCAAAAAGTGTCACTCTAACTATTTCCAAAATAACTACAAAACTATATGGTCAATTTTGAAAATGTTTGATTGTGCAGATACTCCATATCCTGGGCCAAATTCTCTATGAGTTTCATTTAATTTCAGTCACGCATCACTGTACAATGGTCAATTGATCAAGTTCCTTGCCTTAATAAATTTTAGTGCTGTGTTATGTAAGCTGTGTAAAATCCTGCATGTTGTGAAAAGGGCAGCGGTTGGGATTGGAATCATTTGCCTGGCTATCAGTCATCATGGCAAGACCTCAGTTTCTAATAATGCTCAAGGGCAAATGATTCCAATCCCAAACCATTTCAGCCTTTTTTTCACAACATCCAGGATTTTACACAGCTTACATAACACAGCACTGAAATTGATTAAGACAAGGAACTTGGTCACAGTGTCCAAAAACGCTGTTGTGATCAATTGACCATTGTGCAGTGATGCATGACTGAAACTAATTGAGACTCATAGGGATTTAGGCCAAGGATAGGGAGTATCTGCACACTCAAAAAAATTCAGAATTGACTTTATGGTTTTGTAGTTATTTCAGAAATAGTTAGAGTGACACCCTTTTTGGGAGATACTGTATAATTATTCTTCCATATAATGGAGAAGTATTGATCTCTCGGTTTCCTTGTGGGGGGACACCCTGTATAATTTATTTAACAATTAAATTTTGATAATCATACGGATATAACCTTGATGTTTTTTAATGATTTATAGAATGAGCTACTTAAGTTAACAACGGACCTTGTGTATGACTGAGTCCATCTTTGTACATGTATATGTACATGTAACACGTTTACATTCAACTGTCGTTTTTCATAAATACTTTTCTATTGTTAGGTTACTCGTGGTTTTGCATGCATGTCGTATTTGGGGCCAAATTTGAGGCTACATTGCCTGATATCGACTTTTAGCCAAGACTTTTAATTTTTACGGAAAAGTAGCCACATTTTGATCTTATATCTTTAAAAAGGCAAAAATGAAAACCAACAGTTAAATATGAACGTGTTATGTGTAAAACTAAAGAGACTGCCATCACTTGCCAACCAAAGATTAAGTAAAATTCAGCCCAGCCCCCAGTCCTCGGCTACCATGAACCTATTCCTTTGAAAAGGGAGACCAATATTGGGTAAGTCTGACGGTCAACTTTCTGCCCGGCAAAATACAATTTTTACTTGTGTTCATGGACCGCGTAATGTGATGATGGCGGATTATTCGCATGCGAAGATCAGTGGGAAGACTGGCGTCCCCGTGGATGGCGGCACGCCTTCTGGTGACTATAGAGTCCGATACTGGATCTGCAGGACCTGGAGCAGCAGGGGCAGAGGTAGACAGACCTGATACATTGGAGCCTGAGAGGCAGGTTCCTTTCTCTGCCTGTGCTTTTTCTCTGCACTACTCTATGGTAGGACATCACTCTCCATCCGTTCCTGTCAGCAGCCAGCTGTTGCCATTCATTGTTTACATTTCATGCTGAGTGAAAAGCGTCTTTTAGCGCTGGAATATTGATAGTACCACAAAGCATCGCAGTTTCCACAGACAATATTAAACCGCCATCTTGTGATAATTGTGGTGCAACCGAATCTCAAATTTTAATTATAATGAAAAATATCAAATAAGTTGACAGTGGGAGGTATTCCTCTCTTGCTGCTGCACTTTTTATTGATTTCTTTTGTGGGAAAAGACAACAAAAACATGCGGATCTAAAAAAAACACGAAGCAATTGGAGACTTTTGAAACGCTGGTGGCAGCAGACATACCAGTCCTCTTTACTAGTTCTGAGCATGCGCGCGTAGTAATTGAAAGGACCGGTATATCTGCTGCCACCAGTGTCTCAAAAGGGACGTTAATCTATTTTTGTTGGTATTTCTGTTGGGCTTTTTGTTTTTTGTTTGTTTTGTTGTGTTTAGTTTTTGTTTGATTTTTACTTGACATTATACAGGTACCATATTCACCAAAGTTGAAGTGCAGAGAAGGATTATGAAATCTACGGTATTAGGGGATACAAAGACACTTTCCCCGACCCCGGGTCCTGAATACAAATTCCCAGTCCTAACTGATTTAGTAGAATAACACGCATGGGTTTGCTGTCTTCTGTACAATGTCGTACACACCCTTATTAACATATACGTTGCCATAACCTTTAATAAGATACTGGCTTTTTGCATTCCATGTGTTTCCAGAGTGGTTTTAAACCTTATCTGTGGTCACTTTCACAGGAGCAATTTCCCTACCCCGCTTAGCACAGTTTCTTTCGAGTGCCCCAAAAACTCTTTGCTTTGTTTGACAATGACGCAAAGAAACTCTAAGACTTGTCCAATTGCGTTACCATGCTAACATAGGCCTACTTCAAATTACTTACCAAATCCACGCAACAATAATACATCATCTCCAGCATCAAAATATCCAAATAATACTGCACTGAAGACAAGGGTTGGAAGAGCAAATCGCTTCGTACAGTACACTTCACGCTGAGCGGTCCCACAGGTTTTCCCCGCTTGGCTTTTTGTTTCTGGGGCTGAACCTAATAGACTTGTTTCACACTGGGAATATCATTGGCGTGATTCCCAAAACACTATACAGCGAGACGTGACAGGGATTATAGGGTGACCTTGTAAATACGCGCCAAAGGTTAAGGGAAAACGCTCCAAATTTGTGGGGACAGCTGTTGGTGTGGAAAGCAGTCGTAATTCTTCGGATTTTACGATTTGCGTGCCCAGCGATTGATTCCGTAGTCTTGATTAAAGATTCTGACATTTTTCGCGTCTACAGTTAATGCTCAAAAGACATTGGCCTATGCAAAAGGTCTTCAAAGGGAATTTGTGTTGTAATTCTAACACGTTTACATTTAACTGTCGTTTTTCATAAATACTTTTCTATTGTTAGGTTACTCGTGGTTTTGCATGCATGTCTTATTTGGGGCCAAATTTGAGGCTACATTGCCTGATATCAAGTTTTAGCCAAGACTTTTCATTTTTACGGAAAAGTAGCCACATTTTGATCTTATATCTTTAAAAGGACAAAATTTAAAATCAACAGTTAAATATGAACGTGTTCTGTGTTTTAGATACACTTCAACTAAAATGTGTGGGCCTGCACGGTGACACACTTGGGGAGTCGGATTGGCGCGGTGTTCCTTCCCTCGCCTTCCACTGTGAACCACCGGGTTCGAATCCCGCCTAGACCGGCATGTGGATTGGCTTTCAGTCCCTGCCTGAATCTGTGGATTTCCCCGATAATTTCATTTTACCCTTAATGCTTAGCCTATAGCTTTCATTGGTAAAGAGATAAAAAAATGTATTAGTTTCAATCTGGAATTAATCTTACTGTTTATAAATATGGTACCAGTACCAATCCTCCTGAGAAATGTGTCTGACGTCTGAAATGTATCCGACTTGTCCTGTTCGTCTTCGAGAAAATGGTATCTCAAGACCTCCCAAAACGTCTTGGGTATTGCAATTCCCAAAAGTCGAAATAAGCACTATAGTGATGTTCACAAAATCACTGATAAAACTCACTGATGGTTTTTCGCTATTATTTTTTTATCGTGACTTGGATGACGGTTTAAACTTGAACTTTCAACTTGAACGGTTTATTTTCTATCCTACATCTTCTCTGACGACATAACCGACGATTCCAATCAATCTGACGGAACCCCACATCTCGCGAAATTTTGCCAGTTTTTTAAAAGAATTTGACCCCAGCACCTGCAATGAAATATAAATTCCCATGACATTCTAGTCCTCCAGCTGTACTTTAGGTCGTTTGCAATGGAGAATGGACGGATTTTGCAAGGTCACACGTGGTGAACTACTCACACTTTCGAGCGTTACGGACAAATTATTTTTCTTCAAGTTAATTTGCCCGGCGGGAATATACCTGCTGCCTCAACCAAAACAGTGGTCCCCCAAAGTGTACGTACGAAGAATATTTTTAAAACCTTTGTGGGGGGGGGGGGGGCGTTTTGAGTATTGGCGGCGCTTTCAAACGCCAAATTAGAGAGTCAAATAAAAGAAAAACACACGCAAGTGCACTTTAGTTACATCTTAATTAATACATGCAACATTTTCATTTTTAAACGTTTTTCTATCGCTAAGGTTTCTACGCATTGGTGGCCATGCTGTTGCAGGATTACATGTATAGCCTAATTGGAAACCATTTTGCTTAGGATCGTCTTTCAGACACGTAGCCTATTATATTAGCAGCTACCGTTCAATAAGTGGGGGTATTGGACTGGCTTTCCTTTTTTCCGTTTCCTGGTCATGTTCCTCCACTTTTTGTCTTTTTGTCTATATAATTTTTGTTATCAGGTTTCGACCCCCAAAACCCTCCCTCTCTCGTTACGCCACTTTTGAAAGCTACAATTTCTGAAAGAATACGAGCCAATGTAAAACAACAAGTATAGACCTTGGGAAAATCCTTTGACAACTTTGGTGTAATTTCGGTGTGAGATTAAGCACGGTGTTTGCCTATTGGAATACACACGGTTATTGAAAGTTGCCCAAGGGATGCGAGTTCTTGAGAAAAAGGGATGCGAGTTTTAAGTACGTACATTTTTAATGATATATGGGCTCCGTGCGCCACCAAAAGAGGGCGCTGTCCACATAGCAACCGCACTTCCACGGGGAGTACGTCGCTGGTATACGCACTGTGCTCCTCGTTAATTTGATACTCGTACCAGTGGGATTGCTTTGTCTGTTTGCCGACTCTCGATAATTGGGTTTTCAATGAGAATATCATAGCGGGAACCAGACACTTAAATTAAAGTCAGGTAAGATGGCGTCGATATTGACCCCTAACTCGCCTTTTCTTTCCGCTGAGGGGGTAGTTGTGCACGGAGCCCATAGGCAGGGTGGACCCAAAAAAAAGGTATGCGAGTTCTTTAGAAACGGGGATGCGAGTTTTAAGTACATATCCAATGATATAGGCATGGTGGACCCCCCCCCCCCCCCCCCCCCCCAGAAACAAAAAAGGATGCGAGATCTTGAGAAAAAGGGATGCCAGTTTTAAGTACATATCCAATGATACCCGCTGGATACGCCATAAATAATTGGCGGAACACTGTTTTGCGCGTACGCCATCACGAATTGGATGGTAAGAGTAGGGGAGACAAAATTAATCCCGTGAACTTTTAAAACTTTTAGATGTGCCAATTTAACCAACAATCGGAACCTTGAAAACATATATTACAAATGGGGAATCCAGGTAGGGGAAGGTAGGAATCTACCCCTCGCCCCTCAAGACAAACTGGAACATTTAAAGGCTTAAAACTTTTTTACAATAAAAGAAAACCATGTGATAAGCATAAAACAAGGATAAACATAAAGCAAAAATACTTCCTACGTGTAAATAAATAGCAAACTAATATCGTCGGCACATAGTAGCCTTAAAAGTCACTGACAGTTGACCTTTCAAATGACGATTTGAATTTAACACTTTATTTTCAACAACGGTTGCATTTAAAAAACATTCATATCCTATAGGTTTTGATAGAGTTCACTGAAACCGGTAAGTTGCTTAATTGTACAAATAAACGACAGTTATGATAATCAAGAAACTTTTCCATCAACGTAATTTCTTTTTTAAAGACACTGCGTATAGGCCTATTGTGTACCTGGGTCACAAATTTAGCTCTACTATACATCCACAATGTCCATAAATTTAATTATTCAAACTATATCAATGAATCAATTATGTTTAATTAAAACAATCATCATTGTTGTTGACTCCAGTCGCTGACTCGGACTGGAGTTGGACTCGAGTCGCGATTTTTTAACTAAAGACTCGACTCGACTCGACTCGACTCGACTCGACTCGACTCGACTCGACTCGACTCGACTCGACTCGACTCGACTCGACTCGACTCGACTCGACTCGACTCGACTCGACTCGACTCGACTTTCTAACAATTGACACTTTTGTTAAAATAAACACAAACTTTGGGCGTACAGTTGAAAGGAACGCCTATAGCCTGTAGCACATTTATAGCGATAACTGGGTGACCAGTAAGCGTGGACGCAGCGCGTGCCGGCCGACTGCATATTTGAAGGACCGTTGAGGCGGCGCGCCAGGTTAATTTTTGTACATGCGTGCTGACCTAGCAGTCATGCGTTGTATCACTCACTCAGCAGAGCGTAGTGTCCCCAAGGCCAATTGCAAAAAAAAATACAAAAACGACAGAGGGTTAAAAAGGGTTCATCAATGGAAACTCCTGTTAATTAGGTGTCACCTGGTAAAATGGGCAACATGATACAACAACAATTCTTAAGAGTAAAATGTTTGGAAAAAACGATTTGGGGAGAACAAGTTGTACACAGAATACCCAATATACCCATGATATACCTAACAAATAAGAATGCCCCAACTACCGGCGCATGCCTGCGCCTATCGAGTACCTGCACCGTTACTAGTCTTGGTTCCAAGACGTCTTTAGCGCGGTGCGACGTACAGCGCGCACGGCAGCGCCCTCTAGCTACACACACACACACACGCCAAGGACAAATCGCTAAGAACGTCTTGGGTATTTCGCAAGGGAGCGCGCGCGACCTGCTTATGCATTATTTAACAGGCGGGTCAAACGAATAATCGCGCTTGCGCACTGGAGAAAACTCATGTTTAAGTAATAACTTACTAGTCAGTTAACGTTATGAGCAGGAGAATCAGGTTGGCGCAGTGGTTACTGTCCCCGCCTTTCACCGCTGTGGCCTGGGTTCGATTTCTGCCCTGGTCCACGTGTGGATTGGGTTTTCAGTCCCTACCTGATTCCGTGGGTTTTCCCCAGAATATTCTTCTGGGGTTTTCCTCCCACCTCTAAAACTGTATTGTCTTCTCTCTACAGGTTTCTTTAGGCTACAGTGCCTATATAGGGCGCTTTTGAGGAATCCTTGGTTTCATTACCAGAAAGAATTATTAATAATAATAATAATGGCAGAGTGATTCTGGACTGGCAAACAGGATTGAGAAATCTTCGGATTGTTTCAAAAATGTGATCTGGAATATCAGACATTATCTCTGCCAATTTCAGTCCCAGATGTTCAGCACAATGTAACTGATCAACGGCCACGACAATAATCAGCGCTTTCTCCTGTTTGCATTCGGTTACTTCGTTCATGGAGGTAGGAAACACCTCCATGCTTCGTTCAAGAAATCTAAGACCAATGGAGCAGCTTGAAAAATTACACTCTTGCCAAATCCCGTTGTTAAATTAACAAACAAATCATGGCCACGTACATGAATGGCACTGATCTGATGACTTTGTTTGCTGTAAAATCGATCGCTTGGTCCACGCGGTCAGATTTTTTTCTCTAACAGACAACGAATGGCTTGGTACTGCACGTTCATACGTACGTACACGTAAACCCGACGTGAGTACAGAAACTACGACTAGTGAGTGTTGGCTATTTACATGCGATAATGCAGCTACGTCACACGCGCATGCAAATGCCACACAGTTCTGCTCGCGATTTCGAAACTTGCGAAATTTCCAAGACGGTCTTATTAGCGATTTGGCCGTGGCGTGTGTGTGTAGCGAGAGGGCGTTGTCGGCCGGCCGTGCACCGCTAATTACGTATTATTATTGACGTACTGGTGAGGACAAAAAGGACGGTTCAACAAAGGGAACAATACTGTCATCACGTTTATTTCTTTGTTCCGGAAAAGTGAGGACATGCAAACTAGTGCTTAGTCTATGGGGATGGGTTAGTGTGTAGGACAATAGAAAGTCCTGACCAGGATGGTGAAAAAAGTACCATTGTCTTGGAACTACACCGTTACACGAACACACATGTTGACCCCTCTATAAATAAACCCCAAGATGAAATCTACACCGCCAAGGCTACAGCTGACAGTAATTGAACGTGATAGGAGCCGTACATAGCTTTCTACACAAAATCCCAGGCCAGTAAGGTTTTCCAATACCAGGCTACTGGACCACTTTTCTCGAGGGTGTGCTGGTAATGCAGGAGTTGAACTTACACATATCGTATACATTCGCAAGTAGGTCGGCCGTGAGACTTGTTTTGCTGGCCACGCTTTCCTCGCAACTTCGATCATTTTTCAGAACCTTGCTAACATCATTAACTGACAGCCACCCATCCCAATCGCCATCATCCTCGATAATAGGTCTCTTGTTGTGCCTAGTGCAGTGAACGAAATACAATGGCAAGGGTCTGGCCAATTCTGTTTCTTGTGAGCGAACTCCATTTCGAAGTGTTCGGGAAGAATTAAAGGACTCCCGGCATCGCCTTCTCTTCGATCATCTTCCTTGGCTTTTAGATTTACAGCAGAAATAATCTGCCTTGACTTTCCATCAACCTCATCGCGTTCTTCATCTAGACGTTTTTCATTTACAATTTCCTCACCACCGTCATAATACAATATTCTCCCTCATGGGAAGGCATGTTTGCTTCGCCATGCTTCTTGTAGCCAAATACTCAACGGCTACAGCCGGATTGTTGAATAAGGTGTATTAATGTTCAGGTTCCATTGTACGATCACACCTCCTTGATTGGCTTCGATTGGTTTAATTCAAGTCATTGATCGGTAATTATGCAGAGTTTAATATGCAGAAGGGTGAACTGAATTGTAGCAACTCGAAATACAATGACTGATGCGAGTCTATGGAATTGAAGATTTCTCAAAGGAAGGTTTGCCAATGGAAGGTGGACGGAAGAAATGAAGGAAAGGTTTTGCTGCAAATAAAACAGAAATGAATAAACTTACAAGTTACATGGTGTATAAAAGGGAGTTAAAAAAACCAAACAAACAAGTGTACGTAAAGACGAGAGGAAAACAATAAGGTACTATACTACTAAACTATTACAACTATATAAAGCTAATTATCTGGTGTTATGCACTGTTAACATAAGTTAGTCATTTTGGCTGATAAATAAGTCAAAATGACTAATTTAGATTAGTCAAGCCTAAATGACTAATTTAATCAACGCAGGACTAACGTAAAGGCAAACCCTGACCAG
Source organism: Hippasteria phrygiana (assembly GCA_037893225.1). Classification (NCBI taxonomy): domain Eukaryota; kingdom Metazoa; phylum Echinodermata; class Asteroidea; order Valvatida; family Goniasteridae; genus Hippasteria; species Hippasteria phrygiana. The sequence continues at coordinate 415,962 of JAZGUH010000413.1, forward strand.
TTTACGTTAGTCATTGCTGATATTTTGACTAATAAAAATCAGTCACGCAATTTGAGCAAAACTATTTTTTTCCATTGCTTTTTTAGTGAAATTTGCCGGGATTAAATTCTTTGCACTAAAAATAGCGTTGATTTTCAGAATTGTATACATTTGAAGCATTTTTGCAGTATGTTTTGAATAAATGATGACACTTTTCATTACCCAGACTATTCTTTAAACAGACTGTTGATCCCTTGTGGATTGTTTGAAGAAATATTTATTATTTTATTTGAATCAATGTAAAAAATTACAAATAATAGCGTAAATACGTCGCCTTCACCGAATCGGTGATTCGTTGTGTGACTAAGAACACTATCTTAGCTCTTTGACTAAAAACAACTGGTTACACGAAAGTGATTAAAACCACGTCCGCAATACCGCGCGCTAAAAAAATCGGCAGGGCCGCCATTTTTTCTAACGGACAGCGTATACATGTAAATGTACGTTGTGCTCTGTCAGTGCAGCTGCGTTTCGCATAACCAGTATTTAATACGAGAATTCTGTTGAAATCATCCTGATGTTTGGTAAATCCTGTTCCTGTTGATACGGCTTTGGAGCTGTTGGATCTCAGGTAAGGCCTAAATCTTTTTACGATTGTAATTTTTGTCGTGAAAACTGTAGTGCTCATCCATTGTACATCCATTGCGACCATCTAAATTCGCGCGTATTAATATTCGCGCACCTACCTTTAGCGTCGCGTAACTATTTGTTTACGATACGCAATTACGTAATTCCAAAGTTTACCGATTGAAACGTCACATCTGCCTCGTTTGCGGTCAAGATGTGGAACATCAAGGCGTTCCCGGTTAGTATTTTGCGTTAATTTATGAACTGATAATGTTTTTTAACAGTTTGAGTAAGATACAATTAATTGTTGATTAGAAGGGCCCGTAGGAGTCGAAAAATTTTACCTAAAATACACGAACGTACGTTATCTGTGAGACCAAAGTATAAATGATTGATTTTGCGTCACATCTGTGACAACAGAGGGCGTGAATAAAAAATACGGGGCATCAGAGGGGCCTTGCGCTTTATAATTTTTTTACACGAAACTTAAAAAAATTGAAAAGACGGATCTTAACAGGAGTCTTAACGTTTCAGAAAAATACTATTAGAGTAGGCCTACTTAAGTTGACATTCGGTTGCAAAAACCTACATATCTAAAGTTAGACCTAAATATTGTACCTATCGCCTCGGGCGAAGGAATTCGATCGGGAATTTATAAATTTGAAGCTACACATGCAACTTGAATCCAGGCATTCATTACTTTCGAAAGTGTGTGTTGGGGGGTGGGGGCAGTGCGGGCCTAGTTGCTGCCCTTTTAAAAATATTTTTCTTGTGCGGAACTGCCAAACGTTTTTTTTTGGGGGGGGGGGGGCATTTGGAAAAAGGGGAAGGGGAAATGGAAATTGTCCCCCCCCCCCCCCCCCCCGTTCCCCCACTTAAGTATGATTTGCAGGTGTTAGGCCTAGGCCTTTGTATTTATTTCCGCAGATGTTCCTATTTTTATGTTAAAAAAATTAATCTTTTTCTTTTATTTTGCAAATCAAAATCAGGTCAAACTTAGAACGAAATTAAAAGCAATAAACATACAAAGAAACAAGATGCCTCCCTATCTTATTGTCTATAAATCGGGTTTTTAATTGACAGAATATGTGCACCAGCCCAGTACAATCCAGAGCTACGGGCAGAGAAGCTTTGCAAATCCCAAGGTGATGAAGAGCACAAGTCGACAACCCCGCAGCATCAAGATCACCAGCAGCAGATGGCATCGCCAGAAATGCAGAATGTTGATCCACAATCAGAAGAACGACGTGGACAAATAACGGAGAATACTGTCCAAAGAGTAGAAGAAGTGGATACGTTCTTCAAAGAAAAAGAAGAAAGAATCGGCCAAAGGAAGAAAGCTGCGAAAAAAAGAAAATGTATGAGTTATGTTGTTTCTGGCAACAGTGGAGGAGTAACTGTGTCCTAACAGAAAACTGTATATTCATGTACATTGTATATACGTTTGACAAATTTGTCATTATTATCTTAGGAGCTACTGTCTACACTCCAAGTACTGACTCTATCTTGGCAATTTTCACAATTTCTCAGTATTTTAACTTTTCCTTCATTACGTCGACAAGATGTAGCCTATTCTACAAGTTAAGTAGGGCCTACAAGTCACGTCGCACGCCGCACTGCACAATTTGTAAAAAATATAGTTCCACGGAGCTCTCGTAGAGTGTGACGCAATGACCCTCGCGCTATGCGCGAATTTCGGCTGCATTGATTTCAAAACCTCGGATGCGGGGTGTTTGAAGATAACGAGACTTGCTGTGTACTAATGACACTTACTCGGCTTGGAAATGTATTTTCAGGTAGGTAGCAACACTGGGAGGATAGAAGTATAGTCAAAAGCTCCATGTTATTTTGTTTATGTGAGTGAAATTCGTCGTGAAGTCTTAGGTGCGCGAAAATTGCCAACACGAGGATAATACTAATCATAATACTTAATAGTGATTCATTTATGCAATGGAACATTGCGTATGCTAGGTCTACATGTACTGTCATAGTAGGGTGTTATAATACAAAATAAACGGATATTAAACGGAAAGATTTTACTTTAATAACCCCCACCAACCAGCAAATCTTGGAAAATATCCATCCATTTGTGTTCATAATTATATAATAAACACTTGGCACAACTTTTAATTTGGAGAATTCTGTTGGGACATTTTAGTGCAATATACTATAGGGGAAGAAATTTGTGCTTTCTGTGTTAGAACTAGAAGTTCTTGGCAGTTGGCACCATGTATAGTCACTCCAAAGTGTGCACATACATGTTGATTCTTTCCAATTTTTTTTTACAGATTTTGCTGAAATAAATCTTGAAATAACAGGTTGTGCCACATGTTAAGACAGTTGTTGTCAAGGAGGGTTGGTTATTTTTCAAGATTTTGCTGTTCTTTACCGATTTTGGTGGGGGTATTAAACTTAAAGTAAATTCTTTCCAACCACAGTTGAAAAACCAAACTGGTTTATTGGTAAACTATGGGTCAACTCGTACCCGAGTCAACTCGTACCCGAGTCAACTCGTACCCGAGTCAACTCGTACCCATGGTACAATTGTGTAGGCCTCCCCTCGGGTTCGTTTTTTTTTTGTTTACAAATTATAAAACGGTTTAGGTAGGCCCTTAAACTTTATAAAGGGTTTTTTTTTCCTTTTTTCTTTTTACATTAAAAAAACCCGGAAATTTTGTAAACCTTAAAGGGTTCCTTTTTTTTGGTTTTTTTTATGGTAATTGATTGGACGTTATGTACACGAATCGAAAAGTCAATCATTATGAATTATCTAAAAATAGGAGAGGGAGAAGCATAAGAAAGTATCATTCAGAATATTAAAACGAAAGCAGATAATAATTCAAACCAATGCAAAACAAAATAAATAATGCGACATTCTCCATGAAAGATGTTCGAACAGTTATCCGTTACCAGTCGTCCAGTTTCTGAGAAAAATATGAAGATATGAAGTTTTAAATATTAAAAAGACAGTGGGCATATATGAAAACTTATTAAATACTAAATCATGCACAGAGAGCTAGGGAGTTGACTGTGGGTACGAGTTGACCGGGGGTACGAGTTGACCCAAAATCGGTTTATTGATATGCGCATTATGGGCTTGTTTATTTTCTCCCAAATAATTGTTTTTGTTTGGGGGGGGGGGATCTTGAGTGTTTGTAATATGCATACCCGGACCCATGTGGGATGTCGACAACTTAACCGTTGGCCGACTCGACCGTTTACCAAGTCGTCCGTTCCTCAACGGACGACTTGTCTCAACGGACGACTTGTCTCAACGGACGACTTGTCTCAACGGACGACTTGTCTCAACGGACGACTTGTCTCAACGGACGACTTGTCTCAACGGACGACTTGTCTCAACGGACGACTTGTCTCAACGGACGACTTAAATTCCCATTTGATGCGAAGGCGGTCCAGTTGTCTCGAGTCTAGTCGGCCAACGGTCGAGTTGTCCGAGCTCCCACATGTGATACATGCACATGATAATCATTATGCACAGACAACTCGATTGTCTGTGCATAATAAAAGACTAGTCGTCTGTTGAGAATATGCCTAGCACAGTCAAGTTGTCTCCATGTCAAAGTCTCAACGGACGAGTTGGTAAATGATAGTTGTTGCACTAGTCCAGTTGTCTCCACGGTCGAGTTGTCTCAGTCTGACATTCATAATCAGCATATGGATGAGGTATTTTTACACCACGGCACAGTTTGGATTATAAACATAATTTGGCAGTATAATATGCTCGGTTATGTGAAAATTAGGCTTTGTTCACATTGTTTTTTATCATTGTCTAAATGAAGTGAAAAAAAACCAAAAGTGTCAACCGATCCATCAGAAAATTATACAAGCTTACTAAAATGATTAAAATAGCTGTAAACATGTTCAATTCTGTTGTCCAGCATGTCTCTTCCTTTTTTGTAATTTGAACTGTTAAAAAACCTACGGTTGGCGGAAATTTTAAAAAGGAATGGCGGTCATCTTTTAATCAAAAAGTGCCTCCTTCCTTAAAAAAAAAAAACCTGCACAATAAACATTTTTTTTTTACTTGGCCTTAGCTACATGTATGGCATTGGCATTTGTATGCTAACTTTTTTCAAAGTAACATGTATAACATGCCATTTGTCTATGATTTTATTTTACTCTCAGGTGTTCCACAACTGTGACGAGATCTCCAAGCCAAGTAGTGGAAGGATTCTGCCAGCAAAAAGCTCTCAGTCCTGCTCCCAGACAAAAGCCACCGGAGGAACTGCTCACTAGGTACTTGGTAGTGCAAGCTCTGGGCAGTGAACCACCCCCCCCCCCCCCCCCCTCCCTGAGAAGGATCATCCTCAGTGACTTGGCTGTGATGGGGAATCTTTTTCCCACCATTTGGCTAAGAGACGACACGAGTTGATTCTGCCAGCAAAATGTTCTCGGTCCTGCTCTCAGACGTTAAGCCAACAGAGCAACTGTGTTGTAGCTACATGTACCCGGTAATGCAGGCTCGGGGCAGTGGACCCCCCCCCCCCCCCCCTTCCTCTGAGCAGGATCATCTGTAGCGACATTGCTGTCGAGGGAGAATCTTTTCCCACCATTTGGTCTAAGAGACGACACAAGTTGATTATCAGTCGACCCCTCAGCCTAGAGCCAACAGAGCAACTGTGTTGTAGCTACATGTACCCAATAATGCAGGCTCAGGGCAGTGAACCATCCTCCCTCTGAGCAAGATCATCTGTAGCGACATGGCTGTGGAGGGAGAATTTTTTCCCGCTTTTGGTCTAAGAAATGACATGAGTTGATTTGTCCTCTTTGGGAGAAGCTGACACCTGGACTGGAACTCGAACCTACATGTACTAGATAATATCCTTTGGAACTGTTCGTACCCCGAGTGAGGGAGAAAGGAGTCTCAGAAAAATCCAGGCCTGGACTTTTATCGTGCATTTATATTATGTGTTAAATGGGACTTGAAGGTTTGCATGGTGGACATGAACAAAGTATGGAAGGTTTGCGGTATCACCATGTAAAATTGATCTTTTTTATATTTGTGTGGTTCTGAGAAGAACCGTTTTTTTTACTTGTTGGTTTTTACTCAGCGTTTTAAACAGTATTCTCTGTTCGTCATCAGTCTTCTGAATAATGAACAGAGCATACTGTTTGAAACGTTAAGTTAAAACTGGTTCCTCTCAGAACTACACAACTCAAAAAGAGATTAATTTTACATGGTTATGGTGGCCCTGAAGGGACATAATCATTCGTGAATATCTTTGTGACGTCGTGAATTTATTCACGACTGGTCCTGAATATTTTTCGCAATTTGAATTCTCCTCCATCATCTCCATTGAAGTTTTTGATACAACGGCCATCATTGACCATGATAATGCGTGAATTGTATGTAATAACGCCCTCTAATTGCCCGCTCGGTGAAATACCCTCCAAGCTACTAAAAAAATATTTGCGACAAAATTCACGACCAGTCATGAACAATTTGCAACATCGTGGATTTGTTTCACGATGTCGTGAATAAATTCACGAAGTCGCAAACAATATTCGCGACCGATTATGTCCCTTCAGGGCCACCATACATGGTGTTACCTCAAACCTTCCATACTTCATATTACATGTATGTGTTTTCCTAAATTTTATTCTTAAATTCTTACCAAAAATATTCAGTTGGAATTAGTGTTATTAAATTGAGTAAGAAACCATCTTTAGGTCAGACAAATTTGTTTTATCAGTGTCAACAATCATACTAGTCCCTAAGCATATTTTTAAGGAACAAAAGTCTTGCCAAGGACAGCAGAATTTAATTCACAATGTTTCATTTACTTCTCATGAGTATTAAGTGTCAACAATCATACTTAGTAATTTACTTAAATCTGTAAAAATCGCTTGTGTTTGGGAACAAAAATCTTGCCAGTGATGACAGGATTTAATTTACAGGTTCTATTTTTCTCATTTAATTACAATTTGTGGCAACATGAATTTCATATTCTTTAAATCAATTCCGGTTTCATTGGAATAAGACTGTTTGAAAAGATTATGACTCGTTTGCTTCATTTTCTTTTGTTTTTACAGGAAATAAAACCTTAGTCACATGACTATTGTGATTAGTCATCATTTTGAATGACTAACTGGAAAAGTCAGGTGACTAACGTTTAGTCCTTTCAGACATCAGTTGGATTTAATCAGAAGACTAATTAATTTTAGTCATTTTTACTAACTTATGACTAATATTCGACTAATAAATATTAGTCATCTGGTTTGATGACTAACTTTAGTTGGTCCTTTCAGACATAGGGCAGGACTAACTTTTATTAGTCAAAATGACTAACTTATGTTTACAGTGTGGTGATATCTGGATGGTCTGTCAGTAATAACTTGCAACACAATGGGGATTGAAACTAACCTACATGTATAGCAGGTCATGGGGGGGGGGGGGTTCGGGGGGTGGAACGAACCCTCGATACCCCCCCCCCCCCCCCCCCCACCCCGCACGGTGACGTGTTCCGCTCGGAAATTCCAAAAAATACAAAACAATCGGTAATACCATGGAGCTATAGCTCCATGGTAATACTATAGCCTACTACACAACTTTTGCCTTAAAACTATATGTATCACTAAATGTTCCACTTTAATACGATAAATGCAACCTGTACGACACTTCGTGACACGCAGCGTGTGTTCACAATGTTCACATGCCAAAAGGTCCACTTGGGCGTTTGACGACCCCCCCGCCCTCCCCCAGTAGAGGCAACGGGCCTGTATAGGGCCAGCCAACAGCGACACCCAGCCAGTGCTCTTGCAGGTCACAAAATGGGGCCCTAGAGATGTGCTGGGCCAGGAGGTTGGAGGGTTGCTACAGGGATCGCCACCCAGGCTGATTAGTTTAGCAGAGAAATGTAAGGTCATGGGGTAAGATCTGTGGTCTACACTGAAGTACATTACAAAGGGATGGTCTTTAACTAAAAGGCCTTACAAAATACAGAACTATATTTGTGAACAAAATAGTATAAAGGAATGCACAATGGCCACTATACACTGCTTGATTGTGGTTAGGATCGGGAGCCTTTTGCTCGGAGTTCTTCAAAACAGGTGTTTACCCTGTGCCTTTCTTCTCTATTTAGTAAACAATTACTGTCCTGAAGACGACCGCTAAATAGATACTGCCTTTGGCAATTCTTCGCTGTTAGAAAATGTTAAAAACATTGCTTCATAAAAATGCATCAAAAGGCCTCCAACATTTGACTTGTTTTCTCCAAGAATAGTTAATGCACCTTAAACATTTATGTAATCTGTTATTTGAAACTCTAGTATCAAAGGTTTCAGTCCAAAATTTGGGTAACACTATTCAATAAATGCATTAGCAAAATAGAACGACAAGCCTTGAGATCGTGTATTATGTACGCGATGCACACACAACAAGTAATCATAAACTGGACATCAGTTCACAATAAAGATATACATAATACACAAGGACTTTATCCTGAACACCACAAGTACGTGTATACTGAATATTTCGATCGTGGAAGTTTATTAGTAGATTTAAAAACACCGCTAAATGTTTATACAATCATCCGATAGCCTCATGCATGGTACAACGCGCTATATGAGTGACCCACAGTGCCTGCTAATAATTATGTGGGGCATAAACTGTAGCCTGGCGGCTACGTGGTCAAACCCCCTCGAGTCCATCCTAGTACTGTGGGATTGACCCAGCTATGCAAATGACCCTCCTCTCGTCTCTCATTGGGCACTGTCGTTTAACACAAAACCCTGGCAGCCCGGGGTTTTGTGTGTAAACCTCAAAAAATGACCGAAAGCATCGAGGCCGTCCGAGTAATGGTGTAGTTTTGGAGCCAAATTACATTACCATAGGCAACTTGTATTACGCTTGACAAAATAACTTGGCTGTAGTGTTCGTGCTGTTGCTGAGGTGCGCGCGTGGAGCTGAATATGAATGTTCTGTGAGACGCAATATTTTTCCAGGTTGTACAAGATTCCCCCAAAACTTCGAATAGGAAGAGAACTCGATTTTCATGCTGGAAGTTTGGAGGTAGTGACACGGGGGTTCAGCAACGAACGCGAAGCCGTCTACTCACAGGAAACACTATGGATGTCCCTTCTTCTGGCGAAGCATTCAGGCAGCAAATAGATCAATTTCTTAAAGCAAAGCCTGGCAACAAAGTTTTGGTCGATGCGTTTGACAAAAACCCCAATGTCTGCTTCATCTTTCCTGGGCAAGGATCGCAGTGGGGAAGGATGGGGCAGCAACTGTTCCAAAAGGAGAGCGTCTTTCGTGATGCTGTTCTGAAATGTGATGGGCTGTTCAAGCAACTGAGCAATTGGTCATTGTTGTACGACAAAAATATCTTCGTCTCTTTTGAATCTGAAGGCCGAGAGCTTGGAACACCTGATTTGGAGGACATAAAAGACACAACTGTTCTGCAGCCTGCTATCTTCTTTTTCCAGGTTGGTTTGTTGCATCTGTTTCGATCGTGGGGCATCCTCCCCGATGTGACAGTCGGCCACAGCCTAGGCGAGGTCGCTGCAGCATATGCTAGTGGTTGTATCACCCTTTCTGAGGCAGTTTGTGTCATACACCACCGTAGTACCCAACAAGCAAAACTTGTAGGGAGTGGAAGTACGGCAGTTATTCGTTTGTCAATGCCAGAAGCACAATGCCTCTATCAGCAGTATGATGAAGTATACCCAGCCGCCATCATTGGTCCCACAGATATAGCAATCGCTGGAAATACCAGTGCGATATCAGAAATAGTTCTAAATAACCCAACCGTGGCGAAGCAGTTGCGACTTCCGTGTGCGTTCCATACACGATTCATGAATCCCATAGAGGCACCATTCCGAGCAGTGATGAAAGGTGCCATCACCAGGACTGCCCCCGGCGTTGACTGTTCGATTCCCTTTTACTCATCTGTAACTGGAGAGTTGTACACTGGTGGCTTCGGTACTGACTACTGGTGGGATTGTTAAATTCCAGAGTGCAGTTGAGGCAATTTTGAAGAACACTGACGTCGATGTGTTCCTAGACTTCGGTCCCTCAGTGACTCTGCTGTCCGCAGTAGATCAAACTTGCAGGCACAACAAGGCTAAGAAGAGCCCCAAACTCATCCCAGCTGCCCAACGAGAGCAAGATGATTACCTCACCGCGCTAAGGGCTCTGGCCAACCTGTACGTGGCTGGATGTACCATCGAATGGAAGCATGTCACGGGTGGTTGCGCTATGTTTCGATTGCCCTGCCCATTCTGGTTCGAAACTGATGAAAGAGGGAAGCCAAGACATGACCTAGACGACCGAACTTTTAAGGGACAAGGCGGCAATATCTAATGCCATCCAACTTGTTTCTTTTCCTTGCTGATGTTGTTCCAATTTTACTGAGATGGTAAAACCAAGACATTTTGTCGCCAATTGTGCAAAAGAAACATGTAGAGGACAAGTCATGGCGGCAGATGAGTCGACCACACTGCGTCGAGTCCGGAAAGCATTGACTCTCATCAGCCCATGAGGAACTACGGCATGGATTCCTTGATGGCTGTGGAGATGGAGGCATAGTGGTTTCCAAAGAGCTACAGATAGATAGGCATTCATCACAGTATACTTTACTGTGAAGGGTATTGTTGTGACAGACACTATAAAAGCATTTAGATTATTTAGCCAACTTCAGTGCAGGGGCGGATCTATAGCCTTTCATTTAGGGAGGGGTTGTACCATTCACCCACCAAACGTGGAACGTGCCGAAGGCACGTTCCCATTAGGGGGTCCGGGGGCATGCCCCCCGGGAACTTTTGAAATCCGGGGGCTTTCTCCTGCAATCTAAGGCATCTCGGGCACGCATAATTTGTGGTTTTTAGAGAAGAATTTGCTCATATTGGGCTGAAAAATTGCTTATCACAACTTTGCTCAGCAACCCAAGAGGGGGGATTGCAACCCCCACAACCCCCTCTAGATCCGCCCCTGCAGTGGGAAGTTGGATACGCTCAAAATATGTGAAGGATGGATTCTATGCAAATTATATTTTTTTCAAACATTGACCGGCCTCCTCCATAGATTGGTCTAAATCTAAAAAAAATAAGCCGAAATAATAAGTGTCATCACCGTGACACTGGTTTAATAACCAACATCTTAGTTTACACTATACTAGTTGAATAGGCTTAATGGATGTATGTCATGGATGTGATTTTCAGATTACTTTGATGTTTTTCTTGTATTTCTTTCAAACAAGCAAAACATATCAAATTTATAATTCATTAAGAGCAGAGGCGGATCTAAAGGGGGGGGGGGGGGGGTTGTGGGGGTTGCAACCCCCCCCCCCCCCCCCCTCTTGGGCTGCTGAGCAAAGTTGTGATAAGCATATTTTCAGCCCAATATGAGCAAATTCTTATCTAAAAACCACAAATTATGCAGCTTTAAACGTTGCCCGAGATGCCTTAGATTGCAAGGAGTAGTTTGTTATATTAAGGAAATGCCTATAATATAAAAGTGATTTATCTGGTAAAAGACTTTAAATACAGTGCGCCATCAAAAGGTTGCACTAGAGCAAGGGCGGTTCCAGAACACAATTTTTTTGGGGCCCAACATTTTTTTTTTGCATTTGTTTTGGGAGGGGCCAAACAAAATTTGGCCGAGTTTTGTGGGTGGGTGTACGCAGTGGCTGCCTTTTTGCGACGTCAGTTTAAAAACAAATAAAAAGATATTGTTAGGTTTTTTGTGTGTTTTTTTTTTTTTGGGGGGGGGGGCATGGCCCCCTTTGGCCACCCCCCCCCCCCCCGGATCCGCCCTTGCACTGGAGAGGCCATATAAAACCTCACGGTTGACAGGTCGCCCATATATGGGCATATTCTCTCCTTCATTCAAAGGAATTCTTCGTATTTCAGTTTACGCGTATTCGAAAAGTCTTTGAAATCCTGCAGAATATAAGTACTCGTTAACCATCCACAAAAAATATCTGAACTTACATGTAAATGTTCCCGCATAAACCTTCCAACTTCTAACTTGAAAGTGAGGAGTCTTTTGCGTAGTGTAACAGGTATACGCATCGCGTTTTATAAATTGAAAGTCATGTCGACATTTTCCCATGATAATACTGCGATTAATGACCTCTGTCAGATCTGGCGGTAAAACCTTGTTGGCGCACTGTAGTGGGAATCGCCGACTCGGCAGGACTTTGAACTCTGAAAAAACACCAGAGTTTCTTTGGTGGAGGGAGACACTGAACAGAGATCATGATTTAACCTTGGCTTTTTGAGAAAGCCAAATCGGAATATACAAATACGACTGTAAACCACATGTGCAGCAGATCACTTCGGGATAAACACAGTGCACAGGTCAAAGTGGAATCTAGTACTTTTTTAGTAGACAAATTGAAATTCCATCTGCGATTAATTTAATTGGGCACTAGCTGTTTGGGCTTCCGATAACTGGGTAATTTCCAATGGTGCTGCAGTGCGCAACCAAGCGGTTGCATGATTTTCCAATTTCACGGTCGAGAAAACCCCAGTATCCCGTCATTCACCCGGGATATTTCTCGGGATTTTTAAGTAGAATTTGAGCAATATAATGTCAAACAGCTTAAGAGCTTTTTAAAAAAGGTGAAACTACTGAGTTGTGCCGAGTGTAAAATGGCACGGCGTTTAAACCGTAGGCGAAAATGTCATCTCCGGGACAATGTATTGGTGGGCCACTGCACTGTAGGCCTAAATGGCTGGAAATGTATTAAGTGTAAAAGTGTAAAGTGTAAAAATCCCTCACATTGTAAAGTAAATTTCAAACAAGTAACGGAGTCCTACAAATTACAATTGCGGACAAACGTGTAATTTAGAATTTCAAAATGTCACGTTCTTTTAGAGACTGCCTAGTTATGTACCAAACACATTGCTAATATGACCCACACCGTCACCTATCGCAGGTTGGTTATTTCATGGACTGCAGCACTGAATTGAAGCGCATGGACTCAGTGCGTTCAAGTTTGGCAGCAGCAAGGCTACGAGTGAATAGAGGCAGTCTGGCGTACGCACGATTTTTCTAAAGATGTGTTTGTTTTTATTGTGACTATAAAATTGTGACTATAAAATGTATATAGGCTAACTATGTATATAACACATTTTTTCAGATTTGGCGACATAATACCTCTTTTTGTATAGAGCCGGTCACAATTAATATTTATATTAAATGTGGCAGCTGCTGTGACTTGATTTTCCGGTTCGGGGCTTGGCATTAATCTTGTAACAAACGCAGTTTACAAATGCAGCTATCTGTTCCATCAGAAGTTATTAATGGGGCCTGTCGAAATGTAAAAGACGTGAAATTACTCAAGAAAGGTACATAGTACATGGATTTTATGAGTCCATTTCAAGAAAACATACTGTGACCAACGGTAAAAAAAAAAAAATTCGATTTACCCGATAGGTTTAGTTAGCCTGGGCTGGGCTGGGCTGGGCTGGGGTTTTGGGTTGGGGTTTTGGGTTGGGGTTTTGCATTCAATGGGGGACCCTTAACAATAGAGGACATTCGGATCCCCGGTTGAGAATGGTCCCCGTTTGAAAATCGTGTACAAAACCAATGAGGGTCATTGAGGAGGTCCCCGATTACAGGTGTTCACACACTTACCTGGGTTAGGGTTGAGATTTGGGGTTGGGTTTGGGTTTGGGTTTGGGATTTGGTTGGGATTTTGGTTTTGGTTTTCTTTCTTTTTCACAAAATTCTGGACATTTCCATCTTCAACTTACAACTCACGCTCTCTGTGCACAGAAACTATATTATTAGCGGGTCTGGTGTTTCGTCAGCGAAGAATCGCCACAATCTATATTACCGTATTTCACGAGTTAGCAAAGAATTTTGATTTTTTAGCGCTTGCATACATGCCGCAATTGGGATTCTGCGTTTCCAAGACAGCGCACTCAGAATATCTGTCCTAACTCTGTAAAATTTCGTTGGCCCAGATTTATTGCTTTTAGCAGACCTACCCGGTGTCACGGTCTCATTTATCCGGTGTGCCCAGTTTTCCAGAACACTATTTAACGCTACTGAACCCTAACCAAATGCATGCGCAGTGATGTATTTGTTAGGGTTCAGTAGCGTTAAATAGTGTTCCGGAAAACTGGGAACACCATATAAATGAGACCGTGACACCGGCAAAGTTCAGGGCCGACTGCTGGAGCATAAAAATGTGAGGGGCGAGATGTAGGGAAGTTACTCATACTGTCTGCGAGAACCGCCTTCAATAACCCGACGAAGTGGAATATACGAGCGATGTATGATCCTCTACAAAGCTTTGTTCAGTGGGTGAAATCATCCGTAAAGTATGAAACCACGCATTGCTACTTCTAAGGTTTGCCGATTCATATGCTGACCAGTACGGTAGAAGTAGGCGTTCGTGGGGTTTATATGCGCAGTACCAAAAGCCGTAGTTGTACAAATGAAACTCCAACAGAGAAGAATGTAAACAAATCTCCATTAAAATGACAATCTCCCCAGAGAGGAGCGCTTGGCATTAAATGCCTTGCGCTCCCGTACTGATTTTATCATTTTATCAGAGGTTCAGCTGTGGTCATCATGGATCGTCATACATTGACGAGGCCTACCGCCAGTTTAACAATCATACTAACTACATCTGCCTTGACTCTGACCCCACAGGTACATTCTCTCAAGAGATACAACAGGTGCTTGGCGATATGCGATCACGTGACCAGCTGTCCAAGAAAGCTCATACATTTCTCTCTCCCTCTGACTGTAGGACTGCCAGATTGTATCTCCTTCCAAAGATTCACAAGGCTGACAACCCCGGTAGGCCCATTGTCTCTGTTAATAGTTCACCCACAGAACGTATCTCCCTGTTTATTGACCGTTTTCTCAAACCCCTCGTTCCACAGATGCCATCATATATACATCCATGACACCCCAGACTTCCTGCGCAAGCTGGAAGGAATCAAGAACAAGATTCCCAGCACAGCCATCATTGGGACTTTTGACGTCTCATCCCTGTACACCAACATCTCCCACGAGGAAGGTATTCATGCTTGTTCCTCGGCCCTGGCCAAGGCAGGACACACAACCCCACCCATCGGTGATATTGGCACCCTCATGAGACTTGTACTAACCAAGAACAATTTTTCCTTCCTAGGTAAACACTATCTACAGGTGCACGGTACAGCCATGGGCACTCGCATGGCCCCCCTCCTTTGCACGCCTCTTCATGGGTGACCTCGAAGAGCGCATGTTTGCCTCAGCACCATGTCGCCCCTGGGTATGGTGGAGATATAAATTATTGACGATGTATTTTTTATCTGGACCAGTGATCAGGACAGTCTGGAAACTTTCACTAATCACATTAATTCCTTCCACAGGACCATTAAGTTTACATCAGAGTATTCAGTGCATCAGACCAACTTCCTGGATGTCACCATCCGCAAGGAAGACAACTCGGTAACCAATGATCTGTATTCTAAACCCACAGACACCCACCAGTACCTCCACTCCTCCAGCTGTCACCCCAGCATTGCAAGACAGGCATAGCATTCAGCCAGGCACTTAGACTCAGAAGGATTTGTTCTAATAATTCTGACTTTTCCCATCATGTACAGGTACTGAAGAATAACTTGGTTGCCAGGGGCCACAGCTCCCGCCGAGTTCAACGTGCTATCACCAGAGCCAAATCTATCACCAGAGATTTGGCTCTCAAGGAAAAGACGCCCAGCACTAATGCCGACCCCAAGATTCCCTTGGTCACCTCCTTTCATCCTAGTCTCCCTCCCCTTCGTAAAATCACTAATGACAACCATCATATCCTTTATACTTCAGATCGCCTTGCCCGTGCCGTCCCTGACAACCCAGTACTGGCTTATAGGCGCCCCCGCAATCTACGAGACCTGATTGTCCGAGCAGAGGTCCCCACCTTGGCTGCATCCCCTCTCACACAGGTACTTTTTAAGTTTGATTCTAGGTGTGTTGTTTGCCAGACTCACATGCAGGAGTCTGACTCCTTTTCTGGCCATTTATCTGGCACTACTCACAGAACCAATGGCAACATTACTTGCAACACCTCTAATGTCATATATCTCATTTCTTGCAGGGTTTGTGGAATCCAGTATGTCGGGGAGACCAAGAACACGCTCAAAAGGCGTTTCTATGGCCATCGATCGAATGTGAATACCAAGAAAATGGACACCCCTGTTGGTCATTACTTCAACTTGCCTAACCATTCCATTTCTGATATGATTCTACAGGGCATAGAATCACTTGGCCACCGCAAGGACTCAGTTCGCCTTAGCAGAGAGAAAGTGTGGATGGAACGTCTTCGGACTATTCAACCACATGGTCTTAACATCCAGGAAGGGAAGGATTAACTCCTAATTTTCCCCATTGTCATTTGTTTACAGATAATCCTCCTGACATACCCTCTTGGGGTCTCTTGCCCACTTGGCCACTTAGGGTTGTCTTTCCATTTCCTGTTTATCCTTGCCACTTCCATTTGTTCCTCCTCTTGCCCTATACCACCTTTTATTTACCCCCTCCCCCCCCCCCCCCCCACCACACTGCTTTGTCCCATTTCCATAGCTTCATCCCTCTCATCTTAATGAGACTTCCTAACCAGACTTCTTTATTCCTTTCTTCCTGGCTGCCCTTTCCCCTCCCTTTGATGTTTACCCACTGCCAGTCTGCTTTGCATTCCTCTTTTGTGTTTCTCCACCCACCCCCTCATGCATGTGTGTTTCCTACATGTTTGTTTCTTGTACTCTGTCATTTGACTTTGAGAAAGAACTTGCTTAAGTTCGAAACGTCAGGCCAGCTAATGTTTTGATTTGTATATTTCAGGTCCATTCAGTCAGTCAGCAGTTTGCAACAGTTTAATTATTTTCAAATCTCCATTAAGTGAACACGATCTCTCACACGAATAATACATGTATTTCCGTCACAATGAAAAACAATCCGTCACCTATTCCTTTTTTAAAGAGATATCGCCTAAGGGGCCATTCAAAATTTTCAATGTTTTAAAACCCCAACTTTTTGATCTTAAAATATTGATTTGCCATTAAATTAAACAAAACATAACCACTCTGTTGAATAATGGACGGATGATATAACGTCTAAGACTACGCATAGGCCGTACGGGTATAACCTGAGTTGAAAAGAAAACAAACTAATCCAAATGCGGGAGTGGAATTGGCAAGTCAAAGGAGCATTTCTTAAAATTTTCCTTTGTTTTTCATTCAAAAGTAAATTTCGATTTTCAATAATTTACCTTGACCCACCCACCCACATTTTAAAACATTGACAATTTTGAATGACCCTAAGGGCCTACTAACTCGTTTCCGGATGTTAAATGTAGTGTACATGGTTGGTCATTGTTGCAATTTTCAGAAATAGGCTGATTTGGGGGTTAGTATTTTATAGGAAATATCGTTCCACTGACCTGTTCAAAGTTTTGCGTTGTTGGATGGCGAAAAAAACGAGAGAAAAACGGCGCTCGTTTTTAACCGTCGGGCGGATGATAGCCTTTAGTCAAGGCGCGCGTAGCTACCTGGACGCGTGACGCGCCCCGAATGCCAGCATGTACGTCCGGTATACCCAGCACGATATGGGGCAGAGGGGTACCCCCCCCCCCCCCCCCCCCTTTTGTCCCTATACCCTATACACTCTCCAGACTATTGTTACCTAACACATCCCCCCTAGACTTCTGAAAAGAATTCCTGAGATTCCGGGAACACAATGACCAACACAAAAGAGGGGGGGGGGGGGGGGGGGTTCGCTCTGCCCCATATCGTGCATCATATGACGTCCGGGGCGCGCCACTCGTCCAGGTAGCCACGCGCGCCTTGACTAAAGGCTACAGGACAGTTTTCCAACGATTTCTAGCTGGGCTATATACCTTCTTTCAAGGCACTACCATGAAAACGACAACAATCAATGCCATGGGAATATGCAAAGCAACGTGCAACGTCAATGCATAGCTAAAACCTGTTTATTATACCTCCAACTTACACCAAATTAAAAATAATCAGTTACATCAAGTTCAAATCAATCCGGTCTGTCCTATCATGCCCCATGTGATTGGGCCAGGGTAGAACAGCCGCAAACAATGAGCATTTTTCAACATTCCCAAAAGGCTTAACAAGTAACATTGATCCTGTAAATGGTGGAAGGTGGTGAAAAAGATACACATCTTTAAGACATCGGCCACCATGTCCCCAAATTAAGTCCCATCCTTCCCCACTATGATGCAGTGTGCATTTTAACCCTTTAAATATAGCTGTCATTTTTAAGACATAAAAATCGACTGGAGTTAATCCTACCATAACAAATTTAATATATTAATATCAGTATCTGATAAATATTAGATAGCGACAATAATATACAGTAATAAGAATTGCATGTTAGTAATTTCATTGTGAAAGAAGTGTATAATAATTCGATTAAAAGGCTTACGTTCCAGAAACTATGTTGCCAAATAAATTAAAAGTTAAACCTTTTAATTGGTCAGAGATTTGGAAAAGTGCCAATTGTAAATTTTTTGATCACAATGATAAAGATCTTTTATATCAATTAAGACATAGAATTCTACCCACTAAAGATTTGCTGTATAACATGGAGAAAGTTAAGGATTTAAAATGTGGTTTATGTAAAGAAGATGATAAAAGCTCAGAGCACTTGTTTATATATTATAGAAAAAACACTTCCTTGTTGGTTTTCATTGAGAACAAACTTAAATGTCACACCGGTAACAATTTCTTTTATCTTAATGATAGTAACAGAATTTTGGGATATGGAAAACCTCTCTCTGGTGTATCCTTGTTTCTAATTGTCGAAATGTCAGATGTAAGAATTTAGATGTCGATAAGCCTATGGTTGATGACTATGTTTAGAATATTTACAAAAGAAATCTAAAATGTTCGCTTATGACAGAAAAAAACCAGATTATCCAACTCGGATTTCATGAAACTCTTTGAGAAAATAATTCCCTTGTATTGAAACAGTTAGTCTTTCCCTTGTAATTACTATTTCCGTTTGTATTTGTGTAAAAAAATGTCAATATTTTTCATTTTTCTCTTGATGTCTTAATTTTGGAATAATTTGGTTTCCCTTATAACGGAAAAAAACACATTTTCTAAGTCAGATTCGAGGAAACTTGTTTGTAAAATAATTTTCTATTACAAAAATGTATAAAGTGAATTTGTTTCTTGTTTTGTTTTTGGTTTTGCTTTACATAGCAATGTTTTTCGTAAATATCTGTTCTCTTATGTAAGAAAAGGAGGGAAATGAAATAAATAAAGCCATTTTTGCATTCACGGTACCTTAAAAAAAAAGATATTAATATCAGTATCTGAGTATTTGGTTTGTTAAATCCACTATTTACCAAAGAGTTTTTTTCCGGCCTTTGCCCTTCTGTTAAAAAGTAAAAATCCATTAATCACAGGAATTGTTTAATATTAATATAAGACAATGGATGTATATATATATAGCCATGATAACTAATTACCCAATTTTGCTTTTTGCTATTTCTACATGACTCATGACTGATGTGCATTCCCGACATGATGCAAATGAGATGCTAATCGCGATGTCAACCAAGGCTCGACTTGTGAAGCGTTTTCTATTCAGGTGCAGTGCTGTTTAACAGGTGTATTTCCAAAAAGTGACGGTTTGGCCGACTTGAAAACCCCAGTCATTGGTAAGAACTTCGTATTTAGCAGCACTTGTAGTTTCTCTGTTCCCAGTCACGATGCCTACATGCTCACCATCACCGATGACATAGCCGATTCCAGAAGTAGCCATATAAGGCCCCCTATTGGTCCAGCATTTGTCTTTTGTCAGGTAGGAGGAACGTGGGTTACCCCATTCCCCGGCACCTATCGGAGACCACTTGAACCACCAACTGCGGAAACACGATGTAACAAGGTGAAAAGGGGGTCTTAGCCGGAATTGTCCCAAACTTTGGTTTGAGACGCCCAATTGGGCTACACAGAACCTATGATTGCTATGGTGCATGGTTGGGGAGATCCTGCAAAAATGGGAAATAATGTAAACGACTATCCATTGAAAATGCGCCGTTTTTGTGTGGAGATCATTGATGACGCCAGAAGTTCCATTTAGAAAAGTCTAATCGTTGGAATTCAGACTGGTGCTTTGGTTGCGTAGAGGCTACAGTCTGCATGTCCGGATGTCATGCTTCTTTTTTCCCACATTTATAGCACATGTTATGATGTTTACACCCAGCTTTTACACCTAGTCCTTGGAGATAAGATAACCAAAGAGAGTACATTTTTGAGGATTTCAGGACATGGTCAACAAATACCAGAACCTTCCGTGATTATTTTTGTCTACTTTTCTGGAAAGGGTTGGATATTTATTTTATTCTGTAACTTTCCTGTACCTTTTCAAGGAGCCGTCTGCACAGATTGAAAACCTTTTATGAAATTAATTATATTTATCATTGTTATCCTCATTTCCATATCTAAGTTCATACAAATCTGTGAGAGGTCTCAAAACGGCTTTTTCAGAGTTTAACCCCTCCCCTTTATAACAACCGGTTCGGTTCGGTTCGGTTCGGTTCGGTTTGGTTCGGTTCGGTACGGTTCGGTTCGGTTCGGTTCGGTTCGGCTTGTCTTCAAAAGCTCCATGCAAAGCATGCACAAGGATGAGTTGAAATGCCACCCGATTGATCTATTGCAAGTTTCGAATCAATGTGGGGGACTCCAATGTCAAAGAAAGCCAACCGGTCCGGTCCGATCCAGTCCGATCCGGTCCAAAACCTCCATGCAAAGCAGTTGATCATTGCATGTTTCGAATCAATTTGGGTACTCCAATGTCAACGAAAGGCAGGTTTAAAAAAAAAATGGGCTTCTATCTAAACAAAAATTGCCTGGCATGATCGAGAAAAAGGTAGTAAAACAGGTGCTTCCTCCTTTCATTTTGAACACGGCATGACGCAAAAAAAACATTTTCGTTTGCGTAATAATTCCACCCGGACAGGTAAAACTATTTTTATGAAAAGAAATGCCCTACCGATGTGGTACGGATGCTCCGGCCTCCTCAAGCACACCAGCCACGAAGATGTTACACTTGTCAGTGTTCACACCGGTTCTGTGGCTAGAAGCATACGACCAAAGAGTGCTGTCGTTATGACTTTTTGCGATATCGGCGATTTGTTGTCCCGACACCGCATTAACTCCTTGTAGCTAAAACAAAGTTTTGCAATAACGAAATAAATGGGGAAAAAAAAACATAAATTGGGCTGCACAGTCACTAAAAGTATAATGATATTTATATATAAATAAAATAAAATAAAATAAAATAAAATAAACAAATCCAAAGTGTGAATTTCTCTCCCGAATATTCTCTGAAAATCTTTTCCCCCATGGGGAAATGAAAAGAAATTTGGCGCTTTGTTGATCAGCGTAACAAATTTGGAAGGACTTACCCACGGTTGAGATGAACTGAACTTTATGCATATGCGGATACATGTTTATTCATGAAGAAACGTACTTTGTATTTGTACTCTCTCAAGGAAACTCCACTTCTACTAAAGACAAAGTACACCAACTCTTACAGAGCTTAATGTACACTACGTGGGGAGGAGCAAAAGTCTCTTCTAATTTAGATCATCCCACAAATTCCATCATAACATGCGAAACACTGCTATTCCTTCTTACACCATATTATAAGTATGTAACTCCCATAGATATCGGACTCTTTATATACCCATGGTACATTGCAACAAAATTGTGATTTTGCACCGTTATCCCCGCCACCTTCAACCTATGTTTATCATCGTTTTGGTGTATGGGGGAAACTCAGTTTGTTCAATAAGACAAGGGGGCTAGCCTGTCATGGAGTCTGATTTATCGTGGGACTATTCTTGAACACGATCGCATAATTATAAGAAAGTATTTGAACACAGTACAACATTGCAATTTCTCTAAAGTTTGATTTTGGTTCTAGTATTATTCGGCCAACAATTTGTTCGTTTTGACTCGGGAAAGAAGTACATCATAGGACAGTTTTAATTTTAATTTAGTGTTTTGCGAAAAAACGGCACCGTGGGAAAAAACTCACCCAGCTTGAAAGGCCCACCAGTACAATCAGCAATGCACTGTATTTCATGGTGAAGAATGTTTTCAGCCTTCCTAGCTTCAACAGTGATACAGCCACACACAAACAAGCTGTGCAAAGGTGCTAGGGTGCAGTCCGCCCGGCTTTGATGCAAATATCGAAATGACGTAGCTTCTGCCTAAAGTTTGTGGCAGTAGTGCGACCCGTATGCATAGAGACTACGCCCCGTTTCCCCCAACCTCTCGACCAATGAATTGCACCATTTATAGTAGGGGCGTTTGTATGCTGGAGGGAAGTTCTGTAAAAAATAAATAAAACGAAATCTAGTTGTACATGTATAATTATGGTGGCCCTGAAGGGACATCGGAAATCGTAAATATTCACGTCAATATTCACGTCAATATTCACGACAAAACATCGGAAATCGTAAATATTCACGTTAATATTCACGTCAATTTCACGACAAAACATGGGAAATCGTGAATATTCACGTCAATATTTACGTCAATATTTACGACAAAACGTCGGAAATCGTGAATATTCACGTCAATATTCGCGTCAAAAATGTCACGTCCCGCTCTCCGTTTGCAAATATTCACGTGAATTTTGTTTCAGCAAGCTAGGTGCTGGTTGTCAAGTCGATGTGCGCCTGCGAAATCAGTCGCAAACAAATAGAATAGAACGCATGCAGCAAAGGGAGCTGCATAAAATCAGCAGATTCTGGAAACACTTTTCTGTAAATCTTCTACCATCTTAGTAATGATTACTTTGAAACATCGTCTTGGTTTCGGGTGCTGCAAAAACTTGTGACTTCATGAACCCCTAACTTAGAAAAGCTTTAAACAGCATAAAACGCAGGGAACGAGGAGGCCATTCAACCTCATGTTTGACTGCAGTTGTTCCATGGATGTAGTCAGTTGAAAACCTCCCATTGGAGAATTTCTAGAAGTGTCATTCACATAATGTGTAGGTGTCTTGGGCGGCGATCCGGGGGGAGGGACACGCCCCCAATATTTTTTAGGGGAAGGGGACGGCTGTGGCAGTGTCCCCCCCCCCAATAATTCCCCCACCCCTTGCCATATACATTGATGGTTTATTGGCTTTACATGCACCAGAATACACACAGATCAGCACAACATTTTCAAAAATACTTATAAACAATATGGCTGGTTTTCTCCATCCCCCTCCAACTTTGACGAGCAATCGCCACCTCTGCATCTTGTGTCAGTCAGATAAATACCCCCATTTAGTCCTACCTGCTAATGAAATGTTACAACATGGTACACACATTTAACAAAAAACAAGTTTTAAAAAATTGACATTATTATTGTGCCCTAGCTATTTAATGCGTCTTACCTCAAAAGTTCAAATGAAATTCTCACCAGTTTCTTATTAAAGTGCTTCATCGGTAATGAAGTCGGGACCGAATTTCATCACTTGGAGTGTCATATGGAAATCTTCGTCACGAGCAGGAATTAGCCAAGGGAAGGATCCAGGATTTTACAAACGGGGGGGGGGGGGGGGGGGGGGGGGGGGGGGGGGGGGTGAAATCTACCAAGCAGCTAATAGTGAAGGCAAGTTGTGGCCCCTACGCCGAAGGCGTGCCTGCCCGCCCTTCTAAAGAGTGTGGGTGCATTTTCCTGTAATCAGCATATTTTACCCCAAATAAAGACACAAACATATTCTATGTATTGTGGGTTTTTTTCTTGAAGGAAAAGGGGGGCGTGTTCCCCCCACGCCTCCCACGCCCCCCCCCCCCCCCCCACCCCCCTGACGTGAATATTCACGATTTGGGGCAAGTCGTGAAATTTTGTCGTGAATATTCACGTGAATATTTACGATTTCCGATGTCCCTTCAGGGCCACTATATATATTGGTTGCTCTTAGAGGACCTATTTCCAGGTAAAGTGAGGGCGCCCTTAAACTCGTGCCACACAAGAAAATATAGACACGATCCGCACGATCGAACTTGCCTTCGAGTTTTTAAATGAATTGAAGCAATCATCCTTATCCAGTATTTATTTAGGATTCCGTTGAATGAAGCTACAGAACGGTTGTTGAGTCCCGATCCGAATCCGATGCAAAACAGTGAATAAGTGGACTTAAGTCTACTCATGGGAGTAAATCACGGGGGAATGGGTTTATTTATCCTCCCACTTTTTTACCAGGGGGATTGGCCATTCGATCACCCCCCCCCCCCCCCCCCAGATTTGTGTGGTGAGAAACAAAAAAATGCTGTAATCTTGTAACTTTCCAACATTCAAAATGTATATTAAAAAAACGGAAAACAAACATTACAAAAACTTTAAATGTACCGTTGTGTTGTCAGGTATAAGGACGCAAGTGTGCATTTGCATTAAGATGTAGACTGCCTGTATAGGGTAGGCTTTGTATTATGAACAACGCCCCTGCTTTTCAAATGTCTTTAGTTTGGTCGGCTGGGATTTGGTCAACCTTATCAACCCCCCCCCCCCCCCCCCCCCCCCAACTCGCCATCTCCCATTCCCCACTCGCCCACACGGATTTACGCCACTGACTTTACTCCAAAAAAAAAGAAAATACAATCTGGAATCGACTTGAGCCCTGGCTCAAACGTAGACTTGCAGCTAGATTCTCAAGTACTTTGATTCCAAAACCATATAATAATACTGAAAAAGTACTTGAGAATCAAGCTGCACCACGTCTACGGTTAAGTCCAAATTTCGACTCGTTTCTTTAATTTGTTACGGCCGCAAAACCCCTAAAACCAGTTTACCCCGAAGTCAAACAAGTTAACACCAGATATACTACTGTAACAAATAAAGCGCAATGATTTGTGTAATTATCTCACTTAAAAATATAAAAACATTTGATTTTATACAATATTAATGGAGCTTATTTTTACTACGATTTTTTATTACGATCTTTGGCGCTGTGTTGTCAGTCCTGTCAACGCTTGCAATTTGGCTCGCGCATGGCCTGCTGATACCCGTGATCTCCTCGAAGACACTTAAACTGTTCATATCATATAGCTGACCGCGAAGAAAGTTGTGGTCCAGTTAAATCGGTGCATCAAATCCCCGTCACCAGACACGAAGTCAACCTGTTCATCCGAGCAGCAGCCGTGGAATACGTAGGCTAGTGACGCAAAGAATCCTCCGTTCAACTAGAATATCAGAGGGACTCACTAAATCCGGAATAGCCTCCAGAATTCCTGCCACCCTCGAGAATTTTTTAACCACGAGAATTTCATCCAGCCAGTATGAGCCCAAGTGCCATACCATTTTTATACTCTATCGGAAGTCTTTCCTAGAATTTAATCTCCGTGAAACATAGTAAACAACTCTAATAGAAAACTCCACAATAACAATGAAAGCAGGAAATAGCGCCCTCTTTTGTCTTTGTCTGGATTTTTTTTTTTTAACTATGAACGAGTGAACTGCGCGCCCCAAAAATACTCCAATTGGGTCGATCCGCTGCGCCGCCAGCGGCAACCGGGGAGAGGCCAAATTACGCAGTGCATCATGGGAAAAAGGCGACGTCGCAAAACAGGAAGTGGGTATCGCCAATGCATCGACCGTACTTCTTAAACCCCTTCTCCGCTAAATCTATCAACTCCTCTCTCTTCTTTCCAGCACAAGGAATTTCCCGATTAGTCCAAAATTGCTTTAACTCATCCACTCGCGTTCGCGCGAAATCCATACTGCTGTACTGTCCACCATCTAATACAACGCGAAAGACGCGATGTCGACCCCGAAAGTGGGAAATTGGCCTGACCCGGCTTGCCGCTGGCGGCGCACTGAGTTGCGAATCGACCGAATTGACTCGGCCCTACATCTGTATATGGTGGAATTTTTTAAGCCTTCTTTTTTCATGAATACATAAACTGGATTTTTCTAGGCTGTCACAGCAACCTTTGCCCTAACAACTGACGCTATGTTGCTGGACCACTGACGGATATTGAAACCACGAGAGGCAAGCATTTCACGCATCTGTACTACCCGTTACTTGGCTTTCGAAGCACTGACGACACTGTAGAGGCTGCCTATACGTATTAGGACTGATCCAGGCCCGTTGCTTGCCCTGAGACTGGGGGGGAGGGGGGGGGGGGGGGGTCGTCAAACTCAAAAGGGGAACTGTTAAGCGTCGTACAAGTTGTATTGTTACGTATTAAAGTGGAACATTCAGTGATACGTGTACTTATTAGACAAAATTTGTAGTAGTATAGCCTGAGTTATACCGACAATTTTTTCATTTCCGAGCGGAACTCGTCACCGGGGGGGGGGGGGGGGATTCGTTCGCGATAAAATACCAGAACCTTCCGTGATTATTTTTGTGTGCTTTTCTGTAAAGATTTCCTCCCTGTCTCTGTGCCTATCCCTGTACCTGTCCTTGTCTCCAATCATTGTCTCCAAAACCCCCATGCAAAACACGCAAAGGGAAGAGATAAAATGCCAATCAGTTGATCTAATGCATGTTTCTAATCAATTTGGGGGAATCCAATGTCAACCAAAAAGCAACCGGCGGCTATCTTGGAATAATGCACGCCTCCTTCCTTTTTCGAACACGTCATGACGCTAAAAAAATATTTTGGGTAGTAATTTCCCCGGGCAGGTCAAACACTGTTTTTTTTGAAAAAAATAATCCTACCGGTTTGATACGGATGCTCTGGCCTCTTCAAGCACCTCAGCCACGAAGGTACTTGTTCACACCGTTTCTGGACCAAAGAGTGCTGCCTCTTTGACGCTTTGCAGGTTTGGTGATGTGTTCGCCCGACACCGCCTGAACTCCTTGTAGCTAAAAGAAATTTTTGCAATGACGAAATAAAGCGGGAAATATAGGGGAACAAAAAACATAAAATGGGCTGCACAGCCACGAAGAGTATAGTTACATGTATATATATATATATATAAATAAATAAATAAATAAATAAATAAAAGTGTGAATTTCTTTCCCAAATATTCTCTAAATATCCCCCAGGGGAACCGAAAAGAAACTTGGCGAATTGTTTGATCAGTGTAACATTGCTTCAATGTAAGAAGTATTTGTGACAGGGTCAATTTTTTACATGCTTTCTTTAATAGGAGTGACACCCCTAAATGTTACATCATATTTTTTTAGAGTTTAGCCTTGCCCCTTTGTTTTTGGTCAGGCAACCCCCATGACACTATGCAAATTTTTGGCCCATGCCACTTTCCCCAAGAGGCAATGCTTTTTCAGTTTGCAGACCAGCAATGGAGTGAGCACATCACATTATATTTGCTTCCATCTAAATTACTTCTGCCTTAAAAATATACTTGGTCTGCTGCAGACTTGGTTGTTTAAGCTTGAGTGTTTTTGATTTGTGATTTTCCTCAAACACTGTTGTTGGGTTTTTTTTAATTTGAGTTGAAAATTGATCTTTTAAGTTCCGGTTTTAAGTTGTTTCCATTTTTAGTTATGGCTTAAACTAGTTTTGGTTTTAATTGGTCCTTTTTGTGGTTACTTGGTTGGTTTGGCTCCAAAGCTTCACAGTTACTTTTATTTTAGCTCATGTTGAAACTGCTTTGAATTCTTAAGGTTTTTATTTGTTCGGTCTTGGTCAGTTTGGTCTGGTTTCCAAGGGCTAGTCAGTTCATCAATAACTTTATTTTTACCCTTGATACACAGTTTTAATTATTGCAGAGCATTTCATTTTTGTTGTTGATCAAATTTGGTATTAGTTTGAAAGTATTTTGTTTTGTTTCTTCACACGGTTGATCTGTAATTATTCTTTGAGAATCCACCACCATGAAGTACATTTTTTATATTAATTTTTTTGGTGGAAATCTAAAACTGCTTTTGTTGTCTCTATTCTTAGGATTATTTTGCGATTCCTCCCTAAAAGACCCCTGTTAAGTTTTTTTTTTTTTTGCAAGCGAGCACCACAGTTAAGACTTCTTTTCTAGGTTTTTCTATATTTTTGATAGTGAGTCATTTTTCCAGGTTACATATGGTTGCATTGAATGAATTTTTAAGGACCACTGGGTTACCCACGGTTGAGATGAACTGAACTTGAGATGAACGGATACATGTACATGTTTATTCATAAAAAAGTAGTTCTACTTTGTATTCGTACTCTCTCAAGGAAACTCCACGTCTACTAAAAAAAGTACACGCACTCTTACGGAACTTACTGCACTATCTTGTACTCAGTGGGAAACACTCCTATATGAGTATGTAACTCCATAAATATCGGACTCTTTATTAAAACCCTGCGAGCCGCCAAGGTGCTCAAACGATAGGCACATTTCTAAAATTATTGATTTACTTAAACACCTTTGGGCCAATTCCGCTCAAACTACATGTATTCCTACATCGAACCCCCTAGTTGGACCAGGAATAATCACCTTTAAAGCGGGGATTCTCCAAAAGGCAGGTAAAGCTATCAATCATCCCACTGCTTGCCCAAGTTACAGACAGTAAACAACAGATGTTTCCACCCACAAAAAGCCTATGTCCGTGACTGTTTCATGTCCATGCTTTTAGATGGTGCCTTTCGGATGGGCACCTTGGTGCGCGCGAGTCATTTTTTGGGCGGTGCGCCTCCCAGGGTATTAAACCCATGATACATGGCAACAAAACTGTGATTCTCACCGTTATCCGCGTCACCTTAATTCTATGTTTATCATCGTTTTGGTGTACGGGGCAACTGAGTTTGTTTAATAGCACAAGGGTCTAACTTGTCATGGAGTCTGATTTAACGCGAGACCGTTCTTGAACACGCACGCGTAAGAAAGTACATTGTATTCGACCACTGTACAACATTGCAATTTCTCTAAAATTAGATTTTGGTTCTAGTATTTAATCAGCCAACAATTTGTTAATTTTGTACATCATGGGACAGTTTTAATTTTATTTAGTGTTTTGCGAAAAACGGCACCGTGTGAAAAACTCATCCGGCAAGAAAGGCCGACCAGTACAATCAGCAATGCACTGTATTTCATGGTGAAGAAG
This sequence comes from Hippasteria phrygiana, assembly GCA_037893225.1. NCBI lineage: Eukaryota > Metazoa > Echinodermata > Asteroidea > Valvatida > Goniasteridae > Hippasteria > Hippasteria phrygiana. Next base: position 444,565 of record JAZGUH010000413.1, read on the forward strand.
CTTTCAGCATTCTTCACATACAAACAACGAGCTGTGAAAGGGTGCTAGGGTGCAGACCGCCCGCCCGGCTTTGATGCAAATAACAAAATGACGTAGTTTGTGCTATCTACGGTTTGGTGACTCGTAATTAACCCCTTGCCACCGGGTGTTACATGGGGGGCACCGGGCGCCAGGTCGGGTGTGCAGCCAAGCGAAACGGAAACAAGAGACTTGTGCAGCCAGGCATAACGTACACAATACCCCAATAATAGATTGAAAGTGCAGAAATTGGCACACATAGAGGTCAACCGGCCAGGTGGCAATTTTCAATCCGCACATATTTGTTTCAACCGGTGACAAGGTTTCATTTTTTAAGAAGACCTATTTCTGGGTAAGAGGGTGCCCTTAAACACGTGCCTACGCAAGGGAATAGTAAAAACTATCCACACCAACTTGCCTTCGAGAGGCAAAACCTTAGTGGCGCATTGTAGTGTGAATCGCCAAATCGGCAAGATTTTAAATTCTGAAACCCACAAAACGTGCTTTGGAGGAGGGAGAAACTAAGAAATAAGTCAAATCAGAATATTCAAATATGACTATTAGCACATGTGCAGCAGTCCGCTTTTGGATAAACACAGTACACAAGTCAAAGAGGAAACTGGTAACCAAAATAGAAACTTTTCACTTTTCACGCAATCACTGGGCACTTAGTGAAATTCAACAGTTGATTGTGCTACCGATAACTGTAATTTAAATGATCTGCAATACCCGTACAGTGCGCCACGAAGCGGTTGCATTGGAGAGGGCATTTTCCAACTCCACGGTCATTCAACCAAGACATTTCTCGGGATTATTCAGTTTAGTAGAATTTGAAAAGACTTCAACGGCCTCGCCTGAAATATAGGCAGTTTTAACCCATTCGGGGCAAATGTCCAACAGCTTAAAGAGCAACTAAAACGCCGATTAGAATTTTGACTTTTTGGACTTATCTGATAGTTTATGCCTCCCAAAAACTAATATAACAAGTTTCCTAAATCTGAAAAAACCAAAAAAATTGTTTTTGAGCCTATTCCTTTTGAGCCACTTTGACTCGATTCAGAAAAGGCCGAGGTCAACTGCGTGCCGTATCGCGCGAGTGATGACGTATAAGTGTATACGTCACTGTATTATACGACAATGTTTTACGTAGAGTATGTACGTAATATTTTTAAGGCTAGTATTACTTGCTGTGCTTTTTGCATGATGATTCAGGTGTAACACCACGGTAAACAAATTTAAAGTGTTGACATATTTGTGTTGTGTTTTGAATTGGGGTTGTAGGCTTGTTCTTGCTAAAAAGTTAGTTATTAGTCATACTTTCCTTTGTTTGCAGTCGGCTTTTATTGGGACCTGCGCGGTGAGTTGTGTGTGAGCTGATGCTATACTCTAGTCTGGCGACTTTGCTTATGCAGCCCTCATAAGGACCCGCACCTTTTCAGAACCATACACACAATTTCTGTTATAAAGTACCAAACTCAATCGCATGCAGCCTATTTACGGTACCGTACGTGTACAATGCATGTTGAGTCAAGCGAGCGTGGACAGGGAGACGGCCGGGGCTCTAGCTGCTCGAGCCGACAACCGCAGGGAACATCGTCGTGGTCAGGGGCGCGTGAGTCCGGGACAGGATTGGAATGCTCGGTGCCTTTAGAGTTGGAATGTCTCCAGCCTTCAAACGGAATTGTGCCTTCAAACCCAGCTGAGTTTTCATAGTAACACTATCATCAATACAGTCTTTGGCGAAATGTTCTGCACATATTTTCGACCATTTCGACAGCCGAAAATCAGATATTATATTGTCTACAATGTCGCCTTTAAACTCCATTCAGCACTGGGAATCGCAGGAAGGTTAGGTCAGGGTTTTTGTCGCTGTTCCTCGTGCAACCCCTAACTACACACGATCGAGGCATAATGATTATCTCAGAACCATGCTCATACTGAAATAATATCAGTAGTACATTATCAATCACTGTATTGGCATGAAAACGATCCCACACGATGAGAGTACTAATATGGCCGCTGCTGATGCCTTCAGTTTTTATTACAGCGCAATGGAAAATCAGCTATCTACAATACACAGAGATCAGTAACACAAATAATCATGTTACGTGTCATTTTGTTGTCATTTTGGAAAAGCGAAGGGGGGGGGGGGGGGGGGGGTTTAAGGAAGACGATAACCTTGACAGATTTAAACTGCCGGAGAAAATTATAACGTAATGAAACCAAATACGGCTTTAAAAGGCCAAACATCCCGAGTCACAAGGGTTGGGCAATTTTCAGTTAAAATGATTTTAAATCACTCGATCGTTTTTCATTATTTGCAGGTATATATTTATAATATTGTATTATAAACCACAACTTTGTTCCGATCTGGCTTCCTAATTTTGTCAGTTTTTATAGTGACCGTCGCAGCATAAATTTGGACTCCGTGAAATATGGAGGTATATATTTCACATTAAACAAATTAAAACACATTCTTCATAAGGGTTGGGATGAGAATAAGAATTAGGGTAAGAGATGGGGATCAGGGTTAGGATCAGGAATAGGAATAATTTACGCGTTACGGTTATTAGGTTGTTAGGGTTATTTAGGAATTTTATTATACATGAGTGTTAGTCCATGGCCGATAGGTGATTCAGTGTTGCCACAAGCCGTAATTTCGGCCTCGTCATTTATCAGCAATGTGGCGTTCGTGCGAGCACGAATTTTACGAGAGCCTTAATGTGTGAAAGAATTATGCATCCGGTCATCGTCCTTGTGGGTTGTTCATAATTATACTTTTAATTGTAAATCCCAAATAAATTGGCGGAATAGTTCGTCCACTCAAGTTCCTTGGAAAAACTCATGTTGACAAAAAATCAGGCATCACGTTATCCCAGAGATATGCTATGATCGCAGTACATTGAAAATATGATTGGATAAATTTAAACCCTCCGCAGACCCACGTAACAGTTTTTGGTGCACACTTCTACTAATTTATTAATCAATTACCATACTCTTTTGTGGAGCCGTGGAAATTTTTGTTTTCCATGTAACCTCAAGTTGGACCAAGCTCAACAGCCCTGTGGGAGGCTTCCTTTTCTTTAAAACCTTTCCGTTACTCGTCGGGATTTGTTTACACGTTCCCACTAAAGCCGCTGTCACACCAAAAAGGAATGAGCCTCCGAACGTTTCTCGAATACAATTCTTGACATTCGTTTTTGGTTCGAGGTGGGTTCGAGGAGCGTTCGTCGTGTTCTAGTAAGGTTTGGCCAGTTCGTGCTCATTCGGAATGACACTCGGCGAGGCCGAGAATTATTTTGCGAGAATTAATTATTTTTTGGACCTCCCGAATGAGACAAATTGCCCCGTTCGGGAAGCGTTCGAGCTGTATTCTATTAAGAAGGAACGGCCTGTTCGGAAAGGGTTCGGAAAGCGTTCTAGACATACTAGGAGCATTCGAGGAGGAAGGTGGGTTCAGTATTGTTTCCGAACAGCCCGAACATAGCTCGAACATCGCGAATGGTTTCAGTATTTACCGAGAATTGATAACGAATGCAGGGTCCCATATCGAACTGTGACACCTCCAACTCGCAAGCAGCCCGAACACAGGTAGAACGTATAATAGCTCGAATTGGCCGAACGCTTTTCGTACGCTTTCTGATTCCTTAACGAGTGACCCGAACATCACGAACGTACCTCGAACAGCGCTCGAACATAACGAACGCAGCTCGAACCCAGATGGAACCTACCTAGCCCAAACGTCCGCCGTTTCCTGATATAAAGCCATGGTTTCGACGATGCTTAAGCGTTTGAAAAGCAAACGGAAAGGAAACTGGCTATTCGAGAAGCGTCCGACCTATTCGGAGATCAATCGGAAAGAAATCAGAAAGCGTTCCATTTGAATTCGGTGTGATATTAAACCAAACGAGCCGTTCGGAAAGCATTCGGAAAGCATTCGAGGAGGATGCTAGGAGCATGCGGAAAGCATTTGCCTCCCCTCGTTATTCGGGCTATTCTGAACCAAGTAAACATATTTTATTATAGAAACGTTCGGAGGCTTATTCTTTTCGGTGTAAAGGCGGCATTATACGAAGTGCCCGTGTTGCACAAACATATTAGGTAAGGCCCTATCATATACGACAAACACCTGTTGCAAGGTTCAGTGCTTATACGGCGTCCATGCTCGCTGACCACGTTTAGCCCATGGTTAAAGTTCACAGTATAGATTTATGGGGCGGGGTTTGGGCTTCCACTACAGCTTCCACTTTAACTTGTCATTATCAGATAACAAATTATGTCTTGTCGCACTGACCAATCATCCTAGTAAAAGGGGCACATGCGCGAAGAACACGACGGCACTTTTTTGTCAGAAAATTCTTTTCTATCATTAATTTCTAGCAATAATCTTGTCAGTATGACTCGAAGGTCTTCAAGTTGTCAATAAGGCATGGCAAGATGCGATCTGGTCAACTTGGCAAGCAATTTGCTGGCCTTGTTTTCAGTGTGATTTTTAAACATTTAATTGGGCAGGAAGAAATTATGGAATTTAAATGTATTCCTAGAACAAAAATTATCTTGAAGTTATTTGATATATTAATTAAATATTCCACCATGCAAAGCTTTAAATCGTATTTAGATATCCTTTTCAAACTCAAAATCTTACCGTAGAGTATCTGACAAAAATGATGTGACTGACGTAAGAACCTTTCGATGCTGAACCCATGCACAAGTTAAAATACAGATGTTTCCCAAGCAGCCTGCAAACCCAGATCCATTACTAATTAGCTGCTGTCCAGTACGCGGTATTCTGATTAGCTGTACTTTAATCAGTGCTCACCAAGATACAATTTAGGTCCGCGGGAGGATTAATATAAAATAGGCCTGAAGAGTTCCGCACTCCCTGCGCAAGGGGTAAGTAAAATCTAGTGCTTGAAATATCGGTGGTGATTCAAATTGCAACTTTCATCTTTAGTCATTATTTTCAAGTGCCTCGAGGTCAGATTTTACTCGTTCCGGGTAGAAGGAGATTTTTTAGAGTGTTGTTATATTCATAGCCCACTTTGCTGGCGTAGGTTTTACCACATAGGATGAGAGCCAGAGATTTTAATACTTCCTTTTTGCGACAAGCTTTAAAAGTACTGTACTATTTCAATCATAATTCATTTTCTCCGAAATGCTTGATAGGGACGTTCAGTTGCACTTTTTAAGTGAACGTCAAAGTGAGCATCTTTTACAGGCACGAGTGATGCTAAAAGACGAAAGAGTGCTCGGATAGTGAAATTTAAATGATTATTTTTGATTGCCGAATGACGATCTGTGCGATCATTCAATTTCAATCTAAATTGAATGAGCCAGGCGTTAAAGTGAACGAAAACATTGTAGAATTGGCCGGGAAAACCTATATTATTTTTTTTAAATGCACAATTGTTTAGATACCGCCCCTTTTGCCAATCTTGTTCTTTCCAATAATTGTTTTTGGATCAAGCACATATATAGATTGGACAAGATTTACCCAAATTACATGACAGAAAACACACCCGACACTTTTTTTTTGGGGGGGGGGGGGTGGTTATACACATCTATTGAATTTACTTAGCAGTTGAACAATATATTGTGTTAATAATAGTCGATAGGTGATAATAGTCGTGTTTTCTTTTATGTAGGCCTACTGTTTGCAATTCGAAGTTGATTTTAGTACTTGGTATATGACTCATTAATCAGGCTGGGAATTATTTTGGGGTTCTTAAATAGCGACGGCTTAATCTCAGAGTCTAAATACAACAACAAAGCTCTCGTATGTCGGCCGGAGGAAATAGTCAAAAGTATATTCCGTTATTACCATGGATTTGCACAATTCAGAGACATAAATACCCGTTCAAAATCACGCTTGTACAATTTAAATGCGCATTAATTAAAAGAAGGGCTTAAATCAATACATTTAATGCATTTTTGGCTAAAATTCCCAGCCAGAAAAGTCTGTCCTTCAAACAACGTTTTGTCCTCCGTTTTTCTCCATCGTATGTCTTTGTTGGATGACGCGCTGTGTCATTTTTCTGCAAACATTGGATTCGCTGGGTAGAATAGCGAGACAATGTGAAATCGCGGAAATGCAAAAATGAATTCTATTTTTTCATCACAATTCCTTCAATGGTTTGATTCTTACATATTGAATTAAACATTTCAAATAAAGGGCACTATAAAGATATATAGGTAGAAATGCAGTATAGAAGATTTAATGTTTCTTCAGGCTTTTAAGCTACAATGCACATTATGCGAAGATAATTGTTTGTGTCAGTGATAGTGTAAATTGAAAGAGATGTTTTCCCACAGGCTTTTGGAAAACACTGAGCATACTTTTTTATACTACGTCGGGGAGGGAAAAATCTTTGTAATGCACATTATGCCGTTTTGAAGAATCCTATTTATTTATTTCCAGAAGTGAACAAAAAGTTTTGAAAAATGTATACCTTTCAAAAAGGACGCCCTCATCACACATCGCCTGAATTCAGACAGTGTCGATGTGAAGAACCGTTCGTGGGAAGGCCGAAAATCACCAATTATGTCAAATTGGGTCTTGTGTGACAACCGCCAACCAAATCTGATGACATTTCCAGAGAAGAAACAACATTGCCCTTGAAAGACAATTGAGGGGAATCCTAGTTTCTGAAATCCCATACCACATAACTGGGACGTGTTTTTAAAGGGAACTTCAAGTATGACGACGTAATTGATGAAGGTAATTGTGGCGATGATTGAAATGATGCGGTAGGTCATGATCTCCACTATAAAGACGATGACAATAACATTCTACGCCGTCAAATCATGCAACTGACCTAATTGTGCACTGCAAAAACTGTGATGTTAAATTAACACCATGCTGTGTTTATATTGGGCGAATGGTTTAATATAGAAACTACATGGTGTTAAATTAGCACCTCGGTTTCTGCAGTGTGTCTGGCCTGTTAAAGATTTCTAATTTAAGCCGGTTGGCTTAAACTCAATTTCATACTCCGTAGATTTCAGTATATTAAATTCAGGGCAGCGTATGAAATCTTCTCATACCTCATCCTACTCACTTTGCAAGCTATATAGGCAATGAACCCTACCCGAGGAAATATTTACATCTTTGCAAACCGGCCGAAGGCTCTATTTTGTCAGAAACTGACACCGGGCTATAGGTTTCACTGCTGAGCGCACCGACTGAAAAAATACCCTTCCTACTGTTCCAACAAATAATAATACAATTAGGACAGCTTTGTTTTGCATAGCCTAAAGAAACTGTTGAGAATATCACCATACGAAATGGAAATTAATTGTCAAATGTTCAGCTGAGCTGAACCGCTGAAACCTTCTGAGAGGCCACCTGGCTTAACGGTTATGTACCCCTTATCGCTTAGACAGAAGCTATTTCTCCCACGACAATATACTTCAAATTACCTCGAAAAGGGAGAATTTGTGAGAATACAGCATTGCCAGGCGTATCATAGGGACGCACATAAATTATTTGTTAGTATAGGCTAAGAATGGTCCAACGCAGATGGCCATTGCTTGTGGCTTTCCACATAGTTTTATCATCCTCAAGCTCAGTTGATTGAATACATTCAATGCTTGCAGTCAAAGCATATACTTTTCAGGTGCGAAAGGCCCCCTGTCATGGCTGTATTCATCTTGCCCATACTAGACTAGTCATTTTACAACTTCGTTCACAGGGTTTACTTGAACCCCTCAGTGCCTTGCTTAACACTGACGGGTAACTGCGGAAACAAGCAAACATGTTATACAGTGTTGTGGCGGACTTAGATTATTAACTTATTTCGTATTCATCGGGCGTTAGAATCACTGAGTGAAAATTTCCAAGAACTGTACATAAAAATCACAAAATCCAAAACTGCAGTTTTTAAAGAACTCCCAAATTGCTTTATCGCCATTGGTAATCAAAATCGGTTCTCTTGCCCACACTGTAGATCTGTTGCTGTCTTTCAGTTTGTTATGCAGATATTTTTATTGAGGGTGATTGAGCGTGAAGCTCGGTTTTTTGCTTGTTCACACCAAGCTGTATACCCAGAACTGAAATGTATATGCCAATAGCTTCTTCCCTCCGTGTGTATCTCTATAAATATTTGCCTTGTGCATGCTTCCCTCATAGTCCTGCGGTCATTTCTGCTTCAAGAGGAATCCCAATTTCCTTCCTTGGGACCAATAAGCCAGTTCGGTATCTCAAAGGTCAAAGGTTATTCGGGATAAAATTGCTGACGTAATGTCACGCCATGTTACGCGAACGCCAATTCTGATTAAATTTATTAACACGTGCGCGTTGTGTGACCACCTTTTGCGTTCACACGCGCGCGTTAGGTCTCGCGGGTCATTCGGGATAAAATGTCATTGTGCACATTAGTAGTCGAATATCGAACTGGCTTATTTCATGGAGCTACTTAAGCACAAAAATTGGTTTAAGAACACAAACTTGGATAAGGCTACCAGTCAAACCTCCATGCGATGTATATTGCTTGTGACTGGCATTTAGCTGTTGTTTGCTTGGCATAGGTTTTGGCTGATGGTAACCGGAATTTACTAAGAAAGGGTTTTTGTTCTTAAGCAATTCTTTTTGCTAAAGAAGCTCTATGGAATCGGCCCTTGCTTCTTTAACTCTTTTCTTTATTTTGTAGCCACAAATTAGCGTTAGTCTGGACGAATAAAAAATAAACACGAATTGCCCACGTATTGCCTCTGTAACCTGCCTGTATACCTTCCCCCGCCGCAACCATTATTGGTGAATTACCATATCATCATCATATTTATATCGATCGGAAATCAGTGCTCCCGTTTCAGTTTAATTTTGGGAGCAAGTAAATACTATTCCGTCATTTGAAATCTTCAAGGCTGCAGTTCCGTTTAAATTCGCCCACGCTGTCGAAATCAATTCAAGATTTCCAATTCATTTTGGGAGTGGTTCTTGATTGAAAATAGAGTGCTTAATGGCTTTTGTGAGCAATCGGTGTAGAAATAAATCTACTTCAAAATAAAAACGACGGCTTGTCTTAAAGTCGTGTCCACTTGTGTTCACTCAGGGTCCATATTACATGGAAATGCCATCAATTACGCCTCCGTAGAAACCAGGACCCTATTAGTATTACACGGGATTGCTATTAAGAATATTAAGAACGCGATTTTCGTCTGTATATGACTTTGGACCCATAACAACCATTGCAATAGATTGCAGTCGTGGCTGTGAACATTGTGTGTTCAATTCACAATTCACTTTTATTTTCCATTCTGTTCAGGACAATTCACATTAAATTTTCAAGAAAAAGCGAACACAAAGACAAATAAAAATGTCGACACGGACATGGATGCGTTATTTGGGAAGCCGAAACTTGTATTAAAATGTCTCAAACATAAGAATAATTTAAGAAATACTCTAAAAAGAGACATACAAAACAAACAGGCACGACAAACAGACAGATGAGACAAACCAAAGGCAGTGTTCAATATCTTGTGGGATGCAATATGCATGAAAATAGAAACCTGTGAAAATTTGAGCCCAATCGGTCAGCCGAGCCAAAAGAACATAGTGAAAAACCATTCTGTTTTAACAGTGATTTTGGGCACGTTCACTTGGGCTTGTTTCGATTGTGGAAATTGAAATAATCTTTTGCATTTCTGAAGGTCTGCAGACACATTTTTCTCGAAGATGGCAGCATTTCAGATGGAAATATTTCTGTTTCTCAGAGAGGATTGGCACTGGTACGATATTTAGAAACAGTAAGCTTTTAGATTGAAAGTAATCATTTTTTGGTTTGATCATTACTAAAGCTATAGGGCCTACATCATACCTTTAAGTTCCAAGTAGCCACACAATGGGAGATATATAGCTGCACGTAACAAGTACATGGATTTGCAATCTGGTGAACAGACTCGAGGACGGCAGTATCACGAGACTGTTTTGGACTGTTTTTTACTTTACTTTTTTTCCTTTTAGTGAAGGGTCTTCGAATGTCGTCCTCATCCGCCTACGTGTATATGATAATCAAGAAATGTGATTATTTGCCGGTTAATTGAATTTCGATATATCGTCCACTCCACCGGAGCGTGGGCGAACTGTCGTCTTGTTTGCTGTTGCTGTGGTGGTTGAAATATTTTTCAACCACTGTTGGTTAATTCTTTTTCTTTCTTATTTGCAGATGCTCCGGTTTTTTCTAAGCCGCAGTTAGGCCTATATATTATAAACTGACATAAATAAGTGATCCACTTTTATGCGAACTAAGTCATTGCTTAAACTATTGTTAAATGCTGCCGAATTGTTCGTTTCTTATGATCCCCTGCACCCCCTGTTGATCATTGCATATCGCCATTTCGGACAGATATTTTCACCTAAGGTGTCCATGCCTACACGTACACGGTTATTTTCTCTGAACCGGACGGTGAAATAGTAAGGTCACTGGTGTTCACTGCAGGAGAGGTGCCAAACATACGGGAGGCGATTAGCTGTGTTACTTCGTGTTTCGAGCACGACCCAGAGGAATGGATCTGGGAACTCGTTCTATATATCAACGATCACAAGCACTAATATGACAGCTCATTGCAAGACAGATGGCGGTCATTAGGGATAAGAAATGACGCTTTACACAAGCAATCACGTTGCCGGCTAACAGCGTCTAAATTATTGGATTCGGAAGCGAATCAAGGATGACCTATTTTATTTCCTTTTTTATAATTTCACTGTAAAAAAATTCCCCGTATTTTTAAGGTGAAAAGCATGTCAATATTCACTGTTTTCGTAGGCCGCTCATAACGTAGCAAATGCACGACCAATCAGAAATGAGGAAATTTGTGTTCACAAAAGTCAAGTTGAATTGCAGTGTTTAGTCCAAAAATAGACTTTATTGACCTTAATATGTTTTTTCAAACAATTCCACAATATAATATTGATTTTTTTACAAACATAGGCTGGTGAAGAATCTGATTACATCTCCTTTCGTTTTCAAATATTGAAATTAATCTTGCGAAGCCATGACTTTATTATGGGGGATAAGCTGAATATAAAGCTAAAGCACAACATCATTCAATTTGTAGTTTTTAGTAGATTATCGTAGCATTTGTACACTCTACTATAGTAATGTATAATAAGTTACTTCGGTTTAGTCTGGTTGCCACTTCATTCATTTCTGTTAATTTGCAGTTAATTAATGGCAACCTACACTGTACAAAAATCCCGTAAATTTACTGTGCACTTCCTGTAATTTTTACGGTTTTGTACCGTTTTGGCTTCAACCCTACTGTGAAAAGACGTTTTATGGGAAATTCCCGTAACGGGATATCTGTGCAGAAGTTACGGGTGCACCACACTAAATATACTCCCATTGACCTTAGTGTAAAATCCACTAACTTCACAGTGAAAAAATCCTAATCCAGGAGTCTCTCAGTTTTTGTGTTACTACTGAAAATTATAGTTTGAATCTTAATCTGTCAAATTCTTTTCAATTTTTGGTAGCCTGGGTAGCCGTTTGGAATTTTTGATAATTGTCCCCAAAGAGTACCACCCCTGAAAATGTGGTTTTTCCCAAACCGGCTAGCTGCCATTTTTCATACAGCATCCCTCCACTTGCCAAGCCAAATAGGACCAATTCTAAAGCCAAAATTGATCAAGTCTGCACAAAAGTTGAAGCACAGAACCCCCAGGTTATGATAGCTGATCATAATTGCACAATCTATCAATTGCATGAACCCCCAAAACTTATTATTCAAATTTTTTTTTAGCTTGGCGCAGCCATTTTTTGCCTATTTAGTGTAGTTCACCCTTACGGTCACTGTCATTTCAGGAGCCCGTGACTGACCATAATTTTACGGTTTTTTGTTGGCAACCCGTTTGACAGTGAATTTACCGTAAATTACGGGCAACTGTTTTACAGTGTATTTGAGTACATGTAAAGTGTGAGCCCTATCCAAGCATGTGAGCCCCCTCCAAGGGTGTGAGTCTACTTACATGGGTGTGGATGCCACGAGGGTGTGACCCCATTCAAGCGTGTGCGCCCCCACTATAGGGTGTGATCCCCAAGCGTGTGAGCCCCCTCCAATGGTGTACTCGCCTCAAAGGGAGTGAGGGTGTGACACCCTCGAAGGGTGACCCACTGTAAGGGTGTGAGCCCCTCCAAGAGAGAGCCTCCCCAAAGATGTGTGAGCGCCACCCCAAGTTGTGCTATAGCCAAATACAATCAAATATTTTATATTTGTTTAAAGAACAGCTGCTCGTCTGATCCTGTTGATGGCACGATACGGCACAGGTCCTGCTTCGGTTAGCTTGAGTGATCTGCGCCGCGTATCGCATGTGACATAATGGCCACTTAAGCGAGCCCGCCCGGCACCAGACGAAATTAATATCTCGGTCGACGATATCGACGTACATGCCGTGGAAGTGGCATTATTTATTTTTGTTGGGAGACTATGGTGAATAATAATTACTGTTCTTGGAGTTCGGGTAAAAAAAAAAAATTGGTTTTAGGTACCACCGAATTTAAAATGCAGGATTGGGCGTGTATTTTAATGTGAAGCGTTTGCCTAAAAATCACTTTCCCTGGACATAGTGATGACTCGGGAACACCGTAAGAACCAGCTCTCCTCCCACCAATCCAACCCGCCACTCTCCGAATAATAAAATACTTGTATTAATTCTATCATCCATGGGTGGCGATCCCGCGGGACGGGGGGACACGTCCCCAATATTTTTGGGGAAGGGGACGGCTATGGCAGTGTCCCAAAAAAATGTCCCCCTTGTATATACATTGTATGGGTCATTGGCTTTTACATGCACCAGGATGCACCAGAATACACAAAGATTGGCACACATTAAGAAAAACACAGGATACACAAGAGACACCGAGTACAAAACGGTTAACAATTATTGTTGGATGCAGCGGCGGCGATTTCTCGTCAAGGTTGGGGGGATGGAGAAAAAAGCGCAGAACCAACAGTAATTGTTAATCATTTTGTACTCGGTGTCTCTTGTGTATACTGGGAACATTTTGAAAATCTGTGCTGATCTTTGTGTATTCTGGTGCATTCTGGTGCATTTAAAAGCCAATGATCCATAAAATGTATATGACCATGGGGAAATTGTTTGGGGGACATAGCCGTCCCCTCCTCAAAACATATTGGGGAGGGACATGTCCCCCGTCCCCCCGGAATCGCCGCCCATGGTTGGATGTGTGCTTTCCCCCCCCCCCCCCCCCCCCCCCAACCTTAACGAGAAATCTCCTCTGCTGATATCATCGGTAAATAATTCGACCATTACGTGCCGATAACCAAAAACTGCCCTTCTTATTGCTGCAACAACCGTGGTTTTAAATTAACACCACGTTGTGTATACCTATTAACAAAACGACCTTTATTCAATGATCGCATTACCAGTGTTGCAATAACTCAAGTCATTGACTCGGCTCGACTTAGTCTCGAGTCGCAAATATTGATGACTCAAATCTACTAGAGTCATCACCAATACACTCAATTCAATTCAGTTCAATTCAATTCAGTAAAAGCTTTATTATCCTCGTCAGTGGTGGGGGGGGGGGGGGGGGGGGTTGGCCTTATTAATACATAATACACCATAACATGAATAATAACACATTTAAAACACTTAGAAATACATGCGTGAGAAATATAGACAACACATGCAAACATTACAGCAAAGAAACAAAATTACAAGAGGCAGCCTACATGGCAAAAGACTATTGATTCGGACATTTTGCAAGAAATTTGGCACGAAGAGATTAGTGGCTATCGACTATGACTGATTTGATTTTATTGCACAGATTAGACTTGTATATATACATCATTCAATGACTCCTGCTGTTGGTCAGTATGCGATACAGTTCCATTCAATTAAATAACTCATTTCACCGGTGCACCTTGTGTTCAAATACTAAAAGACTCGACTCGAGTCTGTGTTTAACTGATGTTAAACCAAAATAGAAAAACTTGATAGTCAGATGAGCAGCAAAACTCACAAAATATGGCGTCTTCGTGATCAAGCCATCGTGTATACGAGGCGGCCCAATTAATTAGGCCCAGATAATCAATGCAGCAATTAATATTGCCGCGTAATATTTACATGTATGTCCAAATTGCTATAATGGGCAGTCGTGTTATATCGTACTTGCACGCGTAAATGAACGAAAACGAACAAACGAAACAAGAACGCCGGCCGATAGGTGTTACAGAACACAACAAATTTAATTTGCTTACTTAATTAACTCTTTATATTATAAGGTAAGATAAGTCCCTGAATAAAATATTTCCAGTAATTTAAATAGCACATTGTCTGAGTTCAGATTCTTCGCAGAAAGTCACGTGACGGCTCAATATTAAAAGCAGTCGGGATGGTTTTCAGCAGGCTCGAATCAATTAAATTTTCAGTGACGTTTTACTGTGACTGGCCCTTACAACACTACCTTTATACCACTCTGCAAGTCAGAGCGTCCGCGTCCTGTTTTGAAAAGGGGAATGCGAACGTGAAACATAACTGTGTTTTATACTGGCCGGAATCCTGTTGCGGCTAAGATAGACTGGGCTTGATTCAGTAGGTATACCCTTCATTCCGCGTGTGTGCGTGTGTTGGCCTCGCGTTTCGTAGCTATATAACTTCTTGCCAAGGCAAGTGTTCGCTGTTTAGGTAAGTGCAAAACTATTAAACCTTTTTTCGGTGAGGGTGTTTTTATCTATACTTTGTAGCTTATTGTTGTCCTTTTCTCTAATGTCAAATTTAAATTAATATAATTCTTCAAACAATCCACAAGGGATTGTAAAGTATATTAATATTCTTAAATAAAGTAATGCCGTAATGTATAACGCTTTCCTTCACATTGATTTTTTTCTGGCTTAAAATGGGGTGTGATCCCTGGCTATACGGCATTCTAGGTTATATGACTTCTGACTAGCGCCCACCCGAACAAAGATACTGACAATTTGGGAGACCGCCAACATAGGGCAAGATATAGCTCAATCCCGCTCCTGCCAGTTTCTTTGTTCACTTAGAAAAGGTATTCAAATTTACCTAGTCAGTTTCCGTTGTGGATTGTTAAGACACATATTCTTAACCATTGGATAACCGAGCTTGCCTGGGGTCAGTTGGCCGAGGGTTCGAGACCCGCCCTAGTAAACCTGGTTTTTTTTTCTTCCTAAAGGCTAGGCTCGCGAGAAACTATAGGCATATAGGCCTACAGTGCTCATAATATTACGTCGGGAATGGCAGAAACAGGGAAAGTTTGGATAGAGTTTTCTCAAAATATTATAATGGAGACACATGCATTTCATAGCACCTTCATACAGAGATCTGAACAAGCTCTTTCTGTTGGTACAGCGATCATGTATAAATAGCAAAAAGCACAAACACTATAGTTTGTTTGAAACATGATGAATACATCTGTTGTTTGGATGCCATGGTGTATGGTTTCCTTGTCGAGTAAACTCAACAAATTTCATCACCTCGACGCATCTTTCCATCTTTGTGACATCGTGTGAACGTATCCTGCCTGATCGTTTCCATAGGAATTGGTAACGTAATGTCGTAAACCCTTGTTAAGAAGTGGGGGTGATGACAATACTATTTAATCACCCCATAAAGTCCCTCGATAAAGATTTCGCCTCACCTTTTTTGGGGGAAAGCAACACGTTTTACAAATACGCATACTTTTGAAACGAAAATAGAATTCTGAGGAGTGATCCTTTAGGCCAACCATCGGCCAAAGGGGGGGGGGGGATATTATTCTATCTATACACAATCCACTGGGATTTACGCCAGTGGTCCGCCATCAGAAGTTCTTCGGTCTAAAGGACGGAGACGAAGAAATGTTGAGTTTTAGAGGTGGGAGGAAACCCCAGAATGCTATAAGAGGAAAAAACACGGAATCAGGCTGGGACTAAAATTCCGATCCACAAGTTAATCCGGGTGGGATTCGAACCCGTGTGATTCCGAAGTACCACTGCGCCAACATGACTGGTACCGTGCCATGCTGCTGTACACGGTAGAATTGGATACAGGAAATCGATGGCCAAACTCTAACTTGTTCGTGTTTTTCTCTATAACTTTAACTTGTAGTTTTACTTAGCGAGGGGGAAGTTTAAAAGATAACATTTGCAGTGGTTTTGGTACAACGATACGCCCCTTGAAATAACACATAAAGAGGAAGAGTCACATTATTGGTGATGTTTACAGAAGGGGCGATAGTAACACTAACATTCTACATGTAGGTAGTCAGGAACATGTATGGTATTAACTGTTCCAGTGTGACTTTAAAGTTTTCGCAATTACAATGACCTGCTGTGATCTTTTACTTACTAAGTGTTTTATGTTGATTACAAATTCTAATTAGCATTATCTACATATTTTCTATTTGTGTGGACTAACTGCCCAACTACGGGGTACGTGGTTCAATATAACAAATAACAGACATAATGGCATAAATAACGACACAAGGATACAACACTTACAGGGCTCAACACGTCGATTAAACTTACCTTTAATTGTCCTTTTGTCTAAAACAATACTGCCCAATTTGTTACAAAAGCTGCGGATTAAACAATTACAGGGATTTAGACATCACAAACGGTTAACGAAGCTTTCCAATTCTACCTGTTGCAAAAAAAGTGGGAAAAAACACGGCATACCCTATTCCTTAAATTTTTGGGCAAACTGTAATTTTGTAAGTACAATTTACCCATGACCAAATCACGAGAGATCATAGGCTTGTAACTTCTACTCTTACGCTAAAAAATGACCAACGTGATGCACCCAACAGGCGACCTTACAAAATAAGAGAACGGCTCGTGAAGAATAATACTAAAAATGCTTTGAGGTTGACCATAACTGATTCGTGATTTAAGTAGGCCTACACTTATTTCTAGAAGCTAGTATCGTATAACGAAATACGAAATATGCGTCTTACATCAATAATGAAGATGAAAATGTATGAATACTTGAACTATCGGGTTGCTTTTCAAGCACGTTGCCAATTCGCCAAATAACGTTTCTGGTTACATGGGT
Organism: Hippasteria phrygiana; assembly: GCA_037893225.1. Lineage (NCBI taxonomy): Eukaryota > Metazoa > Echinodermata > Asteroidea > Valvatida > Goniasteridae > Hippasteria > Hippasteria phrygiana. The sequence goes on from JAZGUH010000413.1 coordinate 461,600, forward strand.
CACTGGTGAAGACGTGGTCCTTGAACTATCTCAAACTGTCGTCCATATTCCAGTTTCTCACATCTTTTTCCACTTAAAGGAGTCCTTTAACAGTGAGCACAATACCATGAAAATTCTTCCATTGATCGCCAATGAAGAAACGTGTGTTGCTTGTTTTTTTTATCTTGCTGTGTTTTTCTATTCTATTTTTTATTTTCAGTAACCAACAAACTAATAAGTTCGAATTTAACAAGGAGGTCACGGTGACTATAAATTTCACAATTTGTGAAAAGTGAAAAGCAAAAGGCAGCTGATATGCAAGGGGATTACACTGTTAGAAAGTTGGGCAAACAAATTACCCAGCATTGGTACAATAGTCAACTTGTTCAACCTTTGGGTAATTTTTCACGTAATTTACCAACTGTTGTTTAACCACAGCTGTTGTTTAACCCCACTTTAACCAACAATTGGTTTGTGCACAGCTGTGGCTAACCCGTACTACAGTTGGTAAATTACGTAAAAAATTACCAAATGTTGAAAATGTTGACTATTGTACTAACGTTGGGTAATATGTTTGCCCAACTTTCTATACAGTGTAAACAGGCAAAGATCCCTATTAGTAAATCAAAATTCAAATTTCCATTTTCTATGATGTAATTCAAACCTGTTTCTCGTTGCAATTAGGCCTTTAACATTTAGATGTTGTTTGTTCATCTGGGTCTTTCGTTCTATGCGCGCTTTCTTTTATCTGGTTGAACCACGATCTTCCGCGACTTTTCTCCGCGACTTTTCTTCAAGGTGGGACAATGTAATATATTTGAAACTTGGCGTGAACATGATACAAGTTTGATATCATGATGACGTCATCAGGTGTCAAAAATTACAAGCGATTTTAGTTCAAACAATTTCAAAATTCTTTCAACTGTAACACATAAACAAATACAGCTGCGGTGTTGATATTTGGCGATCTCGTCCCAAGTCAAAGTCGTCTGACCATATGTTTTGGTACATTTCAAAAGCAAAGGGAAAACCTGAAATTAAAACACAGCACTTAATCTTCTAAACGGTTCATAGAAGGAATATGAACCTGATGGTACGAACATAAACCTTGATTCCGAGAGATGTATATTTTTGTGACGCCATCATGGTGTCATTACATGCCAAATTACAGGCGATTTATTAAAGATCAAAATATAACGGTGTGTGTTGAGTGATAACTTTTGAAATGAATAAAATTACAACTGAAAAACAACTCGAAAAACAAATCAACAATTCGGAGGGAGCGTAATGTTAGTGAGTATCTTCTCCTTTCTTTCTTACTGCTATAGATATTATCAGCCATTCCATTAACAGGAAGATGTTCCAATCTCGAGTCTCAGCGTTGTGCTTAGCGCTGATTGTTTTGGCGGAAATCTGTTTCGTCTGCTCGTCGGCGCAGTTGGACGAAGAAGAATTTATCAACGAGCAGCAGTTGCCTTATGCAAATCTCGTGGCTCGCAGAAGATACCAGGTAGGTGAATGTGGGTTGAAATGATCTATGAATTTGATAGTTCTTACGCAGATGCATACCAGTGTTGTAACCAAGTATTTTTTTCTCAAGTCAAGTCAAGTCAAGTCAAGTTAAGTCACAAGTCAAATTTTCCCAAGTCAAGTCAAGTCAAGTCCTAAGCCATTTTTGTCCAAGTCAAGTCAAGTCCCAAGTCAATTTTGTTCAAGTCAAGTACCAAGTCCCGAGTCAATTGTTAGTAAATAAAAATTCCAATGACAAAATGACAATGCATAGGCTAGCACGCACGTACTGTACAAAATCAACCTGGTGTGCCATTTCTACAATTCTCCATGCAGCTCGGCCAGCGCTGCGGCCAGCGCTGCGGCCCTGCATACGTACTGGACACCCAGCTTGCTATATAGGCCTATGCGCTATATAGGCTTGTTTTTTAACTGATACCTGTATGTTTGTGTTTATTTTAACAGAAGGTTAATGTCAGCAAGTCAAATGTATTCAAGTCGAGTCACAAGTCATGTTCTTTCAAGTCAAGTCAAGTCCCAAGTCATTTTTGTCCAAGTCAAGTCAAGTCTCAAGTCAAAAAAATTGCGACTCGAGTCCGATTCAAGTCAAGTCAGTAAGTCAAGTTTTGCTCACCGCAAGTGCCTCAAGTATACATCATGTGTACGAAATCGGACATGTTTTGGGAATATTAGGTAAAACTTCCGTCAGGTTGTTAATATTTCATTCTAGTAAGTTATTCAATCCGTCCATTAACCAATTGATCAATTGGCTCGCTCGGGCAGCCGTTTATTTGGTCAATCATCAGTCAGTTAATTCAGACAACCAATCAGCACGTCAGACAATCAGTTACTCGGGCTATCAGTCAATAAACTATCAATTAACCAATTATATAGTCAATGAGTCATTTGTCGGTCAACCGATCAAAAATCATGTTATGGATCGATCACCCAATAATCAATCAATCGATCAACCAGTCGGTCGGTCGTTCGTTCGGTCGGTCGGTCAATCAACCCTAACCCCTTAATTTAAAGTGCTTTTCTCTCAACATTTTCAAGCCTCAATTTCCTTTTTGGTGGCTACCGGATTACAACACAGGGATCAAAATATCCTTTTTTGGAACCACCAAACCTCGAAATATTGCTAGAATGTTGACGACGCACATCCTCGTTATTCTTTGAAATGTTGTTTTTCCCGGGAACCTGTTACAGGTCCCGCAGCAGTGCAGCCCTCAAGGCGCTAGATGCATCCCATTCTCATCCAAGTGCTGCGGCAACATGGGATGCTACAACTACCAGGGCGGGAAATGCGAGTATCCTCTGAAGAGCTGCATTTGTCGCAACGGCCAGTATTACTTTGACTGGAGTGGCTAGTTGTTCAGCCAGTACCGCTGTATTGAAAGTCAGACTCCTATGAAAATCTGACACCTGCTCCCTATTATTGGTTAAACCCTCTCATGTGACCGGCCACTCTCCTAATTATCTTCACTTAGGCATGTGCAATACTATCAATGAGCCCTTATTTCATAGTGACTGAAATTCACGCTATACATCGGCTGCTGTATGGATGTCTTAAGTATAACTTGGATTGGACTACATTTTACTGTTTCGTAACACTATTGGTAATGCTGAACCTGCTCAAAAGTGACTGCACCTCATACTCCTCTGCACTATCTCGTCATATATTTGTCCCAGAATCCTAAACACTTGTGGCACATTAAGTGCAGGTGGTGACTAATAACTTACTTCAGATACTGTGCAAGATTCATGAGCAAGAGGAGGATGGTAGATCACTTTTAGTGCCTAAGGTGCACCTGGTGTCTTTAAGCATCACCTGGGGTCAGAAAAGGATACTGGAGTTGAACCCTAAATATATCCAATAATTATTATATGTTTTCCCGGCCAATTTGCATTTTTTCCTGATCATTTTCGTTACTGGTCATTCACATTCGCGTGGTTTTACACATCTGATCAAATTAAGGTTTCCTTTTCGCTCTTTGGGCATTCACTTTCAATTTTTAAGCGCCAAATGTTTGTTTTCGTTTAGGGGCATTCTATTTCGTTTTGGTGTATATTCAAGACTTAATTTGTTGCATTCTTACATTGAGTGTTGTGACATCCTTTGACGGTTGAAGCATTCAAATTAGCGAACGTCGGTGTGCATATCACGTATGACCATGCTTTTCTTTTCTTATTCGTTTATGAGCAATCATTTTCATTAAATGGTCATTTAAATTCATCAGATTTTTTCATTGATATATTTTCCTATTGTCTTCTGAGGTTTTATTTTAAATTTTGTAAAATTTGTCATCGAAAATGTTGTAACAATTATAATGTAACATCTTAACTGATATGAGGGATGGATGGATTATGAAACGAACTAATGAAATGAAAAGGGCTAACTGTTTATCTTTGTTTGTTTTAAAGTTTGATCTAGGGATTGAAGACGTCAGATATGGTTTACGTTGGGATAACTCAGACTTTTATAGGAATACAGACGTGCAAGAAAAGATATGTTCGCCCAATAATAAAAATGAATGCCCGATCAACCCTTTACTACTGGTCCAGACGAAATTGGATGAACAATACGATATACTTTAAATTTGAATACATCTTTTACAGGCACGAGTGAAACTAAAAGACGATAGAATGCTCTGATAGTGAAATTGAATGATTATTTTTGTTATTGTCGAATGACGATCTGCGTGATCATTTCAATCTAAATTTAATGAGCCAGGCGTTAAAATGGACGAAAACATGGTGAAATTAGCCGGGAAAACCTATATTCAAACAACGAGCTGAGAAAAATCGCTGGGACACGAATGCACGTTTAATAATGAATTTGACTGCTGTTTTGATGAATTCGGCCGGGAAAACCTATATTATATTGGACGAATAGTTCAATATAGATACCACATGGTGTACATTTAAAAACTCAGTTTTTGGCATAGTAATCCATAAATAAAAACGGGAAACTGAAAAACAAATTCCAGATAACCAATAATAATCTCGGCTAGTTTGAAGGCTTTTCTAATGGATTTAAATGTGTATATTTTAGAGTTGCAAATGCGATTGTAAACGAATCAAACTTGTCAAAGTCTTGTTTTATTTTGATGCTTCAGATTAAAATGTTGCTTAAACAACCCACTGTATGAAAACTGCCTCATTTTGTCACATTCGATTATATACTTAGTTAAGTCCATTCAGGATAGTGAATAGTTTGCCATGAATAGTTTTGCTCTGGAGAGGCCTTTTGCGCGGTGTATCATGGGAAGAATTCGAAATCATTAATAATAGGACGCATTGCGCCACCAAGCGGTTGCATCAGACAAGTTCACAACACGGACGTAAGAATACCTGCACTCGCAATGACTCATTATACAGCTGTATGACAACTGAAGCCAGCATCCGCCATAGTACACTGTAATGTTTTATTGAGAACGAGGGTGTAAGTAGACCCATGGAGGAATAAGGTGATAAAAACAAAAACAAACACAATAACGAAACCAAAAAATCTACATAAAAACCACAAAATGGCGCACATTTCGCTCAGCAATCAACATCTTTTTAAAAACATTATATGACATGTTGCGCTTAAATGAATGCACTTTCCCGCCCTAATTACCTCGCTTATTAGCCTGGCCTTACGGGTTATCGGAGTCACAGAAAGTAAGGGGGATTACCCCTAGGATTGTGACAGTAGCGTATCCAGCTTTTTGTGCCAGGAGGGCAAACAACGTATGAATCGTCTTAAAATCGTCTTAAAAACACTATTTTTTGTTTTGTTTTTTATGACGCCTCAAATGCCGCCAGGGGGCTACTCCCCCCCCCCCCGCTGGATACGCCACTGGATTGTCACCTCCCCCACCCCCCCCCCCCCCCCACCCCCGTTCCCAATTTGAGATCGACATTTCATCCTTTCTGAAGTTTTGGCCCTATTCAAAATCATCCCCCTGATGCCCCATGCAAATTGGACCCTTTGTTACGCACTGCAAAAAACCTAGAATTTTAATCTCAACAATGACCAATAAAACTGTCCTGCAGTTGACAGGAACTGCGGTGAATGCAATTTTACGCCAACATCAGAAAACAAGAGCGCATATTCCTTTTCCTGCGAGGGCTATAGAAAACATCTTTCGATGGAGAGCAAATGTGTAGCGCCGTTTCCGGAAAGCCGAGAGCACAGCGTGCAAGCACTCTTGCCGCGGGGTAAGCTTTGGCAAAAACCCATTTATGATCTTTGGTCGGTTGCTTTGTGCACGCATAGCCACTTCCTATGCAACACCTCTGTAAGTCTCGCTCTGATTAATGAAGATAATTAAATTCTTCTATTAGTAGCGTCTCCAGTCAAGATTATAATAAGAAACACGGGGAGATGATTTACAGTTTGTGTGGATTTCCCTGCATCGTGACTTCGTGCTAAGCCTTTAGAAAGAAAGGTGATAAACGGCGGTAAATGAGACCTTTAAAGAGACCGTGGAATAAATATTCACTTCCCACACATTGTATAACCATGCCGTACAACAATATCGGAATGATCCGAATGCCCCTTTTCATTTGAAATATTAACGGTGATGTTTTCAAGTCTTTTAACACAACTTCCAATTTAGTTATGCAGGGGGTGAATTTTTGTTTCGTTATAGAAGGAACTAATTATCGCAGGGGCAAAAATCATTCTTCCAGAATAACACATTAGGCTAAGCAATGCTTTGAAGAAATATTAATTTAAAATGATTCCAAACGAGATTTGGGGATGAACAAAGAAATCGTCCAAAGTGGGATTTTAACCTGGCGACCCCCGGGTTATACCGCGCTAACAACTGAGCATGAAGCGGTACCAGGTATTACATGGTAGGAGTTTGAGAAAATAGCCTAACGTAAAAGAGTATGCTTGTAACCCGTTTTAGGTAGGACACAGGAAAAATGACAATAAAAAAATTGCAGTCAGTTTTATTCGCAATAATAATTCTGTTTGGCCAAACGATCAATCAATACAGTCAAGAAAGGATATTTTATCAGTGTCCACTCTGGTCAGTCCCCGACGACTCCTATGAGACAGCGGGGTAACCCCAGAAGGAAATGGGCAGAACAGTTTATCAAACTCAAGCTTGCAGACTCTCTCCACAAATTAGTGCTGCAGTCCAGAGGATCCAACCGACCCTCGCCTGCGTAGTTGTTCTGTGTCTGGCAATTGCAGGCGGTTAACGCTCGGTGAAGCAATCCACCAAATTTACTTGGTTACTTGGGGACTCTCTCTCTGGTTACTCAAAGAATCCCACAGTGAGGACTGCACACATTACTGAGAAGTTCCTGAGAGCTAACAAGATGATAATCAAATGACAATGAAAAACATCTTTAATGATGAGATGGTTAGCGATACTTTTAAGCAAAGTTTCTGCAGACGAAAACTTTTCGCTACACAATGGCTAGGAGATAGCAAGTTCCCAGCAGTCGCATGAGGGCGCTGTTGCACTTTCGCTACTACCGAGCACTGGGCTACATGCTGATTGCTAAGAGAAATCTGCCTCATTTTGTAGTTTTATGCAGTATTAAGGTACACCCGACTTACTGAACTCATGGGGCTTTGTCTTTTTGTCAAAATAATTTTAAAGACAAAGTCGCCAGAGGGCAAGTTGCCCCCCGTCTGCTGGATATACCTAGGCCTAGGCTAAGCTGCTGATCCTGACTTTTGAAAACTATGAAGATTGAATTTGTAACTGAAGTTTAACTTAAACTGAAACGCGTTAATGAGAAGTGATATATAGTTTATGTGAGCTTCAGTTTTATGCTTATTTTTTTGTGGGGGTATTGGAGGTGTTTTTTGCGTGGGGGGGGGGGGGGGGAGGGGCTGGTGATAAGTAGCGATATAAATAAAAAGCCTGGCGCAAGGTTGCACAGTAGCACAATACACTACAATAAATCTCTTCTAGGAAGAAGTGTGGTTCTGAAAAGAACCTGGGTGAGTGTGTAACTCGACGTTTCGGACAGTGTGCTCACCCCGGTTCTTTTCAGAACCACACTTCTTCCTAGAAGAGATTTATTTCACATGGTGTTACCCGCAATCCCAGTCTCTCTCATATCGCACCCACCATGGAAAGCTTCAAATCGTATCAATACACTACAATGTAGAAATAGATCAGAATGATCGTGTTGGACGAAATGTAAAAGCATTTGTTCTTTTTAACGAATGAAGTTTTGTGACGTTTTGAAAGACTTTTCCGTAATGAGCTAACTCTTTTCTTTCTAAATATACCACGTGGCGGCAATCTTGCATAGTTGCCGTAACTTGGGCTAAAAAGTCACACAAGAAGTCCGCTATAGTGGAATACCACATAATATTTATGCCATGGAACCTATAAAGCACAATATTTAGAGCGCACCGCCGATTGATGGCGGCAATGTTGGATATTAATTTCGGGCTTTAAAGTGTGTTTTTTTCCTCCCCCACGGAGACAACAAAGGTGAGTCAAATCACCGTGCCGCAAAAGGGCGTGTCTCTCCACCCCTGCACAGCAGGACACGCATACATTCAGCCCTCGACTAAGGACAGAAGTTTGGAAGCTCGGCAAAGTACTTAGTAAGCACTGTTTTCAAATTTAATTCTGGAATTAAGGCACAAACACCCCAACAGACCGAACACAAGACAACGGAGGATCCAGGGGGTCAAAGGGGGCAATGTCCCCCCCCCCCCCCCACCCAAAAAAAGTCGCAAAAAGGCAGCCACTGCGTACACCCAAATACAAAATAAAACAAAGTAAAAGAAAGGGAAGCAAAAACCCGTCGTTTTATCTGTGATTTGTGCACGGTTTTTTTTACCCGTTTTTCGGGAAATTTGTTTGTTTTTTCCCAAAAAAATTGTGTTCTGGATCCGGCCTTGACACAAGACGACTTTATGCACGGTAAAGTCAAGTTATACGACCGTCCTTTAAAATTGTATCTCATGAATAACTAAATTATAAGGATTTAACAGATGGAGTGCATTAATTGGGGTGGGGGTAAAACAGTGGCATTGAATATGTTAAGTTCTAATTTTCTCAAGAGAAAGTTGTAGATGCATGAGATGCATTATACCTAATAATTGCAATATTTTAATAATTAAAATGAATGCGTTTGGCAGATGCAGTTATAAGATTGTAGGTCGATCCATTTGGATGATCCCCGGGTCAGAAAATTGGAGAGGATGCATCCCAATTCCCTATCCCACTGCCAGATTGGGGGGGGGGGGGGGGGGGGGGGGTGGGTAGAAGGGGGGGGGGGAGGTGGGAAGCTGGTAGATCGCTCTCCAAGGGATGTTAAACGAAGATGGGAAGAAGCCACGATGGTGCCATGGTGTTAATGATGATGACGGGTGGTTGTTGACGTTCTGGTTGAAGAGGAGATAGAGCGATTTTGAGGGAAGAGAGAGGACATCTGTGTCCTTATTGATGAGAACTTGGCCCGGGGAATCGGGGCGGGACGGAACGTCCTGAAGAAAAACGAGATACTGAAGAAGAAGACCATCGAGGTTGAAGAGATCCGGGAAAGATGACGATATGGAGTGGTGCAGGCGAGAGATATCCCGTTGGAAGAGACGAGTAGATGGAGGACGGAGGCACGAAGAGGACCGATAAAAGTCTTGAGCAGGATGCCACTTACCGGTGTCAAAGTTGAGGAGTTGTTTGATGAATTTAGTGCCGCCCGCACAGAGTGGCGCAGCAAAAGCCGCACCGCCCGGCAAGGGATTAACAAGGGGCGGGTATATTAGGGGTAGATTGAGGATATGGTTGATTGAATCCGGAGGTGTTCCGATTCGTGCTCCGAGTGATATCCAGGCACGCAGCATTTCACTATAGAAGCACGGGAGGCTGGTGAGAAATTTGGGGTCTAAATCTAAAAGAAGAAGTTGGTAACCTAGGTTAAAACGTTTGTACTTGTGGAGATTGTACTCCATTAAAGTGAAACAGGGGTGAGTGTTGAATTGAAGATAACGTTGAAGGAGTTTTAGTCTGAAAGTGAGGCTGCGTGTGATGTCCGGAGCAGACTGAAGTTCCTCAATGTGAGAATTTAAACGAAGAAAAGTGGCGCGTTTTTCTTTGGCTAGTCTAGAACTGTAAGTTTGGGTGAGAGTTTTAATTTGGGCCTTGCCGAGATCCCACCACTTGCATATTATCATTAAAAGATGTTTTTCCATTTGCCAGTTAGACCAGAAAAGATGTAAAATTGTTACGATAATTCTGGTCATTGATAAGAGAGTTGTTGAAATGCCAGTAAGCACTGCCTCTATGTTGAGAGGAAGGAGGTTTGATACAAAGATGAACAGCAGAGTGGTCGGACAGAGAGCAAGGGATAATTTTACAAGAATGAATAGCAGATATCAAAGTTTAGCTTGGGGGTTCAGTCTGCGCCAGACATCACACAAGTTTAATTCAGTATAGACTTTTTGAGAGCCATTGAGTCCCGGAGACGATGTTCGGTCAGCCTATCCGCACGGTCCATGACAGGATCGCAGGTACAATTAAAATCACCTCCGACAATGTCAATGGCGCTGTCGCTAATGTGCTGGCTACAGTGATTATTGAGTTTGTCAAGGGTTTTGATGGCGATATTGTCAGTTTGGGGGACAAGCAAGTTGTATATATTATACAAAGTATTCTGATGTTTAATCTTGGCGAAAAGGAGATGGCCGGTAACGACCACACTGGAGGCAACTAGATCGATATTGTTATTAATTAAAATAGTGACTCCCGATCCCGGTGTGGTATCAGGAGCACAAATACGGGTATAATTTGGCCAATTTCTCCAACACAAGCATTGCTCACTGAGAGAGTATGTTTCTTGTAAGAGGATAACTCCAGTGTTGAGAGTAATTAGTGACAGCGAACCCAATTTCTTTATTAATTTGCGAATCCTATGCTGCAAGTTGTTTTGATCAGGGGACTGTTTGTGAGGGGTTTCAGTTGTCGAATCGGACCAGGGATGTTTGGGGTGAATTTTCGGGCAATCGCCTTGGGATTTCTTTGGGATTTGACAGAGGCTAGAAATTTGATTAGTTGGGAGTTGTCGAGGGGACCAGGGAAAAAGGGGAGGACACTTTGCGATGACTCTCCGTCAGACAAGCTCTGAGAATCATCCCATAAGGAGGAGTCAGTATCGGTTGCTTCAGCTGTGGGGTTGGAGGATGATGGGAAAGGGGGGATTACAAGGATGGGGTGGGCGGAATGGGAGTGGGAGTGGGGGGAATGGGAGTAGGGGGATTGAAGTGGGGGAGATGGGAGTGGGAGTGGGGGAAATGGGAGTGGAGTTGTCGGTAGGAGTCGCTGTTATGGACTCAGAGGGTATGGGGGTGATGGAGGCATCATCGGAAGTGGACATGAAGGGGGAAATTGAATCCAGAGCCTGAGAGAGGGTTGGGGTGTCCGGTTCGTTGGAAGGGACGTTCTTCTTCTGGAGTTTCCGTTGGGGTTGTGGTGACTTCAGAGGGGTCAGAACGGGGCCATCATCGTCGGTGGGTTTGGGAGGAGATAGTTTCCGTTTTGAGATTATTTCGGAGAAGAGCCTCCTGGGTGCAGGTGGTGTGCCCCAGATGGAGCTGTGTGTGTCCATTTGGGAGTTGCCTGGGGAACTTTCGGAAGGCGCCTGAGAGGATGTTGGCGACTGAGCATCAGCAGTGGACCTCTTCTCCGCCCCAGTAGTAGCAGGTTGATCTGTACCAGCATTAAACGTTGAGGTTGTGGGCGGCTTGTTACCATCACCGGCGTTGGTTCTTCCAGCTGAGGTTTCACCGGACACCGATGGCCCCGTCATAGCGTACCCCCATTTTGAGCCCCGGGGTTTGGGTACGGGCGGAGGGATTCCTGCTGAAGGGAGGGGAGGGGAGGGTTGGGTTTGGATTTCACGGGGTGTCTTGGGTCAGATTTTTTGTGCACGAAGACTGGAGGGGGGTTCAGGGGGTTGGAGGTTTCGTTACCATCATCATGGGTGTGGGTTTTTTTACAGAAGCGACTGATGTGGCCGAATTCCCCAAAGTTGAAGCACCGAACTGACTCGATCGACAGAAACACTCGATAATTTACACCAGAATTAGATAAATTTATATGATCAGGGAGGATGACGTTGGGCTTGAGGATAATCTGAACTTGTCGACGGAAAGACATTGTGTGGGAAAGCTGTTTGTTTTTAAATCCAAGGGGAATGGGTCTAAAAGCGGACACTACTTTACAGAAACCGGAAATATTATGAAGCAGGACAGAATTAGGAATCTCGGGATAGACATTAGATAGCGTAAGGCGAGTAGTAGGTTGAATTAGAGGGGTGAGTTCCAGGAAGGAGTCACCGTACGTAAAACCGCGGGCAATGGCGTCGGCTACCTCCTCCCTGGAACTCATGTACAAGGCAATACGATTATTAGAAATGCGGCTGGCCGAGACGATGTTATTTTCAGGCATGGTTTCACGGAATTTTTCAAGATAGGATTGAATAGAGATATTGTCCACAGCTTTGAAAGCAAAGCCATTGTTCCTGGTGACCCCCTTGAACGGTTCGTCGCCAGGAACAATGGGTTTAGACGCACTGGTTGTGCGCTACGTGGCGGTTCCGCCTGAGTGGCCATGGTGGCCAGCTCAGCCCGCAACACTACAGCACAAGTCGAAAAAGTGAACTCAAAATACAGAAAAACGACAAATTTATATACGAAGGGCTCGGTGTAGCAAGGTCTATAACATATAATTAATACAATAATAAAGAAACAAGGACCAACAGAGGTCTTAAGAAAAAGAATTTAAAGACTTATCGGAGCTCGAAGGAACACACGTCCGCTGCTGAAATAAATAAATCAATAAATAAATAAATAAATATAAATATAAATATATATATATGGATTGTCTTGTATACTTTATCATAAACTCATATGCTATATAATCCAAACGATTGAGCACCGCCCCTCGACGCCTTTATCAAATCACAGCCGTGCGTGCCTAACCGTCGTTTTTGTCGGACTTTGTGGGATCATAATCGCAGCTACGTATTGGTCCATACGTACGTAGAGAGTCGGTGATTGACGGATCAGTCTACTGACTTCGATAACCTTAATACCTGGGTCTGTGCGGAGTTTTATCTAGTTTGTCAACTTTGTTCCTCGTGGGTGTTGGCTCTACCTGAGCTTACGCCGTGTCTCGTCTTTGTCCAGTCTGGTGTCAACAGATTTTGAAATTGCAGTAATTGTAAAGCTCTAGCGTGTTCTCTCGTTTCCCTTTTGTTTATAATAATTGTCCCTGTTCTTTGTTTTTGGCAAAAAGTAGCAAGTAGGGACCAAGTAACTATACATTTTTAAGCCTGTCAATATGCCATCTTTCATGACAATATCCTTAACTGTCTGCATATCCTATTGCGATGGGCCTTTGTATTCAGGCTTAATACAGACTGCAGTGTTATACACTGTGATCGTTGTTAGAAAACCATTTCGAAAAGCGATAACATTCACGCTTTGTAAGTATGTTTATGACATTTTAATGACAGTTTTATTTTCTACTAATGTCTCAGAAACTGTTTTGTCTGCTGCTTACTGTTCGTTTATTCACATTTTATTTATTTATTTTCTTTCATTGTTCCCCTTTCAATGTTTCTTCGTTTCTTAATTATATCCTAAAATATTGTTCCGCCATGACAGGCATATCCCAAGCCACAGTACCAGTCACAGTGCCCTTGTCTCGAATCTCAGTGGTGTGGTTCGCGCTGCTTGTTTGGACGGGAGTCTGTTTCGTCTGCTCCTCCGCAAAAAATGTCGAATAGAAAGAAGAGATCGAAGAGAAATCCAACAAAATACCAGTCATGGCCCCTCGTGCAGAGCTCACTGGTGACACAGGACTCAAGGTGGGTAAATGTTGGTGGTTATATGCAGATGTCAATCACACTCTAAAAAAGTTGGATAAAATCAGTACAACTTTTACACTAATATTGGTGAACACGCCAACTACATATACAATGGTATATATAATGGTATATACACCATTCTGTCTCCCCCTCCCACCTTTCCCTCCTCCTCTTTTTCTTTGACCTTGTCTCTAATTATGTGCAATTATGTGTATGTATTATGTGCGATAGTTTGTGTGTATGTTTGAAGTTTTTAACTTGTGTAATTTTGTATGTGTGAATTGTTGTCTTTATTTATATCTTTTTTATTGTTTTTATATAGTATTTTATATGTATTATATTTATGTTATATATATTTACAAAATCCCTGTTATTGGCGGTCCGCCGCTGTTGGCAATTTGTTTAAATTAATAAATAAGTAAATAAATGGTCTTTTACTACCCAACATTTTTCCCCGTAGTTGGGTAAACGTAAATGCCCCGTGCTATAAGTGTATTTCTATATCACATTTTTGCCAATTTCAAATTGTTTTTAAAAGAAAATACATCAACCCAAATTTCGAGCTGATATGCGATCCCGGAGCCTGTTGATATTGATGCTATTCTGATTTGATGCTATTCTGATTTGATTGCAAAGTATGGAGCTCGCAAATTAAGCTGCTGATGGACTGCGACTCGAGTGAAAATGATAGTAGTCGGTCAAAAGCCGGCTTATTTTCTTGTGGATTTAATACGACGTTCGTATTTCCAAACCCAAATGTTGTCCATAAACAGTATAACTTGCTGCTGTCGAATAAGACTATTTTCAATGGCGTTTTCCTCAAGCATTCCGTGAATACCTATCTCATGTCATTTTCTTTTCCCTGCAGCCTGAGGAGACTCAGAGGTCTTGCAGAAGTTATGGCAGTTCGTGTCACGTGCTACATACTCCCCCGTGCTGCAATTCACATCTCTTCCCAAGTGATGTGAGCGGAGGCTGCTTCACTGACAACGGACGTGTGTGCAGTGGTTTTACCGGGTGTACCTGCAAATATTAAATCAGTTTCCATAGTCACTACATACAAGGAGCTAACTGGAAGCAACTTTCACTTCATTAACAGATTTACCAAGTAGCGCATAGCAGCTTCCTTTGAAGTTTCCCATGTTCAGACCTGTTTCAGGGATTTGGAGTTGGAGTTGGAGTATTACTACTTGCAGGTACCCAAAATAATAATAATGCACTTAATGTATAATTTACAAGCAGACCTAAATACCACACAACTTACTCAGGATGTACCCTGTATGCTGTCTCAGTGTTGACGAGAGCACTGTAGGCCTACTTGAGATTCACATAGGGACTCGGACTTGGACACAGTGTCTCGGACTCAGACTCGTACTCGGAGACTAAGGACTCGGACTCGGATTTGTTGAACTCTATTACAGCACTGCTCATAGGACTTAACAAGTACGAAACAAGTGATGCAACATGTTTGTCCCGTGTTGCAACTCCCACTACTTCCCTGGTGATTATCTGGAGATTCATTCAACTGACATGGGCCCAATTTCATGGCTCTGCTAACCACAGCTTTCCGCGCTTACGATCACCATTTTGCGCTAACAGCGCTAGCAGAAAAATTCTGCGCTAACCCTGTATAAGCACAGAATCTTTAGTTACGGGATGTACGCATGCTAAGGAGCCTAAATTCCCCGCTAACGCGTGAAATACGCTTGCCGTGAGCACATAATTTTCTGCTACAGGAAGCGGGGATTTTTCGCTAACGGTAAGCAGAGCCATGAAATTGGACCCTGGTATACCTGCCAATACTGAGTCTGAATCCAAATCATAATTAACTGCATTCATAAGAATTTTGGTGGCGGGTGTAGCCTTTTTTTTTCAAAAGGGGAACGGTGTACTTCGGGATACCTCTGTAGGACACTTATCTTTTCCATTTTTTAGTTCTTAAAGATATTTACCGTCCCAAAATGGCACTCGCAATCTCGAGCGACTGTCTCGCCAGATTTTTGCACTTTGAGCTATGTGATTTCGAACAACAAAATCGCCCTTTCGCCAAGTCCATGCTTTCGCCAAGTCCGGCAGTCGCTTTCAAATCATACGTTGCCTGTGAATAATAATTATGCTGTTCGTATTTGGCTTTTATTTTTGCAAACGTTATACAGGCCTAACTTCGCCCTTAGAAATTATACAATTCGATATGCTAATCATTACTTCCCCCCCCCCCCCCCCCCGCCGCAACTCTCGAGTCTGACCAATTAGAGATGTGGCTGTAAAACGAAACTTCATCACGCCTTAGATTTTATCGGCAGCATCCGTGACGCCCGCAAGCATGCATAATTTTATAAATAACGTCCAGTCAAGTTGTACTGCATTGTGGGAAGTTGCGTTCGTTTTTTTTAACACAAAGTCCCCTAGATGGGCTATCGGTAAAAGGGTCCTTGACTTGTCGTTTGGCCTCGTACGTGGGTGGTTGTGGGCCACAGCTCGGCAGAGAAAAGTCAATACTCTACCTCTCTGAAGAAATCTCGTTTGCAAACTAAGAGCCAGATTATTATTAAGCAATCGGGGTTTGACCGCTGACCTACGTTTGTGGAGCAAAACAATTAAATTAGACCTTCTGATGTATAATATCTGAGGACAATGTTACGCTTGTATAACGGTTGCAATTAGTAAAAACCCAAATAAAAATACCATAATTAGGCCAAAAAACATTTGTTGTGTTGCCCTCGGACAGGTAAAATTGGAAAAGAGGGTCGGTCGGTCGGATTTTTTTTTTCGGCTTCGCCATAGACTTCTTGAATCACCGAGAAGCAAACGAAATGGAAGTATTCCAACTTTTGGCTTCATATCAACCGATTGAATGAGATACGACAACGTTTTTCCCGATTCCATTTGACTATTCCGCAACAATATATTTATATATCTCTGAAAGACATTGAATTGGTTGTATGTACATGGCATTTTCACATGCGCTGTCCTTTTTGTTTTTTCTTGCCCGACCTCCCCCGACCCAAAGTTTAGGGTTTTTATCAAAAACGGGATTAGAAGTAATGCATTTTGTAATACTTGACTATATAATTATTAACTGTAGCCGTTTTATTATTTGCATTATTACATTATGACTGCTGAAAGGAATAGAATGTCTACAATTGTCTCTACATTGAATTTTAAATGTGCATAATTCTTTACTGGAGTGTATCACACACAAAATATAATAATAATTCACACCAAACACAACATTGTTCAGTAATTTCTTTCTGTAACTTTTTTATTCTTTAATAAATTGCATAGACATGCTTAACAATTTACATTACTTGCCTTGTTTTAAAAATTGAGATGAAAAGGAGAAAGTGAGTAATTACAGTTTGAACCTGACAATTATTTCAACAGATAAATTAACATTATCATGCGATATCCCAAAAAATGCACACTTCATGCAATAATTACAAATGAAAATATGTTTGAATGATTTTCAAGTTTCATAAACATAACATGTTCCATAACATGGTCTACATGACATTATCCTACAAGGCACTGTCCTATGGTACATTTCTACAGATGTCCATCCTCATGGGATTCCACGATGACATGCAAGCCACAGTCCAATTCAACGGCTCCAAATCTAGGAAGTTCCCCATCCATTGTGGCGTCAAACAGGGCTGTGTGCTCGCTCCCACCCTGTTTAGAATATTCTTCTCGGCACTTCTCCGGCGTGCATTTCCTTACCCATCTGGAATACTGCTCCATATACTCGCAGCTCAAGGGGGCGTTATAACCTCTCGTCTCCGTGCCAGGACTAAAGTTAGACGCGTTCTCATTCGCGAACTCCTGTACGCAGACGATGCTGCTATCGTCGCCCACTCCAACACCAATTCCCTTTTATGATGAACTGGACTCCCGCATCGGCAAGGCCGCTACCACTTTTAGCCGACTTTGTCACCGTGTTTGGAGCAATAGAGACCTCTCCATCAACTTGAAGATCCGGGTTTACGTGACCTGTGTGCTAAGCGTCCTATTGTACTGTAGCGAGTCATGGTCCACGTACCGCCGTCAAGAGCGTCGTCTGAACTCCTTCCACTTCCGCTGCCTGCGCTCCATCCTCGGAATCTCCTGGCGTGACAATGTCCCAAATGCTTCCATCCTGCGGCTTACCGGAGCTACTGACATGTTCACCTTGCTAAGACAGCGCGGCCTTCGGTGGGTCGGTCACGTGTACAGGCAGGCCAACGGTCGAATCCCCAAGGACATCTTCTATGGCGAACTGGCTGATGCTCCTCGCCCTCGCGGTCTCCCCAGATTGCGCTAAAGATGTTCTAAAGCGTGACATTGCAGCATTCGGAAAACCAAATGCTTCGTGTGAGACAAATGCCAGTAACCGTACTTATTGGCGTTCTGCCATCCACTGCAGGGCTGCTCTACATCAACCCAGATGTACATAGTTGACCGTGAGAGTCGCCGTCTCCATCGTCGTTCACGACGGAACGGGCCATGATGATACAGCCCGAATGGAACTTTGACCAGCGCGATGGATCGAAGTCATCTTCACGCTCATCCAGGCGTGTTCAGGCCTAACGTTGGACAAACTCCCTGGTTTAATTTTGTACATGAAAATACGCATAAAGTAAAGAAGGTCCATCAAATACAGACACTTTTTTGAGACAGATAGACTGAGTTATGTTTTTAGTGACATATTTAAAATGAAAAATAAAATAAGAACTCCAACCCTGATTCTGTCGATTTTTACGGTCGGTCGGTCCGAGGGCAAAACAACAATTGTTTTTTGTGTGGCCTTATTATTCCTAGGCAAAATATGTTTTGGAAAGCGACCGCTCACCTACAGTTGTGGAACAAAACGATAAAATTTGACATTTTGTTTTTAGGGGAAATTGTGCCTTTGAATATGTAGCAATGGTAAAACTTAAATACAGTCACCATAATTATTTACCATAAGCAACATATGGGATGACTACGCTGACCTAAAATACCTAGAAATAAATATTGGCCATTTGTTCCATGCAGAAAAGAGGATGATGATAGCATCTCGGGACCAACTGACCCCCGACTTTGCTTCACAAAATAGGCTCTGGAGCAAAAAATACTGGACCGAATCGGGAGGTCTTAGTATCATTTTTCTTCTAGAAATATTCTCCATCCATGGGTACAGGTGGTTGGACTCTAAAGGTAGCGGAAGTATGCCGTTCTCGTTTTTTTGACACCCTGTATAGTCAAGTAAACAGAAGCACTGGCAATTCTGGACTACGAAAAAAAATCGCCCTTGGGGGTTTTGTGCATTGGGCCTTTAGTAAAAGTTCAGCGGTATAAACAAAGTCCAATCATATGTATGCACGCATGACTTGTCCGTATTAGGCCTAGTAAGTTGTTTTAAATTTGTGTTGTTGTTTTTTTCAGTCTAATTACATGCAGATTCGGAAAGAGAAAAATAAAACGGTAATGCAAACGCCGTCGAGAATTGCATCTAAGGGCATTATGGATTGACAATGGGCGTGTATTTGTGGGGCAAAACAGTGCAATTGAATACCGTAATCTTGAATTTTTTAAAGGAGAATTTTCTAAAGGAGAAGTTGTACCTGTACAAGATGCACAGGGCAAATGCATAATAAGATTTTACAGCCTATACCCTAAATACATTTTGGAACCTAAATCAGTAACCTTATTCAAGCAACTTTTGCTCGACATAAGGTTTGGCTATGTCATTCGTTTAGTTCCGAGCCGCTACGTTGTTCTCGCTCTACAAAGTTGAGTTGTTTTTTCATTGTCTTAATTTGCATAATTCCAAATTTTAAGGTACATTTTCATATAAAATATTGTCAATAATCACTCATGGAAAATGTCAAACTACTAGACGTATCGCAGTATCAGTTCGCTCGCTCCGTGTAATAAAACATACAGTTTAGACAAGACGTAAGTGTCGACCTTTTTAAATGCACGGTGCGCAAAATGGCCTTTCCGTGACAAACCCTTGGTAGCGCAATGTATTGCGAATCGCCCTAATTACAATAATAATAATACTTTATTCATGTATTTCAGAAATGAAAATACAAGCATTAGGCCTAATGCAAAAAAAAGGAATCCTGAAGAAACTGCAAACAGACGGAGATAAGAAAAAGGACATGCAGGGACCCCACGGAGAGAACAAAGGTGAGCCAAATCACTGCTCACAAAGGGCGTGTCTCTCCACCCCTGCACAACAGGACACACAGACATTCAGCCCTCGACTAATAAGGACAGAAGTTTGGAAGCCCGGCAAAGTAATTGGTAAACTTTGGTGTTAGGGCACAAACACACACAGACTGGATACAAAACGACTAACAGGCACGGGTAAAGTCAAGTTATAAAACAGTGCCATTGAATATGTCGGGATTCCGCTGGACTAGTAATTGTGCTATCGCTCCTCAAGTACCGAGCCGCTGTGTTGTCTTCGCTTCACAAATCTGAGTTTCTCCATTTTTGTACAATTATAAAATTGGGGGTCGATCCATTGGGACAATCCCCGGGTCAGAAAGTAGTTGTGGAGAGGATACATCCACCCCATTTCCTACCCACTGCCTGATATATGTATATCTATCAATAATCTATTCTTAAATATTAACGTACATAGATTGTCTTGTATACTTTTTTCATATACTATTTAATCCGATCCATTGAGCAGCACTCCTCGACGTATTTATCCAATCACAACCGCGCGCGCCTAACCTCCGTCGTTTTTGTCGGGATCGTGTTGTCGCGGCTGTGATTGGTCAGTAGGTACAGAGAGTCGGTGATTGATGGATCAGTCCACTGACTTCGATAACCTTAATACCTGGGTCTGTGCGGAGTTTATCTAGTTTGTCAGCTTCGTTCCTCGTGGGTGTACCTGAGCTTACGCCGTGGCTCGTCTTTGTCTAGTCTGGTGCCAACAGGTTTTGAAATTGCAGTAAGTGTAAAGCTCTAACGTGTTCTCTCGTTTCCCTCATTTTATAATTGTCCCTATTCTTTGTTTTTGGTGAAGTAAGGACATCTTTATTTACTACATTTACATGAGCATATTAATATGTCATCTTCATTGACAATATCCTTCATACCTGTCTGCATAGCCTATTGCGATGGGCTTTTATATTCCGGCTTAATACAGAGTATTATACATTGTGATCATTATTAGAAAACCATTTCGAAAAGCGATAAAATTCCCGCTTTGTAAGTGGGTTAATCTGACATTTTGATGACAATTTCATTTTCTCATAATGTCTCAGAAACTGTTTTGTCTGCTGCTTAATTTACTTGCTGTTAGTTTATTTACTTTTTATTCAATTAAAAAAACAATTGGGGGGGGGGGAGGTTTCTGCTGCTTATTTTTTTGTCTTTTTTGTTATGGCTGTTTGTGTTTTTTCTCTTTCACGTTTCTTCGTTTCTGAATAATATCCTAAAATAGGGGCGGATCTAGTCTTTCATTTAAGGAGGAGTTGTACCATTCAACCATCAAACGTGGCCACTAGGGGGTCCGGGGGTATTCCCCCCGGAAAATTTGGAAATCCAAGGGCTTTCTCCTGCAATCTAAGGCATCTCAGGCACCGGTTGAAGCTGCATAATTTTGGGTTTTTAAACAAGAATTTGCTCATATTGGGCTGAAAAATTGCTTATCACAATTTTGCTCAGCAGCACAAGGGTATGGGGGTTGCAACCCCCACAACTCAACCCCCCCCCCCCCCCCCCCACAGATCCGCCCTGTAAATTATTTTCCTCCATGACAGTCTTATCTTAAGCCAGTACCAGTCGCAATGTCCTTGTGTCGAGTCTCTGTGGTGTGCTTCGCACTGCTTGTTTGGGCGGGAATCCCCGAATCCCTGAAACAAGTGTGGCGATGAGGAACTTCAAATGAAGCTGCTATGCGCTATACTAAGTAAACATTTGATACAAATGAAGTGGAAGTTGTTGTCAGTTTATACGGATACCGACAGGTACATATGGAAAAACCTTTGCACACTCCTATGTCAGTGTAGAAGCCTCCGGATTTATCTCTTGGAAAGAGATATGTGTTGCAGCACTGGAAAATGCGTAACATGTTATAACGCCCGCCATATCTGATGCAAGACCTCCGATTCTCCGCACTAGTCCGCAGGCTGCAGGGAAACGAAAACAACATGAGATAGGTGTTCGCGGATTTTTTTTTTCATTTCAGTTTCCCCAACTACGGGGGAAATATTGGGTAGTAAAATACCATTGTGCATTTAGTTGGCGTGTTCACCAGTATTGGTGGAGAAGTTAGTCTGATTTTATTCAGCATTTATAAGAGTGTGGTTGATATCTGCAACAAACCACCAATATTTACCCACCTTGAGTTCTTTGTCATGCACCAGTGAGCTCTGAACGAGCGGCTGGGACAGGTATTTTGTTGTATTTCTCTTCGATCTCTTAGACATATTTTAGCGGAGGAGCATACGAAACAGACTTCCGCCCAAACAAGCAGCGCGAAGCACACCACTGAGACTCGAGACAAGGGCATTGCGGCTGGTACTGTGGCTTGAGACTCAACCTCGTTCCCATGGTGTCGAGCAGCGCCCTCACCGACACCACACTGCTCTCTCCCTCTAGTATGGAATTATTTAAATATCCAAGATTTTTGGATACGCATGCAAATAAGGCTTCCTGTGAGCGATGTATTCTGGGTACGTAGTAGTCTGATGGCAATACCTAAACTTCACATCTTCGTCGCATTCACAGCATAGGCTCTTTGGTACTATACATGAATATAGATTGATTAGCTTGATTGTAAAATCAAGCAAAAAGGCTGTTACTACGTGCAGTTCATGGGTAGAATGGTTGACATGGTTGAGCATCAACGAAGCGTCATTTATCTCAAAATGAAAAGGACAAAAAAATGTACATACCCTTGTGATACCAGTTTTCTTTGTGGTGTTTCCGTACGTGGCGCACACTCGAGGCAAATTAGGCTTCGGACTTCCTTTTAGTTTTGATAAAGCCTAAGGACAGGCTTTCGGGGCAACAGGCCTCGGACTGCGGCACGGCGGGCGACGTTGTATTGACAGGACCAAAAACCCGCCGTTTCGCAGCTGGAGCACTTTTACCAGCAGATCTTAGGAATTATTTGCTACAACCACTGCTGCTACATGCCAGAGTTGGAGTCGAGTCCCTACAAGTCCTTTCACAAATACTTTCGCAAGCCCAGTCAGAAGTCCTTTCATAAAGCCGGTCACAAGTAACTGGATGAACAATGACAAAGGAATGCTTTTGTCAAAGCTCATTTGAATAGCTTGCGATTTGGATTAGGACTGGAGGGCTTGTGATGGACTTGTGATGGACTTGCAGGGACTTGCAGGGACTTGTGATGGACTCGACTACATCTCTGCTGCATGCACGCCAGTTTAGCGATCTTGACCTATGATCCTCCACCGTTTTATGGACCTTCGTTCCGCAACTTCGGCATATTGTGTCACTCAGTGTGAAACAGAAACCTATGGTGAAAGCAATTGCAGAAAACTTTTGTTTGTCCACTGACTCTCCAGATGTGCCTTTCACGATTGTCGCATTTGGAACACAAAATGCAAGTATCAGATTTAACGGGTGTATTTTTTGAGGGGCTGGGCGTCGCCATTGCAGACATTTCAGAAAATATATACTACAGAAAAGTCACTAACGTTAAAAAATACCAACAAAAGTTTTACTTTTGGCGCGCCGACAAACTTTTATCAAGAAATACAGTGGAATCACTAATAAGCTAATGCTGTATTTTCACTATCCAATCAGGGCATGAGTAAGGGGTTCCCATCCCAGGGCTTACTATTGAAAACGAGGTTGAAAATAAAGTAAGCCTTGGGAACAAGGTTGCTTGAGACCACGATCCCACAAAATAGAAAAACGACGGAGGTTAGGCGCGCGCGGTTGTGATTGGATAAATACGTCGATTAGTGCTGCTCAATCGATCGGATTATATAGAGTACCGAAGTCTGACGTCAGTTGCCGCGGCAATGGTTCCAAACACATGCAGTTGAGAATGTATTCTGGTTCCAAACATTGCATTGATTGACGTCATCACTTCGGTACTCTATAGCATATGAGTTTATGAAAAAGTATACAAGACAATACGTACATATTTATGAAGAGATTATTGATTGATATACATATATCAGGCATTGGGGTAGGAAATGGGGTGGATGTATCCTCTCCACAACTACTTTCTGACCCGGGGATCGTCCCAATGGATCGACCCCCAATTTTATAATTGTACAAAAACAGAGAAACTCAAATTTGTGAAGCGACAACGCAGCGGCTCGGTACTTGACGAGTGATAGCACAACTAGTCCAGCAAAATCCCAACATATTCAACGGCACTGTTTTGCCCTATCCCCATTAATGCACTTCATCGGTCAAACCACACTGCCCATTTTAGAGGACAGTCATATAACTTGACTTTAGCGTGCCTGTGTGTGTTTGTGCCCTAACACCAAAGTTTACCAATTACTTTGCCGAGCTTCCGAACTTCTGTCCTTGGTCGAGGGCTGAATGTCTGTGTGTCCTGTTGTGCAGGGGTGGAGAGACACGCCCTTTGGGAGCAGTGATTTGGCTCACCTTTGTTCTATCCGTGGGGGCCCTGCATGTCCATTTTCTTATCTCCGTCTATTTGCAGTGAGGAGTTTTTGCGAGGTTTATCAGGCATCGTTCGGGTAATGACTATTGGGGCTTTTGGCGTGCGACCCATTACTTCCTTACGTTCGCTTGTATTATTAGGGTTTGTGGTCATGACCCCGTTGCCCCGGCCCGATACTCCCAAGCCAGCCATTAACTTTGGTCATGTGAATATAATTGTACACACTGATCACCGAGAGCCTACTTCGTATAAGCAGGGTATGATGTGATCGCTGAGCTACCTTACCCTTAAATAAATAAAGTATTTCTACAATTGGAAAAATGAGAAATTTTCATCCACAAACAGATTGTACCTATTAGTGCACGCATACAAATAATAACCACCGAGATTCCAATTAATTTTGTTTTCAGAATTTGGAAAACTTTATTGAGGGATTTAACGTGTTTTTGTCAAATCCTATTCCATGTTTCCCTTTCTTTACTGCCATTTCTCCCGTTTAGCTACAAATATCGGTCTGATGACTGCATAGATATCGAAATGATGGTGTTATGCAGAACGAACCTTTTTTGTAAAGTCTAAAGCCCTGTCCGCACTGGACTTATTTTGGTAAAACTTACCGAGACGATGGGAACTTTTCCCATTTTAAGTCCAGTGCGGACAGCCTAGGACGTTTTCCTCTCAGTTACTTTTCCTGAGTCCAGCGGTTACTTCTACCGGCCAACTGCTGCCCAGGAAAACTGACCAGGTAACTTTTCCCGAGACGATAAGTCCAGTGCGGACAGTGCGTTGCGGTAAAAGCGGCTCAGGAAAGCGTACATCCGGCCCGAGCGCAAGGTCATGCTTCACAGGGAAACCACGCATGCGCTTTGCATTGTTTTACCGTGGTGCACATGGCAAGTTTCCAAATTCCAGCGCGTTGTTTCTCTTTTGGTCGCAATCATGGTAGATTTTTTTATTGATAAAGTCGGAAGTTTGATTGGTGCTAAAGACGTAGGCCTGCGTGTACACATCGGCCGGAAAAATGAAAAGGCAGGCGTGATTTGGGTCAATCGCGTCAATGTAGAAAGGTCACGCAAAGCGCCCTCATGGGTCGTTATATTGACAGCTCGGTTACTTCTCCCACGGTCTCGGTAAAATTTTCCCGTGTCTAAAGTCCAAGTGCGGACAGTGGTCACATTTCACCATTTTTCATTTTACCATCGTCTCGGTAAAACCTTCCAAAAAAAAGTCCAGTGCGGACACGGCTTTATTATGCACATATCCTTGGATATTTTGATTACAGGCTTAACTTCCCCCTAGAAAATTAAACAATATTTATTTCAATTTGTTTAGGTCAGCGTAGTCATCCCATATGTTGCTTATGGTAAATACTAATAGTGACTGTATTTAAGTTTTACTATTGCAACCTATTTAAAGGCACAATTTCCCCTTAAACAAAATATGTAATTTTATCGTTTTGCTCCACAACTGTAGGTCAGCAGTCACTTTCAAACCGTATGTTGCCTAGGAATAATAAGGACACAAAAATAAATCATTTGTTTAAAAATATATTACTAAAACCATAAGTGTTTTCATTTGATGGACCTTCTTTACTTTATGTGTATTTTCATGTAAAAAATGAAACCAGGGAGTTCGTCCAACGTTTAGGCCTAAACACGCCCGCGTGAGCGTGAAGATGATTTCGATCCGTCGCGCTCGTCAAAGTTCCATTCGGGCTGTATCATCATGGCCCGTACCGTCGTGAACCACGATTGAGACGGTGACTCTCACGGTCAACTATATACATTGTATGACGACCATGAATATAAAACAAAATTTGTTTAATCACCATTGAAATCCCATCCCCGACATCATAAAACTACCACCAAAAACCCCGAAACAGCCCTGTGTTTGTCCACAAACACTAAACCTCTAGTTTCTTTTAACACTGTTGCCCATATTCTGAAAATGTCTTATTTTAAATTATTTTAATTAAAGGTAATAGATTAAAGATGTGTGTCCAACACGTTTACATTTAACTGTCGTTTTTCTTAAATACTTTTCTATTGTTAGGTTACTCGTGGTTTTGCATGCATGTCTTTTTTGGGGCCAAATTTGAGGCTACATTGCCTGATATCGATTTTTTGCCAAGACTTTTCATTTTTACGGAAAAGTAGCCACATTTTGATCTTATATCTTTAAAAAGGCAAAAATGAAAATCAACAGTTACATATGAACGTGTTGTCCGTACTTTCGGGGCTGAACTCCGAAAAACAATTTTTCGAACTAAATTGCTAATTTGTTAACATTAGATTAGCTTTCCAACGATAAGTATTAAAGACAGTTATTGAGTTTCATTTTTTCCCACCCCCACTTTTCAAATGATTTTGCAGCGCCCCGAAAGCCTGCGCACACTTATTGTTGTCCCCTCTTGAAAATGGACGTTCCCCTTCCCCCTCTCTGAACAGTGCCCAGTTACGCTACTACATCGATTTTTGAACCTGTATCAATTTTGAAATCATGTGAAAATATTTGACTATATTTCTGGGTTAATCATCGCCAAGCCAATTTTCAGTAATGTTTCCTTGTTCGTCTCGGTCAAACTTGTTTTCGACACAAGTAGTCATTATTGCATGAAAATCTTGGCCCGTTTGGAAATTAAGAGTTTCCTTACCTATTTTGTATCAGTTTGTTCTTTTAAGTAATCCGTATTTGGGAATATTTCTGGGTTAATCGCCGGCAAATCAATCATAGGTCATTTTTTCCGAGTGCTCGGGGTCACAATTTTTCTGTGACCCTCTTTGTATTAATTTGACCCAGCAAGTGATCTGTTCAGTGGTTCAAAATGTTGACGCGATATCGGGGTCAGATTTTAATTACCCATTTTTATCAATTTGAACCTTGACGGCATAAATCTTGAGAAAAACTATTTTAACCTCATTCGCCGATGCATTTTATCATAAACGATGTATGCTCGGTGTCGGCCGAGTGCCTGCGAGAAAAAATCTAAAGACCCAGTCCCACTAGGAGATACGACAACTTACCACAGGCTGCGACTGGAAATCGCAGGCAATCTTAGAAAGGTCGTGCTACAAGTCTTGGGTGGTCGTGGGTAGTCTTGGATATTCGCACGACCGAAATCAGTCGCAGAGAGGTTTTTTATCTTGTTCAAAAACCTGGCTGCGACTGAAGTAGTCGCATCTTGTCGCAGCCTAGTCTTCATTTGTCGTGCGACGGTCGTGCGATGGTCGTGGGACAAGTCTTGGGTGGTCCTTTATTGTCGTGGCTGATCGTAAGATTCTCCTGTCGTACGACAGTCGCACGACTTTCCACGACGACTAGCACGACTTGTCGTGTGAGTAGACCTGATTACACGACTAGTTGCACGACTAAGCACGAATAGTCGTGCGACTCCACGACAAGTCGTACGAATAGTCGTGAGTTGTCCTGCGTCGGTCATGTCACTGTCCAAGACCGGTCAGCCGGGGTATGGGGGTTTGTTCTGCTGGCATCTCAGCATGCTCTGCGTGCCCTGTATTAAAGTCTCCCCACCAGTTGCACGCCTGGTCAAGACCGGTCGCAGCTCGCACGATCAGTCACAGCCAGTCGGCACCTGTCGCACGATTGGTTGTAGCCAGTCGTGCGACAGGACCTTACCACTCGTACGTAGTCTTGGGTAGTCGTGCGACAGTCGTGCGATTAGTGGTGCTTTCAGTCGGCAACAAGTCTTGTACATGTTGCACAACTGGTCTTACAATGTGACTGCTAGGCTTAAATCGCAGGAAATATCCACGACTACCCACGACCAGACTTGTCGCACGACTGAACTGGTCTGGGCATTAAATTGCAATTGTTTTAACACCCAAGATTGTATTCCCAATGTTCGTTTTCGTTTAGGGGCATTCCATTTCGTTTTGGTGCATTCAAGACTTCATTTGTTGCATTCTTACATTGGGTTTTCCTTTGACGGTTAAAGCATTCAAATTAGCAAACGTAGGTGTGCATATGACGTATAACCATGCCTTTTTTTATTCGTTTATTGGCAATCATTTTCATAAAAATTGCTATTTCAATTAAAGGTTTTCCAGGCCAGTTTTCGAATGTTTCTAATCATTTTCGTTATTGGTCATTCAAATTCGCGTGGTTTTACACATCTGATCAAATTATAGGTTTTTTCACTGTTTTGGAATTCAGTTAAATTTTGTAAGCACCCGAGATTTTGTTCCTAATGTTCGTTTTCGTTTAGGGGCATTCTATTTCGTTTTTGTGCATTCAAGACCTTATTTGTTGCGTTCTTACATTGAGTTTTGTGACATCATTTGACGATTGAAGCCAGTGTTGTAGTCAAGACCATCACAAGACCACACAAGACCCTGCAAGACCAGCACAAGACCAGCACAAGACCAGCAGTCTTAATCCAAGTCTTAAGCTATTCAAATGAACTGTAACAAAAGCATTCCTTTGTCATGGTTTATGCCTGTTACTTGTGCCTGTTACAAGCTGGTCTTGTGAATGGTCTTGTGCATGGTCTTGTGCCTGGTCTTATTAACACCAATTGAAGCATTCAAATTAGTGAACGTCGGTGTGCATATGACGTATGACCATGCTTTTCTTTTCTTATTCGTTAAATGGGCATTCAAGTTATAAGATTTTTTTCCTACTTTTTTCTGAGGTTTTTGTAAAAACAAAAATAAAATGTATAATGCCAAATTTTGTAACATTTATAATGTAACATTTGAACTGATATGAGGGATAGATGATGTAACGAACTAATGAAATAAAAGGGTTCAAGGAATTTTCTTTTTCACTGTTGATCTTTGTTTGTTTTAAAGTTTGATAAAAAAATAGGAAAATCTGTATGTTGACATGTTCACGAATCCTCTTTTTAACCTTGTTTGCTGTTCTTTTTCGTTCTGATTCACCTATCGATCTCTTCATGTGCAAGACATCGAGACATGTCTTGCACATGTATGTTTGGCATGCATGTTCAGTTGTACCATTCTCAAGGGTAATTTTCTTTCTTGGGCCGATCAGACGATCACACCTCCCCTCCCGTAGGCTCGCCATCTTATCTTAGTTCAGCCTAAAGAGAGGTGTGTATCTACGGATTGAAGACGTCAGATATGATTTACGTTGAGATAACTCAGACTTTATGTGAATGCATGCAGGAATGTGGACATGCAGGAAAAGAAAAGATGCTTGAAAACAGGTGAAATATGTTTGTCCGTTAATTAAAATGAATTCACAATCAACCCCGTATTGAATGAACAATATAATAACGATACTTTTAATTTGAATGCATCTTTAAGAGATACAAGTGAAACTAAAAGTCGATATATGCTCGGATAGTAGAATTGAATGATGATTTTTTTATTGTCGAATGGCGATCTGCGCGACCATTCAATTTCAATCTAAATTGAATAAGCCAGGCGTTAAAGTGAACGAAAACATGATGAAATTGGCGGGAAAACCTACAATGTTCAGGGGAAAAAGCAAAAAAAATCAGAATTGTTATCCTAACTGCCCGCAAATAATTTGTTGATAGACAAAGGTACGTAACAGTTTCTCCATTGTTAATAATAAAATGGTTTTTGGGAAGCCATGACCCCTGATCACCTCCGATGGCCCAACCCTGGATCCGCCCTTGATTTAGGGTTAAATTGGGTCTACATTGCAAGCAATTGATATCAGCCAATATTTTCAAATCTTACCAGAAAATGGCCACATTATACTGTTATACCGGTATCTAAAAAAAAGTCAAAAATTAAAATACAAATTAAAAATGTACGTGTAGTTTCTGATGCCGTGTTCGAATTACCTGCCTACGGCTTGAAGTTACACACAAGTCTGTGGGAAGTGGCTGCAGCCGCGACCATAGACATGTGTGTAACATTTAGCCGTAGCCAAGTAATTCGGACACGGCCTTAGTATTTCCAAAGCTGCTGCTGCCACTACTACCATGGGCGTCGGCAGGATTTTTTCTAGAGGAGGACAAATTTAAAGCACACACAAGAAAGCAGCAAAGCTAGGGAGAAATCACCGGCCGTGGAAAAATCAAAAGGGGAGGGGGTGATGGACATCACTTGACGCTTTGTTCAAGACCGCGATACCTATAGGCCTCCTTTCAGCAGGTTTCGCAGTGTTTTTAAATATGCATTCCATTGAGTTCGACACTGACTTCGACCCTTTTTTCTTTTTCCCTTTCTTCTTTTTCCCCAGTGGTTGGGGGAAGTTGCGTGACACCCATCGGACGCAGGGTGCGGGGCCACGGTTTCTATCCTTTTAGCATTTCTCAGAGTCAGGCCGGAAATGGCTGGTCACCGATCGCAAATTGCCCTGACCATCTAGTTGGCACTCTTGGATACATACACTTGTGAAAAAGAATAGCACCTAATGGCATCAAAGTGGGGCATTTGGGATGATTTTTGTATGTACGTTTTGGGTACTACAGGTCCAACTTATGGCAAGATTTATCATTTAAAAGATTTAATTTTAAGATTATTTCCCCAAATCCTTGTACTTTCTCTAGCATATTCTCAATATTTATCATTTTTTTATCGAGTGTGGGTGGGAAGGGGTCGGGGCATTTGCCCACCCCACCATCATTGACACCCCGAACACCCATGTTGTTAAATGTGCATTGAATTACTAGTAATACGACTTCGCACCTCGTCTTCATTTTTGTTTATTTTATTTTATTTTACTCCTTTTTTTAATTTCCAGGGGGACAAGTTTGTCCCCCCCCCCTCGCGACGCCCATGACTACTACTGTTGCTTTGTTACTACTGCTGATGATAATTGTTTTTTGGGGATTTGTCACACTTTTTTCGTATCTTGATATCATTCATTATTGTATTCCGCCATGGCAGGTGTTTCCCGAAGCCAGCCGCATTACTGGTCACGGTGTCTCAATCTCGAGTCACAATGGTGTACTTCAAGCTGTTTATTTTGGCGGGAATCTGTTTCGTCTGCTCCTCCGCAAACATTTTCACCAATGGGATCGAAGAGAAATCCAACGAAATACCTGTCCCGGCCGCCCGTGCAGAGCCCACTGGTGACAGGGAACTCAAGGTGGGTGAATATTGGTTGTAATTGTGCAGATGTCAGTCAGTTATTGATCACCTAATCATAAAATAATTCAATCGATATGTATTGGAAAATCAATTAATCAATACCACTGCAAAGACATATTGCTCCGTCCCACTCTTTCAAAAGTTGACTTGCGGACTTCAACTTCTTTTTTCGTGCTCCACTTTCCGTTTTCGAGGTTTTTCCAAGTGTTCCTGGAAGGAAAACGCATTCATCCAAAATGAGCCACCATACTAGTATTGATGCTAAATGTGAAAATTCAGTCTAGATTGGGAAGAACTGCTTACAAATTAAGGCGAAGAAATTGTGAAATGCGACCGTAAGACACTGTTTTTGAGTGAAAATGGGGATGTTGTGAATTTCCAAAATTTCAGTGTCACTCTAAAAAACTGAAGTGCTAATTTAGCACTAAAAGATTTAAAATTGTGCACTTCTAGGTGCTCTTATAGTGACTGCACGTGCCGTGCTGATTTAGCACAAGCACGCGTGCTATAATAATAGCACCCACAAAGAGCTAAACTAAAGCACTTCAGGTGCTATTTTCAACAACTCATAGGATACAAAATAAAGCACTAGAGAACAGCGGAAAAGGTTATACTGGAAGCTTGGTTGACATTTATTAACTACAAATTAACGGAAACAAATGAAGTAAAAACCTGACTAAACAGAAATAACATATTATACATTTCTATGGTAGAATGTACACTTGCTACGACAACCTACATAAACACTACAAACAGAATAATGTCGTGCTTTAGCTTTATATTCAGCCTATCCCACCATAATAAAGTCATGGCTTCGCATGAACAATTTCAATATTTGAATACGAAGGGAGATGTAATGAGATTATTCACCTATGTTCGTAAAAAATAAAAAATGCTATTGTGGAATTGTTTGAATAAAACATATTATGGTCAAGAATGTGTATTTTTGGACTAAAAACTGCAATTTAACCTGACTTTTGTAAACACAAATTTCCTCATTTCTGATTGGTCGTGCAATTGCTACGTAATTTTACACCTGAGATGCGGTCAAGGAAGCCTCGGTATTCAGCACTCATTTTCAGCACTCGCCGTGCGGCACTTCCACTTTTTTGGGTCAAATTTAACACGTGAGGTGCTAACTAAGTCTTGTGCACGTTATGTGCACGTACTTGCTCAGCACTCAGTATTTACCACTTTTGCTTTTAGAGTGTGCTACCTATTTAAGTTGTATCTGTATTACAAACACGACTGCTCCTCTCCCTCACCCCCCCCCCCCCCCCCCCCCCCCCAACCCATTTATTTATTTACCCTAAGTCTAATGTCGCTATTCAAAGTCATTCTCCGAACAATGAAAAATCTCTTTATCATTGCAGCCTGAGACTCGCATGAATTGCGTCGAACTAAATCAACCTTGTTTTGGATTCCTCAGCGCGTGCTGCAACTACGCCCTGGAAGATCACTTCAAATCTTCAATCTATGTCGCTATAAATTGCCTCAATAATAACAGAGTAATGTGTCTGAATCCAGATGAGGAATGTACCTGCATGTACTGAGTCTTAATCGGTAGACGTAGCAATCTGCCTTTTGCCGGGCATGTATTCTACTAGTCAATACTAACTATTATCACATAACATTATTGTTATTTGGCGAGCTATAAGCGTTTTTTAAGAATGTTCGTGGCGTAAGAGGTCTTTTTTCTTTATGTTCCTACAAGATTTTTAACATCTTCCCAGAAGAGATTATTTTCACTTGGTGTTACCCGCAATTTTCTCGTTTTCCAAAATGGCATTTTAAAGGCTAATGTACACAAACGCAATCAACACACAAGTCGATGCACCTCCCGTCGCACGTCTTTGTCACGTAAATGGAAACACACTCAGCCATAATTATGTGCATTAATTTTGTTAGTGAATTTATCGCTTTTTGCACTTTGCGTCATGAGATTTTGGAAAAATCGCTTTTCGTCCCGTTCATAAATTGGCTGTTCAAATATGGTTATCCTTGCTCCCCTGCCACTCTCGAGCTTCGACTAATCATAGATTCGGTTCAATGTTTGCATTAGTCTGTCAACAAAAACTCGTCACGCTTAGGATTTCTTTTAACATTGTGTAGTAGCCACATTTTTGTTAGTGCGCCCTCATGAGACAGTTGTCTAAAGACTTCACACTAAGGTCAAGTTTGCTTAGCAGTAATTTTCCTATCAGTTTAACTCACATGTTTTGTTTTTTCACAAATTGTGTTGCTTATTGCCTCCTTATTCATTCTATGATAGTCTCCCCACCGGAAATGTGTAGCACATGTTGCACTGCATTGTGGGACAATTTCCGGTAATTTTTGTACACAAAATCCCAACGGCAGTCTTTCTACAAAATAGTCTATGGCTTGTCTGTATAGGCCTGGTATGTGGTAGTTCGTCAACCATGCAGCACTAATCCGTCCCATACTCCTAGGAAGCAAAAACAAGGACCTTTCCCACGTCATGTCTTTTAGGTGTAAAAATCATGTTTTAATTGATGTTATTGTCACTATCCCTGATCACATTGGATATCACACATACTGGAATAAACTACCAAGTATTTATATCCAATGACACTGTAAAATGTTTCAGCTGTGGAGAGCGAGGTCATATCAGTAAACAGTGCAAGACATCACAGGATGCCTCCACCTCCAATGCAAGTGCTAACTCCTTAAATCCCCCAGTATTCATCTACGGAAAGAAATCTGACGCGAAACACAAAGGCAACTCACAATGTCCAATCTACCACCGATTCATCGACACCCAAAATCACTGCCAAGTCAACAGACCTCCCTTCACACGATCCACACCCATTTGTTTAGAACCACGAAAGACCCACGCAAAACCCACATCTTCTATCATTCCCCCTCTCCCGACAACACTCCATATGTCTGGGGTACCCCTCCTGAGCCTTTGAGACAAAAATCACCACTGTTCTTAGAGGTTGCTAAAATAAACAAGAGAAAACAAATCGAACCCCTCCGAGAACCCCATACATCTCACCCCTCTGAAATCCCCTTCACAAATGAGGAAACTAAGGAAAAACCATAATGACCCAACGATGGAAACTGAAACTCACAGGCAACAACAATCCCCCATCAAGTCGAACCCATCCTAGAACACCGCATATCTTTACCCCCCATGGTGACCCTCCAGCGATGGAAATAGAAACTCCCACTCAGTCACTAAAAATTACACAACACTCATTACAATCATCCCCCGGCCGACTTTCTCAAGAGTATTCTCAAGAAATCATCGACTCACAGATAATAAAGAAATGATCATTCTGCAATGTGCCAAATCAAAACGCAACCCAGTCGCTGTTGCAACTACTCAAAAAGAGCATGCAGCAGAATATTAGAAAACTGATCAGGAACCTTGATCCTCACGACCACTTTTTCCTCCTTCCCAAATGAGTAACTTATACGTTAGTATATTAATGGCACTCTCCGTAGCGACTTTGAGCAGTGAGGGTGCTCCACACCGACTAAGAATTCCTGCATTCAAGTTTATGTTGCCAACATTCTTAAAAACCCTGATAGAGATTTACTTCAAGAAATTCATAATGTGTATGATGTAGACCTATGCTGGAAATCCTGGCCATAAAATATTTACTGTAATCCAAGAACCACCCGATGATCTGGAGTTGCTTAAAGAAAACTCTGATCTTGAAGTTTCATGTACAGCAATTATTTATCCCGGTTACATTCTGTATACTAACATTTTGTATCATTCTGTATACGTATTACATTTATAATACTTTGATTCCTCAAGATGATTCCCTAAGCCCTGCATGCTCTTACAGCAATGAAACACCACGCTGGCAAACACAAGGAGGGTATCACTCTCATATCTGGCGATTTAAATTTGTTCACATGACCCTAACCTTGGCCGTTTTCGACAACCGCGTGAAAGAAGAGCTAAAGTCTTTGATCTACTCAAGGATATCAATACTAATCTCTCGCTCTGTGATGTAGCGTAGACGCAATCCCAATACTACTCAATATACGTGGTTTATATATAATCCCCCTATGGTACTTACAAAGCTAGACTTGATAGAATCTACATGCCCTTGTTTTCCATGTCTTCCATCATTTCCTGTGATATTGTTCCTTGCTCTTTATCTAATCACAGTGCAGTTATTTTAAATAAATAAGATCTGAGGCTTTGCATGGCGGAGATACTGATGAAAGAAAGGTTTGCGGAAACACTATATGGAAGTATTTCTCAAAATAATATATAACAATATCTTCCAACAGAGAGAAAAAAATACATATAACAATATCAATGTCATTAAAGATATCCTGCTTTATTCTAACTCTGCCAACCTGTCGTGATAAATTTCAAAAGACTCTTAAAAATTGCTCGTTGGAAAGGCTTATCTAAATTCCTGTCCTTTTCCTTTAGAGGCAAAACTCTAATTTCTAACCAACTGGCTACTTCCAAACTTATTCATTGCTTTGCAGTTCTTTCTCCTCACGAAGATATACTAAATAAACTCCACAAAACACTGATTAATGTCTTTTAGTCCGGTGGACGTCACTGGCTAAGAGAAAACGTTATAATTATACCAATCACAAGACAAATGTGGCCTTGGTTTAACATGTCTTCAAGCACGTATACCGGTTTACCATGATTCAAAAATTTCTGAACAAGTCTTTTCATCCCGTGTACTTATTCATGAAGCATTTTCTTCATAACTACCGAAATCTTAAATTCGACTACCAATTCTTTCTCACTAGACCAGAAATTAAATTTCTGACTCATCTTACGGTTTTCTATAGTGACGCTATACGTGCTTGGATTCTATCGAGAGGATTCTATCTGTTCCCACATATTCCGTTAATTTCATCCTCAATTTACCGCTTCATAGTATTTTCATTGAAAACCATCAGAGTACGAGGATCGCAAGCGACCAGACGTGCTCTATTTTTGCTTCCGAACGAATAGCAAATCAAGCTTTAAAAAGCCTGTTTTTACTTGTGTACCTGCAAACATCGAAACAATCACAATAGGTGAATAGTCCAGACTTAACATAGAAAAAAACAGTGTTTCCACGAAATTAAGAGAGAAAAACAGCATTCGACTGGAAGAAATGGCGACATACGCTAACGCAACGAATACGGGGGTGCACTCCCAACATAACAGGACCAGTGTTCTTCCTATTATACAAAGGTCGGTCATGCAAACAGAAAGGTCCAGCAAATTAGATACGCCCGTATGAGATCTGTACGGCCGCTGAAAAGGTTTCAGGCTATAACACCCTTGAGGGAGCCCAGCTAGTGCGAGGTTCGTGGCGTATCTACCCTACCAACAAGGAAGCTAGAGCTACACTACTTGCCACCGGGACAAGGACAGAAAAAGAGCCAAACACCAAGGTGGGCGTCTACCGCATTCCCTGTGAATGTGGTAAGGTATACATCGGAGAAACCGGCAGAGACCTCAACACAAGACTCAAGGAACACCAAGCACACGGCAGGAGAGGAGAAATAGACAAGTCAGCAATCATCAAACACTTACACGAACAAGACCACCGCATCAACTGGAACCAAGCCAAGATCATCGCCCCAGTCACATTATGGCACACAAGACGCATCAGAGAGGCCATCCGCAAACACAACACAGTTTCTCAAGACATCGGATAACGACATTTGGTCCCAACTTTTCAAGCACCACACATCCTACACCCACGCCACACAACAAGCTACTGCCACACCCCAACGCACACAACAGCATCCAGTCATCACACCCGACTAGGCACCCATAAGGCATAACAGCTGCAGCAACTCCGCATCACAGAGCACACTGTCCGAAACGTCGAGTTACACACTCACCCCGGTTCTTTTCAGAACCACACTTCTTCTTAGAAGAGATCTATTTCACATGGTGTTACCCGCAATCCCAGTCTCTCTCGGATCAAAACCTAATGTTCAGAAGTCAAAAATTGTGTGGCTAGGCAAATGGCGCAATACAGAGGACACACCCTGTAATTTCTCATGTTGCAACAAGATGAAAATTCTTGCAATTATTGTTGGTTATGACGTCACTACAGAAGACAATTGGGGACCCAGAATTAAGAAAATTCAAAATACTCTGGAGAAATGGTCAAAACGGAATTTAACGTATCAAGGAAAATCAGTGATTGTTAATACACTAGTTGGGTCAGGACTTAATTATCTTGGCAGTGTTATTGCCTGTTCTGACCATCTGGCGAAGGAAATGAGTAATAATATTATCTGGAAGTTTCTTTGGGATAGAAAAATTGATAGGATAAAAAGAGACACTTGTATTGGTCCAAAACAATTAGGAGGAATAGGAATTATTGACATTCAACTTAAATTAATGAGTCTTAAACTCCAGTGGCTAGCTCGCTACTTGTCTGCTGAAGGAAATATCTTTTTTAATTATTGGATTCACAGATCTAGTGGCAATAATGCTTTGGGATGGTATATTTTTGGTAATATAGGTTTTCCCGGCCAATTTTGCAAAATGTGCATTCATTTGGATACAAAGTTATTTCAATTCCGCCGAGATTTTGAGAAGCGCTCCGACTACGCGTTTCATTTTCGCCACCAGAGCGTTCGATTCCATTTCAGTTCAATCAAATAAGTGTTCGTGCAAATACTTTCGTTAATATCCAATCGGATTCATTTACAGGACTTCGGTATCGCCTTCAGAGAGCGAAATTCAAACATTGACCATTCTATTTCACTTTTAGTGTATTGCCATCTGCATCAAATCCAATTTAGGGGTTTCTTTTTCATTAACCGTCAATCATATTAGCCATACCAGAAATCAATTTAGAATAAAATTCTAAGCTGCATCATGCATTACTGCTTGCAAATAGAAATCTCCGTAGTTGGTGTATAGCATCAAATTGAGATCAAAATTATCAAGCCTTTTTCTTGTTTTTCATTCGATTTTTTATTTCCTTTTCCATCATTTACTTCCAAAGTCTTTAACATAAATAACTTATATTCTTATAGCTCTTTGCATTACATTCGGTCAAATCCCCCTTCCCCTCAGAGCCACCACTGACTACATCTGAGATCATTCAAGCTCATTTTGCGACAATTAGACTTTAGCCCTCGATAGGTTCTTTTGCCGGGCATCGAGGGAGATATGTTTGAGCGTACCTTCTCATTTCAATTTCTGCTTGAATTTACATGATTCTGTATCGGGTTTGGAATTCTGTGATGTAATCTGCTATTTTGAATGAAAAAAAATACTTCCTTTTGTTTGCACATTCACGAAATTGTATTCCCGAACTCGGCTGGAAAAGGCATGCTTGCGTAAATGAATGCACAGGTAACGCCGCCTGTTTCTCAAAACCCAATGCACGGGACATTTGAACTTTGGTTGATTTGAAACGGGATTAAAGTCGGGCATTTAAATTCAGACGAAAATGAATGACCGATTTTTAGTGAATGAACACTTTACGAAATTGGCCGGGAAAACCTATAGTAAAATCCAGCCTAAAACGACATCTTTCTATTGTGACCTCATTTACGCCTTCCACAGAGCAGGAAGAAAAATGAACTGCACGTCTCTAGTATTTTTTGAATCGGGGGAAGTCCCCCTCTGGAACAACAATTGTGTCACTTTGGATGGTTCTGTCTTTGAAAGTCCCGTCTTAAAAGAATCGGGATTTCATCTCCTAAAAGATGTCTGTGTAGGCGGTAAGCTGATATCCTTTCAGGAAATTGCTAAGAGATGTAATCTGAAGCGTATCAATGCTGGTAGAATTGTCAGTAGACTAAATAAGCATATTGATCACACTCTAATTGAAGAGAATAGGCACGGTCCCCCAATCACATTTGCAATCGTTTGGTTATTGAAAATTCAAATATTTCTGTCCAGGTATCTGAAATCAATGCGAAGTCCACATACAGGAATTTTGTTCTTAACAAATTTGTCACGCCTAAAGCTAGGTTTACATTATGTTCCCGGCGGCCACGGCAGTCACGTTTGCCCGAAACGTAGTGCGCCGTGGGATTTTGGCAATTTTTTCTCCGTATTCAAGTTTTGTTAAGATCCTGCTAAGTTTTCTCACGGTCTATCACGGTATCCGTGACGGGCCGTGGGGGGGGGGGGGGGGGGGGCTGCTGAGTCCCGCAGAACGGTTCGGCCCGCGGTCTACCACGGATGCCAGTACGTTCCCTCCCGGCCCGTAACGTTCTAATTGGGTCCCTCACGTTTCTCACGTTCTGATCAAGGTCTGACACGTTTTTCACCTTCTGTCAAGGCTTTCTGCGGATGAAACGTGGACGCCGGGCAGCTTTGGAGCACGTTTGTGCTCACGGTATAAAAAGAAGGCCTCCCAAGCAATAGCAATCATTGTATCCCTCCCAGACCGCGCGCGCCGTGTCAGACCGTAGTAGAACGCAACGCGCCGTATCGCGCCGGGCCCGTAAACCGTCACACACCGGGACGCGCCGTGATTGAACGCGACGAAACGGCTACCATACACCCTAGCTTGCCGTGAGAACCGTGACAAAACGGGAGAAAACGCGCAGCAACCGTGAAGCAACCGTGACAAAACGCGGCAGAACGTGACAAAACTTGAAAGGACCGTGAGATGCCGGGGAATACACATGCTTCCCGTCCCACTACGGACCGCCTTCAAGTTTTGTTACGGCCTATTACGTACTGTCACGTTTTATTGCGTTCACCCCGTTTTACTACGGCCTACTAGGTTTCTCATCCGCACCGTGACTGCCGTGGCAAATTTTTTGACAGTTTAAAAATCTGGCCCAGCATCCT
Organism: Hippasteria phrygiana; assembly: GCA_037893225.1. Lineage (NCBI taxonomy): Eukaryota > Metazoa > Echinodermata > Asteroidea > Valvatida > Goniasteridae > Hippasteria > Hippasteria phrygiana. The sequence continues at coordinate 501,360 of JAZGUH010000413.1, forward strand.
CGGCAATCACGGCCTGTCACGTTTGCCCATCCCGTCCCCCCGCGTTGTCTCACGTCCATCCCGTTTTGTCCACGGTGGCCTGAAACGTGACTGCCGTGGCCGCCGGGAACATAATGTAAACCTAGCATAAAGCTCAACAGGTATGTGTGATTATTATATCATTGTGATTTGGATTGCCCCATGGTGTAGGGAAATATTCACAAGACTAATTTAATGGATTCCGAGGATATACATTTCACGTACAAGCTAAAACATCGCATTTTGCCGACCAAAGATGTCCTCTACAAAATTCGTAAACATTAATGATACAGTTTGTCCACTTTGTCACACTGAGCCATAGTCCCATCAATCTGTTCATTTATTGCATCTCGACATTACAGGCCTGGATTTATGTGGAATATATTTTAAGAAAGTACACAGGTAACAAGTTCTTTTATTTGAATGATTGCAATAGAATTCAGGGATACAAATTAAAACTTGTTGAAGCTATTCTAATTACGAAAATGCTCCGTCAAGTTTGGAATACTAGGTGTAAGATTGCTTTCGATAATAACAGTAACCCTCTTGAAGTTGACATAATTATCCAATTTAAGAAAACCATGAAGTAATTTCTGACCCAAGAGAAGAGTAGATTAACTAATTATGCCTTTAAGACGTGTTACACTAGAAAAAATGCCCTCTGTCACATAAATAGCAACGACCGTTTAGTTCACGACTCTTGAATAGATTTCTTTCTCTTCAGTTCATTTTAATTGTTTAGTTTAATTTTATAGTACGTATTTTATGTATATATGTATATATTTATTTTCGCAATTTTCGCATTCTTATATCTGCTGATTTTGTTGTGAGTTTTGCTATATCCCCAAGCTCGTTTTTGTGCTGTCTTTGTTAGTTTGATGACGTATTTAGGTCTACTGGCGATCTGTCCTAAGTCCTCTATTGTAATTGGTTTTCATTGTCATTTATTCATCTTGTTACTTATATCTTGGTCTCTTTGTTATCCATGCTCTTGATAAGTTTTGTCCTGTTATTGTATTTCATTTATTTATAGTGTCTCTACCCAGCTGTTTTGTCCCTTCACTACTTTGGTATACGGTGTACATGTATTCCTTGTTCTATTGTTTTATTAATTTTGATTTTCTTTAATGAGTTGATATGTGTTGATGCGTGTATACCACTGTACAGTGATTTAAATTGATTTTGAAATAAACGAAGATCCAAGAAGAAAAAAAATGAAGTGTTGAATGCAAAACGAAATAGAATGCCTCTAAACGATAACGAACAATAGGAACAAAATCGTGGGTGCTTAAAATTGAAATTGAATGCCCAAACAGTACAAAAGAAACCTTAATTTGATCAGATGTGTAAAAACCACGCGAATTTGAATGACTAATAACGAAAATGATCAGAAAATTTCGCAAATTGGCCGGGAAAACCTATAATAGAATAAGTGAATTCGAATGAAAAACGTTTAAAAATAGCCGGAAAAACCTACATCATGTGTTGATAGAAATTTGACTTGGGTTCTTTTGTGGGCCAAACAAGAAAGCATCAAAATGCAAATTCCTACATGTTCAAGCAACTTTTCAAATGTAGCGGGGGCTTATGTGACTTTTCCGGTGACAATTCCATTTTTCTCCCAATGTCCCACAAAACTGTTGCTTGTAACTTGAAGACGAAAATCCGCGGAAAAAGACATATTCATGGAGACTTCTTCTCGTGCCAAATTTTTTTAAATTGTTTTTGGTGACAAGAATAACAAAAAATTCATCCTCGTCCGCTGATTACAAAAATATATAACTCTATAAAAAATGCGGTTTCTAAAAATATCAAACATTTCCGAATACACCACGAAAAAATCATATTTCAATATAAAAAATCATACCTATTTTTGAACAATCATAATTCATATTTGCAACGGAATTTTTCAATAATTAAAAAAAAAAAAAATATCTTGATGAAGCCATTTTAGTAACTGGGGTGCTTAGTAACCGTCATTTAATGATGTCTTACGGAACAAGGCATTTCATTGGACTGTCTTCCGAAAAATACCCGCGTATAGAAAAAAATGAATATTCATGAGGCGATAATTAGCCGCCATTTTTAACATGGCCGCGCCCAATGACTTGTTGCGCGCGCGCGTACGTGGCTGGATTTACGGGTTATTCACCTGGGGCCAATTTCACAGAGCTGTTAAGCACAAAAATTTGCTTAGGGATAAGCATGAAAATGTCTTGCTTATTAAAAAAAAAGTTACCAGCCAAAATTCTACGTAATTTTCATGCTAAGCAAACAACAGCTGAATACCAGTCAAAAGCAATATTCCACACATGGAAATCTGGTTGGTAATCCAGTTTTTATCAAGGAAGCATTTGCTTGCTAAGCAAATTTTTGTGCTTAACAGCTTTATGAAATTGGCCCCAGCTGGCCATACTGCTGCCGATCTCAATCGCGCCCGCCGCGCGCTGTACGCACTGGTTAACGTTCGACGGACATGCCCAAGTCCAAGCTAGTAGCACTTAAATCGGTCGACCGGGCGAAGCTACACAGCGGACGTCGATGTCGGTATCCCGCACGTTGGCCAATGTGTTTTAGTGCTATCGCTGTATAGTTGAAAATGTTCGGCCAATCAATGTCGCTGGATTTTGTCTTCGGAATTACTTAATGGTTTTGGGCCTAATGTGCTTTGAGTAAAGCTTTTTGTTCATTTCTGATAGTGGTATTTCAGATGTCTTATCGGGGAATAAATCTAAAAATCCCTCTGTCCTGTCCTGTCCCTCTTTTTCTGTGCAGCCTGCTGAGACTCGCAGGAGTTGCATCAGACGAAACGGATATTGTAGCGTGCGCTCTGCCCGGTGCTGCATTTCAGAGTTATTCCGAGGTGATGAGTCTGGAGGCTGCTTCAACGAAAGAGGCAGACGGTGCGTGTCAGTCACCGATAAATGTACCTGCGGCTACTAATTTGAATTTCAAGTCAGTCATCTGCGAGGAGCTAACTGGATACTATTTTCACTTTTGTGTCTCATTTACTAAGTATATCCTGCATTAAATTTGCACTTCTCTATTGTGATTTTGCGAACTATAGGTTTTCCCGGCTAATTTCAGCATGTTTTCGTTAATTTTAACGCTTGGCTCATTCATTTTAGATTGAAATTGAATGATCACGCAGATCGTCATTCGACAATTAAAAATAATCATTCAAATTCACTATCCGAGCATTATATCGTCCTTTAGCTTCACTTGTGCATGGCAAAGATGCATTCACATTAAACGTATCGTATTGTCCATTCAATGTCGTCTGGACCAGTAGTAAGGGGCTGATCGGGCATTCATTTTCAGTAATGGGTAAACATATTCCACCCTTTTTTCAAGCATCTTTTTTCTGCATGTCAACATTCCTGCATGTCCGTATATTCCTATCAAAGTCTGAATTATCTCAACGCAAATCATAACTGACGTCTTCAATCGTTAGATGCACACCTCTCTTTCTTAACTAAAGTCTTCGGATAAATAAGATGGCGAGCCTACAGGAGGGGAGGTGTGATCGTCTCAAGGGAATCGGCCCAAGAAAACAAATTACCCAAGAGAAGTGTTACCGATGGTACAACCATTGCCAAACATACATGCCCCGATGTCTTGCAAGAACAGTAAACAAAGTTAAAAAGTTAAAGGATTCATAAACATGTTAACAACATACAGATGCCCCTATTTTGGGGTCAAACTTTAAAACAAACAAACAAAGATCTTCGTGTCATTAGTTCGTTACATCATCCATTCATCCCTCATATCAGTTCAGCTGTTACATTATAAATGTTACAAAATTTACATTATAAATGTTACACAATTTTCACAAAAACCTCAGAAGACAATAGGAAAATCTATCAATTAAAAATCTGATTTATTTGAATGACCATATTGCCCATAAACGAATAAGAAAAGCATGGCCATACGTCATATGCACACCGACGTTCGCTAATTTGAATTCTTCAACTGTCAAAATAGTGTCACAAAATTCAATGTAAGAATGCAACACAATTATGTCTTGAATGCACAAAAACGAAATAGAATGCCCCTCAACGAAAACGAGCATTAGGAACGAAATCTTGGGTGCTTAAAAATTGAAATTGAATACCCAAACAGTGAAAAAGAAAGCTTAATTTGATCAGATGTGAAAAAACACGCGAATTTTAATGTAACGAAAATGATCCGAATAATTCTCAAATTGGCCGGGAAAACCTATATTATAGGTTTTCCCGGCTATTTTAAAACCTTTTTTATTCATATTCACTAACTCTAATATTCAACTTCGTCTGAGAAAAAAATTCAGATGCTTTTACCAAAGCGATTTAGTCATTTACCATTCAATTTCAAAGTTCGGTCACCACATTTAAGCACAGTGTCGAGAATATTCGTCATTCCAGATCAGATTCGTCTAAGCTGTTGCCGAATGGCAGCATTCAGAGATTGAATTCGTCTTATACCAATCAATTCAAAACTGTTGTTAAGTAAATTAGTCTGGCGTTTGCTATTTACAGTTTTCCTGTTGTCCTCCTGCACAATTCGACTCATTTGTTCGCATGGTATGAGACCAAGTAGGTGTACTAAGATCAGAAAACTGTAATTTAAACTGCAACAGTACATTTACAACAAAAGTGTAAAATTAACAAGGACAGCAAAACAAAGTTCTTTTCAGTTTTATAGTGAATAAAAAGAGTAAAAAAATAAAGACGACCATGCAAAAAAAAAAACAGTCGATGACCCTTATTTTCCTTTGTTAGATTTCTGTGTAGGCTACGTATAATGAGTCTATAACATATTTTTAAGAACATTGATTCGAAAGAAACAAGCAATAGGTCTATATTTACGAAAAACAGGAAAAGAACAGAAAAATAGTGGAGAAATTATCCTCATCTGCGACCTTTATGCCTTCTGTAGAAGATGTCGCAATGAAGTTTATCGAAATTGAACAAACTTATTATTAAATTGTGTGGCAAAAGACGAATTTGTTTTCTGAATACAACTGTCCGGCGTAGACGAGACGAAATTGAATACTCCTCGCCGAAAATGGGTGTTCGTGGATTGAATTCGATTGAAAAACAATTCAAATTGTATGACAAAAGACGAAATTAAACATTGGAAGTGCACAAAATCGATGCTGATGGACGAATTTTAATAATAAGGAGGTGAATTCGAATGATAAATGTTTTAAAATAGCCGGGAAAACCTATACTAGCTTCTTCATAAATTGTATCCATATGCTTTATGCCACTCTAGATCAGCACCGATTAAAATACTAAGAATTTACACAACAGTTTTTTTGTCAATCTTGCTATCTAAAACTTGAAGTAATAATTCTGAAATTCCATTTGAAGGTAAGAAATATCACGAAAAAGTGGATATTTTGTGATCGACGAACGAAACGATTCAAAACTTTGCACCTATGTACTACATGTGCTACATGGGTGCAAAGCTGAATAGGAATTTACACGTGATAAATCTCGTTAGGAACTCATAATACGTCCTCAGTGTAAATGCAAAATAGAAAGCGACGTCATGATGCTGTCATCATTGGTTTTAAAAGTTTCTTAACATGTCTTTTCAAATCAGATCGACTTGAATCTTTGCATGTTTCAAGACAATCAAATATTAATGTGTTCCGACTAATGTTCAATTACGCCCTGCTATTGCAGTTATTTTTTGTATAGTGGTATTACCCAACTCCCGTAGACTGCACTTTGGTTGGCCTTGGTTCCCATAACGGGAAATTACTGTATATAAAAAGTAAAATGAGCTCTTACTTGACAAGTTTTCACAATGCTATGTCTGCACTGTTAAAAAAAATTCTGGTATTTTACACAAACATATTATGTCAATTGGTATTAAAGGGGCTGTGTGTATGTACACAGATGATCTGTAGACTGTTCTGTGCATCAACAGAGTACGATTCGTATTTTTACAATGACATTGTACATTCACAGAGGCATATTGTGTACTAACAAAATACTCTGTGCTTTCAAAGGTTATTTGTAGATTATTTGCGCATCTACAGAGTGCGGTTTCTAGTTTTACAAACTTGGTACAATGTGATTACTGTGCAATCCTACATACAACATATTCCTGCATTACTACGGTGTACATGTGCCCCTGTAGATCATACTACATTACATACCGTTATGCCCCAAATTATTCATACCCATGCCAAATTCGGGGTATTGTGAATCATCTTATTTATTATTTCTACTTTGATGCTAATGATGTGAAACCAAAATGTATGTAGATTTGTACATGCCAACTAAAAGTCATTAAGTAAAGCCTAAGTTCCGCCAATCCAGCTTTTATGTATGAGAGAAAAGCAAACTACCAGACTTTTCATTGGGTATGAATAATTTTGGGCATAAATAGGTATGATTGCATAGCGCATTTTGGTTTTGTAATTATGCATTCGGTGGAGCCATTATGAAGTCATGGTTCCCCATTAACCGTTTCGATTTTTTTTTAAACATGAACGGGGATGTAAATGACATTATTAAAAATAAAATTGGATAAAAGTAATTTTGTACATGAATTGCTTGACAAATTACCTATTATGATCAAGAAAGTGTGTTTTTGACTAAAACACAGCAATTTAACATGATTTTTGCCGAAAAATTTTTCTCATTTTTCGTGGGTGATTTTTCTGATGTTGTTACGGGCTATTTCCTGTAAACAGGTAGATCTCCAGAGTATCGGCAGTCTGCCGATAGTCTCCAACACTCTCAAAAAGACAACAAAATGCATAAGACGGTTGCGATCGACATCGACATGAGAGGTTCGTCTATAATGGTTCGAATTCGTGCTACCATCACGTACAGGTTGATTCAAATCGAATATCGAATGAAGAGTAATATCTCATTTCAATGTCTGCTTAAATCTATAAGATTCTGTATCAGGTTTAAAAGGCTGTGATGCAATTTGCTATTTTGAATGAAATATACTTACTTTTGTTTGCACATTCACGAAAATGTATTCCCGAACTCGGCTGGAAATTGAATGTTTGCGTAAATGAATGCACAGGTAACGTAAATGGCCGCCCGTTTCTCAAAACCGAATGCACAGACCATGAAAACGATTGAACTTTCGTTGAATTGAAACGGAATTAAAGACGGGCATTCAAATTCAGACAAAAAATGGCCGGGAAAACCTATATTATTATGTCCTTCCTGTACTTGTTTTTATATATATTGTGTGCTGGCGAATAAAATGAAATGAAATGAAATGAAATATCTATTTGAAACATTTGTTTCATTTGCATAGTTTAGCAGCATCTGTGAAGCCTGATGACACGTATTCGTATTCCGCATAGGCCTATACGCACGGAGAGTCGCCACACCGGTGTCATCCGACTACCATGAAAATCGGGCTCCTTTTCCATATTATTGGGTAAACCCTCTCACGTGACTGGCCACTCTTCAAATTATCTTCACTCAGGCATGCGCAATACTACCGATGAGCCCGTATTTCATAGTGACTGAAATTCACGCTACACCGGAAATGTGCAGGAAATGGATTGCACTGTATTGTTGGGACAGTTACCGTACGCCATTTGTATTATTGCACAAACTATCCCACGATGCAGTGCAACATATACCTTCACATCCGATCTTTTCCGTGAAAGGGTCTGAGGATTTTCTGTATGGGGGTTGTCATCAGTTACAGCCCAGAAAAGAAAGGTCGAAAATTCTGCCCGCATGCGAAACTTTACAGAAGAAAAGCCAGATACAATCACCATAATTATTGACCATAAGCAATGTGGTTTGACCAACGGATGTGGAGCAAAACAATAAAGTTTAATTTCTGAAAGTGTAATTTTCTTTACGAGAAGTTTTTCCGGTATAAAAGTTGCAAATGTAAAAGCCAAATGCAAGAACCATCATTACACAATCTAAGAAACGTGTGGTTCGACCGTTGACCTACAGTTGCGGGGCAAAACAATAAAATGAGATACTATAGTATGATGTTTAATATTCCAAAGGGGAAGCTGGGCCTGTAGAAAAATACAAGGCTATGTGCATATTTAATCATTGGAACCAAATTTAGTAATGATTTGGTTTTCTTTTTAACGGGGAAAATATAGCTTTTCGTGACCAATTTTGCAAAATATTCATTCATTTGGATACAAAGTTAATTCAATTACGCCGAGATTTTTAGAATCGCTCTGAACACGCGTTTCATTTTCGCTATCAGAGCGTTCGATTCCATTTCAGTTCAATCAATTAAGTGTTTGTGCGGAACATTTCGTTGATGTCAAATCGGATTTATTTACATGACTTCTTTATCGCTTCGAGAGGGCAAAATTCAAATATTGACAATTCTATTTCACTTTTAGTGTAATTCCATCTGCACCAAATCCAATGTAGGGCTTCTTTTTCATTAACCGTCAATCAAATTAGCCATATCTGAAATCAATATAGATTGATATTCTAAGTTACATCATGCATTATTGTTGTAAATAGAAATTTGTGTAGTTGATGGAGTAACATCAAATTCAAATTTTTCTTGTTCAATCTCCATCCAATTTTTCCCCCCTTTATTTACCTATGTAGTCTAAGTCTTTAACATAAAGAACTTATATTTATTCTTACACCTCTTTGCATTAAATTCGGTCAAATCCCTCTTCCTCTCAGAGCCACCACTGACTACATCTGAGCTGAGATCAAGTTCATTTTGTGACAGACCAATAGCCCTCAATAGGTTCTCTGGCTAAGCATCGAGGGAGACGTTTGTGCATGAGCATACCACCTCGTGCATTTTTCTTAGGTGATGTCTGCGATGTTGTTACGGATTGTTTCCTGTCGATCTCCAGAGTATGGGCAGTGTGCAGATACTCTGCACCACTCCCAAATGCAGCGTTCAATCGGCATCAGAGGTTCGTCTATAATGGTATTGTGCTGCCAGCACGTACGGGTTGATTTAAATCGAATGTCGAATAAAGAGTAATATCTCATTTCAATTTCTGCTTGAATTTATAAGATTCTGTATCAGGTTTAAAATTATGTGATGCAATATGTTTATTTGAAGGAAAATACAACTTACTTTTGTTTGCACATTTACGAATGTATTCCCGAACTCGGCTGGAACAGGCATGCTTGCGTGTATGAATGCATATGTAAATGTAACTGTTTCTCAGAACCTCATGCAAGGACAATGAAAACGATGGAACGATTGAAAGGATTAAAGACGTGCAATCAAACTCAGACGAAAACGAATGACCGATTTTCAGAAGTGAATGATGAACACTTTACTAAATTGGACGTGGAAAACCTATATTTACGAGTATGAACATCATTCGGTGCCTTGGGAATTTAACCAATTGGACCTAGAACTGTGATGACGAGATAAAAATGCCAGAGTCAAATGTAGACAAGGATTTATTTATTTATTTTTATAATACAAACAAACAAAAACTTTTTGAATCCCGAAATAAATCTCGAAACATAATCCCAATTGTATTCACGGATGAAAAATTTCCCTTTTCCAATTTATGAACTAATTTGTTTTGGAAGGTTATTTAAGGTCCCCCAAAAATGACAAGATAACATAATAATTGCAATGCATAATTATCTCTTTATAAGATTGATCACAGTTCATTCCTTTGTACATCGTCTGCATTTTTTATTATTTTTATACTGCCAGTGGCTTTTTTTGAAAATTTTGAAAATTGGAAAAGTGTAATTTTCGGTAGCAAAGCACCAGTAACCCATTTAATAAAGTTAGTATACACAATTTGTATGCACCCAGAAATCCGCACATTTTGTTTTCAATACTAATTCATATTTATTTCCTTTACCACACTAGATACTAATTTGATTAGTTACCATAAATGCACTGATACAAACAATATTCATTTTTTTTCCTCACGATCTTCATGATATAATGACTGAAGTAGTTTAAGCGATGGTAGTAAATGTAACTTATTGGAAATCTTTGTTTAGTAATGCCCCCCTCAAAAAAATCAAAAAAGTTCTAAGATTATACGTTCCAGAAAAAAAATTCTTCCAAAAAATGAGTTGGCTCGGCCGACACTGTATGCCCCAGCTTATTATTCATGAACCAGGTAGTCAGTGTATGTCCCATCGAGGACTCCGTAGGCATTGTTGCTGGCATACCAGCACTGCTCCATCTCGCCAGTCAGAAGATCCTTTCTCTCTGCTCGGGTGACCTCAACGCGTCGACCCCGAACCTGGATGTAACTTTTGACCTTGCCATCTTCCACATGGGTCCACTTCCTCTCGAGGTGTATCTGTTTGCGTTGGAATTGACCTATCAGAGAATCGGGGGAGTTTGACATGAGATCGCATTTTTTTTAAATACTGCGCAGGATATATAAAGTTACACCATGCTTTGGATTAGCCCAATTGAGCTACAAGAACCTTTCATCCTAAAATTGCTATTGTTGAAAGATCATTCAAAAGTAGAATATGATGTACACGATCAGCCCCTTTAATGCTCGGTTTGTCTGAACATCATTGACGAAAGTCATTTCTGGGACGCCAGTTTGGTTCCGAAAAGTCGGACCTTTAGAAAATTTAAAAATTCAGAGTAGTTTCTTTAGTAAATATTACACAATGTGGTATATGATTTTTACACTCCGACTTTGGAAATAGTTTAGGTAACTAACTAACTAAATGGATGGAATTTTGGTGAGTATAAAATGCAGTACATATAGAAACAGAACATGACACAACCATAGCATCAAATAACACGCCGTCTTTGGTGTTGAAAATGTGACATGGACGTGGGCAATGATTCTGATGCATGTTGTCTTTGGCTGTGGATCGCGATGTATGGCCCGATTCTTGGCTCCCTTATGTCCTGATTTTCCATTTAAATAGAGATGAATTGGGAACAAGAGCAAGTTCGATCATGGGGTATAAACCAGCAGTCAGTTCGTGGTGCACCTTGCACCTGCGCAATCAAGCAAGTCGAATTCACCGATCTCTCTGTAAACTGGATAGAGCGTTGTCCGAGTTGAAGCCGCATTCCGCCATAGTACTCCCAAAACAATAGGTTTGACAGCCTTGTCCCCGGAGTCTTCATTCATCTTTTATTGATATGGACACCATTCCATGTGATGAGAGAGTTAATAATGGCCGCTGCTGGCTTCAGATTTTTGTACAGCGCGCAATGGCCAATGATCCATCCGGTTTACAAAGATCAGTGGGCGAATTGTCATTAGCCTTTTAGAGGTATGGCGGACACAATAGGAGGGCGCTATTTGATTTGGGTATACCTTTTGTATGGCACAAAAGGTATACCCAAATCAAATAGCGCCCTCCTATTGTGTCCGCCATACCTCTAAAAGGCTAATGAACTGTCAAGGAAGTGATCAAATGCGGGACATAATATCTATAGACTAACGTACCGATGATACCGTGCACTTTGTGAGAGAAGCTGTCCGCCTCGACAACGTAAAGGCCGAAGTAGTCGACCTTGCCCGGATGGTGGCGCTGTACGTCGTGCCGCAGAATGACCAGAGACACGCCGGCCTTCGGCCGGACGAAAAGATATTTGCCCTCCCGAGCGGAGAGGCTGACCCCTCCGTCTAGCTCCGCGTCCCAGTCCGTGTCCCAGGGCATGGATAGCTCCGGTCCGAGGGTCACACTTGTAGCGCTGACTAGGATCTGTTGTCTGCCAACGGTCATCGTCAGACGGTCGAAGATTGTCGGGGAAGGCGCGTCGGAGAATTGCGCCTGCTGATGTTGGCGAGCGGTGGTTACGTGGCCGTTGATGAAGATCCCTGGGAAGTTGGATAAGACAAATTCAATACGTTCAAATGAAGTATATTTTGGATGTAGATGGTGTACAGACCGTAGATGTCTGCATTGGTTCGCAGAAGGTCGTGGATGTTCGAGCCCCGCCGAGGAAGCCTATGACTTTCCCCCATAGGCTCTCGAAATGCACTGAGCATACAGTGCTTAACACTACGTTGGAAAGGACAAAAATCTCTTCTATTATCCATTAGATTGCTGAGTAAAACAGTTGATAAAATATGAGGAGTGCTTTTAATACCAAAACAAATTTGCATTATCACGAAAAGTATGGAATACGTGTGTTTTTATGGCATGGATAGTACATACATGTAGTACATAGTAGTATGGTGGGTTTAAGCTACGGGAGTCGGGTTGGCGCATTGCTTCTTTTATCGCCTTTTACTTCGTGACCCAGGTTCGAATACCACCTGAGGTTTCATAGTCCCTGCCTGATTCTTTGGGTTTTCCTTCCCATCTTTTAAACTAAACATCATCGTCTTCTGGCCGTAAGTTTATTCAGCCTTTTGCTTCAATAGTTTCATTACCAAACAGATAAAACAATATATAAATTCAAGAGCGCAAGTTTGACACTCAGTCCAAAATGCTACAAAGTTTTTGTGAATAAGAGGGGGTCGTTTAAACCAGGAGATGCATGTTCTTCCTCGTCTATGTAACAGATCAGTCTCGAAAGCCTAGTTCACATTATAGTCTGTATAATCTGCAGGGAGTCTTCGGTATTACATATACGGAAAAGTTCTAGTGCGCAAACACGAAAGGAGATCAAAGTTGGAACAAATTCAAACTTGCAATCTGTGTCGAGTCGTGAGAGTAGGCTCATTCATATCCACAAATTCACATGTTACACGATCTCCCTCTCCGCTTGACGCGACGAATTCGGTCAATTTTATCCTTGTGAATCAGGGAAGCGACCGCAAATGCCAAAAATATGCTTACCCTAATAAGAAAAATCTATGCAAATGAACTATGATTTCAAGCTTTCAGTAAAGTACCAAAAACTACCAAATCAAGATGTTTTTACTGAGAAAGTTCTGACGGGTCAGACACCATTTTGTTTTCACTCTTTTGTTAAAACGACGTCACGAACCATCTCTGCGCCAAGAAAGCCAAGTCTAAGCCTGGAAACAAGGCTAAGAGTCATGTAATCGCAATGAACACCGTCAGCACCGTTAGTCCGAATAATTGAACATTTCTCACTGAATTGGCATTCTTTGATGGTAATAACTTTTCTGAAAACTGAACTGATAGGCCCACTTCATTTCGATAATAAGCGAATTCTTTGGTCAAAAGAATAAAATGGTTCCACTTTTCCGGCACCCAGTTAGTGAGGGGCACAGATCACGGCATGCTATCACGTGTATTTGAATTGGCCTTCTCTCGCGACTCGATGCAGATTGTCGGCAAAGCTAATAAAAAACGAGTCCAGCCTTGCCGACTATTTGTGTCTCTGTTTGTGTTGGTCAAGAAAGAACGTTTCCATAATCTGCCTTGCCATCGGGGTAAGACCAAATTTACAATCACATGGTCGGACTGACCGGATTCGGGGTCCCGTATCAAGCTGAAAATATCGCCAGGTCTGCCCATAATGTTGAAGCAAACCGTGATGTTGCTCCGGGGGTCGTGCAGCATGAAGTGCGGGTCGCTGTCCACCGAGAACCCGGTAGAATGGGTAGGTACTGCTGGCTTCGGTACTGGTCTCGTAGCTGAAGTTTAAAAGAGATCTATGTGATTTCAGGCTTTACAAGGTGGAGAGTACGATTACAATCTGAAAACGTGTTGATTGAAATAACCATTATGCCATGCCATGCCTTGTCATGTCATGTCATGTTATATTGGTAGGATTGGCAGATATGTGTCCAACCAATCCGATGGTTCGACATTTAATATATACAAATAATGAATGTTAGTGCACTGGTAAGAATAATTTCATGAGGTGACAGATGCAATCCACGAGGCGAAGCCAAGTAGAATGGAAAATAAAATGAAATGAAATTATTATTTCCATTGCATGAAGGTGAAACATTCATTATTTGTTTTATACAACGCCTGAATAAATCCTCGTCATCTGATTGGTCAGGGCGCGACCAATGGCGTGACCGTGCAATGGAAGTTCTATTCACCGTTAAATAGAACTTCTATTTTTGCGGTGCCGCCGCGCCATGCGTTCGTACAAATAATTAAATGCACGTGATCAACGATCCACCAATCAGATGGCAGGGATGTATTCAGGTATGGTATAAAATGGCAAATCTACCAATCATCTGTTGTTTTAACCAATAGGTCTATATTGGTTAATATTCTAACCCAGTACCGCATCCAGCTTTTTGTGCCAGGGAGGGCAAACAACGTCTGACCGTCTTATAATGCCGCCAGGGAGGAAAGTTGTCGTCCCCCCCCCCCCCCCCCCCCTCCACCCATTGCTGTTTACGCCACTGTTCTAACCAATATATTGGTTATTCTAACCAATCTGAGTTTAGAGTGTCGAGAGGAATTTCTGCGGATACGCCATGCGAAACAACTAATTTAAAAAGAGAAAAGTGTTCTTAGAAACCCCACAGACAACTGGAAGTTTCGGTCGGTATGCTCTGGCCGTCATCGGGAGAATGTCTAGAAGGAATCCTAGTCAAATAGATAGAAAGAGAATAGAAAGAGGGATCTAGTGCTTACCGACTGAAACGTCGAGTTTATGCCCTTGGTTCTTCTCAGAATCTTCAATCTCTTTTGGGGCTAGTAATTTCACATGGTATATCCGCAAAATTCCTCTCAAGAAAGGATCGATTACAACATTTGGTGAGTTAAGCTGAGGGGGAGGGATCAGGCACAGTCAGTCTTAGAATAAGTATGATCTTTAAAAAGAAATCTCCTTGTAGTTTTACCATTGTTTTCCAACTAACTGACTTGGATTATTTAACAAAAACGGAAAACACTGTACAAAGTATTTTTAACAAATCCAAAAATGTCAACAGAATTTTCGAAAAATACAAAAACCAAGTTTCTACAACATGGTTACCTTACTTAAAAAAGAACAGTACTTGGTTGGAGGCATGAACCACCCTTAAGCCTATCCAAGTTAACTACGATATGCGGAAACTCACGTTGTCTGGGGAGGGGGCCAACCGGTCCAACTGGTATAACTGGTCCAACTCGTCCTTTTGACACTGGAAGGCCTACACAAAAATAATTTGACTTCATTCATCAGTTCTAGCGATTTGCAATTCAGTGCGTATAGCCAATATTTTCTTTTTTCAATGAGAGGCAACCTTTTTTTCTCACTGTGCAGGGGCCAATTTCATGGAGCTGCTAAGCACACAAATTTGCTTAGCATGAAATTTCTACCTTGATAAAAACAAGATTACCAACCAAATGCTCATGTATTGTATATTGCCTGTGACTGGTAATCGACTGTTGTTTGCTAAGCATGAAAATCGCATTGCATTTTGGCTGGTAACCGGTTTTTACTAAGCAAGACATTTTCATGCTAAGCAAATTTTTGTGCTGAGCAACTCGATGAAATTAGCCCCAGGTCAACCACTGGGGCCAATGTCATGAAGCTGCTTAGCATAATTATACCAACTTGCTTGGCACAGAAGTATTGCTGGATAACCAGCCAAAACTACATGTGATTTTCATGCTAAGCAACAGTGTTGTAGTCAAGACCATCACAAGACCACACAAGACCCTGCAAGACCAGCACAAGACCAGCACAAGACCAGCAGTCTTAATCCAAGTCTTTGTAATGGTTTATGCCTGTTACTTGTGCCTGTTACAAGCTGGTCTTGTGCATGGTCTTGAAATGGTCTCGACTACAACACTGGTAAGCAACAGCTGTATTTGTCACAAGCAATGTACATCACATGGAAACCTAGTTGGTAATCCTGTTTTTACCAAGGAAGATTTTTCATGGCCAACAAATTGTTTCTGCTAGCAGCTCATTAGCCATTCGCATTGTCACAAACACCTGAAGCCAGCAACCGCCCAATAACCACTCCCGTCGTATTGGGGCGTATTGATACGTTGATTAACGTGTACTTCGCAGCCAAGATTAACGACTTTCTGATCCTGCTCACATGATCACACTGTTATAATTTGAACCTATTATAATTTCCACTTAGTTGTTCGTTGACACGTTAGCCTCGGAGATGAATATTTCCCGTGAATATTATACAAAAATGAAAATTATGTGAAGGTAACATATTTTTTTAAAGACGCCTGAGAATCGGTATAATTATTCCAATTATTGAAAACATTTCATTATGTTACTAGCTTCTCTCTATTTAAAACCAGGATGAAAGTAGACACTGTGTATAACGGTTAGCAAAAAAAAATCGGAGTGGTAATATGGCGTAGGAAAGCTTCAACTCGAATAGCCAATGCGCTGTCCAGTGTTTTACAAGAAGGTCGCTGGTGCAAACAGAATGTCTCATTTTGCACGATGCGAATACAACTTTATTACTGTGAAATGCAAGTTATTGCTAAATATCGGCTATGGTGAGCTCAAATATTTTTGAAGTTCAGAATAGTACTCTTTTCTATAAAGGACGAGGATTAATAGGCCTAAAGATTCCAGGGGCAAGGTTGGCAAACGTACTGTTTTGGAAGTGATAATATTGCTGACGGCGGCTTCAACTAGAACAGCGGATGAACTATATCCAGTCTACATAAAGATGAGTGCGAACCAATTGTTGTTCCATGTGTTGACTTTGACATCGGCGCAGATAAGCCCTGGTTATTCCCAAAAGCAAGAAAATGTACATTATTTTACGAAAAAGGCTGAAATTCAGATAACATCCAAAGAGAAAAGAAATGGTACGCACTTGGCCTTTCTGGTAAGTCTGGTTCGCTGGACGGTTGACCTCCATCAACCACTGGCTCATCCTCCGGTTTGACCACGACCAGAGAGGTCAGTGGGGTCACGAAGTGGTACTTGAGGGATAGCTCTAGCGCCCTCTGTGTCAGGGCTGCCTTCTCACTTCTCCAGTCGGCTGCAATGCGCTTGCGCAGGAGTTCCTTGATGGTGAGGAAGGCCCACAGGCGCTGGGCAAAGTCATCCACTGCGTGGGGGTCAAGGATGACGTCACTCTCCTCCTGCGTGGCAAGAGGAATAAATGTGTTACTTTGGTTGTTGTGTTCGATGTCAGATTTTTTGTGACAATATCCGAACAGACCTGACCCTTTCATTAAGCATCAAAAACCGAAATACCCTTTGCCATACGTGTTACTTGGCTTCAACTGTAAGGTATATGGTGAAGTTGCCAAATGTACTTTTGTCTAGATATTTTCCGGTGTATTCTACGAACTGCATATTCGAGTTCAGTCAGTTGATCGTTGGACTTTTCTCATCAATTTTGTTTACACCGGAGAAAATGGGTGCCACTATAAACAAAGGGAAGCGTTGCATTTGATTGATCCTGTACACAAAATAGCAGAACTAAACTAGCTGCCTCCTCCCAGGAAACTTGCAACGATCTACATGTAGGTAATAATGAGGGAGTTGAAGAAAATATCTTTAGAGATATCCTGTACGTGTTCTTTTCGAGCTTCACTCCCAAAAATATATTTTTTAATTGCTACTTTTTCTAGTGATACAAAAAAAATTCACTTTTTAATCAGACAAGGACTAACCCACAGAAGTTTAGTTATTGAATAATTACGCTACTATATATCGAATTATGTGCGATCCGACAATAATTCGGGCACATCTCGTGTATTGGATGCGCGAAAGCAACCAAGAATAAAGCCTTTTTAGGGTTGCAGTATAGCAAATAGCAAAATGTTGTTTTTTAAGTTCAAATAGAGGCATACCTCTACGTTAACCTCCATCTCAAGCTGGATCTGTGTTTCTTGCGTCTCGGCAGTCACAATGCAGACTAAGACGTCCGGGAGGCTCTCGTTTACAGCCAGCTGGCCAGCCACCACCAGCTCAGTCCCCTCAAAGTACGACGGAAACAATGTCTCCGAGATGCTGTTCTTGACGATCATACTGTCGTCGTACTCGATCTGAACGTTGACTAACAATGGAGTGGCCACCTCGTCAAAGAACCCCACCAGCTGCAGCCCGGCGTCAGAGTCCTCGTAGATCTTGCGGGCCAGTCCTCGGTTCTGCAGAGACAGCTGCTCCAAAAACGGGTAGTTCACGCCGTTACCGAAGCCCAGACAGAAGAGGGAGAATCGGCCCTCCAGTCGGCGGCGGATGTCGGGCGTGATGACGTCCGGGTTAGTCAGCTCCCCCGCCGAAGGTTGGCCGTCTGTCAGCATTATGATGAGGGAAAACGTGCCCACAGCGGAGTCAGCCTTGCTCTCCGCTTCCTCCAACATGGGGATGGCGTCCACAATGCCCTGGTGCAGGTTTGTACCTGAAGGGTAAAATCCACGGGAAGCAGAGTTGTAATCTTAACTCAACGGGCCGTAAGTCATTCGCAAGTCAATCACAAGTCAATAATAGGTCAATTACAAGTCATTCACAAGTCAATTGCAAGCCAATTGCAAGCCAATCAATAGTCAATAAATGAATTTG
Organism: Hippasteria phrygiana; assembly: GCA_037893225.1. Classification (NCBI taxonomy): domain Eukaryota; kingdom Metazoa; phylum Echinodermata; class Asteroidea; order Valvatida; family Goniasteridae; genus Hippasteria; species Hippasteria phrygiana. The sequence goes on from JAZGUH010000413.1 coordinate 519,681, forward strand.
ATAACATATATATGCAGCACCTAATTATAGCACCAGACCTAAATGTAGCCGGCACCTCTCGGGCTGCATTAAGGTACATGGTTAGGGCTACATTGACGTACAGGATCGGGGCTACATTTAGGTACATTGTTGGAGCTGCGTATTACAGGGTATAGGGTTGGGCTAAATTGAGGTACACGGTCGTGGCTACAATTATAGGGTTGGCTACATTTAGGGGGTGCACTCCTATGTGTCCCGGGTTCTATGCGTCCCCGGTTCTATGTGTCCCGGGTTCTTTGTGTCCCGGGTTCTATGTGTTCGGGTTCTATGTGTCCCGGGTTCTATGTGTCCTGGGTTCTATGTGTCCCGGGTTCTATGTGTCCCGATTGTAGGAAAAGGTTGAGCATTGGGTACGTTCGGACAGCGGATTTGAAACCTCTCCAGTTGTAGGCCTAGTCTGTTAACTCACGAAACCCACGTTTTCAAAAACAATTTACTACTTTATTTTTGATTAAAGAAAACAAAATTAAGGTAGTGATCGGGCGATTATTCTGACATCGTTGAGGCAGGGAATAATAAGTCCAATTTCGATGTGACTACTGTGAATCGTGTATAACCGCCCGGCGCTACATGCCACGAGGGAGAAACATGAACAACCACAGCACAGGGGTACCTTGACGTACCTTGAGCCATCAACCAGTAGGCCCCTATCATTTTGTCCGGAATAATCCGCTATCTATAAATCTGAAGGATTTAGAAGTTGACTTTTTGAAGAGTTTTCAATTCAGCTGTCCGAAAATACCCAATTAACTCTTTCAGGACGTATCCCGAGATATCTCGATTGCGTCTACCTTACCACCCGCCGGAGACCAAGATATCTCGAATTGCTTAAAACATCTAAATGTCACCTACAGGCCACCGTAGTATTTTTTTTCAGTAAATAAGTGACACGGAAGTGGAAAATACTTGTGAGGGTGGCTAAAAGAAAAACTGGGACACATAGAACCCGGGACACATAGAACCCGGGACACATAGAACCCGGGACACATAGAACCCGGGACACATAGAACCCGGGACACATAGAACCCGGGACACATAGAACCCGGGACACATAGAACCCGGGACACATAGAACCCGGGACACATAGAACCCGGGACACATAGAACCCGGGACACATAGAACCCGGGACACATAGAACCCGGGACACATAGAACCCGGGACACATAGAACCCGGGACACATAGAACCCGGGACACATAGAACCCGGGACACATAGAACCCGGGACACATAGAACCCGGGACACATAGAACCCGGGACACATAGAACCCGGGACACATAGAACCCGGGACACATAGAACCCGGGACACATAGAACCCGGGACACATAGAACCCGGGACACATAGAACCCGGGACACATAGAACCCGGGACACATAGAACCCGGGACACATAGAACCCGGGACACATAGAACCCGGGACACATAGAACCCGGGACACATAGAACCCGGGACACATAGAACCCGGGACACATAGAACCCGGGACACATAGAACCCGGGACACATAGGAATGACCCCACATTTAGGTACACAGTCGGGGCTACATTTAGGGTTCGGGTTATATTTAGGGTTCGGGCTATATTTAGGTACACGGTCGGGGCTACATTGAGGTACGCGGTCGGGGCTACATTTAGGTACACGGTCGGTGCTACATTTAGGTACAGAGTCGGGGCTACATTTAGGTACAGAGTCGGGGCTACATTTAGGTACAGAGTCGGGGCTACATTGAGGTACACGGTCGGGGCTACATTGAGGTACACGGTCGGGGCTACATTGAGGTACACGGTCGGGGCTACATTGAGGTACACGGTCGGGGCTACATTGAGGTACACGGTCGGGGCTACATTGAGGTACACGGTCGGGGCTACATTGAGGTACACGGTCGGGGCTACATTGAGGTACACGGTCGGGGCTACATTGAGGTACACGGTCGGGGCTACATTGAGGTACACGGTCGGGGCTACATTGAGGTACACGGTCGGGGCTACATTGAGGTACACGGTCGGGGCTACATTGAGGTACACGGTCGGGGCTACATTGAGGTACACGGTCGGGGCTACATTGAGGTACACGGTCGGGGCTACATTGAGGTACACGGTCGGGGCTACATTGAGGTACACGGTCGGGGCTACATTGAGGTACACGGTCGGGGCTACATTGAGGTACACGGTCGGGGCTACATTGAGGTACACGGTCGGGGCTACATTGAGGTACACGGTCGGGGCTACATTGAGGTACACGGTCGGGGCTACATTGAGGTACACGGTCGGGGCTACATTGAGGTACACGGTCGGGGCTACATTGAGGTACACGGTCGGGGCTACATTTAGGTACACGGTCGGGGCTACATTTAGGTACACGGTCGGGGCTACATTGAGGTACACGGTCGGGGCTACATTGAGGTACACGGTCGGGGCTACATTGAGGTACACACGGTCGGGGCTACATTGAGGTACACGGTCTGGGCTACATTTAGGTACACGCGGTCGGGGCTACATTTATGTACACGATAGGGTCTACATTTAGGTACCACATACAGGTAAATTCGTGTGAAACATCAAAACTAAGAGCTGAGCAAGGTTCGTTTCACTTGTGCAAATAATCCTCGTCAGTAAAAAGGAAATATAGACTGGTTTCCACCCCACAAAATATTGGAACCGGTAGCTAGTTCGGGTATGCCGCTTTTGATAGGCTCTCGTGTGCGCCGCTGTAATAATTTGCCATTTTCTCGAATAAGATGTTGTTCCCGAAATCATAAGTAAGTTTAAATCACATAGAAAACTATTTTAAACCGTGGAAGTGCAGTGGCCTATAGTGGTGGTTTGGAGCATTGAATTCGTGGTCTGCGGGTAATTCTGCAAGTTGTGGGTTCGAACTTTCCTGGACTATAGCACTTCTTAATATGGGAAGAGACATTATTAATGCCTTGCAGTGGACTAGTTACCCATCCCGACCCTATTCATACTGTAAAGAGATCAGATTATCTTGTCTTGCTTCAGTGTGAGGTGCTGGTTCTTCCACACTTTCCTCTGTAGCCCACACCTCGAGTGGCCTTTGGCCTTGTGTGATTTGCATAAAAAAATCAGTCTAAAAGTATGAAGGTATATTTTGATTGGATGAGAGCGCTGTAACGCGCATGTTGAGGGTACATATACTGTTGTGATTTCACCTTTACTGAAATAAATTGTCATTGTCTACGCTAAATGTATTTTTGTAATTAAAGCAATTAGTATACTTCAATAACTTATAAATCACTAAAACAAGACGTCGTTAACACCCAAAAATATGGCCCATTACTTCTTCTGCATATCGGATAATTATTACCTCCGCCAGCAGACAACTGGCTAATTCTGTATCTGGCGTCAGCAACATTCTGCCGGTTTGCAGGAACGAGGTTGGACCGCCAACTATGTGTCAAAGACGAAAAAGTGACGATGCTAAACTGGTCTTTTTCCCGCAGGTCGGAGAGTATGGTGTCCATTGCCTCTTTGGTTTGCCGTATCTTGGTTCCGCCCATGGAGCCGCTGGTGTCCAGCACGAACACGACATTCTTCTGTGTTGGCTTGAAGCCCCCGGGCGAGAAGTGGTGCACGAAATAGCCGTTGACAATCTATACAGTGAGATTGTGAAACTGGGCATATCAAATTCTCATAGATTCTCCATACTCTTTCTATCAGATACATTTTGCTCGTAGCCACCGCCCTATCCAAGGGTGCTGGTGGAGACTACTTAATAAATGGAGTTTTCATTTGACAAATTCAAATCACGTTTCAAATCTTAATGTATTTATTAAGAGACCCACTGGAAATATGTGTTAAACATGTATGAACTTTCCCCGATAATATACCGTTTTTGTTTATGTACCCTAACATCTTTGTTTAATGTTATTAATTAGGTATTTTCTTCAACGGTAATATCTAAAGGAAATAATCAAATCAAATAAATTCAGACATCTTCTGACTTCCATTAGATCGCTTCATTGCTCTTATTTTTATCTTTACAATTTACCACAAAACAGGGCGAGTCAACAGTTAAGAAACCTGCGCACATTACTTTTTCATTTGATCAAGGTTTTTGTTCTTCTAAAGGAAAGCTTATAAATTGCGATTTCGCTTAAAATGACATGCAGTTTTTAATTCAAGACAAAATTGTGGGATCATTTTTTTTCCTCACCCTATATTTAGGCATTCCCGGGAACCCTTTATATTTCAAGAGAGTAACAACAGAAAAATCTAGCATTAGCAAGTTCAATCGCGTGCAAATCACTATAAGGACAAGATTTCTAGCTCGTTCTCCGACTTTCTCCAGCTATTATGAACTCGCGGTCCCTACACAATACACAAGCTTACTTGGATAGCTCCTGCGTTTTTCTCGTGGATGACGTCGTATTGCACCACGAACTTCCCCAGATTCCCCCTGGCGGATAGAGCCTGTTGTTCCTCCCGCTTCGGATGAAACTGCACGGTGGCGCGTGTGCGCAGAAGTTGCTTGGTCTCTGCCCACAGAGGGCGCTGTACATCCGTCGCCCACGGGGATTCGGATCGCTCCACGAAGTAATCGAGCTTCTCTTCATCGAGTCCTTGCGGCTCCGCGATGTGCACAACCACAAATAGATGATCTACAATCTGAAATTAGTTACGACTGTGTCAATGAAAATTCGTCATGACAAATAATTATGCAATTTACTAGCGTCTGTTCTTAAATGTTCAATATGAATTTTGTGTCTATTACTATATATAGGGAGCTTCCATTGAAATCCTTTCTTGGAAAAGGGCAACAGAAAAGAAATGATAAAATAATTATGGTTTTTTTGCGTCCACCTCCCCCTCTCTACGACACTTTCATTTAGTGGAATTTCTCAGAAAACTGTGGGAAATCTGGTACATCTTTTTTTTTCTCATTTCGAAAATTTTATTAGAAATTGTGAATATCTATAAAAATGTTCGCAAATGTATTAGGCAATTACTTTAAAAAGACTAGTGCAAAAAAATTGTTAAACAGTCAAAACTTTTTTCCAAACATTTTACCACCACATCCCCGATGTGCGCTCTTAGTGTGTGTTGAAGTTGAACTGTCCCTGTTTAAAATGGTATACCAATAAGCTTACTAAATGTTTGTAACTGAAGTAATTATAACATTTACTGAATTTAAGTTTCTCATCGGTGTTCACGAGCAAAGTCTCTGAGCCACAGATCATTTTTCCACAGAATCATGAGAAATGCCGATATAAACTGCTATAATCATTTTCGAAGAATGTCCAAAAAGCTCGACAGCTTACAGTTTGTGGCCGTTTAATAAGTCGTTGGAAATAAAAAGGTCTAGATGGTCAATGTCTGCTTATCACCGTTTTCACAAAGAGACTGGCAGGTCGCGATTTTTTAAGAAAAACGCATTTCGAGATAATCGCACTTAAAGTTCTTCTCATTTTAAAACTGCAAAAAGTAAATCATTCAGATAATTTTATGCAGGAAAAAGTACTCTTGTGGATCTTGGAGAGCTACATTTTTCTATAACCTCGGTAAACACAGCGGTTAATTAGCCAAATGAATTAGTTTAAGATGCCCGTCCCTTCGTGAAAACGAAAATCACAGTAGACCTATACTTTTACAAATCTCCGTGCCATACCCGGGGTATGTTATGTACATGTTCAAGGTGGCAAGCGTGTGCGCATCTCGTGAAAACGGTGACGAATATTTTGCGATCACGTTATGGTTATACAGGGATAATATAGGAAATGCTCTGCAAGTCCCTCAAAATTGAAATAAATCCAAATGAAGGACACGACATTAGCAAGTTGTCGATCATGAATTTTCCTTTACAACCGCTTGGTGGCAGACTGTATCAACCGACCTGTCCAGGGGAAATGGCGATGGAGTTTTCAAAAACGCCGCCCTTGCGCTTCAGGAGTTCTTCATATGTCAGGTTGAATGACAGCGTGCTTCCTACAGCAACGTTGATTGATATGGTGAAGAAATTCTTCTTCTCCGATCTGGGAAAAAGGTCAAACATTACTATAGGTTTTCCCGGCCAATTTCGTTAAGTGTTCATGCACTTTTGAAAATCAGTCATTCGTGTTCGTTTGAATTTGGATGCACGTCTTGTGAAATCGAACGCTCTGGTATGGTAGCGAAAATGAAACGCGTGTTCAGAGCGATTCTCAAAATCTCGGCGGAATTGAATTAACATTGTATCTAAATTAATGAACATTTTGCAAAATTGGGCGAGAAACCTATAATGATCAGCGTTTGTATACCAGCAGTATGCAATTTTCTCATCACAAGATTCGTCTGTGTGAGTTGTTGCCAGTGTTGTATAAATGAGTCACTACAACTGTGTGGAGTCAAGTCATTTCAGGCAATGTTGAGTCGAGTCGAGTCGAGTCGAGTCGAGTCGAGTCGAGTCGAGTCGAGTCGAGTCGAGTCGAGTCGAGTCGAGTCGAGTCGAGTCGAGTCGAGTCGAGTCGAGTCGAGTCGAGTCGAGTCGAGTCGAGTCAGGTACTGCAATGAGGTCAAGCCAACTCGAGGTAAGTGCAGGATCAAGACCTGGACTGTATAGACGTGTTTTTCTTTACAAGGAACGTTGAAAATTAAATGATTTTGAAAATACAAACTATAACAGTATCGTGGTAAAAGTGGACTAACGTCCACTACAAATCCAAAACTCAAACAAAATGAGCTCAGATCTGGACTTGACTAAAAGCTCTTGCTCGAACTTGATGCTGGATTCCAAAGTATGTTTAAATATAATAAGACTTGGAATCATGCCTGGACTCGGCCGAGTCCGAACATGCGTCTAAGACCATTAAAGAGGATGTTGATTGCTGATGGAAGTCTGCGTCATTATGTAGTTTTACATAGATTGCATATTGCAAAATAGAACAGCCAATTATTTCTGCCATGAAATAACCAAAAAGTGACTTTTGAGAGCTATTTTTTTTATCAAATCCCCTCTGGCGCAGCAAAGCCCAGTGGTGCCATTTGTCTAAAAGTCGTCGCTGCAGGCAGCAAACAAATCTGACGTCATAACACCTTGCACCGTTTGTGATAGTGCTAGATCCCCCAAAAAACGAAATTGGGCATTTGGAACCGCCTGATACTTACGTTTGTTTGACTTGCCCAGCGGTCTGTCCCTGCTGCTTCGCCTGGTCGTAAGCCTTCTGTGCCTTCTGTTTCTCGTCTACGATCGAGTGGTATACCTGACCATCAGTTTCACTGTGGCAACATCGCCGGGGAAACAAAATCACAAAGTATTTAGGATTTAACCAAAGGATCAACACACTGCAAAAACTATGGGATTAAATTAACACCATGTGGTGTTTATATTGAACCATTCGCCCAATATAAACACCACATGGTGTTAGATTAACACCGCAGTTTTTGCAGTGCATTATCATGTACGGAATTATTTGCCATATGATTGTTCATTGTTTTTCTCGGACATGGTCTTATTGGCATTGACAATGCATGCTCGGGTGGGTTCTGATAATTATGTCAAAGGACTGAAGTTTGCAATTCTGCACCATATGAGCAAGTTTGAACAAAGTCGAATCGTGGCTAGTCAATCAACCACGTTCAGTCGACCGTCTAAAGACAGCCAAGAAGCATGATCGATTTGGTTTATCAATAGTAACAATTCCCATAGTCTGGTTACCAAACCTGACGAATCTGACTATTCTCTACGATTCGTAGGTCGGGTAGCCGCCAATGTCTACATAACCAAAAAAGGGGGTAATGCCTTCTTTTTCCGAAAATGCCCGAAGTTTGCCGAATTCGGTTTCGGTAACATTCGAATGTTATCTTTGATGTCCGCTATATGGCATGTCTGTCAGGCCCGTTATCGATCCCGAAATTTTCAATTTTTGATAAAATCGAAGCTCAAAAATCAATGCCATGTTCTTGCCGCATTTTCCGATCGGATTTTGCAAGGGTAGGCCTATTTCTGTTAATGTTGCCACTGACGTTACTCAAACTGACATCGTTTTGTCATGATCTATTTTGAACCGTGCTGACTACATGACCTAAGATTTATAAATTAATTGAATGGGTATAGAAAGTATACAGTGCAAAAACTCTGGTGTCAAATTAGCACCATGTGGTATGTATATTGAACCATTCGCCCAATATAAACACCATATACACGGTGTTAATTTAACACCACCGTTTTGGAAGTGTATAGGCAAATTCCGCAAAGTGACCCTGCATCCATTGGGCTGCCAATAGGGACTCCATACTTACATTAGAAAGCCGGAAATAAAAGCTTCTTTGGGCAGCTCCATTTTGAAATTCACCTCTTCACTCTGATTGGCAGTGTTGACCAGGTGACTCATGACCACCGTCATGGCATAGCGAGCGGTGACCGATGATGTAACGCGGAGACTGCGTATTATCACTGGGCTGGGAATCTCAGTTTCCTGGGTAAATAATTGGAACTTTCTTTGTTGTTTTTGTGTGAGGTAAAACACGTTAGTAAAAAACTTACGTAAAACTTCCTTGGGACAGTTTGGTGTAAATTATTATGAACACATCCAGACAAAAGACGATCGAGTTGATTCAAGGGCCATTGTATATTTATAGAAAACATAAAGAAAACACGATTAAACTTATGGAAACATTAACAAAACATGTTTCTTGATCCAACTTGATCTTCTTTTGTCTGGACACCAAACTGTCCCAAAACAGTTTTTATACACCATTTTCAAGACAGTTGAGGTCAGTGATGCATGACAAGAGACATGCATCCCAGATATTAATGAAAAACGTATTAATCCTACTTGATGAGAAGAGAAACCCATAAAATGTTCATTGTGTACATATTTTCCCTTTGTTTATGGGTTACCTTTTCCGGGAACACCCTGTATAGCAGGCACCTTTGATCCAATTTACTATCATTTTCAGCCTTCCGTTTCCCAGCCTCGTACAGTTTGACATTGTACCAGATTTTATACTTTATTATCATAATTGTCTTGACCAAAGCAGTTGCTGAAAATTCTCACTTTCCCCAAAAGTATAACTCTCTGAATTGCACGTATACGTGCAATTCAGAGAGTTATACTTAGGGAAAGGAAGAATAATTGTGTTTTTTGTTTTTGTGGTTTGGTAGACGGTTGTCAAACTATACCGTACGCCCGTCCTTTTTTGGACCACCTGGATTCAAAATAGGGGCATTACTACTGTAATAAATTAACAGTATCTGATAAGCCCATCACAATAGGATTGGTCTGCACTTGTTCCATCCCACACAGGCCATTAAATAACATTATCTGCCTTCAGTTAGAGGATTTTCCGATCAATTATTTGGGGAGAGACTCTTTTGCCCCTTTAATTTCGGAGCTCCCACCTCCACAGAAATGGTACGGAGGCATAGGAAGTTGACTCTACTATAAATGAACAAACTGCTATGATGTGACTTTTTATAGAGAATGTATACGGTATATTGTGGGGACTTATTTTACATTTTAAGAGCGCCCTATTACGAAAAAAGCAGTTCCAGAAAGCGCATCCCGCTGTGTTTACACGAATTCGATAGTATGGTTATCTGCACAAAATGTGCTTTAATATGGTTTCCATTCAAGTGATCTTAATAGGAGCCAAAGCTCACTCCAAGTCATACTAATTGAAAAGCAACCAAAGAGTCTGATGGAGTTAACAAATTCCAAAGGAGTATCGCCTACGGTAAGATTGGCTTGGAGATGCGACGCCGTGTTTAAAGCGCATGACTTTACACTTGTCTATCGCAGACAATATATTTTAAACAGGAATGTGTCGTATTGCACAGGACGAGATGACAAGTGAAGATTCAGACCATTGGCATACAGGACTACAAAGATAAATAACGACCGACCCTTGTAGCACTACCGGTACCGAGCGAACATGTGGCCAGTCTGAGGTACCACGTACGTTCCGTCCGTATTGACCATGCAGTAATTTAATTCCTGGCAATGTTGGAGGAATTATTTACATTGGAATACATTGCTGCTGTAGCTAATCAGTATTTATTTTAATTTATCGCTTGTGCAGAAACTTAGTAGCCCACCATGGCACGTACGTGAGGTAGCCCCCTACAACTCGATCGCTGCTTGCGGTTTGTAACAAAAGACTTGATCCAGTCACGAGCAACACCCTTTATGTTGTAAGTGTTATGATATTGTGTCAAATGCACAACTAAATTCCAAGGAAAACGGCGGGAACTCTTGCATCCAAAGATTGCCTCCATTCATTACTAGCTGACAGCAGAAAATAATTGTATTATTAAGAAAAACACTGTGATATTCATCAATGCCACGGTCAGAGATCTCGCTGTAAAAACACGTGATTTTAAGTGATTGGAATTGAAATTAACCTAAATATAATTAAAAGCATACTTACGGTAACGGCATCATCTGAATCCCGAGTGAAGCCGTCGTAACCACTGCCGCTACCAACAGCTCTCTCTTCCCGCTCTCCTCTCTAAATAAAGCAACAGGACTTAAATAATTTTGGGTCCACAGAATTTCCTATACCCAGCACGATATGGGGCAGAGGGGTACCCCCTTTGTGTCCCTATACCCTATTCACTCTCCAGACTATTGTTACCTAACACATCCCCCCCTAGACCTCTGAAAAGAATTCCTGAGATTCCGGGAACACAATGACCAACACAAAAGAAGGGGGGGGGGGTCCCTCTGCCCCATATCGCGCATCATATGGAATTTCCCCCGCCCCGTTACAGAACCGCCACCGCCGTGAACAAAATTTGTATCGTATTAAAACAATTAAAAATGCAAAAATTGTAATGATATACAACAAATGTACAAGGAGAGTTTTGCGAAGTCTTCCAACATTATATGAAGAGTGCCCTTAACCTTTTGATAATTCGGCCCCCTCCCCCTCCCCCCCCCCCCCGATTTTCAAAGTGAAAACTGCCGTGATCGCTTCAATGCCATAGAAACCAGACAGAACATGATGCGACGTGTATAATGTATCATATAAAGCTACAAAACCCTTTGATTAACTGGAATGCAATTTTCCACAGGTAATTATCATAGGTATCCTCCGTTGACCGTTGACATACTTAATTTCATAACATTTCGCTACTGTTTGGTCGGGTTGTGAAGGGGAGGATTGAACCCCCCCCCCCCCTCCCCCCCCCCCCCCCCCCCCCCCCCCCCGCCCGGCAGGGCTGCGATTGGCCCGAAGAAACGGCTCTTTTGATGGATAAGTACGTGCACGTAAACTCAACAGGCCAGGCTCCTAGTACAGTGCAGAGAACTGTGGTCCAATGACCCCATTAGAGTATGACCTCATAGCATTAGAGTATGACATCACCCCCCCCCCCCCCCCACACACACACACACACACACACAGGCGCACAGATGGGTACTTATGGGGTCCATCTATTGTGTTCTCCTAATCCCTTGGTTTATTCTTCCTTTGTCCCAATTGAATTCTCAAAAGCCATACCGTTGTCCATGTGGGGTCCATAAATTTCTAAAGGAAAGATGTGGGGTAGGTTTTTTCCTTTGTACCCATTGTTGTCCTGTCTAAAATGGACCCCACAACCCCTACATTACGCGTACACAAACACACACGGGGACCTTTCTCAACCGGGGACCCTATTGTCCTCTTTTGTTAAAGGTCCCCTATTGAATGCAGAAACAAACTCACACACACCCACACATACTCATTCTTACATTAGTCTCCTTGCGGGGTACATGGAAGAAACGGTAACAATGGGGACAATGCTACCCCACGAGGGAGTCTTTAGAAATCGACCTACCCCACAGAGTTAACGCTATGGCTTTTGAGATTTCAATGGGGACAAAGGAAAACAAAAGAAGGAAAGTCAAGTCCACAATAGAGGTACCCCGTATACATGTACACACACACCGTAATTGTGGGGACACACACCGTAATTGTGGGGACATACACTGGTTGCGCGATAGACGTCGTGGGTATCGTTATGGGGACAGAGAAATGTCCCCATAACTCGGTCCTAATTTGCCTAACAAATAAAAATGCCCCCACTACGCAGTCGATGCCTACCCATCACACAGCTAGGTTTTTGAACTGGCATGACTCTGGATGTTAGTCTAGATCCGTGTTGTTTCAGGGGCCAAGGAGGACATGGTTATATGTATCTTTTCCGCGAACGTGGCACTTGGAACGTGACATCCGTGTTGGAACCAGCGTGAAAAATATGGAGAGTGATTGTTTTCGTAGAACAATCCGTGTTTGTGATTAGGTTGTCGGGATAGACTATCATGTTCAAGGTCGGTTAATATTATGCAAACCACGACGTCACAAGCTTGCCTCCACGAAATACTCCTTTCATGTCACCCCCCCCCCCCCCCCCCCCCTCCCCCGTCCCACCGCTTCTATGCATAAAACTGATCAAAGTAACACGATGTACAGAGGCATTTTCGTTTGAGATTTTTTCTGATACGGATAAACCGTAGATGTTAACGATAATTTGAGCGTTCTTTATATTGTGCTATTGATTGTTTTTGGCGGACACAATATATATTTTTTTCCATTTTTAAAATGGGATTTGTGATTTGGCGAAAGTTAGATGGTCAGACCTTTGAATCGCTCAATGAACTGCCTTTAAATAGGTAAGTGAATAATTATTCTGCAAATGCTGTAACATCGTATAATTCGGGAATTCAAGACATTTTTTAAATATAGCTTACATGTAGCCCGTATCCTTTCCCGGATGTGTACTGCTCGTGAACCCCGTCGTAGATCCGACGGAGTCCAGGGGCAATGGACTAGCCTACAAGGTGCAACAAATTCCAACTGTCGAGGTCAGATAACGAGCAAACGTGTCTCTAAGATTAAGACCTTCACACACAAGACTAGTGTAAGTTTGTGTTATCTGTATATTCCTACATTAGTCTCCTTACGGGGCACCGGGCATAACTGGTAACAATGGGGACAATGGTACCCCACGAGGGAGTCTTTAGAAATCCAGGTACCCCACAAAGTTAACGCTATGGAGTTTGAGATTTCAATAGGGACAAAGGAGAAGAAGTAAAGTAAAGTCTACAATAGAGGTAGTCTACACCATGGGTGCATATTTGAGGATGAATGACTCAAGCTGGGCTTAGGCATATTTGTTATGGCCATGTACAGTTTTATTTGCTAACTCGTCCTAATATAAACAAATGCCTCGTTACAATTATTCGGTATATATAAATTGAATTCTATTGGAATTGTTCAATATCCCTTGATCATAACATTTGCGAGTAAGATTTACAATTTCCTGATTTATCATTTTCTAAGATCAAGCACCTCAATCCGATGGTCCTATTCAAAGAAAGGCCTCTAAATAGGTTGGTACCTGTATCAGTCGCTGTTGGATATAAACGGGATGACCCTTGGGTGATATTCCCATCCAAGGAAGGCCACCCCTAAAACTAGAGTCAAGAGTTAAACTGGACAGCTTTCATTTTCAAAATTGCTCTTCCAATTCCAGAACGAAATAGGTCCTTCCTCGCCGTTTCTATATCATCGAAACAGTTAAAAGCCACCAGTCCCGAAATGTTATCTTGCTACCAGTACCTACAATTTCTCAATTGAGTGGTTCTAAAATCTTCCTATGTAATTTTACGGGCGCATAAAAATATGTACCTTTCTTTTCGTACATTGCAACACCCTTACCTCAACTATGAAGTCATCCACTGCTAGGAAGGCCGGCGTGTCAGAGTCATCAACTTCAGCCAGGTGCGGTGCTGCCCGGATGAAAGTGAAGAGGCAGGCACAGGCCACTAGGAGGACAAGTGAGGCATCTTGAAGTCGATGCATGATTCCACGAGAAACCTGTGGATTCAGCGCCGAGTTTAAAATGAAGATTATTCGATGGTTAGGGCCAACGTCCACGTATAATCATGGAATAAACATTTCCAGAGTCATTGTTTGTATGAGTGTTAATTGAACGAATCAAAGGTTAGGAATTCATTCTATTAAAGGCCTGGTCTGCCATCAATTTTGTTTACAACGCTTATAGATAGATTCACCAGTCGGCCTAAGTAAACAATTTTCCTGCAAATGTTCCTACTTCAGAAGATTAAAATCGGTACAAACAATCTGTAATAACGGACCGTGCAAGTTAAAGGACTGAACATATTACCTTGGAGGCGGAAAAGGCGCTCGTTCTAAAATCGCTATGATTGGGAAGATCATTAAAGTCGCTGTTTATCTGAAAATTGTTGACAAAACAGGCGGACGGTCTGGTTTCGAACGATTCGACTTTTCAGAACTTTCGTCCTGAAGTATTTTCGTCAATGATTTTCAGACAAACGGCGCATTTAATGATCTTCCCAATCATAGCAATGTTGTTGTGTACATTGTTATATTCTACTTTTTAATGGGTCTTTCCTACCATATTTTAGCAGTGTAGCCCAACCTGGCCCCTCTAAGCCAATGTGTCTGTTTAACATCGGACCATTTTTATGTCCCTGCCAAGATTATGTCAACCCAAAAATACAATACTCTTCCGTAGAATATTTAACCGAACCAGCTCTTTAACTCATATCCGTCTCGCGTTTTGCGTCAAGTTCATACAGAAGATGGATTTTTTTCCTGACGTATTACGCGGTACCCGCTGCTGCATTGGATTCGAATCGGCCAGCCGACTCCGGCAAGCTTGGTGGTCTAGTCATATGATGCACGATATGGGGCAGAGAAAACCACCACCCCACCCCCCCCCCCCCCCCCTCTTTTGTGTTGGTCATTGTGTTCCCGGAATCTCAGGAATTCTTTTCAGATGTCTAGGGGGGATGTGTTAGGTATTTTATAGGGACAAAAGGGGGTACCCCTCTGCCCCATATCGTGCTGGGTATAGGTCTAGTGGTTAAGACGTCTGCACTAGTAAGCAGGAAGTCGTGGGTTCGAATCCCGCTCGAGTAATCCTTTAATGTTTTTCACACAGGTTCACGGAAAGCACTGAGTATACATACAGTACTTCATACATTACGTCGGGACAGGGCAAAAGAGAACAAATCTCTGTTCTAATTTATATCATGGAGGAAGGATCTATCCTCCATAATTATATCAAGTTCGTAGTTATAAAGGTATGTATGATATAAGATCGATAGCGAGCGGTGATATAACAGTTAAGGCGATATTTACACCATGTGGGGGTTCGACATGTACATGACAAACCTGCGAAAGTGTGACCTCTAGCCTTTTGCGAGTGACCCCACTGCGTAGTGATTGTTGCCACGACACGTGATTCGGGGTAAGCTTTCTCGCATACGCGCGTGCAGACACAATGTCAATGCATATCGTGTCCACTTGCCGTGATCGAGGTACTGTACATGTACGCGATTCATACGTTTCTTGTCACTTTAAAACGATAAATTTCCACGCAGATTTTGTCAGACTCTAGTACTGGTTATTGTTAGAATCTAGACATTAACATAAAGTACGAAGTTTGTGGGATTTAGTGCTTGAGAATGCCTGCGAAGAAGCACTGTTCTTGCAACAGCCAGCGACTCGCGCTTTTCGGACCGTCCCCACATGATACGGGCCGGGTCTAGACTATCGAGTCGATCCATGAATTTCGGTGCCTCGGTCTACGTCACGAACAGCGCCCTCAATTTGAGTCTCAAAAAATTTCAAAAAGGGGGGGTCAATTTTTGAGCGGCAAATAATCACACTAAAACTTCGCTTGAACCAGTTTGGCTTTTAATTCACATTTAATACATATAAATGAATTTATTTATGAAATAAAATGTGATCCGGTCAATTTGAGAAGCATATGGTTCCTTTAAAATGAAGATTATTCGATGGTTAGGGCCAACGTCCACGTATAATCATGGAATAAACATTTCCAGAGTCAGTGTTTGTATGAGTGTTAATTGAACGAATCAAAGGTTAGGAATTCATTCTATTAAAGGCCTGGTCTGCCATCAATTTTGTTTACAACGCTTATAGATAGATTCACCAGTCGGCCTAAGTAAACAATTTTCCTGCAAATGTTCCTACTTCAGAAGATTAAAATCGGTACAAACAATCTCTAATAACGGATCGTGCAAGTTGAAGGACTGAACATATTACCTTGGAGGCGGAAAAGGCGCTCGTTCTAAAATTGCTATGATTGGGAAGATCATTAAAGTCGCCGTTTATCTGAAAATTGTTGACAAAACAGACGGATGGTCTGGTTTCGAACGATTAGACTTTTCAGAACTTTCGTCCTGAAGTATTTTCGTCAATGATTTTCAGACAAACGGCGCATTTGTAGGGGTTGTTGTGTACATTGTTATATTCTACTTTTTAATGGGTCTTTCCTACCATATTTTAGCAGTGTAGCCCAACCTGGCCCCTCTAAGCCAATGTGTCTGTTTAACATCGGACCATTTTTATGTCCCTGCCAAGATTATGTCAACCCAAAAATACAATACTCTTCCGTAGAATATTTAACCGAATCAGCTCTTTAACTCATATCCGTCTCGCGTTTTGCGTCAAGTTCATACAGAAGATGGATTTTTTTCCTGACTTATTACGCGGTACCCGCTGCTGCATTGGATTCGAATCGGCCAGCCGACTCCGGCAAGCTTGGTGGTCTATAGTCATATGATGCACGATATGGGGCAGAGGAAACCACCCCCCCCCCCCCCCCCCCCTCTTTTGTGTTGTCATTGTGTTCCCGGAATCTCAGGAATTCTTTTCAGATGTCTAGGGTGGATGTGTTATAGGGACAAAAGGGGGTACCCCTCTGCCCCATATCGTGCTGGGTATGGGTCTAGTGGTTAAGACGTCTGCACTAGTAAGCAGGAAGTCGTGGGTTCGAATCCCACTCGAGTAGGCCTAATCCTTTAAACAAAAATCACACAGCTAGGTTCACGGAAAGCACTGAGTATACATACAGTACTTCATACATTACGTCGGGACAGGGCAAACGAGAACAAATCTCTGTTCTAATTTATATCATGGAGGAAGGATCTATATCCTTCCTCCATGTTTATATCAATTTCCACGCAGATGTTGTCAGACTCTAGTACTTGTTATTGTTAATCTAGACATTAACATAAAATACGAAGTTTGTGGGATTTAGTGCTTGAGAATGCCTGCGAAGAAGCACTGTTCTTGCAACAGCCAGCGACTCGCGCTTTTCGGACCGTCCCCACATGAATGGCGTTTGGCTACCCTTTCCGAAGCCGAAGTCGAACCGTGAGAAGTGTCTCCGTTGGATAAAAAACTGCTCCAGAAAAGACTTTTAGGCGGAGAATGTAACTTACAATACTTACATTTGCTCCAAACATTTCGTCGGTGGCAATGGGCCAACAGATGACTACACCGACCCAATACCAGCTTCGACATCTAGCGCGGTGGAGATGAACAATTTTGTTTTTGTTTTTATTCGGAGGGGGCGTAAACATACATGCAGACTGTGTTACGATTTTGAGTCAATGTGATGGAACTTTTTGTTTCAGGGCCTTGGTTAACCGATTGTTCATTTTGGTTGAACTTCTTGTTCTTTACAAGATGAAGAGTTTTAAAAATAGCAAGAAAGAAAGAACCGGTGTGTGCAGGCAAAATTCAAGGAATGATCAGTTTATCTTATTTTTTTGATCATTTCAGGAAATAGCCGCAGTGAGTCAAAGTTCGTTTAGGGGGTAGGGAGGGTGGGGGTTGTTAAAGGAATCAACAAAATCTCTCTTTCCATTCTTTTTTTATTTTTGGGAAAGGTTGGAGGAAGAAAGATTCTGTTGAGCAAGGTCTCATTATCGGTTTTTACGTATTAGTGAAATTGTTTTTGTATATTTACGAATAAGTTTTCGCCGGTCGTAATCCGCTCGAAAACAAGTCAAATAATTGAAGACATCGTATAGTCCGAAATCTGGTATATTCGAGAAATCCTTCGTGAATCCAGGAAGATTAAATGGGTTGGAAAATGTGCAGCCAGCGTCTTTCAATCTTTTGTCAAGAGTCTCCTTTAAGTTGGGGCTTGAAAGATTCGGGTCGGTTGTCAATTATTAGATTGGCCACGCAATTGCACAGTTCAACCAGTTCTTTCTTCAGGTATTATTGAAACCCCTCTATCTTGGAGAAATGTCTGCAGTTTCTTTATGTTCCAACCTTCGAAGTTGTTATCCATTAAAGAAACTATAATTGCTAAAAATAGGCTGCGTTTCGAGAAGAACATACTGTACATGTACAACATGTACTGTAACGATTCGAGCGGTTGTCGTGCGCTGTTTCACCCAGCGGTAGTTCCAGATACCAGACAGGGAAACCACCACTGGCCGTGCGTCGCCACGTTGCGGCTTGCCCCGAATCACGTGGTCTAGCAACAATGGTACTGACATGCATAATAATGATCAGTCTGGCACGACCGGCGCACGCTGTACATCTTAGATTGAGCGAAGACGGGGTACAAGGATCTATGCAAATCAACGCGCAAAAGGCCGAGTCACGAGGAAAAGTGAAAAACCGTTGTTTTAACAGTGTTTTAACAGTGTTTTCACCGTTGTCATAATTAGGTGCTTTGTTTGATTTGTCGAATCGAAATATTAAGCTACAGCATTTTGGGAGGTTTCAGATCCAGTTTTCTCGAAGATGAGAGCATTGCCGATGGAAATATTTCTCATGAGGATTGGCCATGGTATAAACAGTAAGTCTTTAGATTGAAACTAAAAATATTGTATATATTCTTTAATATAATACCTTAAAATGTGAATTAGAACTGTTTCACAAATTGCGTTCAGCATTTCTACTGCGATGGCAGTTTCTAACAATTTGACAGGATAGCCTACCCCTTCAATTCATTTTCAATTCAATTTTATTATTTCATCACAGTTTACAATTAAAAAGTGAAATTTGACTTCCCGGTGTGCACTAAACATTCAAATCCTTACATTATTAAACAATTAAAATAGAGAAATACATTTATTTACAAAAGTGTAGAAAAAAGTACAATTCTTAAAATAGCAGTTACACTAGAAATTATAATTTTACTTAATAAAAGGCGAGTTAAAAAGATAAATAGCACTGGGTAAAAAGATAATCTGAACCGGTTTGTACGAGTGGAAAGAGCACGATACCTTCCTGATGGGATAATGTGAATGAAGGAGTGAAGGGAATGAGTTGGGTCCTGGGTTATTACTTTTAATTTATTAAGATACTGGTTGTCCACGATTTCTCTTATCATACTAAAGAAAATGTCAAGGTCCACCGAGAAGGGAGTTAAAATTTGAATAGCTTTTTAAAAAATCGACATTAGAGGTATGACGAAAACAATACTCACCGATTAACTTTAATCAGCTGTATGCTACACTTCTGCTTTCTTGGTTGGTCAACTTGGTTGAAACTCGACTTGGCGGCAGGACTTAGATCAATCGAATGAGGCTAAACAATTGACACTTCCTTTTTATATCAAGGCATAGATTGTCTCTCCTCAAAAGACAACAAAATAGAACGGATCTTTTCTGACGAAAACATCCGCGCCCCCGTGGTGGGTTTTTATGCGGTTGGTAATTCCGTGGAAGCCGGAATGACAGGCGATCATTATCCGCGTGTCTAACGGGTAGTGACCCCTAACCCCACACGCCTCACAAAACGAGACAACTTCCATATTCGTGGCAGTGCAAGTGTGGTCGGTGACTTTCGGGAACGCCCGCAAGAAGTCGTACTCTTTGCCAGGCTGGTACGAAGGATTGGGGGGGGGGGGGGGGGGGGGGGGTTGCGTATCTAATTGTTCGAGTCAAGACCAAATTTCAAAGTTTTGTTAAAAGTGACCCCACTTTTGTGGGCCTCTGCAAAATATTTTGAAAAGAGGGGGATCGGAAGGGAATCAGGCTCCAGTTTTTCAGCAGCGCTACTTTCAATAACCCTTACACAGAAAACTGAATGTAGTAGAAAAATGAAAAATGAAGTAGATGACGGTCCGTCCGTCTTTCCTGCTCCTTACCACAAATTACGGGAGAGGGGAACAATCCCCCTTTCCCGGAGGCCCGACCCACCTTCAAAAAGCGGCGTATATACCTACATGGGATCAATTTAGGAAGCACCGATTTTCTGGGGTAGTACTTAAGGGACAAAAATGCAATAGGTTTAGTGTAACTTGTTGTGCATAACTGCCATATCCTGGGGGGATAACGGTGCACAGACCTCAGCTGTGGGATGGCATGCCTCCTATACTCCCGTAGTTATGCCACTCCCCTTCAATAGAGAAAAGGGCGATAAAGGAGGTATCGCCCGCAATAGGGGTCACACATTCTGGGCAAGTTGCATGACAAACCAAATTAACTTTGTTCCACCCCAAATAAGAGTTTCCAACCACTTTTGTATTCTGGTTTTTCCCCAGGGGAAATTTGCTACGCAAGCTCTAGATAAGACGAATTCAATCTTTGAATGCTGCCATTCGGCAACAAATAAGGCGAATTTAATTGGTAATAACGAATATCCTCATATGGTGTTCAAATGTGGTGACCAAACTTTAGTGGCAAATAACTAAACTGGTTTCCCAAACAACACGTGAAATTCGTCTTGGACGAATTTGAATGTTAGAATCATTTAACTGGAATGAAAATAGCGTTTTTAAATAGCTGGGGAAACCTATATTTGGCAAAAATGGAGTATTCAAAAGTGAAGAAACATTTACCTTTAAGAAACAGGATTGCTTCTCCCACAATATCAGCACAAAATAAACCCAACGACCGTTATTCCGGAAGACAATACAAAGGCATTTTTGAAGTTAAAAACGAGAACTGTATTTTTTTAAAATAATATGGCAATACTACTTATGGAAATATGGATTTTTTATGGAAATAAGCAATCAATCATTTTAAACTATTATGCACAAACATTACAGTATATATAGTCTACAGTATTGAAAGCTCTGCACACCACAGTCAACAAGGCAGTCTTCAAAAGTAATATTAATAATAGTGTTCTATTTAGCGCTGATACAAGTGTCTTAAAGCCCTTCACAATTATTACCCCTGGCCAGGTCATGAGATCAGTTATGCAACGGTTCGAGATTAGTGCAGGCTATATATATCTACCCTCACAGGTGTCCATTTATACAGGGTGTCCCAAAAAAAATGTCCATGCCAAACCAGGCAACCTCAGAATCTAGATTTCCACAGATCCTGATGCGGGAACTTCTTACATGAAAAATAGTCTTTATTTCATCAAAATCAGTCAAGCCAATCACAAGTTATGTCATTTTTGTGCAGCAAGGTCAGCCCCCAACTAGGAGTGACTGACTGTGACTTTTTTACATTTTTCATTAATTCGAAGAAGCTGTCCGTCTGTGGTTATAGCAGCCCAGTCATGAAGGGCATCTCTCTAATCGTTTCTTGAGTCTGAAGTAAACTTTTGCTGCATAGGCTCTAGTGTTCTGTTTGTTGATGCACCCGTTCAGAGGAAACTTTGCCTCATCGCTACAGATAAATCGTCGTCGCACAGCAGTGAACCATCTCGAATAACGCATCCTCCGCTCTGGATCACCTGGAGCTAAGCCATACCTGGTCAGGACTTTGTAGGGATCTAATGTTACCTCTGCTGCCATTCGTGAAAAGGACGACTTTGGAATGTGTATACGCATGGGTCGTCGTCTTCCATGCTCGTGTATGTGTCCATGTAGGCCTACTTATTGTAGTAGAGAACTTCTTTTGATTGCCAAGATGGTTAGCCAACAGTTCACAACTGAGCAGCGAGTCTTTATGGTCAAAACCTTCCATGAAACTCAGGATGTTTCCCAAACGATCGAAAGTTTCCAGCAGAGATTTCCTAACAGGGACCCACCTGTTGGACGAACAGTCAAGCGAAATGTGGCAAAGTATGAACATCATGGCACCAGTTTGAATCGGAATAAGGAAAACAGTGGCAGGCCAAGGACACGGAGAGACATTAATTCCGTGGCACAGTTTCGAGCCAGCATGGAAGACGACCCAAGACAATCAGCCAGGGCTCGAACCCACATACCACCACACAGGAGTCTTAACCCGCTGCTATGACGTCACACTATTGTTAAAAATGTGGATTCGGAACTGCGAATCTTTTACATTGGACAAAAAGTGTGGATTCGGAGTTGTCATTTGGTAATTGCAATTTGTTTAAAGATTTTATTGAACTTTACAGACTGATAGCCACGAAAAAACGCAGGACAAAAATGTGTAGAATGGAATATATGGCTTATATTTAAAATCAATTATAAGAAAAATTATAAAACCCAAGAAGGAACTGGTACAAAAGTCTACCTCTGCATCGCAACCATTTTTTCTTCAAAATGTGAAAGATGATCAATTATCTAGTGATGTGAAAAGCTGTAGCCACCAACAAATCATTAAAAGAAATCATTGGCGAAAATAATTCTTACCTAATTCTGTACACTTTCATGCAACATTAGCCCTTTTTCACACTAGAGCCTCTCAACCCAGGTTGAACTCAACCCTGGGCCTATCCGATTTTTTTATTTTTTTATTTTTCAACTCCGCGCTCAACCCTGCGCTCAACCCTGTTTCACACTTGATTTGTACAAACCGAGCTTATTTCGACGCAGGGCGACTTCAACCCGGAGATGAGCATGACCGATTCACACGTAAGCGCATTTTGCCATGACCTCTGTACCCCACAACATAACAGGAAACTTCCCACGACTCTCAACCCGGGGCTATATTAACACAACCTTGCTATTTTCACACTACCGTTTTTAACCCGGGCGAGAGTTTCAACCCGGGCGGAAAAAATACCAACCCTCGTCTGGAGCAGGGTTGAGTTCAATCCGGGGCGAATTCAATCTCGGGGTAAGTCTTGGGGGCCCAATACCCTTGTGTTGTTATTTCGGCGCCCGCGCGACAGATTCACTAACGTTGTAGACCGTGGGGCGTCCGTTCGTATCGTTCAGCCTTGTTCTCTTCGGCAGAGGGGGGACACAATATAACTCTCTAAAGCAAGTTAACAATACAATAGTTATTATTTTTGTTGATCCCGCATTCATAGGTCTCGCATATTATGTAATTTTGATGATAAAAAAGTATCTATTTTGTGCGGAATAATATCATACAGAATCAGTCGTCGTGCGTGTGTTTGTCCAATGAAATCGGGTTTCTCGTACCTCGCGATCTTTGTCACTTTTGGCTTGGCGTTCATTGGATACTAAATTTCATGCGCAAATAGAAAGCGATTTTGTAGCCAATGAAAAAAGCTGTTATGGCCACACGCGGGACGTCAAAACCAGTGGCAACGTAAACAAAACGACCATCTTATCGTAAATACCGCCTGGATGAGACGTCACAATGGTTTATAGTGATCTTGGAAAGAAACGCGCACCAAAATCGCTCCCATTTCATTCCCACAATCCCTTGTGACCATTGTGACGTCTCAACCAGGCGGTATTTGCGATATGGTCTATGAGACCATATCGCAAATACCGCCTGGTTGAGACGTCACAATGGTCACAAGGGATTGTGGGAATGAAATGGGAGCGATTTTGGTGCGCGTTTCTTTCCAAGATCAGTCCGGGAAACCTACAAATTTGACAACGTTGTCAACTTTGACAACTTCCGGCGTGCTATATGCAGCGCTCGTAATAAACTTTATAAACCGGTTTACAAAAGTGTGTACACAGTTGGAACAGATATTTGCAAACTTTTTTTTGTAATTGCAATCCTTTTTATTGAAAAAACATCCATCTTGCTCATTTGTCAATAAATATTTATAATGAGAAGTACACATGTTCTTGCATAAATTAACAGCAATTAATATATCTCTCCATCTTTGTAAATTTTGATCTTACTTTATGTTAAATATCTTTTACAAAAATATAGGCAGGATGTAATAATTTGTACTACTAGAAACTCTGTTCGTAAAATATGTTATGTATCCCTGTCTTCCCAGATTGCACATTCATAAAATTATGTATAAATGATTTCAATTACAGTATTTCAAAAGCAATATGTTGCGGATTACAATACTGCCGGCCACTATGTTGTAATTTCTAAGATTTCTTGTCAGACAAATCAGCAACATTCAACTGTCTGTATGCATGTAGAAATAAAACCTGACACATGCAAATTTAGGAAACTGTACATATTGACAATGAGTGATGTTCTTTTTGTGTAGCCTGTGTGGTAGCATTTAAAAGTCTAGTTTTGTTCATGGTCTAGAGATTAATAAATAAAATGAGAAAAGAAAACAGGTTCCCCCTTTGCTGTTTCATTTAAAGTTGTTCCGAGTTACCCTCCCTAATACAGATTAATAAATAAAATGAGAAAAGAAAACAAGTTCCCCTTTGCTGTTTCAATAAAAGTTGTTCAAAATTACCCTCCCTAATCAATTTTTTTAAAGCTGAAAACCACTTTACAAGAATCACTCAAAAATTAAACATTGAATCGTTTGTGAAATCATACATTTTCAATAAACATAAAACAAACTTTTAAAACTGCTAACACTACTGAACTTGTGCGCACTTTTGTGTATGTGTGCGCTAGGCCAAGGAAGGGGGTTTGTCTTGATCGATCATCAATAGTTCATCCAGATCATGCCCTGGTCTGGCAGGTGGGGGCGGATGTTGTTGACAATGTCCTCCACATCATGCTGACGCAGTTCAAGATGATATAATGGCACATAGCTTGGGGCCCCCTCCTTTCACGGAACCACCATGCTCGAGTTGACCAGTGTAAATACACACGGCTCGGGCGATGGTGAGCTTCACTGACAGCCCCGAGGACAACACGTTGCAAATTTTACGTGGCACGTGACCGATGGCTTTCCCGGAAACATCAGCTACAGTCTGACGATTGGAGCCGGATCTTGTCTCAACATTCAAGAGACTCTCCTTGATGTCGGCCTTTTCCGGGGCCGTCACCACGCACCCCCACTCGTCATACTTTGATGCTCGGTGTGAACAAACCATAACAAACTCTCTTCCTGGATAGGGCCGATTGTGGTAAGCGTGATACCTGCAAGTGAAATTGAAAACGAGAAAAAGAGCGATAAGCATGGAGGAAGAAAACATGGAGGAAGAAAACATCGAGGAATGAAGCAAGTCATGAACATGATGTGGTAAGTGCAAGAACTTGACATGTTAATATACCCATTGATCGTGGATATAAAGGTGACAGGCACAGTGCCCTCTGTATCCCAACCCCGTTCACGTCGGAGGAGCTTTACTTCTTGTAGATAGTCCATTTTGTCGACTTTACTGTGTATGTACAAGTACTCGTATATGCGCAACTGCATTAGCAACAGGGCACAGTGCAGTGCCAGTAAACACGTGCGTAGGCCTGGTACTAGGCATACAACCTAACTGTACATAGCATGTCGGCCTATCCTTTTTCTATGACCTGGGACCAGTTACGCATGGGGACTGGAGTTTTGCGGTCTAGGCTGGCCCGACGACTATTGGCAGTTTTGGGGTGACAAACCTATATTAATACCAGTTGCGGATGATTTTTACTAGCACGGTGATCGTCGATTTCCAAATACAACCAAAACATTGTCTAAAATTCTTTAATAGAAGTTCCACGTAAAGCACAAATGCTGTGCAATTTATTTTAAAGGCCTATGGCCTACACAGAGGATTTAAATAATTAAACTGAGTTTAAGTGGATGTTATTTTCTTGTGTAAACAGATATGTCAGCGAGTCTCATAATGGGGAAAGTTAAACCAGCAGATCAGCGCAGAAAAACGCGGTCACTTGCAAAAAGTGATGAATCCGGGTTGAAATTCACCAAGGGATGCAAGTGTATCATGCATGATGTTTACAAAACATCCGAGTCAGCAAAAGTATTCGCTATCGCTACAAGAAGCCACCCTCGCCGTAAACTGCAGTGGTTGTTGGACCAAAAGTTGTTGAGTCCACGCGCAAAGTACGTATGTATTGACTGTCTCAATCAAGCACCCTCAACAAGTTCGAGTCGAAGTGAATGTACCGCAGCATCGTCTAGTTCAGACCCTCCATCACACGTCACCGAAGATCTTCAAAAAACCGGGGAGGAAGAGACCAGCAATTCAGAATCTGAGATAATTGACGAGGTCCTTAATTTAATCAATAATCGCAAATTATCATCTGCAAGCATTACAAAACTCTGCTTCTCTCTGGGAAATCTAATGAGCAATGATACTCTTCAGGATTCTAAAGAGATGATTGGATTATATAAGAATTTAGAAAACCTGCTTAACTTGGACAGTGTTGCGTTTTTGGAGAAACGACCAAAGGCACTGATATCTTTGCTTGGAAATATTTGCAATGTAAGGCTCGATGATGATGCGGACAGACAGAATGCAAAGAAGATGAATGGCCTTTGCTTAGTTGTTGAAAACATTTATGCTCTACGCAATAGCAATTTCGTGGGGTCATTTTCATTTAGCCAGGGTTTGGTGAAGTGGTCGATAAATGGCAGCAAAACAACTCATGCATTAGATGGAGCAAGCAGTGCAAGTGGAAGCATCACTACATTGAAGAAGGTTATACAAAACTCATCAGTGAAGCCAAATGTTTGTTTTCAATCTGGAGATGTTGATGTATTTGCAGACAACACGCAAAGGATCGGAAAAACTGGTCGTGTGCGCACCGGAGGAACGACTCCAGCCAATGTTGTTACAAATGTCGTATTCATACAAAGACAACCTGCGAAAAATTTGCAGACCCAAGACAAACTTTCACCAGCTCATTGGCTTGACAAGAATGATGATGTCGCTGCTAAAATAACAGCGTACGAGAAGGAACTCAATGACAACGTGTTTCGACCATATAGACACGAATGTCAAAGTAAACTCATTGAACAGGTGAAGAACGAAGTACATGAAGATGAGATCACAAGCGAATTAAAGGACCATGTGTACTACAGTATTTCTGCACAAGATGAAGATTGCGTATGCACCAAGTGTTGCAAAGTATATGATGAAGTCAATGCTCTATGCCCTGGATGTGGACACAATGCACTGAACTTACCCGACAGAAGCAGCATGTATGGTGATGTACCGAGCTGCCATTCAACCGAAAAACCAGCTATTCAGATGGGTGAAATTATTCCCTTGAACCCAAATTCGAAAGCCACAATAAGAGAAGTATTGTTGGGTCTTAAAGAACAGGCTGCAGTGGGAAAAGATCGTTCATGGATTCGTGTGGGGTTTGATGGAGTGCCATACAGAATTGCAGATATGCTAATAAAAAACACTGTACTGTGTGACGTTTGCAAAGAACACATTGATATTTCACAGACACCGTTTGATGTCCATTGTGAAATCAAACATCCGGGTGTGTATGATATAGGAAGCCAAAAAATCCTGGATGATATTCTTCTCACTCCCGGAGCTGGGCACACAGAGATCAACCTTTTACGAACAATTTTCTCGTTAACTCGAGTAGTTTTCATGGAACACGTTGCTGGATGTTTGGGCTTCCGCAGTAAAAGAGCAAAGGAGTTTGTTATCTGTGGGAGTAACCATCACGTAACATGGCAAATTGTTGACATTGTTTTCAGGGCATTTGCTCTCGAACTATGCTTCATTTATATCTCTGAAAATCTGAAAGAGAATGACCAATTTGTACCATCGCCAGAAGACTTCATCGTGTGGAAGAACACAAGGGTAATCAATCCTACACTCTAAAAACACCCGGGTCAGATTTGACCCGGAATGGGTCATATCTGACCCGGAATCCGGGTTCTATTTGGTACTACCCTTTCCGGGTCAAAATGACCCGGAAAGTTGGGTCGAGCCATATTGACCCGGAACCCGGGTCACAGGTGCTGACCCATTTCCGGGTCAAAACTGGTGGTTCCGGGTCATATCTGACCCGGAATCCGGGTTTAATTTGGTACAACCCTTTCCGGGTCAAAATGACCTGTTGACCCGGAAAAGGGTCATAAGAGCTGACCTATTTCTGGGTCATATATAGTGTTTCTAGTGGGGTCACATGCACTGATCCATTTCAACTAGCCTTTTTGACAGTAATACAATACATGACACAATCAAATGTTCACTGGGCCATGAAATAAGCATGTGTTCAATGGGCATTGGCTGCAAAATTGGCCTGTACAACAAGCTAAATTACACACGAAAGTCAAAAACGCTTTTCATGAATTCTATGAGGAATTAAGTTTTGATGAGCCAAGAACACATGCTTACCTTGGGTTGGGAATTTTACATGCATAGAACTACCTGAAAGAAAAACAGGAAACATTCTTCAGTATGCATACAATTACATGGAAGCATGTATTTTATTGCTCTGGAAAATTCATATCACTGTTAATAAGGAAATTCATATAAATTATTTTTGTTTTCATTCTTTTAAATGGGAAAGATGTGAATTTACATTCAAAATGGACGCGAGTTTTCAAGATTTAAATTGGAACTTATGTGTATGTATTTGTAAGATTTACTTGAACTCTCATCTTGTTTTCACTCTTTGCCAAATAACATCCATGCAGTGTCTAGCTTCTTGGCCAAATTTACATCTCAATTTTTCACCAAATTCACATGGATTTTGACCAGCTGTTAATAAAGGATGTGAGCTTGGAACTTTCAATGAAATCCCAGAATTGAATTTAGAAAGGTGTGAAATGCAAAGGTGAATTGACTGAAAGATGTGATTTTGAAAACATATTTAAATTTGATTTTTGATGAAAATGTACCAATTACAGTGATTTACACTATTTAAACGTGTTCCTCTTTGGGCCAGACTGCTTACATTTGAGGTAAGCTCTAAAGGATGTTATATATCCTGAGGTATCTTTGACCCTCCCCATGTGATATAGCACCTTTTGGATAAATTCCCAAGTAGTTGCAGACTGCCATGGGAAGCATATGTCCAGAATGTAGTAAAGTTTGAAGCAGATGTCTAATCCCTTGAGTAGCGAGCTTGCCTGTATGGCTCTGCTTTGTACGACCACAAACACTTGCTCAGGATCCAAAGCCTCGCCGAGTGCCAGAAGGAAAGGTTCACTGTTTAACCTTCTCCAGATAGGTAGGGATGGCTTGATCCAATCTACATTAGGAGGGAAAACAAAGAAAACGATTCATGTAAACAACATACTGACCAGCATTGCTTAATGGCTCTGAAATGTGGCTTTGTGTTTGCTTGTTTTCTATCATTGTTAACCAGTTCAGGTTTATTTTGACATTGCCGGACCCAGCCGCGGGATTATTTTTCACGGGCCTGGGTGCCAGACATGTTCAGGCCATCATCTGCAGGTAGCACACCCTGATGTTTCCAGCCTTGCTCGGGGCAAGTGGGTTGCTGACAAATATTCCCGGCCTCGATCGAGTGCGTGTTTATCAGTCATCCGTTTTGAGTACCGCAAAACTTTTGCGTGTTAACTGGTCATCCGACGCAAACTGTTAAGAACAGATGGACATTGGACAACTTGGCTGTTTACCACAAAAATTGGTCTCGACTTGATATAAAACTTCAGTAAACATTGACAGACCAGCTAACTTGACTACCCACATATTTTCTTAAAAAAGAAAGACGGAAATCTGTACACATGTGGCTATAGATGATGTGTCTGTCTAGTGACGTCATGCCCATCAGTCACCTGAATGTTGATTGCTGACAGGCAACATACCAACCAAGCATTTCTACATTAGATTGCTTTTCAAGTTTAAAATCAGCATAACATAACTCCCAACGCACTTCTTAACCCTAAAGCCCGGTTCATACTTCATGCGAATGTGAATGCGAAGCGAATTTCATGACGTCAACAATTTAAGTTTCATTGTGATGTATCCCGTTACCTTAACGAATTCGCTTCGCATACGCATTCGCATGAAGTATGAACCGGGCTTAACCCTGCCAGGGACAGCACAGTGCATCTGTGCCGACAGCTCCACTTTGCTGCACTCAGCACAAAAGTCAATTTGCAAAACTATGCAATCTGATGTATCTGGCAGGGTTCTAGCCAAAATACCTTAGAGGGTTAGGGTTAAATCAATTGCATTCTTACCGGATGAACATCAATGAAGGACCCGATGGCCTCATCCACACTTGCACAGCTACAGTCTTTTTCCCCTTCACACGTCAGGGCCAGGTTCCTTTTTTTTTATCTGAAAAGAAAGTTCCCTCTGGTTAATTCATTTGATACTTTCATAGAAACATGGTGTATATATCACTTGACCAACTTTTTTCCTTCAACTACTCATACCAACCAATATAGATTACTACATGTATACATGTAGATGGGTAAAAAGTTTTTCCCAAGAGATTTCTAGTTTTAGAGAGCAGTTTATCATAGCTAATGTCTCCATATGGTAAAAATGATTTGATACTATTTTTGAGGTTGACAATTCTTGATGTTGATTATTCAGATGGCTCCATGTGCTAACATGACATGGTGCTTGTTTACCACATTTGAAAGCCCTGTTGATATATAGGACACATCGCATGCACGTACTGGTTTGCGCACAGATAGCGCACTAGGCCATATCATCTACACGTGAATGTAAGGCGTTGTCGGCAATGTACTCGAATGTCACTTCAAGTGGTCTCCCTAGAGCAAGGAGCCCACCAGTTAACTAAAAGTATAATGTGCTTAAAACACTCTGGATGCACACAACTTGCATACATGTACTGTGAGCAGAAGTCAGTTGCCATATGAAATGAACACTTAACAAAAACGAAATCATGAAAGCTGCATACCGGTTGAGGGTGTCTGAATTCACAGGTACTACGAAAGATGGACCCGAAGACATTCTCCCACTTGAGAAACAAGTTAATGTGCTTAAAACAATCAACTCCTTCAATGACTCCAAGCTCACATCAAGAAGCATAAAGCTTTCTTGATCCACTGCATTATCTGTAAAACAAAGGAAAAATTTGAAACCAAAGTAAAACAGTGCAACGTACATGTATACTGATGGTCTAAGGCCAAACAATTAACAAAGCCTGTGTTGTACACTGACTACACTCCAGTTACATGTACGAGTATGTGTGTACATGTAGTACCTGGTACATGTACATTAGTACCTGGTACATGTACATGTACATGTACATTGTACATTTTAGAAATCCGAGCCACTAGTGGGGCTAGAACTTCCTAGTTCGGCCCCTAATGTGGTGCACATTGATTTTTCCGTCTATACGTTATTGCTGTGCACCCCCAGAACTACATGTATGGGGCTCCTACTAGAGCGCAGCCCCATAGATACATGTAGCACAATTTTCCCAGGGGCTACTACAGCAAGAACGTAATTTTCATGCACCGTGTACACAAAAACTGCTGCCTCAAAAAATCCGTCTTGGTTATTTACATCCTCATCCATCTTGCTTGCGCACAAGGAATGGTCGGTCAAATCGGTCCCAATTTTAAAAAAAGTGAAAACAATCTATTCCGCACTGAAGCGATGTGACACACACCAAGCGGGTGTTTGGTATCCCAGCATGCATGGGGCTGGGTCAGGCGTGGGTCGGACAAGCCATGATTTTTCAGATTAAATCCGAAGTATGGCTACAACATAATGCACAGATGCACAAATGTACATTGCGCATATAAATACAGCGGATCAAGTGGCTGTTATTGTTGTACTTTATATTTAATCTGAATAATCATGGCTTGTCCGACCCACGCCTGACCTAGCCCCTATGTATGCTGGGATACCAAACAGCGGCTTGGTGTTTGTAACATCGCTTCAGTGCAAAACATATTTTTTTTCACGTTTTTTTTCGAAAATTAAGACCAATTTGACTGACACTTTACAGTGCGCATGCCAGGCGAGGATGTAAATAAGTAACAGATGGATATTTTTGGTAAATTTTGCAGCGGTATTTGTACATACGGTGCATACAATTTAAATTCTTGCTGTAATAGCCTATGATACTATGGTGAAATTGGGCTTCTAAAATAAAAGAAAAATAAAAAAATCTCAAATTTTACACTGAAGTATATTGTACTTGTAGGCCTAAGTGAATTTCATCAAGTTCTAAATATTCCCTTTCAAAAATCTTAAATTTAAGCACCACTTATAGTTACAGTTTACAGACAAATTTGATTTTTGCAATATTTTCCAATATTTGTTTTTAAATGCACAATGAGCCCTTTTAAAATGTGCCCCAAAATATGAAAATAATTTTCTGACAAACTTGTAGGCCTACATGTACATGTAGTTGTAGTTGGGTACATGATAGAGATATAAATGATGATCTATCAGAATTTGTAATTTTTAAAGAAATTTAATATTAAATGTTTAGGCTACTTGGGATTTGTTCAAGTGCGCCACGAACATGCGGTTGACTTTTTGCCCAATTTACGGACGCCGCTGTTTTTCAGGTAATGGGTCAACTCGTACCCACGTCAACTCCATCGTACCCCCCCATGTCAACTCGTACCCACGTCAACTCATACCCATGTCAACTCGTACCCACGGTAGGGCCTACCCTCACGTGCATGCGGAATACCCCTAGAACTATGGGGTTCCGACAGGAACCCCATAGGAAGACGCCGATTTTTCCCATAGGCTAGTACAGCAAGAATAAGAACGTCATTCCCATGCAACATGTTTCTACATTTTTCGCCGTGAATTACTTCATGGCTGCCCCCAAAAATAATAATATGCCGCATTTACATCCTCACCTTGAGTAGTAAAGGAGATGCCGATTCTGCGACAAATCCTATTTTTTCACTTTCTTCCCCAATTTTGCTGTAGGTACATACGTCAAATTTAAAAAAAACAAAATAGTCTAAAAATCGCCCAAATTTTATTTAAAATTTTGCTGGGTTACTATACACCAAAATTTGCACAAAATCAAGAAAATAAAAAGTGTTTTTCATAGTCTACAAGCGTACTAAAACGCCGGGCGCGCCCGGCGAAAAAAGGCAAAACATGATTTGTCGTAAGGCAAAAAAAACCTCACCTCTACACTCAGTAGAGATGAGGGTTTTTTGCGTTACGTAGATCTACTGCGTTACTAACTACAACTACTCTTTGCAAGGAGCGCTAGGCCTAGCCCCTAAACTCTCTTGAGCACTTGTGTAGCTAGGAGGCTCATCTATACTCACGTTAGAATCACGCTCATACTCTTTACATATTTCTAATCTAAAGTTGTAAGTTTTGCGATAAGATCTTTTTTTTCTTTCGCTAGAAGCTCGACAACTTTCTTTTCGACCTCATCGTCTATTTCATTTTGGTTAGAAACAGACTCTTCTCTCGCTTTAGTTTGAGTCCTAATAGCTTCTTTCATTCAATAAAACTTTTTTAATTCATCGTTAATCAAAGCAAATTCTTCGTGACTTACATCGCCATCGTCTACGGCCTGAGACACTAATTCATTTATCGTATTTAATTTTGTTTCAGCTACTACTCTAATCTCGTCGTGTTTCTTGGCTTTACCTCTAAACTTTTTACTAAATCGTTTTAATACCAAACTTACACCCACGCACCCTACAGCTACGCCTTCTAGCACCACGCCTATAGGTATACTAATAACGCCGACGACGCTGGCTATGCCTATTGTACCGGATGAAGCTCCGAAACATTCTATAACGGTCTCTGCGTTAGATAAACAGTTAATAATTTTATTATACTTTTTGTGCAACCGTTCTCTCTTATCTCTCTCGTTGGCTATCTCTTTTTGCACTCGTTCGATTTTATTTAACCTAAAGACTGAAGACTCGTTCGTTTCACTCGGGACAACGGGCAATTTAGGGTAAACGGATTCTGCGGTCATTTTATAAAGTCTTATATTATTTTTAATTTGTTTGCATGTATACGAGAATCAAAGTACCGACACCCACCAATAACGCCCACACGTGCTCCGCCAACCAACCTACCGACTTACTTAACAACGTGAACAACCAACTCGCGATACTACCCAAAATACCCGGTAAAGCGGCTAATAACTTACCCCCCAGCTTTTTTAGCAAATTAGCCAAGTTTTTTAAATGATTACTTATCCAATCTTTCACGTTACCTCCGGGCTTGGGCGTAGGAGTAACGGGAGTCGGAGCCGCAGCGGCTGTGGCGCCGCCACCAATAGCAGCCACCAACGAAGCAACGATCGTACTTATAGCTAAAGCAAACGCGGCCAATATACTAACGACCGTCACGCCCTGTTCTCGAAACAGAATTCTAATCTTTTCCCGTAGCGAGGTATCTCTTTCGAATATTTTATTAATCGTTTCTTTGATTCTAGCGAATTGATCATTCATGCTTAGTTCAAGGTCGCGCTTGAGACTTAATCTACTCTCTATTTCATCTTCAATATCGTCTTGTTCTTTCATTAAGTCTTGCATCTCATTATCGGATTCTACTACTTCGAGGGCTGTTTTTTTCTCCTTGCGCCTATCGTATAGTTTACGAAGTTCGGCTAAATTTAATTCGACATTACCGCTAATAGTTTGTAGTTTTTTGTCTAAAGCTACAAGTTCTCTGTAATTTAACCCCGCAGTTTGCGCTTGAGCATCTACTTCTCTCGGTTGAGGGGGAGGAATTGTATATCTACCGGTTTCAGGGTCATATTCGGGATCAATTTCGGGACCCACCATACTTTCTAGGCCATCGCGCAGATCATGCAGATCGTTAGCTATCTCAGCTAGTCGTTCTGGAGTGACGTAAGTATCAAACGCTTCATCTATCGTTTCTTCCAATTCTCGTACTTCACGTTCTCTTTTCGTTAATAAACCAAACTCTTCTCGTATAAATACTCCGGATTTAACTCCAGAAAACTTGGCAATTCTTTTTCTCAACGTTTCAATCTTTACAAAATTTTGGGGGTTGCGTTTATCCGTCAGCAAGATATTGTCGTAGTAAATACCATCTTCTTCTTTATGAAATTTTTCATATTTTATATTCGTCGGCTTTTTATAACCTTGACTTTCCATAAAATCATAAAACGATTCTGCGTAACCAGTATTTCTTAGACCAGACATTTGATCTAACCTATAAATCGCTTCACCCGTAGTTTTTGGGGGTGGAATCGAAAAACTAGTCTCGCCATCATAGTCGTCCCATACAAAATCATCATCGGCATCAGCATCGACATCTTCGTCTTCTCGACCACGGTCGTCCATTTCAAAATCTTCTCCACCTTCGGCCATTTTATAAAGTCGTATATTTTATATTTTACGTAGTATTTACCACATTCTGAGGAATTACTCCTTGACTCACCAACCAAGTCTGAGTAGCTAAAGCGCTACCTACCGTAGCGGTGATTTTAACCGTATCTTCTACGTCTAACTTTCCTAAATCGGCGGGCTTAATTTTCAAAAGTTTTTTACTCAACATAGTATAACCTACGGTCAACAAACTCAACACAGCGCCGTGATAAAGAGTATTTGCAACGTTCTTCGTATCCATTTTACTTGTACAAACATTTTTTTTTTTTTTTATTCCATTTCTAATAGTTCTTCAACTTTAGGGGTTACGCCCACTACCCCCACCTCTCGCTGCGGATCTACAGGTTTACTCTTTTTAAACGCGAGATATCCAATTCCTAAAACAGCCAAACCAATTATCGCGTATCCCCAGCTCGGAATGTCTCTCATCGTTAGCGCTGGCGTTTGCTGGGGAGCTTCTTCTTCTATACTTTGCATTTTTTGTATTTGTTCTTTCATCTTTCTGTTTCTGTTTCTTTCAGCCAGTCTTTTACCTTGCTCTACTCTTTTAGGGTCTTTTACTCTTTTTTTTTGTGACTCTTGATAGAGCCGACTGAGCCGGCTCTTGGGGAGGCCGAGCCGGCTCTTGGGGAATCTCTGCTACTTGATCCGTCGTTGTCGTTTCTAGACTCATCTTTTATAGTAATACTATTATTATTTGTAACGCTATTATTACTACTATCTACCTGTAAATGTTTAGTCGTGATCAACATAGCCACCAAAGGAGATAAATAAACCCCATAATTGTAATGCACTTCGCAAAGTAAACTGGACAAGCTGCTAGAAATAACGGGGTCTTTTTCTAAGTCGTTAACGAGGGCTTCTTCAGAATCTAAACAAAGTTTATAACCGAATGGCGAAGCCAGCGGCAAAGTCGCGCCTAAAGCTTTTGCGTAAAAGGTCAACACGCAACTCCCCAAACTGACTATCATTTCTTTACCGAGCTTGGCTTCGTATCTTTTATATAGTTTTTCTTGTTTTTCAGCGGTCAAGCTCTCTATTTCATTGACGGAGTATTCTTTACCGAAATATTTTTTAGAATCACCGGAAGCAACTACGCCTAAAAGTCTATTTTTAGGATCTGGAGACTCGTTGGTCGTCGCTAAGCTATGCGCTATGGGTGTAGCAGCTACTGTTGGATGAGGTTCTTGAGATAACGTGCTTAGAGATTCTATCGACTTGCTCATTTAAAATAGAACTATATTTTTTAATCTTATTTCTACAAGAAATATAATCGTAAGAAAATAAAGATAAGTTGATGGCTATTACTAGTTTTAATAATAGGTCTAGATATTCGATCATATTTTATAGATGACTAGATAATCTATAGTTATCTAACAGTTATCTATAGATCATCTAACAGTTATCTAACAGTTATCTAACAGTTATCTAATAGTTATCTAATAGTTATCTATAAATCATCTATAAATCATCTAATAGTTATCTAACAGTTATCTATAAATCATCTATAAATCATCTAACAGTTATCTAATAGATCATCTATAGATCAACTATAGATCAACTATAGATCAACTGCCAACAGACTGGAGGATCAGTTTTTACCAATAATTTACTAAAAGGCACATCTCTTAAAATCTTTTTAATTCTCGATCTTTCTTCTAAAGGCACCGCATCATTTTCATCGAGACATTGATCGAAACTATTTTTATCTTTGCAATAGAACAATACGACAAATGCAGTTTGAGTTCTAAAATCTGTCATTACGCAATTATACTTTTGAGTCATCAACCAACAGTAGTGATTGTCGTGCCTACCGCTAAACGCCAATTTCGCTAAAACGCAAGTGTTTTTCCCAAGCGCTGCCTTACGATATTTTATTTCTTGTTCCGAGCTACAATCGTCTATCAAAAACAGAACGTGCGATCCTTTAAATCGATCTCTATAAAATTCTAAAGCTTCGTTGAGAGACACCTTTTCTACCTCTAAATCGCATAGGTATATCTCGGGGTCTAACCACAACCAACGTCTCTCGCGATAAGTCTTGTTGTTGCTCAACGTAGGACAAATAACTACGATATTTTCAAAGTGATCTTTATACTCAGTTTCTAATAGATCTAAAATATATTTGGTTTTACCCGAATTAGTCCTACCGCATACTAGCGCGCAGTGTGGTGTTTTTGGAAACGTTTTATACATGGCTTATTTAGGCTTATTTAATAGTAAAGACTATTTTAAGAGTAACTACCGCTAAATCTTCCATCTTCTAGCACCAACTGACCATCCATCATCAAGAAAACGTAACACGATAGTCCACCAGATGCCTCAGCCTCTCTTTCTAAATGGAGAGAAATACCGCCACCTACGTCTCCTATTTTCCTGCCAGAACCGTGACTTTTGTTGTCGTCGGTTACCCTCGTATCTAGCCAAAGACCGTAACTAGTGCTTAAGTAATCTCCTAGCGTCATATCGTGTAAGCCTAAGTCTTTGGACACGCTGGCACCAAATTCTGTATTAGAGTCGCCGAAAAACTTGGTAATCTCATCCCAGTGTTGATAACACTTCATGCCTTGACTATACAATTGATTCGGCTTACCCTCTATCGTAACGTCTACTTTTTCGATCTTTGGATTATAAAAAATTTGAGGATCTTTTTCGCCCGATTCTTTAAATAAAAGAAGTATACCTTTGAGACTTCTAATGGCTTGATTAAGATTAATGTTCCAAGTAGTATCGGACTTGTTTAACGTTAAAACCGTATATCTTTGAACTTTTTCGTATAGAAAATGAGTTTTACCTCGATATTTTAGTCTGATATTATCGGCCAATGTTTTATTAGTCACCGTTTCAAACTCGAGATCTAACCCCGAAATTTTATACTTCGCGTTAGAATCGGTAGATTTTACTACGCTCGCGTGATCGTTAAATGTAAATTCGTAAGTTAGTCTGTCTTTGAGCGTCGATGGACTAAAAGGCTGATGATCCGTAAGCATTTCAAAATCTAGAGGAATGTAATATCGGTTACCGTAGGCGTTGGCAATCGCTTTGTCTTTTCCACCATTCGCGCTAGCAGCCCCATCGCTAGCGCCGATTCTGAGTTTCGTGACGTTAGAAGTTTCGAGTCCTCGATACGCATCGTTCGCGCTGGCTGGTCGCCACAAGTCTTTATACGCGTTATATACATCGGCATCCGTAAACGCTACGAAATCTTTACCTTCTAGTTTGATTCTTACGCCACTAATTAAATTTCGTGCGACGTTATAATATAGAGTTCTTGCATCATCTTCGCCAGTGCCTTCAGATTCTAAGTCTATATTAAAAGCTAATCGTACTGTACCCGGTACGACTACATCGTCTTGACTCAACATAGAAAATTCAACGATCAACAGACTGCCAGCCCCTGCGGTACTAGGATTATGAGTAATAACCATCGATTGCCTCAACCCCTTCAACGCTCTAGGATTTTTTTAACTTCTGTGTGGATTCAGTTTGCTTCCATAAATTGCGTTCATTTTACTTAACGAAACAAAAAAATTAAAAAAGCAAAAAACTTTTAAACAAACTTGTAAACTAAATAACCTAAAACAGCAGTGCCTCCTAAGATAAATGCAATTTCACCATCTTTTTGATCTTCGCTGGGTACGTAAAAGTCTGACAATACAGGTTCGCGAGGTAATCTCAACTCGTCGTTGGTTACTTCGTTATATTCTCTCAACGCCTCATCTACGTTTTTAAATGTTTTTTGAGCCCTGGCTTCTTTATGTAGTCGATCGTTTAGATAATCTAGAACCTTGGTTCTTTGTTCTACCCACTCTTGTTTAGTTCGAGTTAATCGTTCTAAAGCCAAATCGTGTCGTTTACGCTCTTCGTCCGCACCGCTTTTTCCTATCTTAGAAAAGGCGAAGCTCGTTCCGCTAAATGCCACAG
This sequence comes from Hippasteria phrygiana, assembly GCA_037893225.1. Classification (NCBI taxonomy): domain Eukaryota; kingdom Metazoa; phylum Echinodermata; class Asteroidea; order Valvatida; family Goniasteridae; genus Hippasteria; species Hippasteria phrygiana. The sequence goes on from JAZGUH010000413.1 coordinate 558,621, forward strand.
CGCTTATTAAAGCTCCAGCACCCATAATTAAAAGACTCACCATTTTTAATAAGTCGTTAAAATAAAATGGAAACAAAATTAAGTAAAATATTTTACAGTCCTAGAGGATATTGGAAAGGTGCAGGCGCCATAAACAAATTATCGTTAAAAGCTAATGTACCCGAGCTAGACGTTAGAAATTGGTTAAGAAAACAAGCCATGTGGCAAATTTATTTGCCTGCCCCCAGTACTATCCCGAGACCCACGAGCCTCAATAAGGCCATCGCACTACCCAATGAAATGCATCAAGCGGATCTGTTATATCTACCTCACGATGTAGTTAAACGTAAAAGATATAAATACGCGTTGACGATCGTTGATGTGGCCACTCGATATAAAGAAGCTGAACCCTTGACGAATAAAACGAGTACTCAAGTTGTAGAGGCGATAAAAAAGATTTATAAAAGATCGGCCTTGTCTTGGCCTCTCGCGATAAAAGTAGATCCCGGTACAGAATTTATGGCCGAATTTAATACTTTGATGCGGACTCGCAACGTCGCAGTACAGAAAGGCGAGGTTGGTAATCATAGAGCTCAAGGTATAGTAGAAAGATTTAATCGTACTTTAGCCGAAAGATTATTTGGCCATCAATACGCTCAAGAAATGTTAGAGCCCACCGAGCGTAACCGCGAGTGGGTAAAAAGATTGCCCGATGTTATAAAAGCGTTAAACGACGAAGAAACTAGATTGATATCGACTATGAAAGGTAAACCATTAACTCCTCGAGCGGCTATGTCTCAGTTAGAAATAAAGCAATTGAGTTCTTCGGGGCTCAAGAGCCCCGAAGAACTTTGAAGCGTAAATGACGATATCGTTAGATATCTTTACGCCCCTGGAGAGCTCGAAAAAGACGTTAGAAGAAGAGCTACCGATCCTATTTGGAGCTTAGAAATGTATACGATTAGAAGGAGAACGACAAATCCCGGACAGCCCGCGTTGTACTGGCTGACTCACGGCCCCAAGAGATCGTTCGTGAAGAAAGAATTAATGGTTGTTCCGTCAGATACTGAGTTACCACCTTCTTCAGCGACGTAAAATATCGTAAGCTAGATATCCAACCCCAGCAGCGGCCATTAAACCAACGACTAAAGCCGTTTTTTCTTGTTCGTGCGAGTCTGGCGGTGGGTCTAAATTTTCTAAATCGTCTAAATTCTGCTGGGTAGATGTACGCCTCTTTTTTACAGGAGATGGTGGGGGCGGTTCAGGGGTTGGTGTTGGGGGTGGTGCAGGGGTTGGTGGTGTTGGGGGTGGTGTTGGAGGGGGTGTAGGTGTAGGTGAAGGGGTTGGGGTTTGTGTAGGTGTATGGGTTGGGGTTTGTGGTGTAGGTGTAGGTGTAGGGAGTACGTCTGAGTTCAAGTTGATATTTAATCCTATCGGCGCGCCGGTCGTAGCTATCTGTATATTATTATTATAACCTCGATGAATACCGACTAAAAGCTCCATATTTGATGGAATCAAGTAAAATCCTGGGCTTATCACAAAGTTTAACGAGCTTCTAGCGTACTGTAAAGAATCTTGAAATCTGGTTATAGAAGATTCTAAGTCCGTAGGGCTGTCGATGATATCTTCTACTATATTTTCAAATTGTCTTTGGGCATCTAATCCGGTACCCGCGGTTAGTATACTCGTTTTTGCTTGGGCTTGCGCGCCGAGTATGGCGTACACGTACGTTCTAACGCTTTCGTTTATTTGTTCTATACCAACGTCGGTAAACGAGCTCTTCTGACGTATGAGAGCTCGAAAACCGAGTCGTACAACGTCTACAGATTGTCTGATATACATGACGGTGTACTTACCGTACTTATACGTATCATCCGGCGTTGTAAAACCCATTTTGTAATAACCACCAGGTTGTGGATCTAAGTCTTCCTCATCGTGTATATAATCTATACCGGGTACCGGTAAATATTTATGCGAGCCTCTATCGTAATAGTACGCAGTACCTAGACCCGCTGATGCTAAGTCTACGGTCTGTTTAAAACTCACGTTTGGATCGACTCGAAAGCGTCGACAAGTATCGATATAAGCGCCTTTATCGATGGTATTGTCTAGATCGTCGAATGAATCGTCGTTTAGAATTGGGCATTTTAAAAACCATAGTATCTTTCTGATCGTGAAATATACGTGAAACTTGAATAAAGCCGATATTACGGGGTTTTTGTGTAGCAACGATTCTAGTCCTACGCCGCAACCAGAAGTCGCGCACCAAAATGCAAAGTTTAGTTGATTTTGATAAAACGTCATGGGGTTCGATGCATAACGTTCGACCGCTTTGTCGCTCTTCACGTCGGACATTTTATAAGCGCTAAATATATCCGCTAAATTAGCGATAAAACTCGCGTTCGTGTTAGCGTTTACGATGATGCTAAGTTGACTCAAGTGCATGTTCAACGGGGTACTCTCCGGGCTTATCGCTTCGTATTTGTCGCTATCGTCTTGACCTATAGCTAGATTCACGATATCTAGAGCATTCTTTACCGTTCGATTATTAACGTCTAAAAATTTCATAAGTTGAGTGAATTTCATTTTTTTATTTTAAATCTTATTTATAAGATTTAAATATAAAATGGAATCGCACGTTTTTGAAATGTTTGATAGCGAAAAAACGTTTAGATTGTCAAAACCTATAGATAACTCTAAGGGAGATTATAGTATGAGCTTAAACAGCGCGATATTTACCGCGGGGTTCTACAACATGCCTAGTAATAGCGAAATTCTCTATTTTATACATCAAGTCGATCCAAACACAGGGAAAAAACGGGTAGTACGGATGGTAAAATTGATATTCCTGCTGGATATTACGATATAGATTGGATCGAAGAGAGACTCAGTAAATTAGTTTGGTTAGAAGTCTCTGTAGATAAACTTAATAAAAAAATATCTTTAAATGTAACGGAAGAAAATAGCGTTCTACGCTTTGATAAAAACATTAAACAATTGTTGGGGATATCGGTCAAAAACTTAGTTTTTGGCGTAGATTACGTAGGGTATTATAATACAATGCCTATCGATGCAATATTTTTACATTGCGATCAGTTATCTACGTCTAATAATTTCTATAACGGAGGGGGAACACACTTGCTAGACGTTATACCGATAACGAAAAGAGACGATACGATTATCGAGCGTGCAAGATTAACCGCTCGTAGACTCGTGGGTGATAAGATAAACCAACTTAGCTTTAGTATCAAAGACCGAGACGGTGCTTTAATAAATAATCGAGGAAAACTGATCAGTTTCAACTTGACGATCGGCAAAATTTTAAGCGATTTTTGAAGATTTTTTTACGCTTTATTAAATGGAATCGCACGTTTTTGAAATGGATGGTAGCGAACAAACGTTTAGACTGTCAAAACCTATAGATAACTCTAATGGAAATTACTGTATGAGTTTAAACAACGCGATATTTACCGTCGGTTTTTTTAATATAGCTCAACGTATGACTATAGGATGGCGAATATATGGCGGCGATACGGCGAGTAACCAAAACGGTGAAAAGGTAATTCCGGCTGGAAATTATACTATCGATGAGTTAATAGATGAATTTAATAAATTAAGATTGATCGTAGTTTCCGTAGACAAGATTAATAAAAAGATTATTTTTAATCCCGATATAAAATCGGAAGATAGATTTGTTTATATTAAGTTCGATCTATATACTCAAAAAGTGTTGGGTCTACCCTCTGATTGGTTTCCTAGTGATGGTGAACTTGTAGGATATTATAGTATGAATTACGTGAATGCAATTGTTTTACATTGCGATCAGTTATCTACGTCTAATAATTTCTATAACGGAAAGAGCACGCATTTGTTAGACGTTATACCGATTGCATATATTGAGGCTGAATCGGATGTAATAGCGACTGTCCAGAATAAAAGAAAAATTACCATACCTCTAATTAGGAGTAAAATACCCGAACTGAGTTTTTCTTTCAGAGACTGCGACGGCGAGTTAATCGAGAATAACCATAAGAAATTTATTTTTCGAGTAGATATTTATAAAAATTCTTGTTCTGGGCAAGAACGGTGACCATAAGCCAGAGTGTCTATACCATTAGATAAAATATATCTCTTCGTATCTAAAGGATTTAAAGATTGCTTAACTTGAGACTCTGTGTATATCATGTGACGCTCAGTTCCAAAACGAATCATCTTGTTTGAATAGCATTCGTTCGATAAAACGCATCGCTTATACTTTTCGTAAGATAGATCATTGTTTATAACCACTCGGTTTACGCCTTTGGCCTTTTTTAATACGACGTCTCCGTATAAAATCGAGTACATCTTCGATCTGATGCAAGTAGCTTCGCTTATGACTTTTCCTCCGCATTCGTCTTTAAATTTGCCGATAACTTTCTTGTTAGTATCGTCGTATAAAAAGTGGTCTTTCTCGTAGTTAGAAAAATCATACAAGTCAGACTGTTTTTCTAGATTCCGATAAACGTCTTTCGTATAGATAATCAAAAGCAGCGAGTCCGTGTCTGTATACATCAATCTTACTTTATCGCCATACGTCTTTTTTAATTGGTTGTAATAAAAGTCGTACATTAGAGTCTTCGATAAGTCTAAGATACTAACGCCGCAATAGATGGGTTTATTTAAATACGTTTTCTTTTTGTACGATTCCACGAATGAGAGACCGCATTCTTTAAACGCTGTAGTAGACTTGTAACAAGGTTTAGAAACCATCTCTTTGTATTCTTCTACTTGATCGTTTCGCAGTAGCGCACCATCTATTCTATTTCTGACATTTTCCATCGTTTTGCCGAATACGGAATTATTCATTAATTTGAAAAAGTCTTTTTCAAAATCCGACTTTGCTTTCGTTCTGAGTTGCGTGTTTTTATCGATGTACGATTTCATCCAAGGTTTTTGTTTAAATTGTAACGCCCGATGTACTTTAGTTAGTTTTAGGCCTAGCCTCAAACACTGTTTCAAATTGACGTAGTGCAATACATATTTTTCTTTGCGATATAGCGTACCGGTTAATTTGTTTACCTTAGCACCATCTCCTATCTCACTCGCCAACTCTCGTTGATACTCCGATAACCATTCTTCAGGTATGATTATATTATCGGCGGCTAAAGGATAATCGTTGTGTAGATCGTGTAGTTCGGCTGGATATTCCAGGTCAACTTCGAACATATATCCCGTTGAAGCCTTATCTTTTAACGCCATTATACGATCGTGTGTAAATTGACTTGTGCCGACCCATTTAAATCCTCCGTAAGGTAAATATCGACTCATGGCCCATCCGTAGAGGTTGTTGGCGTCTAGATAGAGAATATACGAATCGGGTTTATCTTGCTCGTAATCTTTTAGGTACTTATTGTTGGCCTTAGCATAGCGCGTACTGCCAACGCTCGATATTCCTCCTCTTTTTGCTTTTTCAAAAAATAGATGTTTATCTACATCGGTTAATAATTCTAATTCTATTTTAGTATGTCTTAATAGAGCGTCCCAACTTAATCCCGGTGCTGTGAAGTAGTTGGCTGGATCCAACTTGTAATTCATTCTACACATTTGCCTAAAATTCTCAAATACACCGGCTAGTAATAGAGTATCCGCGGTTACGTATAAGTCGTGGTATTCACCCATGTTTTTTATGTCAAAGGTCTGCCATACTCGTTGCGCTCTTTCGTAGTCTTCGTCCGTTATATGTTTATCTTTTAGAGCGCTGTAAAAACATTTCTTAGGCGGTAGAGTAGTTTCGCTAAATCGTTCAAAGCTATCCATGTACTCGTACGGATATACACCCTTTTGTAATAAGAGGTCCGCGTTTTCTTCGCCATAACGTTTCAGTAGTAGCCTAAAGGCGTCTCTCGGGCAAGACGTTACCAATTTGTCGAGACCGCTAGACATAAAATGAAACGAGTCGATAAATCTATATTGACCGATCGAAAATGAAATGTATTTTTCTGAATTTTTGGGTATACACCAGATATCTTGTTGATACTTGGAAATGCCCTGCATGATCAAGTGCGCGTCATAATTTTCTAAGTTGTGAAAGATGACCGGTATTTTCGTTATGCCGGGTATTACTCGTAATTTAAGATTACAGTAAGCGTGTGCGGCTCCTCTGTATTTACCGGTAGTGTGACAATGATCTCTTACTTTTCGAAATTTGTTAATTTTCTTTTGGCAGAACATACATGTTTTCTCGACGTATCCCTTTTCGTTTTCGTACGTGTATTCTTCCAGTTCTTCTTTACTTTTGGGTTCTACAGGCTTGTAGCACTGGCAATTACACGAGTAATTTGGATAAATTGGTTTTTCGCAAATCCAGCACTCGTTAGAGTTTAGGTGAATTTTTTCTTCTTTTAGCGTATATATTATCGGCTTAATGCGAGCTAGTAATTCATTAATCTTAGGTTCGAGTTCTTGCAACGAGGTTATAAAATTGTCTATAGCGTGTTCACCTCTATAAGTCTTTCGCTTGATCTGTCGGCCATCGCATCTAACTACAACGTACGAATAACCGCAGGCTTTGTGAATATGAGTTTTACTCGACGGTTCTACGAGCGTAGCTACGCTCGTAGGGGGTACCAAGATAGATTCAAAATCAGCGTATATAACGTAGGGTGCGTCTTGTAAATTTTTGAAGTTTTTAAACATTAATTTGCTTTTGTCTAAGTATTTGTTCGCGCTTTCATGCGGCATTTTAATAGTAGATAAAGCAGAGTCTATTCCTTCGCAATCTTCTATGTGCCCATCCAGCTTCTCTTTCGAATTAAAATGCGTTAAACATCTCAAGCAAAACATTTTACGATGTTGACTATTGGTAACGCCAGATAAGAATCTAGGTAAGTCACTTATCCAACAATAATGACCGTCAAATAATAGCAAACTGATAGTGTTTATATCGTATGGTCTTTTAGATAAATATAGCGGATATATCAAGCCCCTTTTATCTTGTGGATAGGTTTTATTTTTGCAGTCTGCGTCATATCCTAACACGTTTATACTTATATCGTTTTGTCTTTCTATTCTCGCTATCTGACTTATGGGTGTGGGGAAGTCTATGTCCTTAAAATTTAATCCGTCATCGGTTTTATAATTAGAAGTTCTGTTTTTTTGCCAACTAAACAGCGGGTTGGTTTCTATTTGGTTTTTAACTTTATCGGTATATATACCTAGGGCGGCTCTTATACACCATCTTATACACTCTTGATCTTCATTTTTGATGTTGACGGTTGCGTGTTTGTTAGTTACATACTCGGGTAGTTTTACGTAAGAAGCGCCTACCAGAGGGTTAACTCTGTTTATGTTAATGTAAAACGCGACTATTTTATCTATAGTCCAACCACTTCCTTTATTCGTATATTTATCTATCTGAGATAATATCGTTTCATATTGTTTCCCGATAGTCGTAGCTATCTCACTCTTGTTTAAGACTCGATTTTGATAACTAAAATGAGTAGCGGTTTGTGTTGTAGTCTCAACACCTGATTTTTTTACATACTTTATTTTCATAGCGATCTGTAGTTTCATCGTTTTTATTTCTCTTAATTCAGCGACGATTTTGTTTTTTATCATCGACGTATGGGTGTTGTAAAATTGCTCTGGGTCGTCGGTAAACAGACTCGGAATCAGTTCCAAATTTCTATAACTGTTTTCAAATCTTCTAGTCTCTCGAAAGTCTGATTCTCGAAAAGTATTTTTCTCCTTAAATCTTAGTATAGCTTCGACGTAAACTTTTTTTATCGCTCAACCATTTCTACCCGTTGAGACGACCCGAATATTTTTATCGCGTACGACTCGCGCTAACGAAGCTTTAGATCGTATTCTCAAATTTTTAAATTTGTCTTCTTCTCTTTTTATAGCTCAAATATAATCTCGCCTGATATACGTATTACGGCGTCCTGTTGGCGCTCCTAAAGATAATTTATACTTATCGATATATCTTTTTAAAGATTTTTTGTTCCATCTATTGTATCCTCGAATCGTAGGTTGTGTTTCCATCTTTTATAATGGCAATATAATATTTTTTTTAAAAATAAAAATTTATTTAATTTTTTTTGGCTTGCGACAAATCATTTTTTTTGCCTTTTTTCGCCGGGCGCGCCCGGCGTTTTAGTACGCTTGTAGACTATGAAAAACACTTTTTATTTTCTTGATTTTGTGCAAATTTTGGTGTATAGTAACCCAGCAAAATTTTAAATAAAATTTGGGCGATTTTTAGACTATTTTGTTTTTTAAAAATTTGACGTATGTACCTACAGCAAAATTGGGGAAGAAAGTGAAAAAATAGGATTTGTCGCAGAATCGGCATCTCCTTTACTACTCCTTGCTTGCGCCAAGTCAATTTTCGCCTGAAACGGGTCCAATTTGCGGGAAAAAAGACAAAAATCTGCAGTCGTTCCGAAGCGATCACACACGCACACCATCGAGGAAGCCGCACACACGAAGCTCCTGTTTTGCGGGGGGGCCGTGGGTCGGTCAAGTCATGTTTATTCATCGAAAATTCGAAGCGCGGTACGGCAGGCAACTGCCGCGTGTCCGTTATACCGTCTGCTGCGACGACAGGCAATGCATGCAGACGGTATATAACGGACACGCGGCAGTTGCCTGCCGTACCGCGCTTCGAATTTTCGATGAATAATCATGACTTGACCGACCCACGGCCCCCCCCCCCCCCCCCCCCCCCCCCGCAAAACAGGAGCTTCGTGTGTGCGGCTTCCTCGATGGTGTGCGTGTGTGATCGCTTCGGAACGACTGCAGATTTTTGTCATTTTTTTCCCGCAAATTGGACCCGTTTCAGGCGAAAATTGACTTGGCGCAAGCAAGGTGAGGATGTAAATGCGGCATATTATTATTTTTGGGGGCAGCCATGAAGTAATTCACGGCGAAAAATGTAGAAACGTGTTGCATGGGAATGACGTTCTTATTCTTGCTGTACTAGCCTATGGGAAAAATCGGCGTCTTCCTATGGGGTTCCTGTCGGAACCCCATAGTTCTAGGGGTACATGCGGAAATGGGAACGTATGACAGAAAGATTTTACTTTAATACCCCACCAAAATCGGTCAAGAACAGCAAAATCTTGGAAATAACCAACCCTCCTTGATAGCAACTGTCTAAACATGTGGCACAACCTGTAATTTCAAGATGTCAGCAAAGTCTGTAAAAAATGAGGAAGAAATCAACATGTATGTGAAAACTTTGAGTGACTTTAGCTTTACATGGTGCCAAGAAATTCTAACACAGAAAACACAAACTTGCTGTTTCTTACCGATTTTTGTGGGGTATTAAAGTAAAATCTTTCCCTAATGGAATATTAAATCATCCACAGAGAGGGAAGTACGATCGCGAGTTGACATGGGTACGAGTTGGCTCGGATACATGTACGTAATGACTGGGGTACGAGTTTACGTTTTGGGCATAGTAAGTAATACACGTCACGTAGTTAACTCCAGTTTTTAAATTTCGGCTAAGATTTGCCGCTAGCACTGTCTATCATACGCCCAGCTCTTGTGTGATCTTGGCATCTCTGCCGGTACTATACAAAATGTCACAAGAAGAATACAGTTAACATACCTTGGAACACATCCTCGTAATCACTCAGATTCCATTCTGCAAATTTTTGTTTTAGGAATTTCACGATCGTCGACTTCGTCCTGCTGACAATCAAAATGGCCGCGCGGCAGAACGTTAGCAAACCATGTGACCATTTTTATCCAATCAGAAGAGCGTGCAGTGCAGTGACGTCATTGAGCCGGGAAATCTGACCCGGAAAATGGTCATTTTTATTTGACCCGGAAAAATGGTCAAAAAACTGACCCGGGAGTTTTTAGAGTGTAATTATAACTTGATATACGATCTCATATTTCACATTTTCCTTGGTGTCAAGTGTTTCAGAAGTGGAATACGTAGAAATAACTCTCGGTACGCTATGGCTGGCCGTCAGAAAGCTGCCCCCATTATGTACATCGGCAAGCACGGAATCTACCAACGGCTTCTGTACAGGGATATGCAAGTTAGAGTAGAAGCACCGCCTGAACAGTTACATTGAGCAAAACGAGGCGTTTTCCAGATCTGGGGACAACCTCCGTGGCGAAGGTGGTGATTACGTAACGGAAAGTGAAAACAGAACTCTGAAAAGCAACCTTCCACCTGGGGTACCAACCGTAGCAAGATGGAGAATGTCCAGCCGATGTAGCGCTGCCCTTAAAAAGAACCGGCAAGCAGTTTTCCGAAGAGTTGGGATTCAGGATCCTGGCGAACAGAAAGGGTCTGTGTTTAACAGAGAGATGGAAGTGCAAGCTATCAGAAAGGAAATAAGATTATCAGGGATGTTGAAAGAGCCATACGCAGAAAATCCACTGAAGTCAATTGATGGTAAATTGTTACACGCGGATTTTGTGAACGTTTACCACACTGCCCTCGATAACTACGACGCCTACAAACAGTCGTCTACACCCGACCTTAAGCCAGTATTTGTAACCTCAGAAGATGAACAATCATATAACGACATAAATAACTGGACAATCGGAAAACTGAAAGATGAAACAATGAAATTACTGGATCAATTCATTGATCAAGATTCTGCAACTTTGTACAGAGAACTCCATACCAGTGACATTGCAAAGTCCAGGAAAAGAGTTCATGTTCAATTTTATCAAGATGTAAGTCACTTCTTAGAACGCGAGAGGGAGAGTTTTTCTACAGCCAGTGAAGATATTGAACAGACAGATGATGGCGCAGAAACAGATCCATAGTCAAATGCATGCGTTTAATACGTATGATGAGTTTACCTGATATTAACGCGGCCTCTGCTTCTTGTTCGCCTCTTGCTTGCCTTGTGATGGTCCATGCTTGGGACAGTAATAGGGAACCTTTTCCAAGGCTTTGTCACTGTCAAAATGGAGACCGATGCAGTTCTGATGAACCCAGTACTGGCAGTCAAGGCGCTTGGTCCTGTTGTTTCTGTGGTCACATCCCAACCAAAAGGACTTATTAGCATCTGACCCACACACCCTGCAGGAGAGTTTCTTGCTCGTGCCACTCGCCTCATCAGGTGGCGTGTTCACAGTATTGTGTCGTTTCCTTGGAGTGACACTTAGTGATGATGGCAAGGGCTGTGCTTGCAGGACCTCACCCTGTGTCGGGTCCTCCGCGTTCTGCTCTTCTTAATTGCGAGTTGAACGACCAAGATTTGCCGTGCTTCCACGTCGGCTTTACCTGAACGGCTACCTCACACCTTGTAAGTATCACCAATTCTTTGGCCTGTCATTTAAATCAAAATAGAAACGACCTGATGAGTGCTTGAGAAATCAGTTTTAATGTCCCATTTTTACACCCCGCACCGCCCAATGTTGTTATTATGTTTTAAGTTATGTATTTCAGAAGTCCCATTTTAAAGTTGGCCGCCCGTTCAAGTGGTACTGTACTATGTACATGTATGCCCGAGTGTGGATACATGTATTATACCCGGTGCGTGTTTAAAATAGGCCTATATCACAACACTGTAGTGTAGACTAGTCTAGAACTTGGAAATGTTCGGCCTTAAAACAACCGTGGGCGTATAGTCATAACATTATATATATTCTTTTTGAAATTCATGCAATGAAAATCGTATGAACTGGTTATTGTAGAAATAAATTATTAAAAATGCAACGGTAGTTTTCTAATTATTTCAATTAAATGAAATTTGGTCTATGGCCCGCACGTATCTTACCGCACGTATCAAGCTCCTAGATCTTCGGTGGTATGATGATCGTCTTGTCGCTGCATTCTCGATTAACTTTGTTTTTCTCTTGTATTGGTGATGACCCTTTTCTTTTTATCGATGTACTGCATCTTCTAATATTGTATACCTATCATCAGTTGAATTCACCAGGTTTATCATTGTAGTTTGAAATTTCTAGCCCGATGAATCGCCACTCTCCCGTAACAGTATTTAGTAGTAACAGTTTGAACTTTCCCGCTTTTTCATATGAACCTCATCCACGCCGCGCGCTTTCTTCAGGTCCCGTAATAAGTTTAATTGAATAGAGTTAAATTCATTGGTAATAATATGAAATTATTTCAAAAACAATAATTTATCCTTTTTTTGCTGATGTAATGGACATCTTCTAAATTATTTATTTTCATGCTCGTTTTAATTAACTTATTGAACCAGGATGCAAAGTCACATGACACAAAATCGAAAATGGCGTCGCTGCAGTCACGAACGGTTCGACCGAGCGGCCGGTGAAAATTGAAGGAGAATCACGACAAAATGCACAGGCGACTTTTGAATTTACGCAGATAGAAAGTTAGTTAAGGTAATGTTGAACAATATTATGGACTAAATAGAGTGCGTAACTATGTCAATTTTGCATCTTTTGCGCTTCAATTTTAAGTTGTCAAATTTGACAACTTTCGGTTGTCAAATTTGACAACTATTGTCGTCTTTAACAACGTTGTCAAATTTGTAGGTTTCCCGGACTGAGATCACTATATAAACCATTGTGACGTCTCATCCAGGCGGTATTTGCGATAAGGTCTCATGGTTTTCATCGCAAATGCTCAGTACCAAATTCCAACGATTCTACAAACAGAAACGGGCTCTCCTTACTTGGAAAGCAGAAACAAGAAGCAAACCTAAACCTTGTCAGCTGCGGGTAAGCATAGAGTTTATTTATTTTTTATTTTCAAACGAGTACTAGCCCCAGATTAGTTATATGTTGGTGGTTTTCCCTAACGTCGTGAACGTGGCGCACAGTACGTAGGCCTAACGTTAGCGTTAGGCCCTTGCATTATATTATACCCTAACTTTACTCATGCAATGTTGCCAAACTTCTTTGTTGACAAAAACATCAAATTCATTCAGTGAAATACTGGTACTTTTACCTTATATTGCTTGCTATTTAACCTCTGTGAACAACTTCGGTGTCATGAAATTTATTCCGAAATTAAAAAACGGCGGTGTCCGGAAATTGGGCACAAAATCTGCCGAGTCGCCTAAACCATCATGCCGACCATGCTAACGTGGCGCACTTGAATACATCTCGGAAAATTCCAATTTAACATTGCTTTAAAGTTGATAAATTCTGATAAACCATTAGGCCTATTATCTCTAGTCTCTACTTACAATGTTACATAGGCTACCCATTACCCAGCTGCAAGTTTGTCAGAAAATTGTTTTCTTATAATATTTTGGGGGGCATTTTCAAAGGGTTCATTGTGCACTTCAAAATAAAATCGGAAAATCACGCTGAAATAAATTTCTCTTCTAACTTTGTAACAGGTAGGCCCCCTAGATAAACTCGCAATTTATGAACGGGAGTGTTTAGAACTTGAACTTTGAAGTTTCACTTTCTGTGAAATTCAATTTTCAGTTAAAACGTTTGCTCCAGCTAGGCGCTACAAGCGCTTTTTGCAATACAATTGTATTTATTCTTTTTTAAATATGAAGCTTGACTGCAGGCATTCATTTTGGTTGCACTAATTACACATTTTGTTATGAATAAGATAATTTATATCTTAATTATCATATTCATGCAAACTGTTTTATTGGGTTCACCACCCATAGGGAAACCCCTGGCCAATTTTTGAACTGGCAAATGCACGAAGTTCCGAAAACTGAATTTATTCCCCAACCTGTCTGGGTGTTTTTTTTTTCAGGCTGTATACATGTATACTGCAAACAGATCCTTTGGGGGAGGGGGGGCGGGCTGAACAAAACAGCTTTGTTGAAAATCAGCTTTGTTGGGAATAGAATGTTGAAAAGAATTGACACACTAATGTTATTATATTGTCTTGCATCGGTGTTATGTTTATTTAAATAAGGGTTTGCATTTCTATTAATTTACCCTTCAGATAATAAGAACGGTTGACCTGGTGGCTGATATTTTTGGGCCGAAATATACATTTAATAAACATTTTAGTTTTAATGTGTTGTGTGTATTTCCTTTGTTTTACAGATATCAACGCCGGTGCACGGACAAGAGAGCGCTTCAGACACTGAGCCTGCTGAACAAACAGATTTTGTAGCTGATGAACATGGCTGTTATTACCACATGTGGGACGTCGAAACCAGTGGCAACGTCAAAACAATGAACATAGCTGTTTTATTACTACCCATGGGACGTCGAAACCAGTGGCAACGTAAAAAAAAATCGTCTTAAGTCAATATGGCCGATACTCGTAACGAAAATGAAACAGAGTCCACCAAATTAAAATGCTATGCACATTTATCTGAAGTTTCTGAAGACATCAAACCAATAACTGAGACATCGTGGACAAAGTTTTTAGAAAGTGTACAAATTTGGAAGGATTTGGGTGGGAAATCGGCTGACATAACGAGGTGTTTCGGAGCAGATTATGATGGCAGTGACGGTATACTACCTGGTTCCAGACTCGCGATGCCTAAGAAATATGCCTTAAACTGTACACAAGAAACAAACGTTGAGGTACACATTTTTCGGTGGGAAAACTTTAATTATGTTAATAGTCCAATTCAGGATAGCAATCCACAATGTAACAAACTTTGTTGAGAACAAGTTGGAAACTCTGGCTTTTTCATATTTTCAAGATTACGGTGCATGTAGCTCGATTACCATATTTTCAAGTTACATTTTTAAAGGTTTAATGGCAGATGTGTATTGCCTGAGAGATTTGGTTTTTAAATTGTTTAGATAACAATTTTAAGCTTAAAAATATAAGCAAAATAGGCACTTTGAAAAAACAATCTTGAAATAAGGTAATGTTACAATTCGGATGTGTTGATAGAATTTGTTCAATCAAATCCGCCTTACAAAATAACAAGAAACAAACGTTGAGGTACGCATTTTATCAGTGGATAATAACACATTGATCCTGTTAATAGTCCAGTCCAGGATAGCAATCCACATTCAACAATGTAACAAACTTTGTAGAGAACAAGTTGCTAACTGTGGCTTTATATAATTATAAATCAGCTATAAATAATGGATAGACATGAAGAGAATATGCTATTGGAATGAAAAGAAAATTAAGGTATTTGCACCTAATGAGAAATTGTTGTGATTTGCGTCATTGTAATATTAACTCAAATATAAGGGTTAGCCCTTCCAGCTGACTGCATGCGATATAGCCTAGGGATCAAATTTGCCAGTGATCCCATCTGCACAAGAGTGGAAGGTTGTGGGTTCGAATTCCACCCAAATAGTATGTGATTTTGTATACCTCACATAGACTGAAAAGCACTGAGCATGCAGTGCTAATTGTAATGCATGTAATACTAAGTCGGGAAGGGCAAACCCGTATTTGAAATTGAAATAACAGAATGATATTAGGACACACAGGGCTCTGTTTTTCATCAGATTGGAAATGTTTGATTTCCAAAATGTCAAAGGAATGCTTCTTACAAAGACTACATGTAAACTACAAAAACTGCACGTACATGTATATTGTTTATACAATGTAATTATTCTTTTGTGTCGGGTTGAAACATGACAAGTAATGCAACTGAGGTAATGTTACCACTGATGTCGTTCACCTTTTTGAGGGTTGTGTTGATTTCTTTAGAAATCTTTAGAAATTTTCCATAAATTGCAAATAAATATTATCCATGCTTTTTGAAAAAAATAGCATTTTTTTCAATGAACACATTTTCTTCAACAGATAAAATGTTTTTATGAATGTTTGCAACCCTCTATTTTGTTAACCTAAAAATGTTCGCACACTCGGAGAATTGTGTGGATCAAACTTTTAGACATGGCATTTGCCATAAAGTCTAAAACTTGTAATAAGTGATCCTATTGATTTATCTTAACAGGTAATTCTATAGAATTGTCAATCAAGTGGCATGTTTGAATTAATTTAGTGAATTTTACTGAAAGCATGGATAACACAAGGAAACGCATGGAAATACTTGAAGCAAATACTTTAATAATACATGTGCATGCACATGTTTTGAAATTCCTAATCCGTATACGTGTATCTACTGATTGGCAAATGTTGAGTATCCCCCCCCCCCGCCCCCCCCCCCCCCCCGAGATGTGTTATCTTTTTTAGTTCAATGCAAACAAATAGTTTCTACATGCGTTAAGCCAACAATATTTCATTTTACATTAACCTCAGTGAACTTAAAAATGACCTAATAAAAAATATGAAGCAAAATCACATATTACACCTTTTCAAACCCACGTACATGTAGTTTGTGTACTCCAGCTTTATCGTCGAAAAAAAATGTGGGGATTATAATGCCTCAACAAAACATTTTCATTAAATTTCAATAAGTCGAACCATATTTGACGAAAATTAATCTGGTAAAAATAATAGAATACCTATAAAATCTTTGAAAATAACAATTCACATAGCTGTGTTTACTATATAAAACAAATTAATAATTTCCTTGA
The DNA here is from genome assembly GCA_037893225.1 of Hippasteria phrygiana. Lineage (NCBI taxonomy): Eukaryota > Metazoa > Echinodermata > Asteroidea > Valvatida > Goniasteridae > Hippasteria > Hippasteria phrygiana. The sequence goes on from JAZGUH010000413.1 coordinate 574,983, forward strand.
ACATGAAAAAGAAATTCCCATCGTATCATAATATTTGAGGCACAATATACTGAGCTTTAATATTTTTTCAATATATTTTTGGTCAAGCGAGGGCGCTGTTTTTCTTATGTTTTTCTTTAAAGTGAAAAATGTGAAGATGTTTTCGGGAATTACACATTAATGTGCAATTTTTGAGCGTGGGATCAAGTGAATCCTTGATTATACACATGCTATCTACCATTTGAGCCATATTGTGTGTCCCCCCCAAACGTTGGAGAACAAAAATCGCTTTCTGAAAGGATTTTGTGTCTTCTCGAAATCCCGGCTTCGTACGTGCGTTCTAGCCTCACGCATGCGTAGTTTACAAAATACAGCTGGATCCGCAGCCGGTGTTTGTCAAACGTGGATGATACACCGCGCACGGCCGGCCGACAGCGCCCTCTCGCTACACACACACGCCACGGCCAAATCGCTAAGACCGTCTAAAGTTCTGCTCGCGAAATCGCGAGCAGAACTTAACTGTATCGTGTGGCATTTGCATGCGCGTGTGACGTAGCTGCATTATTGCATGTCAATCGCAAACACTCACTAGTCTACTCACGTTGGGTGTACGTGTCCGTACGTACGTTACCCCTAGAACTATATGGGGCTCCAACCAGTACCAGAGCCCCATAGAAAGAAGCCCAATTTTCCCACAGGCTACTGCAGCAAGAATAAGAACACCATTTTCATGCACTGTGTTTACACTGTGCACACAAAAACCGCTAAAAGGTTTACCCCAAAAATCTGTAGTTTTTCGTCAATTAATTTCAGACAAACTGCTATTTTTTCTAGGTAAGACAGGCCTCTACGGGGAGGGGGAGGGGGGTACGGGGGTGTGAACTTAACCCCCTTCCCAAAATTACCCCAAACATCCACTCCCCTTTTTTGTAGAATTTGTGAAGGTGGATGGCCCACCATATTCGTCCCGTTTGAAAGTATTAAGACTATTGAAAGCGCCGAAAAGTGCACCCTGCCACCTCGAGGATTTAAAAATATTTTGCGACGCCCAAAAATTTCGGGGTACGCATTTCCCAGCCACAAAATATTTCGTACGGGATTGTATGGTCGTGTACATTATTCTAACCCTAGCAATTTCAGGACGATTTTAACTGTTATATATCTTGTACCATAGCTAATGATGGGTCAAGGTAGTTTTTTAAAATAAACTTTTTGTGAAATAAATCAACATTTACGGTGGATCCTTCAGTTATCAAAATTGGCCTTGCCACACGAGGCAACTTTCATAAGCAACTTTTAGAGACAACAAACAGCACTGCAGGCTAAATGAATGCTGCATGGCATGCAAGACATTGTTATGACAGTGTATTGACATTCCAAAGAAAGCCACATCAAAAATGAATTTGTTCTTCTTCTTCTGAAAGCTCTTGTATGGCCCAAATAATTCAGACAACCGTAAATTTAGCTTATCGAGATTTTAATGACCCTGGGGTGTTAAAGTTTGTAAATACATGTACTCCATTGTGCATATAATTTCGCAGATATTATTGTGAATATATGTCTGGTCGACTTGTGTTTTTATTTTATGTAACTACCGAAGGTTATGTATGCTGAATAGTTGCAGGGAAAACCGGGGGATGTGATAGCAACTGAGAGTATCGGAATCGGTTTAATATTGCAAATCTTCATTTATTGTATCTCGCGTTCTTTGTGTTTAATTCCATTTTTGAGAGTTTTAAATACTTGATGTCTAAAATATCCGAAAAGCAACATTAAAGGATGGCGGAATAAAATTCTCTATTATTCAGTTCAGCTTTTCCCAACTGGTTTAGATTTTCCTAATATTGTTTTTCACCAAAATAAGGTATGGTCTCGTCAATAAACCAACCTCATACATGCATATATACTTGGTAAAAACAATATTGATTGCCTCTTAAAATGAGTTCAAGATACTTTAATAAGGGGATAAAAGTGTGATGACCCGTTCTTTACCACGTCAATAATAACCGAGGAGGGGCGTGACCGCAGTTAATGGACCGAGCCAACCTCGTTACCATGGGTACGATCTTGCGGCGCCATGTTTTCCCACCATGCCTTGCTCGATCTTAACCCCTGGAATTGTGTAATTACCATATCCCACATAGTGGGATATGGTAATTAGGACTGCAGTCGATGTGTTTAACGCGCGACGCAGTGTTTTTAGTAGGAAGGTTTTATTTGTAGAATCAATCTTTTGGAAGGATGAGATTAGCTCCTAATAATTACTAATAATCATGCCTAATGTTTTTCCCGCCAGACGCGACGTTAAATCTAACACTGCACTGAGTAGTAGTAACAGCCGGCCTGGTGGGATCGGGAGGAAGAAAAAGTATGACGTTCGTCATGACCGTTTCCGCCCATTATCGCCGGATGTCAGTTGTGTAATTTTCCAAATGTTTTTCTCAGCTGTTTTCGCAAATTTGTCAAACCTTTCGATGCATCTTCTGCAGCGGCGGCAAACACTGTCATTGAGAATGAGCGGCTTTCTTGAACTAGATAAATGAGTAAATTTACTATCGATTGGAACAATTTTGATTTCCGGCCTCGACTCGAATATGTGTGCCTTTTCTATCTCTGTTTAAACATAAAATACATGTATTTCCTGACCAGAAAAAAAACCATATCGTTTATCGTAGCCACCAAGACTAGTGGCCTTGTCTTGATGATAATGGAAAAAAAGTGCTCGGAGTCGTTTTGCTGATGTGACGTGACGAACAGGATGTGAACGCGGCCGCGAGCGCACACAGGGCGTTCAACATTCGGATTACGCGCGCGGTTCACTTTCAGTACATACATATTCATTTCGAATAGCCAGTCAGCGTCGTTTACGTATTCCAAACGGCCAGGGGCAAGTGAAGGAACGCACACGCGCCCATGGAGTCGAGGATGGGACCGAGCCGAAGGCGAGGTCCATTAACAGCGGTCACGACCCTTCGAGGTTATTATTGACTGGTAAAGACCGGGTCATCACATTTTTATCCCCATTCATTCATAAATGCCTTCTTACGAAAAATGCAAAAACCTCCCGTAAAAAGGACAAAATGCGAAGCTTTTTCACCCCACTTTTTTTTCCCATTTGCTCAGTACAAAACACATGCGCGCGAAGGCGCTCCGCGCCTGTCTGTCGCGTGCGCGTACGCACACGCACAAGATGCAGCGTTTTATACGCGTGCATTAGCGTTGTCTTACATTATGAAGTTCAGTACATCTTGTGCGCGCACCTACCACGCTCTCCCTGTTGCGTATCGGCTGAGAACAGCTGGTTATGACGCGCCGTGTTTAAACAACTTCCAGCCGTGTTTAAACAACCGTTTAAACACACCCACGTGACAGGTTCTCGACCAATAGGGATAGTGAAACTTACTGAGGCATTTATGAACAACCGTTTAAACACACCCACGTGACAGGCTCTCGACCAATAGGGATAGTGAAACTCGCTGAGGCATTTATGAATAGGTAATAACCAACAGAAATGTAGTACTAGAATATAAATATTATGGTTTATGAGTACAACATACTTCTACACAGATTTAACTGAGCAATATTTAACTAGAAAACAATCTAGTAGATAAATTATCTTACGTGAAAAAATTGTCACAAAATGATTTAAAAGAAATGATAAGTTTGCATACAATTCCGTCCATTTTCATGCAACATTTTCAATTTTATTTGAAAAAATAAGATTTTTCTACGACTGCAAGGAAATGGAAGAGGCAGAACTACGTAATGACAGGAGAAGATATAATCTTAAAATGATTGTATGCGAGTAATTTTCCTAAATAGTGGAATGTCAAATTCAAAATTAAGTTTACTGATAAATGATACTTGTCTAGTCTGTTTTATTAACTCGGAAATTAACAATTGTGAAGCTACAGCATTATGAACAGCATTTTAAACAGCCAACCAGTGGCGTAGCTAAGTGTGGGGGCTGGGGGAGTACGCCCCCCTCCCCCCCCCCCCCATAAACAATTGTCGTCGTCCCCTCCCCCCCCCACACCTCCCCCCTCAGTCGCTCCTATACTAAACATTTCGCAAACGCAGAAAATAATAGCATTATAAAGAAAAATCACTGTGAGCGCGCCCCCCCCCCCCCCCCCCCCCCCCCCCCCCCCCCGCTGCAGCCAACCCCTAACATTGGTACACAGAACAAAAGGAATTCAATCCCATATTTCAATCCCATAATAACAGGATTTCACAACTGGCCTAGCCTACATTTTCATTTTAGGTTGATTTTTAAAACACTCACCCTCTGCAATCCCTGATTATAATGCTTACAGGTTTAACATACTGGTAAAAAAAATACAGTACATGCATACAGTGGAGACAAAAGTGGCTAAGAGCGTCCTTACGGGCACTACACTGACCAAAAACCTCAACCTCCTATAATTATCCCTCAGTCCTCATATACACCTCATAGAAAAGCGTCTCAAACCTCAATCCCAAATAGCCTCACGCCTCCTCTTAATCGTAGGCCTAATATTAGTTTTAAAACATCCCCCACAAGAAGAAGCCTCAGATCGAGAGTTACTGTCTAGTGCGGTAAAATCGCAGTCTTTCCTCCAGAACCTCCTCGCCACCAGCATACCACCAACACTCCTTCACCCTGTCATCGCGCAGGTCCATTATTCTTGTGGGATGGGCCTCAACAAGCTGACTGCCCACCATGAGGTCACCTTTTATCTTATCGTCCTCTCCGGTGATGCTATCGACAATGAGGCGTATCTCTCGACGTTCGAACTGACCTGTTATTTGGAGAAAGCCTAATCAGTTGATTGTTTTTACCATAAAGTAACACTTGTAAAATTTAAGTTCCTTTCAGATATCCAGGGGGATGTGTTATAGGTATAGCAATAGTCGGGAGTGTGTATAGGGTATAGACATTGATCTCAATTATATAATGGAGATCAATGGGTATAGACTAATCCGACGAGCAAAATTAGAAGCCATCTTTGGGTATCCAATCGAGCGGTACCATACACGCGCGCTCGTCATATGCGCGCACTTATTGCGCCTTTGACCAATAGGATTGCCAAAGTAAACACGCGCCTCAAAAGTAAGAACGCGTATGACGCGCGCGCGAGCGCAGTACCGCCCGATTGGGTACCCAAAGATGGCTTCTAATTTTGCTCGTTGGATTTGTCTATTAGGGACAAGAGGGGGCACCCCTTGCTTGGTATACATCCCAATGTACATTAGTATCAAATTATATTCCAATCCGAGAGGTATCGGTATTTATTGGAATGTGACTTTCTAACAAAAGGTGAAGATTTCTGCAACACAAAGTTATGTACAAATATTGCATCATGTGACTTTACTGAAAACCGAAAAGTACAGTGCATTATATGGCTTTATGACCTGATGAACATGAACAAAATGGAATCGTCTATTAAGCCTGTCTAATAAAAAAAATAACACTTTCCTAATGAAAACAAACTGTTACAAATATTCAAATCAAAAAATATTAGTTCCTAGTGTGTACAATGCGGTGGCGTTAAAAATCATGAGCATAGGCCTATTCATTAAAAATCGGACTATGAGCTACCCCCTCCGTTTTTAAAGTATTTGCCAGGCCCCAAAAATTCACAACAATTTTTTACAAAAAAATTAACAAGTTTGTCTTCAAAATTTGGGGGAAAGAATTTAATTTTCCCTTGAAAATAGCTGTGTCCCAACCTCTGAACAGAACCTGGCTATGCCACTGGCGTGGTACCATGCCCGTTTTACTATAAGTAATGACATGACGCGACCTGCGCATCATGTGCAAGGATGACAGTTCAAGTCATGTCATCAGGTCATGGGTCATACAACTGTATGCACGCGATGAGTGTCTCCAATGACTTCCGGGAATCTATTTCTCGATCATTTGGCTAATAACAAACTGTGCTATAGGCCACACAATGATTTTGTTTTTGTTTTACAAAGTGTCAGATGACTTGGACTTTGTTGGATATTTACTTGTTTTTACTTGCGTCCATTTATTTTTGTTTTCAAAAGTTGAAAGCATAAAAAGTCATCACAAGTGTTGAAACATTGGTTATCAGGACAAGGACATTTCAAAAACAACAAAATAATTAACACTCGTAGTGAAAGACAATGGAAGGGCATAACATTACATCAACTAAGCAGGTAATGTTATTCATTCAAGCATGTTCTGAGGAGTAAAACTTATGATGAACTTATGATGACTTACCAATTAATCCATCCACCTGTGTGGACAGCCCTTCGCCATTTTCAATGTGGAGTCCCAAGAAGTCAGCTTTGCCTGCAGAGCGGTCCCCTGCATGCTTGCGGATGACCACGGTGATGTCTGATGTTACCTGAACGATCAGACGCTGACCGTTCCTGACAGAGACCTTGACACCTTGCACCGAGGCCTTCCAGGTCCTGTCCCAGGTCAAGGTCAGTGTCTCTCCGATCATGATGTCGTCTGGTGAGACTTCAAGACTGCCCCCAGGAAATGTTACCATCAGGCGGTCGAGGATTAGCGCGACGGTCTCATTCTCATTGAGCTGTTGGCTTGGCACGTAGGCACTGGCCATGCGACCACTGACAGCAAGTCCTGAAATTAAAAACATGTTCTAATTTTCTAAACGTATTTGCTTGGATTTAAATTCAAACAGGATTGTTGCCCTTCCCAATGTGTTATTTAGCACTTTATGCATAGTACTTTCCGAGAGCCTGTGGAGAAACAAAACGTTTACAGGTTTTTCCTCCACGGGCTATCAGAAAACAAAGTGCTAAGTAACTACTGCGTTTCAAGGGCCACAAATCCAGCTTAAATCATGCTGGATGGAAATTCCACCTTCTGACACAATTTCAATGCAGCTAATAGACACACACACCACATGTTATGCTTAATTTCTTCAGTATGGCTATAGCCTTGGGCCAAGACGATAGTAATCGATAGTGGATCGTGCACTAGTGTCACGTAAATTCGTTTCACGCAGTGCGCCCCTTACAGCACGATTAGACCAGCTCGTGCGCTCAAATCTCAAGCTCAGCAAGCTTTAACCACTGATGCTTTGATCATTGTCCCGCTAAAAGCTCCCTCAAATTTTAAGTGCAAACACAACTTTTGAAAATGATCAAATCTGGCTTGAGCAGAGATGCTTTATCCTAAAACCAACTCACCTGACTCCGAGTCCTCAACGAGCTGGTAGACTTGTCCAGGTTTTGCTCTGACATTGAAACACAAAGCAACATCATCGCGGTTCTCTTTGTACATCACAAAGTTGGCACGGTACTTCAGCTTGTTCTGTGTTTCCATCTCTGCAACCATAAACAACCAACATTCTCTATTTTGTCAACTTTCAAATGTTGATGTTTGCTCATAATAAAAACCCACTTGTTTGGTAGATTTTGTCAGGGGTGAAAATTTTAGTACTTGGGGGAGGGTTTCCTGCCATATGAATAGGGATGCCAGGCTTGTGCTCACACAATAAAAAAAAGAACAACAGACAAATGTGGGAACTCACAGCATTGTGGAGGTTGCCATTAGAATGGGGACCGATACACTGACCAACCCAGTCTCTTTGACAGCTCCTATGGAATTTTGTGCAGTAACTATCTGCTTGTAATTGTCTCGATTTTGTGTGTTCCGCATTTAATTATTATTGTTGATGTAGGTTGGGCGTTCTTCTTGAGGACATCCTTATTAAACAGACGGTTTTCTTAGCAATACTATTGTTTTCGTTTTGCATCAGGCTTTTGAAGTCAGCACAATAAACATGAGGTCCAAAATTTAGTGGGGAACTCATGAACTCTTCGTCGGTAATGAGTTATTTTGTGACAAAACCGCCTGTGTGTAGTTACGAATCAAGAATAAGGTAAAACCAAAACCAAAAACCAAAATCCAAATCCAAACAATGCCACCTGTCGCCCTTACTACCTAAGTCAACTGACTCATTATGATACACATAGCATCGTATGAATGAATCTAAGGCAAGTCAATACCTTGTGTTGTTGTTGCTGGTGTTGGTGCTGGTGTTGGTGCTGCAGTTGTTGTTGACGCAGTCGTTGCTGTTGTTGTCTGTGGTGTTGATGTTGTTGTCCTCGAAACTGTGGTAGAAAACAAAACAATATGCATTCCTGTCATTTGAGGCCAAACTCCTGATATCAAAAATCTTTTTAGCAGAATGCCAACTCATTGGTTTTTCTCTGACCAGACCATGCACATACAGATCACCTACTACGGTAATGAAAAGTGCTTTGGAAAGTGGAGTTGGAGATGAGGGCGGTGGTGAATGTAGTGGGGATGTGGGACTGGAGGCGGGGGGGATTATAAGAGCTGGTTGTGTGGGAAAACTCATGGCAATTAATTTGAATTAAGGCCCGGATAAAGTTCTCTAATAATATTTCATGTACTTACATAGGCCTAAGTCTTGCTGGAGTACTGGCAGTTTATGTCGAACTGGTGGATGGACAAAAGTAAAAGATAAGACCTTAAAAGTCCCATGCACAATGGGTAACAATATAGGGACAATGGGGCCCCCCACGAGGTACCAGTATTCTTTAGAAATCTGAGGGCCCCACGAGGAAAACGCTGAGTTTGATATATTTTAATAGGAACAAAGGAGAAAAAAGTAGGTAAGTGGTGTGGACAATGGGTGAGCTAGGTTGTATGTAGACAGCAGCTAATGTACACTGCAGTCTTTTGCGTATTCAGTTGAAATTGATCTGTGGGCCCCAGTAAACGATGCTTAACTTTGCAGAATGCAAGAACGGTAAGCCCCACCCCTTGACGTATTGGCCAACCACAGCCAAGACTGTGACCCGACACATGGCCGACATGCACGATGGATGTTGGCACGCACGGAAGTGATTGGTTAATATACGTCAAGGAGCAACGCTTAATGGATCAGTCTATTGGATTTTGCATGTGCCCTATTATCGGTTCAAGACGTCAGTGGATCAGTCCTTGTTCGCATACGCCACGTAGTTTAGTGCACTCTCTCACAACTGATTGTGACCAATAAACCCACTCACACTAATGTCTTGGGAATTTTGTAAGACCGATTAAGTAATTTGTTTAAATACTGTCCATCATGTGAACAAGTGCAAGTTGTAAACATTGGTCAATCGTGCATAGGGCATGCAGAGTTTGAATAATATATGAATATGACAGGAGCGGGACTCGAACCTGCGACCTCCGGGTTACCGTACCGGCGCTCTACCAACTGAGCTATCTTGCCCCATGTTGGCAGTCTCCCAAATTGTCAGTATTTTTATACCCAGCACGATATGGGGCAGAGGGGTACCCCCCTTTTTGTCCCTATACACTTTACAGACTATTGTTACCTAACACATCCCCCCTAGACTCCTGAAAAGAATTCCTGAGATTCCGGGAACACAATGATCAACACAAAATAGGAGGGGTTCGCTCTGCCCCATATCGCGCATCATATGAGTATCTTTGTTCGGGTGGGCGCTAGTCAGAAGTCATAAACCCAGAATGCCGTATAGCCAGGGATCACAACCAATTTACACCTGCCAGTTTCTTTGTTCACTTTGAAAATGTATTCAAATTTACCTAGTCAGTTTCCCTTGTGGATTGTTAATTGACGAATCATAAGTTAAAAAGTCGTATCCTCATTGAGTGATCCCCACAATGTCGCTTCCCAGGTTGTATCGTAAAATATGGTGTGATCCCTGGCTATATACGGCATTCTGGGTTTATGACTTTTGACTAGCGCCCACCAAAACAAAGATAACGACAATTTGGGAGACAGCCGACATGGGGCAAGATAGCTCAGTTGGTAGAGCGCCGGTACGGTAACCCGGAGGTCGCAGGTTCGAGTCCCGCTCCTGCCAGTTTCTTTGTTCACAAAATGTATTCAAATTTACCTATTCAGTTTCCCTTGTGGATTGTTTGACGAAAGATATGAATATATTCATAAATCAATGAAAGTTTCATGTTACAGCTGCATCCCCATTCATATGAAATTCCAAAGACGTTATGACTGGGCTGTTAGCCGAAATCAGTTGTAAGGGTGCACTACTAGATGCAGCAACGAATGATCCACTGATGTCTTAACCCAAGACTACGAGTGCCCCGACTTTACAAGCATTGCTGAGGCCATTATACCTTCAACAGTCTGTCTGTCATGGAGCGGATACTTACCCGGGATGTAGTAGGAATGATGGATTGAAGGCCCGTTCTGAACACCTGAAGTTTTCATAGCAAAACAAAAACTGATATATGTGACGTGGCACCATGAAATGGATGGAAAGTGGCAAATGTTGATAATTGAGATCATAGCATTTCCAGAAATTAGTGGTAACAAACTTTTAATTGATGCATTGTGAGTTGCTATACTTCATACCTGGCCCATGCTATAACCTTTCTTGTTAGATGCCCCATTTTTTTGAAAAATGAGGGTCAAAGTTAGTGAACCACATAGAGTGGAAAAGGAAAATCACTCAAAACAGTATTCCAAATTGAATTCAGGCATACAAATTCAGGATGTAACAAAAACAGGCTTTTTAAATGTAAAAATGTAAAAAATTCTAAAATTTCGTTTCTGCTTGTTAACTCAGACTGCCACAGTGCGGCTTTCCTATCTTTCCTATCATTTATCAATTCGGACAAAGTAAAGAGACCATTTTAAATCACACATCCAGCTCCATAATGTGTCAATGTCAATTATTGCTCAGGAATTGGAGGTCCATTGGAGCAATTGCGAAAATAAACTAGAACAAAATAAAATCTAGTATTCAACAGCGATTTAGTGAGACTACCCCATGCACTGTGGAAGTTTCAATTCAGTGATTCCTCAACTTTTAGAGAAAAAATGCAGCAATGTTCACATTTAGAGGCCAGCATTGTATTCAGGACAATTCTAATAAGAAATACAAACATCATTTTAAAATCACCACCCATATTTGTTTGTAAGACCGGGCCACAACATTGTAAGTCAAATTTGATTGGCGCAAACTATTTTGTAAATCAAAATTAATTTTGCCACAAAAATCTGAAATGGTTAGGCCTAATGGAATTATAAAATCTTTCGACTTACAAATTAATAGTCTTAGGCCGGAGACCGTAAATCATGAGTGCCAGTTTTCTTCGAGTTTCCAATTTCGAGTTTCGAAATTTAAAACATCGAGTTTAAACTCGATAATACGAACAACGAGTTTAAACTCGATGTTTGAGATTTGAAAGATAATTACCTTTAGGCCCCCATGTTTTCCTTGGAACCTCGAAACTCGAAACTCGAAGAAAAGTAATACTCTTAAATCATAAATCCTGATTTGCATTAAAATCATCAATCTCAAACCTGTCCACAATGCATTTTTGTGCATCAAACAAGGTTGAATGAACACTACCGCATCTGCACAAAGATACCAGCCAATGGCCATTATTTCCTATTACAAACGGACTTCCTATTACAAACGGACTTGGTCATGAGAAGGAAGTGATTTTTAAAAATCACATACTGAAATTACAAGTTCGAAAAATGCAAAATCACATCAATTTTCGTATCTTTCCAAAATCTAATCTAGTGTCTGGGATCATTTCATAAAATTAATGTGGGGTCCAAAAGTTTGACTTTTTGGTGTCCCTGTTACATCGTGACATGTATAAGATTTTGCAATTTATGACACATTCTTTAATGCCTTCTATCTCCAAGAGTGAATGTAAAGCGAAGTACCTGCCAAACAAGTAAAAAATAGTGTGACGTCAATTTGAACGATACCTGATGGGAAATTACACAGATCAGTCGTAATTACAGAGACACCAAAAAATGTCACACTTTTGGACCCCACATTTTATAGAAATGACCCTCTGGCCTCTTGGCCCAAATCCCGTTTTCACAAATTTCCAAAAGGATTAGAGATTAAAATCCAAAATGACATCCTACAGATGTGATTGTGGGGAGCTCAGGATGCAAGTTTGGATTTTATAAACGAATCCTAGAGAAAGCCTATGATATGCATAAAGATTCTGTAAGACAACCGCGTCTTGACCTCCATATTTTAACTAGTCAGCGGGCGTGAACTAATAATCTGCGCGTCAACTGTGTAGTACCTTACATTGTCAGAATCTTTTAGAACATTCCTGCGGGCGCGTGCGCGTGAAGTTTATAAGTAAAATCCTCCCGTACCGCTGGTTTTTTGGCGGCGATTTCCACATTCAGGAAACATGAAGCCAAGGTAAAAACTTAAACTTACATTTAAAAGAAAGGAACAAACCATTTCGTATGAAGAGGTAACTGTACATTGGTTTCCTGACGAGCCTTGCCATAAAAAGTTTCATCTCCTTTGGCCAAAACAGTATTTTTAATCACTATAACAACTATTACGGGTGCACATTTTTAACCCTGTTCACGTGATTAATGGCGGCGCCCAGGCAAAACGCGCGTATTATACGCGCTTCCGATCTAATTTATTCTTCTGATATCTAGGTGCTAGGGTGACTGATTTGCCAACGCAATAATTTTATTAAACATGCACGCACTCAGTATAGAAAAGTTGGTGAAATGTTTTTCGGCCAGTGTTTTTTCTCCACTAACAATGGAAAGCAGTTGAATCAGCTGACACTAGCCTGACAGCTATCGACCAATCAACAGCCTTCGTCACGGCGCTGCCGAAAATGGCTTTACAACGGCTGTGACTGGCTGGTGAGCTGCATTACATAAAACTTGCATCCACGTATTATAATCGGACGGTCGTATCGTGGATCCGTTGAACGGACGTTATTTAGACTAGATATATTTTGGAAAGGTGTGAAAACAGGATGTGATATTGAATCGTTATCACTTAATCTAAGATGTGATTTTGGATGAGGAATCCTCAAGGATGTGATTTTTGGGACATGAAGGGTGATTTAGGAGAAATGACATGTTTGGAAAGTCTTTTGTTGGAAATCACTTTAGTGTCCGTTTGGAATAGAAATAGTCCGTTTCAAGAGAAAGGCAATTTCTTGAGGTACTTCATTGTGATGTTCAGCCTATTAACAAGTTCATTTCACTCTCCAACGTAAGTGAAATAGTTATGATGCAATACTTTGCAGAAATACTTACCAACTGGGCCTGGTACACCAACTGGGCCTGGCTGTGATATGGGCCCAGTGTAATAATTCCCTGCAATTGGTGACAAAAACAACATCATTTTTACATGTATTTACTGTAAATTAAAGCTTCTATGGCTGTGCCTTTTGGGTGTATGATCCTAAAAAAAAATATTTTCAAACTAAATTGCTAATTTGTTAGCATTAGATAATTTATACAATTTTCAATGAGAAATTCCCAAAAAATGTAATTGCACAATGATGAGTAACAGATTTAATTAGTTTCAAATTTTGAATTACGAGCGGGACGCTCCTAATTCCTACAGTAGTAATGCACATCAATCTTCGCACGTAGCACATAATAAAGCAACATATTTCACGAAGACCAAATAGGCATAGGCTGCTCAGTGTACTGTGTGCTTTTTTTGGTTATTTTTTTTTCTTCATAATTCATTGTCTTGTTGGGATGCAGTAGTAACAAAGGTGTCTAACGAGCTCGATTTAGGTTGTACTAAAATCTACTTGCACAAAATAGAATTTGTTTAATCACGAACATGAAAGCAAGAGACATGCAGCCCATGTCAAAAAACATAATAGAGTGCCACATACGTAGAAGCTCCTACACGGTATGCCCGGAAGTACGGTGCTGTATTCTCACCAAATCTCATTGGATTTTAAAGTCAACCTGCACAATCTACAGCATTACCCTTTCCAGCTCTGTAACTTGGTCAATACAGGAAGATTATGCAATCACTCCATTTTCGAATCCTGGCTGTCTTCGGCCTCGTCTCCGACTTTTGAATAGCTGAGAAGCAAACCAAGTGTTATTCTAAATTTTGGTGCAGATTCTGCTTCAGGAACATTCATTCGGTTGATTATAAAAGCAACATTTTTAATATTTACATTTGGTTTGCTTCTCAGTTATTGAGAAGTCGAAGACGAAGCCGAAGCCGAAAACGAAGCCAGGGTTTCGAAACCCCCTAAATTTCTTAAGGATCCCAAAAGAGCCTATGTCCAAGTATTTTAAAAACATTGATACTGAAAAGCAAATGTAAACATACCGAACTGAGGTGGGTCCATAACATCTACTTCAGGAAGCTCTGGCTCTGTAATAACAGAATCATCATGATCTGGCTTGACCACGACAAGCGACGTCAGAGGGGTGACAAAATGATACTTGAGAGACAGCTCTAGCGCCCTCTGTGTCAAGGCTGCCTTCTCGTCGTCGCCATCTGCGCCGACGCGCTTGCGCAGGAGCTCCTTGATGGTAAGGAAGGCCCACAGGCGCTGGGCAAAGTCATCCACTGCCTGTGGGTCAAGGAGTGCGTCACTCTCTTCCTATGGGTCAAAAATGCTTAGGTCAAGGAATTTGATGAAAGCAGTTTTTAATCTGTGAGGTTCAAACCCGTCTAAAGTAGTGCAAAAATGCAACCCAACCAAATTAACCTGCCCTAAAAGGGAGAAAGAAATTTACATAATTAGAAATACAAATATTAATTAATAAAAAAGGTAAAACATGTATTAACAAAAATTGAAACAAAAAAAAAGAAAATGAGTCATAACAAATTATAGTTGACTGTAGAGAATCAACTCTACCCAAACTATATGGTCCCCGTAATGATCCCTACGATCTCAATAACAAGCTCTGCCAACAATGGCGTCCTAGCGCAAGGAACTGCACGGGAATTATGTTAGAAATCTAAGTTAAGCAGATAACACTTTACCTGCATACATATTCTTGGCCTCATCTCTGCCTACAGTTTAATTGTTCATGTTTCCAGAAGCATAGAAATATTCCTCCAAAATGTAAAGAAAATGATGAGACATTTTCGGGCACAAAATCGTCTTGACGTGACGGTGTAATTTGAATATCCGACTCCTCTTCCCTCTTATTGGTTAAACCCTCTCACGTGACCGGCCACTTTCCCAATAATCGATTCATCGCTCACTTAAGGCATGTACAATACTACAATATTTCATGGTGACAAAATTTCACGCTGCAACGGCAACTTTGCAAACAAGAGGAGCAACACTCATCGCCTACTTTTTGTGTGTGCGCCCCACCAATTTCGGGACACGCGCAATCCGCTAAGTAGGCAATGCATTTTACGCATGCGCGCACAAACAGCTGGCAAACAATTGCTCCTATTGTTTGTAAAGTTGCCGTCACGTCAAGACGATTTTGCGCCAGAAATATCTCATTCTCTTAACATTTTTTAAGGAATATTTCTATGCGTCTGGAAATACTAGGTTTCGTTAAACAGAAACAGAATATGATGATTTTGTATGTAAATTTGTTGGTCCAAACCTTGACGTTTGCCACCAGCTCGAGTTCAATCTCCACACCACCAGATCCTCCTCTAATTGTGCACGTCATGACATCAGGCAGGCTGTCATTCTGTAACAACTGGCCGGCCACCACCAACTCCGTCCCCTCAAAGTATGATGGAAACGACGTTTCGGAAATGCTGTTCTTGACAACCATGCTGTCGTCGTACTCGACCTTGATGTTTACCAACAACGGACTGGCCACCTCGTCAAAGAACCCCACCAGCTGCAGCCCGGCGTCAGAGTCCTCGTAGATCTTGCGGGCCAGTCCTCGGTTCTGCAGAGACAGCTGCTCCAGGAATGGGTAGTTCACGCCGTTGCCGAAACCGAGACAGAAGAGAGAGAATCGGCCCTCCAGCCGGCGGCGGATGTCACGCTTAATGGCATTCGGGGCGGTGATACTTCCAGATGTAGGCTCGCCATCTGTCAACATGATGATGAGGGAGAACGTACCCACGGATGTGACTGTGTTGCTCTGTGCTTCTTCCAACATGGCGATGGCGTCAACGATACCACCATGGAGGTTGGTTCCTGTGAAGAGTATACCTCGGTTGTCAGTTTTTATTACACACGTTTCTCACAAATCACAGAGATTATAATCATTCACACACAAAGTCAAACCACAATCCACCAGTTGACACTGGTAATCTCATTCTGGATGTAACTTCCGGTTCAAAATGAACAGAGAGATTAGGACCATATAATTTCCGCAATTGGCGTCCAAAATCACATCCTACAAAAACACTGTTAATTATTAACCAAAAAGACCTACAACTCGATCCCTAGAAATTTAAAAAACGCACCCCATTCCCCAAAAGGTCTTTTTATTTTTTAATCGATCGAGTTGGATGGTCGACCATCTTGTGCATTAATATATTTTCTGTTTGGAAGTACATGCATGTGCAAAGGCTATTAGTGCCCTCATTGAAAAAGTAGACCCCACCCCCTGCTTTTTAAAGCATTTTGCAGGGCGACAAGTTTCGGGGTACATCTTTTTTTTTGGGTCCGGAAAATTTTGATACGCAACCCTTACAAACAAACCTGTTTACAGGACTTGACGTATACATTTTCCAAAAACATTGTATTTTTAGGTCATTTTAAATAACTAACGTACCCAAAGCATCCATTCTTCATGCATTCCTTTTTGTGTTACGCCTGGCAAATCCACAGAAGTAAAATATGTATGTAGTTGTAGACATCTAAGAACATGTAAAGCAAATTATGATATCAACAAACCTCCACTAGCATGAAGTCCTCTGATTTCGTCTTTGGCAGATTCAATGTTGTTCTTGCTTGCAGGCACCATGTTATTTCTCCATGACCGCGTCGTAGAGGAAAAAGTCACGATACCAAACTGGTCCTTCTCCCGTAGGTCTGACAGTATGATCTCCATTGCCTCTTTGGTTTGACGTATCTTGGTTCCACTCATCGAGCCGCTGGTGTCCAACACGAACACGACATTCTTCTGTGTAGGTGTGAATCCCTCGGGTGAGAAGTGATGCACGAAATAGCCGTTGACAATCTGCGCAGCAAAGGATCCGAGAAAGCGACACTCAGTTCAATGTATAATCAAACAAGCCAAAAGGAAAACTGAATAAACAATGATCAAAATGAACAATGAAAAACGAGAGGAGCTAGATTTGACCCCATGACACCTATACTCTAGGTCTGGTGCTCTACTAACTCCGCTATATCAGAAGACATAAACCCATGATGACGCCTCAAAAGCCATTGAGTAATCCTAACATAATTGCCGCTTCCCAGATCGTATCGTAAAGTTTTGCTTAGACCATAAGATGGTTGATCTATAAACCTTGGGGTTTGTCTCGGTTTAAGACCTGGTGGTTGATCTTGAAATAAAAACTTGGGGGTTTGTTTAAGACCCCAGGGGTTGGGTTTGGTTTCAGACCCTGGGCTTGGTCATGGTTTCAGACCCGAGAGGATGGTCTGGGCTTAAGACTCTGGCGGGTTGGGCTTGGTCTCTGACCTCTGAATCTGGGCCTTAGTATGGTGTATATTTAGTGTATATTGGATGAACAAAGTATTTTGTATCAAAGAAATTAATAGCAAATTTACGGCAATATCATTTACCTGGATATCTCCGGCAGTGGCCTCGTGGATAACATCATACCTCACCACAAATTTGCCAAGGTTGCCGCTCGTAGCCAGAGCCTCCTGATCCTCAACGGTTGGATGGAACTGCACGCTCACTCGTTCCCGATGCAGACCTTTAATCTGGGCCCAGTCTGGGTGCTGGTCCTCCGTGCTGCCGTCCGACATCTGTTTCTTCACAAAGAAGTCAACGGATTCCTCCTTGATTCCTTGAGGCTCAATGATGTGCACATCTACAATAAGATGTTCGACAGTCTGCCAGAAGAAACAAATATGTCTTATTAATTAAGAGACAATTACGTCCAGAAAATGTACTTCATGCCAATAATAAATGGCGGTCTTTAATTACAGGTGAAAGAAACATTCAACAAGTTTTTGATTTGGATCCCGTTTATCCCCGATAACGCTTTGATCTGAAATACATCTCTGAAAACTGCAATCTTCTAAAATGTCCATGTGTCCCATCAATCAGTGCTGTTTGAGCCACCAAACATAAATAGCCTGATAATCACAGAAGCCTGGGAGGTGGTACAGACTAGGGTTGTACGATACCATTTGAATCGGGATCGAGATTTCATTTTTTTTATGAGTCGACTCCTTGAAGTAACCGATTTCTGCTTCCTTGGAGCAGATTTCAGGCACCACCCGATGACTGAAACTCGCAAACTATACAACTAAGGATTTAAAGATTGCAGATTCTCTGAAAAGACAGTGCGTGGCACTTCACTGAGTATTTTTTTTTCTTTCATAAAATCAATCACAACACCGCCTGGATTCAATGTGGATGCGTCGCTGACGCAA
This sequence comes from Hippasteria phrygiana, assembly GCA_037893225.1. Taxonomy (NCBI): domain Eukaryota; kingdom Metazoa; phylum Echinodermata; class Asteroidea; order Valvatida; family Goniasteridae; genus Hippasteria; species Hippasteria phrygiana. The sequence continues at coordinate 593,251 of JAZGUH010000413.1, forward strand.
AATGTATCTGTTGATTCCTGCTCGGAGTCGACACAAAAAATGTCGTCGCAGTGTGATTGATCAATGTCATGGTTTAATGTATCATTTCATGACATTTGATCTATTCATGACCTTCGCTTCAACAGATAAAACAGATTTAAACACAATATAAAGACAAAGTAGAATAATAGGATGACTGATGTACTGACCTGGCCTGGTGAAATGGAAATGGCATTCTCAAAGTAGCCATCCTTTCTCTTCAGAAGTTCCTCATATGTCAGGTTGAATGACAGCGTGCTTTCTGCTTCAACGTTGATGGATATGGTAAAGTCATTCTTTTCCTCGGACCTGATCAAGAGACAAAGGAACTCTGAAATTACAACCTTATTATGTGCAGCTCTTGCCTCAATTACCCTGAAGGGGTGTGGTGGAGTGGAAGAAGGTGTGGCAGTGGGGATGGGGGATGGGTGGGGGTAGGTGTGGGAGAGTAGGCGTGGGAGAAGGTGTGGGTGGAAGTTTAAGAACATCTGAGGAGTGAGTTGTGAAGATGTGGAATTTCCAGTAAGCACGTACTGCAGTACTATTGCAGTGGGTTGTCATATGGGTCCTATTTAATGCACTTGTGAATGATTTACGTTTATGAGGTGTTTCTACAACAAACGAGGAGACTTTATCCTCCAAGAATTCATATTTGCACAACCCCGAAAAACCTGCCAATAACCTCCAAATGAAATCTTGCAAGAATGTCTAAAAAAATGTTAGATTTTTCAAAGCTCAAAAGATTTTTTGATTTTTCAGAAAAATAATGTTCTTTATACAATTTAGTTCCTAAAATGTTTGATCTTTGACAACACCTGCTAAGAGGATTCCTTTATTCGGATAGACCTATACTTACGTTTGCTTAACTTGCCCAGTAGTCTGTCCCTGGCTTCTTGCGTGGTCATAGGCCTGCTGGGCTTTTTCCTTTTCGTCCACTCGTGAGTTATACACCACGCCCCCTGTCTCTCTGTGGAATGGTTTAATATCAACATGATTCGAATATTATTTATTGATTGTCAGCCCCTGATCATCCGGTTCGATTAAAAATTCTGTTTTGCTTTATAATTGGAGAAAGATATTAAAATATGTGCCACAGCATCATGTTGAACCCAGGCCGGGTTGTGCAGCCAAGCGAAACGGAAACAAGGGTTTGTGCAGCGAAGCATAATGTACACAATACCCCAATAATGGTTTAAAATGCCGAAATTGGCGTGTATAGACGTCAACCGGCAAGATGGCAATTTTCAGTATGCACATATTTTTGACAACGCAAGGGGTTAATTAACAACAATTAGAATAACTTTAATACACAAAACCAAAACGGTAGTGTGAACAGCGCAGGGTTGGGTTTGCCCCGGGTTGAGAATCGTCGGAATTGTTCTTGTTCTGGGGTACAAAGGTCATGGAATAGTGCGCAGAATTAAAGGGGCTGTGTCGTCACGATCATAGCAGGCTTGCGGCTGTACACTGAATCCCGAACTGGTGAACGCAGATGAACCCAGTAACTGCAAATAATACCCCACGACCGCGCGCTGACCTACAGGGCGCGCGCGCGCTGACCTACAGGGCGCGCGCGCGCTGACCTACAGGGCGCGCGCGCGCTGACCTACAGGGCGCGCGCGCGCTGACCTACAGGGCGCGCGCGCGCTGACCTACAGGGCGCGCGCGCGCTGACCTACAGGGCGCGCGCGCGCTGACCTACAGGGCGCGCGCGCCAGATCAGATTACAATTGCAATGACTGCTGCATGCATGATCCTGTAGTTATGATACATACTGCATGTACAAGCATTTTGTATGTGTTTGTGCCACCAAAAATATACGATAGGCCTACAGTCGAACATAGTCCGTGAAACCCCACCCGCCAAACGCCAAAATGTACATGACAGAACCAAACGAAAATAAGTAAATAAGTAAATCTGTATTTATAATTGTAAAATATATAATGCACCAGCCCCTTCCTATACAAAAATATAGTTGTAGGCCTATGTATCGAAATAAATTTCGACTAAAATCGGCTGTGCGTGCAATGATGAGCAAATCAAAATAGAACAGCTATACTGATGGCGATATTGAGTCCACGACATTGTGTTACATTTGACGGCAGGACTTTATGGAAAGTTACATCATAAGAGTTATTTCAACACTATCAAATAATAAACACAATAATAACAGTTATTACCAATAAATAATATACGCCAATGAAATGAGATTTCACCAGTGGCGAGTAAATCCGTGTCGAAAAGTGGGGATGATTGTTGAATTTGTCACCGAAGTACTGCATTTTTCTCGACGGGGGATACCCCCGCCCCAAACACCGCTTGAAATTTGAAACATCACTTTGTGTGCAATTTCCCCCTTTTAAATTTACGAAACAAAAATGAAATACAAATCGGCGGGCTCCTGAACTCCTTCCCGTGTTTACGCCACTGGCGCACAGATCCCCACATCACTATGATAAAGATGACTACCGAAGAAACAAAGAAATAAACACCCCGACAAATATTCAAACAACCCTAGTTTTCACCTGTTTTTCACGAATTATTCGCTTATTACTTTTTATGACATGAACGATTCACATACCGAGTACATGGATTGGATGTACGGTACATGTAATGTATGTACTGTACATGTTGACTATACATTACATGTAGACTTGATGTGCGAAAATATTGTTTCACACAGCGAGTTGTTGACAAGTGCCAATGGAATAGCGACCAAGTGAAGTTGGTTTAGCTCCATTTATCAACTGTTAAAAAGAAAAATGTACTTCTAAGTTCTAGATTTTAATGATTTTTTTCGCTGCTAAAGAACTGTCTGCAGCCACTACCCCTCTTTTAGTAGCATGATAATTTGTTTATTGAAGTGACGGGTCAAAATAAGCTTGAAGCTTTTTATCGACCTAAGTTTACAAGCAAGATACGAACAAGATACATCCAAATGAATGTACAAATACATCGACCCTTTTACGGATACCCCTGTAAGATTTTGTGTACAAAATTTAGCGCGAACTGTCCCACAGCGACAAGACACGTTGCAGTTTTGCTGTGCACATTTACATGGACAAGCACCCCGTGTGCCGAGTCGTCCTCTCTGGCAAGAGTTTCGGCATGTACATGTCATAGGTTCTTCAGCGTAAGGTTCTACTTCTATATCGCCAACCTCCAATTCTATGCAACTTTCAGACAAATATTCCATGACACTTGTGTACATGTGAATGAAATTTTATGAAATAAACAGATGAAATTTGAAGGTTTTTTTCTAATAATCATACTCTTAGATAACTGAGTGCCACGATGTGTGCTACTTGTTTATAAGTATACGTGTACACGCATGTGTATTTCAGTACGCAGACGCTGGACATGCGTGCGTGTTCCAGGGGGTGTAGTTTCCAAAAGCCAATTCTCAGAACAGCCATAACAAACGGATGGAGGTTAAAAATAGCACATAACCGAAATGAAGCGCAAGGGGGCGCACTCCAATATTTGATTCGTTAACGCGAGATGGCGCGACGACACAGCCCCTTTAAGTGTGAATCGTTTATAGTCAACTCAAAAATAAGCTCGGTTTGTACGAATCAAGCGTAAAACGTCGAAGGTTGAGCGCGGGGTTGAAAAATTCACCGAGGGTTGAGTTCAACCCGGATTGAGAGTCTCTAGTGTGAAAAGGGCTTGATAGGGTTCCTACTTACATCAAAAAGTCTGATATGAAGGCCTCTTTGGGTAGCTCCATGTAGAAGTTGATCTCTTGACTTTTATTGGCCGGGTTGACTACAACACTCTCAACGACCGTCCTACTAAAGCGAGCCGTCACTGAGGATGACACCCGCAGGCCTTGTATATCCAGGGGCTGAAAGAAACATCCCTCACATTTCATTGACCAAAACACAAGATCTGAGTGGTCCACATCGAACCTTTAGTCCCATGCTCACACCTGTCATAATGATGTTAACACGAACTTGCATTGTGCAGCTGGATACCACCCACACTTACATACCGCACGCTGAAAACTGTATGTTTGTTATTCACTAGCCAACCAGACTACAGGACTTCCGGAACAACCGCGTCACAGCAGATATCTATTAATGAAATCCAGGAGCCAATAACCAAAGTTCCACACAGTCAAAACCCATTTCAAGGTTAACTCACGCTGGCACTAAATTCTACATTATTTCAGTGATTTTCTCAAAGTTATGACCTCATAAAGGGCTGCAAGGGTTGCAACCTTGGGATGCCACTGCATCCGATTTCCGCTATTGTTGGAAATGATGTCATATGTTTTCTTTATAATGACATCATCCATAAGAAAAAAAAAATCACCCACCCTTACACTTTCCTTAAACGTCCCTGCCTTAGGTCACCTTATGTTTTACTGTCATCTTCAACTCATGACAAAAATCTTAAAGATGCTGTGTCTGTGCTTTTTAGGCACGGCATCACGAAAAATAGATTTTCTAATTGAATTGCTAAACTTGTTAGCATTATATAAGTTAAGAGCTTTCCAATAGATATTTCACCAAAAAGTCGATTGAAGGTGAGTAACACAAGTTGTCATTGTATAGGGCAATCATAGCTTGCTGAGTGTAGTGTGTGGGTTTTTTTTTTTTCTTCAAAAATACAGTTTTCCCTCCATTATTCGTTTTAGGTGGGAAATCCACTGAATTCAGCCAGAGCACGGACATTGCAGCTTTCAAATTAAAATTAAATTTTGGATATAAAACAAACTTTCCCACAGATACTTGAGAAAGTTTTGCTTACCACGTCGACAGCAGGTTCAACCACATCTCTTCTGGCACGCTGAAACAGTAAAAGAGAAACATAGATTCAGCTCCTACTGACAAAGATATCTGAGCAGGATGGAAAAGGACAAAACGTGGCTCTCCCACGTCACATTCTAGTCTCTCCTTACCTTAAACTTCCATGCCATAGGTATATTTTTAATATCTTTAGCACAAAAACAATATTTTCAAGAACTCTTAATGATGTTTTTTTTTACAAATGTATTAGAAACCGAACATGCAAGCATAGATATGTGGTTCTATAACATTGTTGTATTTATTCATATAGTTTATTAAGTCCGATTTTAATTTTACTTTTGATTGTCTAAAAAAAATTTAACTGTCCTGCATTTTTCTCCCAACTAAGGGATATTGTGTTCAAATTAAAAGAAAGCAACGGCCTACTGGAATCATTCGCAAAGCACACGTAGTCACGCACTAATGCAAAGGACTTAAGAAATAAATCATTCATCAAAAGTAATATGGGGTAAGATATAAAAAACCGCGACGTCGACGAGCAGATGTGGCCTGACCATAGAGCTATTTACAGTTTTTCTCAATCGCTTACACACGATCAGTAGATCTAAGGCCACAATAATAAGAATGGAAACGTCGTCATTCACAACCATGCATGCATTGTTCCAAACTTAAAATACTTTCAGGTTGTTTTCGAGCTAAATTCACTGCACAAACGCTTCAATGCAAATCGCTAAATACAAAAGCGTACGTTTAACACAGAATTCTTTTGATTGTACTTTGCAGTTAAATCGAAACACATTCCAACGACTTTGAAGTACATTACGTAATATTGCAATGATCCACACACATGTGTAACTAACACAATGTCTGATATGAAATAACACAAGGAGTCTTTCAGTAATCGAACACTTTTGATAGTATAAAATGACCCATGAGTAACAGGATAGAACATTATGATGATGGAGCAGGAAGCACGCAACGCAGTTAGGCCTGATGTTGGAGGCAGGAGAGGACGCGGGGGAGTGGGAATGCGAGGAGGGGTAAGGGGAAGGCGACGACGAGGAGGGGGAAGGCGACGTGCACCTACATTGTCCAACGAGATCCGTGCAACACTAATTGATCATGTAATAAACCGTGGGCTAACATTGAGAGAGGCTGGTCAGCGGGTGCAACCAAATATTCCCAAGTCTACGGTAGCTTCAATCGTTAGGACATACAGAAATGAAAATCGGTGAGCATAATGTAGGACTTTATGAAAATGTCACGCTTGGAATTGATTTTCGTGTAAATATTGACACCAAATCTGTACGTATACTTGTTTTTGCAGAATTGAGCAATTGCCTCATTTAGGAGGAAGACGTAGGCTTTTCTCCGAACAACAGGAGCAACTCATCGTGAACATGGTGCTGGAAAACAACGTCATCCGTCTCAAAGAAATTCAACAACGGATTACAGAGGACCATGACGCATTTCAAAACATTGAAAGTGTCAGTTTGACGACCATCGATCGTGTCTTGAAGCGACATCGAATAAAAATGAAACAAGTGACCAAGGTCCCGTATGAGAGAAACTCTGATCGGGTGAAGGAGATGCGGTGTCTATATGTGCAAGTAAGTTCACCTGTGCAGATGACAGTATGCTTGGGCACAATACATGGTGCACAGAATTTACTTCTGTATTTTCATGTTCTTCTTTTTTTTTTTTTACATACAGACAATACTGGAGCTTGATGCGGATGAGAACGCAAATGAATACATCTACATAGATGAAGCCGGTTTCAATCTGAGCACGAGAAGGCGGAGAGGTAGAAATGTCATTGGTCAGCGAGCTACTGTTGACGTCCCTGGTCTTCGTGGTGGAAACATATCGATGTGTGCCGCCATTTCTAGAAATGGCGTACAAGCCCATAATGCTAGATTAGGCCCGTATAACTCTGAAAGACTGATCGAATTCTTAGATGGGTTTTACGACACACTAG